>CM071930.1:14208548-14876988 GCA_016081115.2 Rehmannia glutinosa | reverse complement strand
ATTTTAGGGGTCTCATCTCATTTGAACTAATCCCTATATTTATATATAATTTTCTTGATAATGTGAATCTCTTGCTCTACACGTTAGCCTTATCTTGAGATCGTAATCAAACTTTTAATTGGAGGGTTGACTTTGAATAATCATTAATCATGAATCGTGATTCTTTTAATATAAGGAAATAAAGGTTTTTAGGAGGGGGGCAGTGCACAGTGCACACATTTATTGTGTGGCATTATCAAACAGAAGCAATAAAAGCACCTTTTAGCGGTTTTAGCGGCAGAAGAATGAGGAGCGGAATTGTTGTCCTCGAGGCAAAAGATCGAAGCCAGCTTCGTTGTCCTCAAAAGGCATAGTCGGCGTAAGCTGGAAGTTCGAGAGTTATCAAAAAAAAAAAAAAAATAAAATAAAATAAAAGCACCTTTTAGAGCTAACACTAAGAACATGGGTCATTATGAGAAAAATGGTGGTACTTTTTATTAATTATCATTTTCCCTTTGAATGAAATAGTTGAGGAATATCAAATTGTACTAGGGCTGAAACACATATAACCTATATAAACTTTATTTTAGTTGACATAATTGCATAACATTCAATAACTCTATACCAAAGGCTATAATCAAACCGAACCGAGCTTTTGAGAGTTTGAGTTTGACGCGTTTACTATTGAGTCGAACTTCATTGAGCCTAAATGAGCTTAGTAAATATTAATTATGAATTAAATTATTATTCAATTGACTACAAAAATAAAATCATATATTTCTAAAATGCATCAAAAATCTATTAAAACCTATGATTTAATTCAAACAAATAAATTTATATGAACTTAATAGCAAATCCGCCACGAGCTTACTTCCGAGCATGCTTTCATGAGCTAATGAACCGAATATCTGTAAGTTTGAGTTTGGTTCATTTATTTTTAATGAGCCTCGTTAAACAAACCTGAAATCAGCCCAAATACCACGAAGTGGTTTGGTTCACTTATTAACACTAAATATGCTACTTAAAAAGTACCATATGCAATGCGACAGGTCCAAGTACTTGGACATAATGAGAAAACGCCGTTATTAGAGAAGCAAAGACAAAAATGCATGGACAACACAAGCTGAATAAAAATGAGGCCCGTGAGTCATGCACACAGAAAAATCAATAATGAGGAAAAAGGAAAAACAATGAGGTTGCAAAAACTTGATTCAAGTATTATATATGTATAGGAATTAGATCAAATGAGACCACATACTTAGAGTGAGACAGTGTGGACTAATCATGTCCACAAATCTGTAATTTTAGATGGTTAAGATTTACCCAATTTAATTGCTTTTTTTATTTTTTTTTAAATCAATAAAGGATAAGATGGTAATTTTATTATTCGTAATTTCATTCCCAATAATTATCTACGGCCTCTTGTTTCTCTCTCTCCAAACAGTCACGAAATAAATATTTATGTTCATCGCCAGCCACGTAACAAAAAACGGGCTTTTCGTTGTCAATGTTTTTGGGTAGAGCAAATTGTCTGATAATGGAAGGTAGTGTTTGAGAGTGAGGGAAAGTGATTGTTTGATTTTTGGAACTAATGTTTCCAAGAAGTAGGGCTTAGAACAAGGGTAATCATAGAAGAGAAGACGACGAATCGGATGGAAATGAATCCAACGTATGTCGAAAAAAGGTAAGGGCGCCGTTAACTCGGCTGCGTCGCCTGGCGGAGGTGGAATTTCACAGAGGTCGCCATGATAGAAATTAAAAATCGGATTAGGTGGATCAGAATTCAGAAAACAACTAGCAATGATCAGTAAAAAAATCGCCACTACTTTTCCAATTTTCATTTGACTCCAGTTGGCACCTCAAATTTTTAATCTAACTGATTACTTAACCCTTTTTAAAATGTTAGTTGTATTCTTGAAAGGTCTTGATAAAATTCTTCTATTATTTTAACTGACTGAACATGAAAACAAGAGATAAAATCTTTTAATTAAAGTTTTAATTTCTCAAATATTCAATTGAAGGATCTTTCGTCCTTAAATCTTAACTCAAAACCTTATTCCAACTTCATCTATTTCAATAAACCTCCAAGAATCTTTTCAATTCTATTTTATTTTTTGGTTTCTGATAATTTTAAAAACATGGGGATTAATGAAGATAATTGTGAAGGGAAAGAGGAATTTATTGATGATGATTGTGAAAACATGGGGATTATATGAGATGTTTTTTGCTGTATAAATAGTTAATTTTTTATGTGTGTATTTATGTTGTTGTATACTTATATGTGTTTTGATGTATACTTATATGTGTTTTGTTGTATATATTTTTATTTGACAATTGTAATATGCAGTACAAATATGTTAAATATGCATCATAATAGTGATAAATATACAGTAAATATATGTTAAATATACAGTACAACAATGAGCGTGATTTTCTTTCTCTCTATAACTGATTTTACTTGATCAACGGTCCCCACATGTTAATGAGCGTGATTCTCTCTCTATAACTGATTCATTGATTCACGGTCCCCACATGTTTTTGTTTGACCATTTTAATATACAGTAAAATTATGTTAAACATACAGTAAAATAGTGTTAAGTATACAACAAATATATGATAAATGTACAACATACTGCATGGCAGAGCACATGCGTGATTTTCTCTCTCCAGCGCAATTTTCTCGCGATTTTCTCTCTCCCCACGTGATTTTCTTTTTCCTAATAACTGATTCCATATTTGGTTGGTCCCCCACATGTTTATTTTGACAATTATACCCTTATTTTGCCTTAATTAAATTAATGTAATTTTAACTCCTATTTATCTTAGCCATTGATATAGATAAAGAAAGGTTAAGATGAGTCCACATCGTCTCACTATAATATGTGGCCTCACCTGATCCTCCCCTATATGTATATATAATATGTCCTATTCCTTTTTTTTTCTTTTCTTTCTGAATTTCTATGTCCTATTCAATAAACACCAGGTAGCTATACCCTGGGGGCAACAACACCGCATATTGACATAAAGACAAGTTGAAACTAAGTTAACAACATTCTCTTCCTTTTCTTTTCATCCAAAATTGTTCTTACAACTTCAGTATAATAGGTCACATATTCCAAGTATAAAAACCAAACTATGCTGTGAATCTGTGATCATATCTATGTGGTTAACAAAACTTGGAGAAATTCGTTATGATCTATCCTAAATCGGAAGAAATTAAAAGGAAACTGAGTCCAACTGTTTCAAAGTTGGTGCAAAATATCCCTTTAGAAAGTTGTTACTTGTTGTAAAGGTAAATGATACTGAAGATGAAGAATCCAGCCATCTGCAATAGTCAATCGTGGTGGTTACGTCGTAACATCAAATTAATTTCCCGGGATAATTACAAAAAAAAAAAAAAATCGAGGTTTGAGCTTTACCAAAAAGATCCCAAGATTTTTGAAAATTAATAAAAAAAAAAAACCTTCAGGTTTGGTTTTGTCTTAAGTCTGATGGGGTAACTGTAATATTTCTATAAACGTCACACAGATTTTTGAAATGTTTTTTTCTTTTGAAGAGGGAAAATGTAAAGATGTAATCAAACCTAAAGAGGGTTTTGTAATTTTCAAAAACCTCTGAATTTTTTTGTAATTAGCCCGAATATCGGATTTTTTTCTAAATATCCCTAATTTCCTTGCAGATACGAGCGAGCGAGAGAGAGAGAGAGAGAGAGAGAGAGAGAGAGAGAGAGAGAGAGAGGTGTTTACTGTAGAAAATGAAGCTCCATAATAAGGGAAAGCTGTCGTTATAAATCTTTCGTATTCATTGTGTTTGAAGGGTCGTACAGGAATCTGCAAAATAATTAATCTTCATTAATGACTGTTATTCCAATTTTTGCGTTTGTAAGATGAAGTTGGTATTGTGGTAAACTCTACAGTTTAAACCGGTGAAAAATAAAAAAAGCTCCTGCACATCCTCGGACTTTTTCATCTCAAAGAAATCTAAAGAAGATACAGATTATCTTCTGTCTGAACACCAGTTGTTCACTATCACCAGGATAACAATACAAATCATGCATGGGAAATTAACAAAGAATTATGCATGAGTTATCTTTACAAACTTGGCACATCAACTAGGGAAAAAAAAAACCCCTGAGGTGTGGGGTAATTACAAAAGATACTAGAGAACTTTCAAAACTACATTGGGGTTTGATTTGGTCTTTTGCCGACGTCTTCAAATATTATACAATTACATCACTCAACTTTTCTAAATATTACAAATAGCCCCAACTTTTCTTCTGATTATCTGTAATATTTCAAAAAGTTGAAAGATGTAATTGCAAAATCAAGACGAAAAGTTTGGGCTATCCGTGCTATTCAGAAATTTGAAGGAGATAATTATAAAATATTTGATGAAGTCAACAATTTTCTGCAAATTCAACTAGCGGTTGGGAAAAAATGTAAGACAGAATCAAAGCTCAATGGGGTTTCTATAATTTGGAAACTTTTTTGGTAATTACTGTAAGATTTGTGGCCCACGTGCCTTATATTTAAAGAATTAGATATTTAATTAATTGGTTGTTAAATATCTAATTTATGGTTTAAATAATAATTAATTTTATCAGATAAGTTTTAGTGGTCAATTAAGAGATGGTTCAGTTCCACCGCTGCACATTAATAGAACATGTTTTATCTTCAATTTCTACCATAACAGTTTTCCACCAAAACTGCTCAAGAAACTGATCCTCTCTCTAACAATAAAAGAACCCATTCAAATTTCATTATCTATCACTTATCTTCTATAGGATTAACGTAGAAGACCAAGAGAGAGAAACCAATTTCTTCCATCTTCAAGTAAAGAAAAGATAATGATGGTTGCTGAAGAATAGTACCTTTGTAAAAATCATGAAGTTCAAAATCCGAATTCAGATTTATTTTATCATTATGACAGTTGTTATGCTTACATATGGTATCAGAGCTCTCGGTTTAAGAACTCATAATTTTTCAATTAAGACTTATGTTTACAAATTGAGGATTATGTTTTTCGCATCAATTCATCTCAATTTGGAATAGTTATGAACTAAATTATGACTATACTTGTCAACATAGTTTTCGGTATACCTATGCAAATATTGTGCATTCCGTCGGGCTGTTATTAAAGCACCATTAAATATGGATGGATTGGTTTGTCCAAATAACTTCGCAATAATTTATTTGTGAGACTGAGTTTTTCCCATTAAATCGCCTTCACTGATGAAACTCGATTTGGATTTTACATTGCCCACATGGATATGGCGACTAATTAGATGGTACACAAGTTGGTAGCACACAACCCTTTGATTGTGACATGTGTCCCATTTTAGTTTTTTTTTTTATTTTGAAAAATTAACATGCATATGTCATGAGGGGACACTTGTCATAATAAAAGGTGAGTTGGGTACTCCCCAATTGGGTAACATCTCATTTCCCGGATATGACTATGATAAAGCCCACGTGCATGATGTTCTGGTAATGGTCTGGATTATAAAGTGGTGATATAAATTGCCAAGTCAAGTCAACCACTTTTGTATCATGGTTCCCAGTTCCCACTTATATTGAATCATGCGTATATATCTTGATGATGATAATAATAATAATAATAATAATAATAATAATAATAATAATAATAATAATGTTGTCTCACCGACAGATGACGTGTTTCCTGTTCCAATTCACTTATGTTTTATCTAATGCATTCTTGTGCCGAACAAAAAATTATTTGATGACTACTCATACAATGCATTTATGATTTCATTACATTTCAAGTATTATAATGTATTTGAATTTATGTAATAAATGGTTAGTTAGTCGGCCTAACCATGAAGTCTATCTTATTGTACAGTATTTATTATTTAATTTGACGTCTATATTATGAATAATTTGTTAGTCATCAAAGTGGCCAAATTAGAAAGTATATAAAGATGTTAAATTAAATAAATTTCAATTACCCATGATCATGTGATGCTATTAATCGAAATGACATTATAATATTTTCTAGTGGGTGTAAAAAGTTCATTGATTATAGAATATTTAAGGGTCACCCAAAGGTTGATCAATTATTTTAGTAATCAAGAACATGATCATGGTTAGTTGATATACTTGATTAGATGTGTTTAGTATATCCAAAGATAACAAACATGTTTAGTAAAGTATATTTAATTACCAATTATTTGATTTAAGTTTAGTTTCAATTATGTTAATGTAGTACATTGTTGGATCACCCAAAGGAGAACTTCAATGTACACTTACTGTTATTTCTAAATCAGTTTTCTATGATCTCAAAGCATTAAAGTATCAGTCGACTCTCTTAATTGCAGTACTTGTTCTTGTTTCTCTACATTCGCATGCTTCGTCTGTTCCAATATATAATGGACTTAATTTCTCTCAATGGTGCGAAGAAATGCAATTTCACCTTGGTGTCTTGGATCTTGATTTAGCACTTCAGGTTGAAAAACCCGTTGCTAATACTGATACCAGTAGTGACGTTGAGAAATCAGTCCATAATGCTTGGGAAAGATTGAACATACTAAGCCTAAAGTTAATGCGAATGAGTATAGCAAACAACATCAAGTCTATTTCCTCACACTGAAAGTGCTAAGGAATTCATGAAATTAGTGGAGAGTGTTCCCAAACTAATTTCATGAATTCCTTAGAACTTTCAATGTGAAAAAGGGTAGACTTGTTGTTTGCTATACTCATTTGCATAAAAATCAGGCTTAGTCTGTCGATCTTTCCGAAGCATCATTTACTGATTTCTCAACATCACAACTAGTATCAGTAATATCAGCGGGTTTTTCAACTTGAATTACTAAGTCAAGAACCAAGATACCAAAGTGAAATTGGATATGTACGCACAATTCAGAGAAATTATGTCCATTTGGAACAGACGAAGCATGTGAATGCAAAGAAGCAGGAACAAATACTTGACTCTAATACCACATGTAAGCATAAACAAAAGTCATAATGATAAAAGTAAATCTTAATTTCCGAATGTTGAACTTCATAATTTTCACAATTATGTAAGTAATAGGGTACTAACCTTGAGCAAACACTATTATCTTTCTTTACATTGAAGATGCAAGAAATTGTTTTTTCTCTCTTAGCCTTCTACGTTTTTTTTTATCGGCTCTTAACCTTCTACGTTAATCCCACAAAACATAAGTGATAGATAATGAAATCTGAAAGGGTTCTTTTTATTGGTAGAGAGAGGATCAATTTCTAAAGAAGTTCTCACCAAAACCATTGTGATAGAAACTGAAAATAAAACACGTTCTGTAAAACACGTTCTATCAACGTGCAGAGGCCGAATTAAACCACCTCTTAACTGACCACTAAAACTTATCTAATAAAATTAATTATTATTTAAACCATAAATTAGATATTACCGATTAATTAAATATCTAGTTCTCTGAATATGTGGAACATGGACCACAAATCTTACAATTACCCCCCAAACTTCATGGTTTCTATTTTTATTATTGTAATTATCACCCTATCAATTATATCACCTCTCTTCAGATAGAAAAAAATGCTCACAGGGTTTCCTAATAAGGACAAATCAATCTCTCAAAGGAAAACAGAGAAAATAACATACTTCACAATTTAACCCACAATTGTCGGAAAGATGTTCTCAGAGTTGTAGGCGATAATGGTGGTGATGTGATTAAAAAACGACAAATGTGCATGAATTAGTTAGTGTAAGGCATGATGCAAGTCACAATTGAACCCTTCTTCTTACTGAGTTGGTATCACAAGCGACATTTTTATATGGGATAATTACAAAATACCCCCCTCAGGTTTGGGCTAATTAAAAAAACAAGAGATTTCTGAAAATTACAATTCTGAAAATTACAAAAAACCCATTGAGGTTTGATTTTGTCTTACATTTTCCCCTTCGTAAGCAAAAAAACATTTAACCCCCTCAGATTTAAAACAAAATCAAACCTTAAGGAGATTTTGTAATTTTTAAAAATCTTTGGATTTTTTTGTAATTAGTCCAAACCTCAGGGGGTATTTTGTAATTATCCATTTTTATATAGATAAAGTATTGTGCCATGCTAGTTTTGAAAGACCAGTAACACATGATGACTCACCTGCTTTGAAAGCGATAAGCTAGTATATCCAAGCCTCTGATACTCAACCTTAAACTGGAAAACTCCATAAACATCTGGTACTTTAAATGAAGTGTGATAGAGCCCCTACAGAAAATGCACAGACATGAACTGAGCAACCTGGTGGTTTTAAAAAGTGTTTCATGACATTGAAATAAAAATAAATAAATAAATCAAGTTACCTTTTGATTTGTCGACAAAGTTTTCAAGACATAGGGGCTCATCATGTAGAACTGCACTTGGACGTCATTTGCAACATATGGCACCCAACTACTACCAGACCATTCATATATTTCGACAGAAAATTCCTGCAAGGGTATCGTATCATAAAAAAAAAAAAAAACACTTTCCTTTAGTTTTTATTATTTTAAGGCAGTGTAGTCAACAAAGCAGAAAATAATAGCATAGAAACTGCAGCTTTACCAGGTCATCATTTATCCTGTAAATTGAAGGCTCTTCAGCTTCACCGACTTTGTTGTGTTTAACATTTACAGCCTAAGAAATCAGAACAATCAATTATTTCAAATTTTTAAAGGATATGGAACACCAAGTAACCCTCAAAATAAAGAAGTGAAGAAACTCTTATTGCCACTAAACAGATCACCTTCAGATGACCCCTTTCGTGGAAGATCCATTTGCTAAGTTCGGTTACAAATTGTTCATTGCCAGATTTTCCATATCTGTCCATAAAATAAAAATTATCTGTTAGTTGCCACCAGAAACAGAAAAGGGAGTTGGCTTAGTGAATAAAATACTTAAGAACAATGCCTCAGCCTCAAAGCAAGAGATCGTGTAAAATTTCACCTCAATAAGTCCCAATTCTGTGAATTGACACCAATTTAATTTCCATACCTAGATAAGAAACTAAAGAATGGCCTTGTTGTTTAGATTTAACTGTCGCTATATTTGGATGGTATGATAACTTTTACTGTCTACACACAATATAAATTTGGTGATTTGCTACAACAGGTATAAATATTTAGCTTAACGAAATGAAATGGGTGCTAAAAAATGTTTAAATCGGTTACAATGACATTGAAAATCTACACTTGAAGAAGCAATTCTACAATTTTGAAAGAAACTAGACAAAGATAAAAGCATTTGCCAGCCAATTGAAGAACAGACATATCAGAGAGCTCAACTCACTTGTTCAAGCTCCCACTCTTCTGCACTCCTGATCTAAACAAACTGGTGCAGACAAAAAAACCAGCAGTAAGTACAAAAAATGGATAAGAAAATAAAGGTGGAGATAATTTTCTCAACTATGTACCGATTGCTGAACATGTCCAATGAGCCAGAGATCATAATTCGTGCATTATTCCTAGCCTGCATTCATGAATATTAATATCGATCCAGAAACTGGGAATTTGAGGGGCGAAGTAAAGAAAAAATGGATCAGCACACAATGGTAATCAGCACACAATGGTAACAATACATCAATCAGAACTTCAAAGAATAAATCAATAAATGTATCAAAACACACGGGCAATATGAGTTTTATACCTCTCCCTCTCACTCACTCTTCCTCGTGTACCTTCCCTAGCCGCCTGACCACAGCTTCCCACAGTAGGTAACCAGACACTCCACTTAGGCATTGTTTTAAAACTGGACCAGACTAGCTGGTCTGATGGGTTCCACGGGGAAATGGCTATTAGCCTGATCTGGGTAGCCCCTAAAAACCGTTTTGTGGTTGAACAGGTCAAAATCGTTATTTTTTATTATTATTTTCAAAATTTAGAGTTTTAAACTTAGTAAATTTGTTACAGATGTTTTCACACTTTTTTAAGTTGCCAATTATTTCATTCAAGTTATGGGCTAGTTAAAAAACAAACAAAATAAAAGATTAGGGTTTTCGGTTCCCAAGAAGTAAGAACAGAACAGAGAACAGCAGGCAGCAGCCCAGCCTGCACTTCCCGCCACTGCCGAAGCCTCACCATCAAATGATCAAACACTTGTGTGGTTGATGCCTTGATGGTTGTTTTGCTCTTATGAATTGCCATGAATTATGCGTTTATGAAATATAACTAGTTATAATCTTTTTTAAGTTTTTTTAATTATGTTTGTAGTCTAAAAACAAAATTTATAAATTTTCAACTTTTTTTTTTTAGTTTTGCGCCTCATGTATTGCACGTGCCTCGCCTTGCGCCTAAGGCTCCTGCAGGCTTTGCGCCTTGGTGCGCTTCGAGCCTTTAACAACTATGGAGGCAGTAACTACACTAGCAACTAAGACAGATATCATCAACCATCCATGGGGACAAAAAACAGAGGAAAAGAAAGTTGAGGAAGGAATGCAGTGTCGTTTCAATGCATTGGCAAAGGTTTGCCCACCAACTCAACGAAGAGGCAGTTGGACCTAGTACTACCAGAAGAAACGAATTACTCTCAAAAATCAGATTTGTTTTATTTCTCTAATTTGAAATTTTAAAACAGCTAGTGTGTGTCTGCGTTAGTAATTTTAAACTGTGTCTGATAAGATCTTATCTGAATCTGTTGAAGTCAGTTAAAAACTATCATGTTCTCAATTTGAGTCTCCTTCTCTTTCCTTCAAAGATATAGAATACTTGTAAATGTTCAAATTTCAGAGCTATATGAAATTTGAATCCAACCCGAGAACAGACAAAATGGGTGCAACTCCAATGAAGGTTACACAGTACGAACAGAGAAATTTTTATCAATTGTTTTCAACATGCTAAGAGTCTGTGCAGATAAGGTTCATTGAATTAAGCAAGAGAAAACAGGCAGAAAAAACAATGAACCTGCACAACTGAAACTAGTGAGATAGCATTTCCAGTGAGCGATGGTGGGCTGGATAGCTTTGTGGTCGGATTACTGGAATACGAGGAAGAAGATGCAGAAAGAACCTTCAAAACCTAAAATTTGGACGAAGAACAGAGAAAAGTCACCACCGGAAGCCTGTCATCAGTTAAAGTACTCATAAAGAGTGGCATGTTTGAACTTCAAGGTAAGTAAAGACATGCATAATCTCCAACATTACCAAGCTATTTTCAGGATTCAACGAATGTCCAATCCCTCTGAAAAGCACAGGCGCCTGTATCAAAATAATTAATAAGTTGCATAAATAAGTTTAAGCATGTCGGTTGACACTATTTCTGATACATCATTCACATATGTCTCGAATGTGTCTTCATAATGGAGGCCAAGGATAAGAAAGTGAAAACAGAACTTCTAATAAAAGTCACTGTGGCTGACAATCGGATAAAGCAATTAGATCCCTGATGAGACACAATTTAGACTCAAAATGATGTGAATTTACAGTCAAGCAAGTAACACAAAGTTATGAACCTCACGCATGATAGATATACCAGTTTTATGCCTCTTAAAAACTGACCTCAATTTTTTGCTTCCCAAAATAATGTCAGACTGGATAAAATCATCAGCACCAATTAAGGTATGATCTCCTCGGTTTCTGAGATAGCATAACCAGTGTGATCAATGACCACAGCAGACGGATCCTGTGAAACTGAACAATGTCATAACATATAGATAGAAAGGCCAAGTGTAAAACTATATGCATCACAGCTTAGGGTAATAGCAAAGATGTCCAAGAGGAGTTTCCATTTGAAATTAAAGCAAATATTTCTGTATGATTTTATGCTCAAACAAAAGGATAAATAGATGAGTCATGGCACTGTTTTCCATTAATATTTCAGTAATTTCAAAATAAAGTCAAATCAGTACCAGGTGCATCCATAAGCAAACATATGAAATGTAATTGCCTGAGGATTTAGTATTGTGCCAACTGACAATTCAAGTGTGCTGGAAAATTATAATGACATGGAGCACAGGATATGCATCTGAGGATCAAAATGACGATAGGTACGCATATGGTGACATGTTCTCGTCGAAAAAGTAACGAGTATGAAAGATTGCATGGTAATAATTAGTCTTAGGACAGTATACTGGTCTCAATGAATATTATCATTCAATAACTTCCAGTTATAAGCATCATTGCTCTTTTGCTTGACAAAGGGCTTTGTCAGTTATACCTAAAGATTGCTACTTTAAAAACATTAATTTCATACAGGGGAAACTTAAAGTTGAACATAACATAAATTGACATTTGAAAATCGCTAAAACAAGCGGAAAACAAATAGTATAAGATTTATGTCATGGAATTGGCACCAAAAAATAAAAAATAAAAAAAGGTTCTTAGCTGATTTTTTCAAATTAAATTTATCCATTAACTTAATTATAACTCAAGCAAAGCATTCTAGATCAGATTTCTAAAACAAAACAAACGGATAAAATTACACACCTCGTCAAAATCAACACCACATTCCGCGGCAATGTTCCGGACCAAATCGGCCGCATTCGAATCGGCGGACAAAATCAAGTCATGCCCCGAGTCAACAAAATCCAAAACTCCCTCCACATCCAATGACCCTCCAAACCCTAAACAAATCTTTCAGCAATCAGAATCAGAAATCCTAGATAAAAAATAGAACACACAGAACAACTTGATCAAAACCCAATTATCTTACTCTCGGTAGAAGGAGAGAAAAGAATGAGCCCATCGTACAAGTACTGGCCGTATCGCTTGACGGCGATAGTGGGATCGTCGGCGAGCTTGAAATCGAGGTCAAAACCGCGGGACTGGAGGGAGGAAAAGAAAAGGGAATGGGAGGATTTGAGGGACAGATCGTCAAGCAGAACAAGAATTCGGCGATCTGTGGGATGATCGGTGGAGAAGGAGACAGCGAGGAGCGGCAGAAGTGAAATCAAGAACAGTTGGAAGAAGGAAATTGTGAGGGAAATGGGTCCTGCCATTCTGTGAGATCTGGGTGGGGTTTAAGACTTAAGAGAGAGGCGATACGTTATATATAATGTCGGAGTCTAGCCGAAGAAATGGGGCTTGGACCCTTCATTCAAGAACGGAGAGTGACACTGTGGAGTGTTTGGTGATAAAGGCAAATGTGAGTGTTTGGCAGGGGTGAGCAAAGGACCGATTTGGTGCAAAACCGAAACCGAACCAAATCGAGCCACAAACACCGAAAACCGAAATTTTTTTTTTTTTTAAGTTTGGGCTTTAATTTTGGCCTTTATTTTATTTGCTAAAAATATATATTTTATTTATTTGTCAATTAGCAACGCATTTTATTGAAATAATAATATAAAAATATAATTAGGGATGATAGTGGGATGGGTAGACGTGGGTACCCACCCATCCAAATCTTAAGGCCGCGTTTGGTTACTGTGACAAGATTGATTATTATTTAAGATTAGATAAGATAGCACTATTCATAGATATAATATCTAATGTTTGGGGTTTGTGAGTAATGAATTTTCATCACAGATTGGAAGGTCTATCTCATGTTTTTTAACACTGATTTTGTAAGATTAAAACATGTAATGTTCTAAATATCCCTAATAAATTGAACACTCCAGACGACGACCCTTAATAGAAACCAGACTCATTATTCATCACCATTTTTGGACAAATTTGCACAACCAATTTCCACAAACGACGAAAATCACCGAAATCGCACGCCGTAATCATCAGAGGCACGCCGATAACCAAGCTTTTGGATTCAATCACCCAGAGTAAGAATCTCAATTTCCACAATTGGGTACCCTTGAATTTTCTCCAATTTCTTGCGGTTAGGTTTTTTTACAATAAAATTGTAGTTGGCACTTAGTTAGATTGTAAATTACAACCATATTGAATTTCATCTCGTAAAAGAAATGGCCAGGATCGCGATTCTCTTTGTTTTAATTTCTGTAATATTCTGAAATTTTTGTGACATGTATGACCTGTATAAATGCTATTGTATATCCTTAGTTGGTATGGTTGTGGATACATGAATTGAAATATTTGGAACTGATTAGGCATGATTTTTGGACTACTATTATTTGGAACTGATTAGGCATGATTAGGTATGTTGAAATATGATGTCAAAAAAAAAAAAAAGTATGTTGAAATATTTGGAACTGATTAGGCATGATTTTTTTGGCTACTAGTATGTTTAAATATTTGGAACTGATTAGGCATGATTTTTTTGGGCTACTAGTATGTAGAAATATTTGGAACTGATTAGGCATGATTAAGGATTGAACAATTTTCGCAAGAGGGTGGAATCTGTTGGTGTGAAAGTTGTTGGATTATGTTTAATCATCCTAACATTCTCACATGGTTTTATTCCCTTTAAAAACCATTCCACAACATTTATAAATCTATATATCTTGTAAGCACAAATATAAATTGTTGAAATGAGCGCTTCCAACAGTTTGCCACTCTCAACTGGTAATAGCGACACATCTCGTTGTCCAAGTTGTTGTAGGATGTCCTTGTTCGTTGTCACTGCAACTTTGTGTTAAAAGTTCAGACTTCTTGGACAAAGTCCAACCCGGGTAGACGTTTTATGTCTTGTCCTCAAAGGGGGTAGGTTAATATGTAATTAATCTAGCAATTGTCAAATTTTTATTGCCTACAACAAAGTATTTTTTGTAAAAAAAACTAAATTTAAACTGAATTTTTTGTCATTGCAGTCCAACAAGTATGGCTACTTCGCTTGGTGCAGTGAACCGATTTGTGATAGATCGAAAACCATTATGGCAGAGTTGATCGATAATTTAAAGGACCTTAAATTAGAACTTGCAAAGTGCAAACAATATAAACAACGTTTAGTTCGCGTTTGTTTTGTGTCGTGTATGGTATCATTTGTCGCCATTGTTGTTGCATTTGTACACAACAAATAGTCAGATAAATCATTAGGTCATAGGACACATATGGAAATTAATACACTGCATAAAGAGATAAAAAAAACATAACCAAATGTCTAATATTATCACAAATTATACATAAAACAGACGGTCAATAATATATTGTCATGGATATTAAAATGTAGCAGACTAGTTATGCAGAAAATTTTAAAGTGTTTTACAGAACTTAATTGTAGCAGTTTTCATCACTATTATCACAAAAATAGTGTCAAGTATTGCCCCTCGGTTCATTATACATAGAAATAGCTAATGTCCTTCCAAGTTGTCCATATTTGAGAAGTCTCTACTTGGTCAACAAAATCAGGCCCATCTTCTGTGTTTTGACCTCCGTCAATGTCTTCGGGAACATGATCTTCTAAAGGATCAACTGACATTGCAGTACGTATGAAATTATGGAGTAAGCAATAAGCCATAATTATATGATTCTGAGTCTTAATTGGGTAGAACGAATTACTCTATAGTATTGCCCATCTATATTTTAATAGACGCCAAGATCATTCTATTATATTGCGAGCCTTTGCATGCCTTAGGTTGAAATGTTCCCTATGATTTGTGGTGCAACATTTCCAGAAGACCATTCGTCTAGGTGATATCTAACACCTCGATATGGAGCTAGGAATCCTGGGCCATTTCTATATCCACAATCACACAAGTAGTAATTATCTGAAAAATTAATGGTTCGTAAGGTTTTGAAGTGTTTGTAATAATTGATAAGTTGGCTTACCTTTCAATTAATTTAAATATAATTAGATGGAAATAGTGATTTTACCGGTGGGTACTCTCAAACCATTTGATCGAGTAACAGCGTCACGTAATACTCGGCTGTCTGCGGCAGAAGCCTCCCAACCACTTAGAACAAATGTGTATTGCATGGATGGATCACAAACACCTATCACATTAACAATCTCCTTTTCGATTTCTATATTTTGGCTTCACACTTAATGGGACTCGACATCAATGTATGTTCCATCTAAAGCTCCTAGACAACCCTATCAAAGAAAAAATGGGAAATATAGATAGTATGTAATGTTGAAATTGCAAGTAAGTTGATTTTTTTTTTATAATTAAAATTGAGTTTATGTGGAATGGAGTTTGATTACCTTGAATCATTTCCATGTATCATATGTGCAAGTTTCATCCACTGGTTTCGGATCAATCAATAAAGTAGAGTGGAGCCTAAGAACAACTTGAAGAACAATATTGAAGTGTTCGCTAATAGTGTAGCCAGATCTTTTGAAGTCAAATTTAACAACATGATTCTTCTTATGATGTGCCAAAACAGTTAGAAATATTACAACTTGTTCAGTTGTTTGAACATTTCTAGTTCGAACAAGACCACCAATATTCTCCAACAAGTAACATAACCTACCAAAGGCATTCCTATCCATGCGGAGCTGTTCAATACAAGTCTCGTCACTTATATTGATTAGATCACACATGTACGTAATTTGGTCTGGTAGTCGGTCAATAAGTCTATAAGCTCGTCCAGCAAAATTAGTTCTATGACGACGACGTCTACCCATAAACAACATTTGAGAAACAACGACGAACATGAAGAAAAACCTTATTAGGGTAATAATCTCTTTTATGATTAGGACGACATGTATCTGGGCCGAGGGCATCTATTAATTTAAACAAAATCATACAAATAGATGAGATTAACTAACCCTTTTTGCATTAGGATTCTATTACATGAACAATGCTAACAAATTATACAGTTATTTTGCATACATATAAAACACCAATAAATCACCAATATATTCAAGAAATACGATCTGATACATTGTTAAAGGTAGTGTCAAACGAGTACTAACCTTGATTAAATTAACTAAAGCAATCAACATAAATATCATAATGCAGTATAAAATACAATCAATCTAGAATAACCTAGGTAAATACATTCCTTAACACAAAATATAAATAAGTCTGGATTAACCTAGGAAAATACATTCATTCACGAAATCGAGCTTAGATATATAAAAATTCATGGGTGACTTACCTTCACAGCTTTACAACACTTCATGGTAACACGATAAATAGGGGTGGAAATAGGCTAGGCTACTCGACAGGGGTCTACGGCCTGGCCTATTTTGGGCCCGGCCTAGCCTATCCTATTTCATAAATAGGCCAGGCCACGGCCTATTTATAAGCCTATTTATGTAAATAGGTCAGGCCTAGGCTTTTAAAATAGCCTTTCAAGCCTAATAGGCCGGCCTATTTATAGCCTATAAGTATAAAAAAATATGATATATTTTATATAGTTTACTAATATTATTCTTTTTATATAACTATTTAATTATTATTGTAGATAAAATATATTTTTAAAATAAAAAATATGGTTCGTAGGCTTTTAACAGGCTTTTAATAGGCTCAGGCCGGGCCTAGGCTTTTAAACAAGCCAGACTTGGGCTGAAAAAAAAGACTATTATATTTAATAGGCTAGGCTTAGGGCGAAAAATGTGAATCAGGCATAGGCCGTCCGACGCAAAGCCTGGCCCGGCCTAGCCTATAAATGTAGTGTACCTTTCAAGCATAAAAACGAACAAGAATCAAGCATTGATGGTCGATGGGAAGGAGGGGAAAAATAAGACAAAAATCGAAACAATTATAGAAGATAATAGGGGAAAAATTCGAACGAAAACAACTGAGTGTCACAGGCTCATCTAGGGTTCTGTTTTACGAAAATTAAGTCACAGTTATGGTCGAAGAGAAGGAGAAATGGTTCAAATGTTTACCTTGTCAAGCTCACAGGGTCATCTAGGGTTCTGCTTCTTCAGAAATTGGACAGTAACAAGAGGCTAGGGTTCGACTTCTGCAGAAATGGATGGTAAAAAGAATGTGGTAATTATTTTACAAATTGCCACCAACAATAATCCCCAAAAATAAGGGCAAAATGGTGATTATTTTAGCATATTGGAGGGCAAAAAAGGGATAGCAGAACCAGCTAAAAGTCAAGATAAATATATCACGGAAGGGTAGCGTTTATTTATCTGCCATTTCCAAGATTTACTCTTGGGCTTTGCCATTTATCTCAGGCACCTAACTAGGCTACATAATGTAAAATAAGCCCAGATAAACCACCCAATCTTGACTGCAAATACGTCGTAATGGAACGTGTATGAGTAAGTTTTTTCGGGTTTGGGACGGTATGTGATGCAAAATTAATACTTATTTATAAATGGGTAGGGTACGAATTTACCCTTAGGATACCCTCTACCCGAACCCGCTAATATAATTGAGTTTGGGTATAGGGTATCCATGGATACCCGACCATATAAGCACCCATTTAAAATTTTCATATATATATATATATATATATAACAAAATATTTTAAGAATAAGAAAGGAAAATATTTTTAGTTTAAATAGAGGGCTTTATATACATAATTAAAACCTATAGAACCTTAGTACCCCACATCATTCGATCAAATTAAAAACGGGTTGCACGGATAGTTTGCAAGAAGTTATTTGATTAAATATGTGTTTCTTTTAATTTAGTCGATAAATAGTGTTATATAATAATTTATTTTTGTTAGAGTCCCTATTTAAATATATAGCCATTTAAATATTTATATATTTATAATATTTTTATAAACTAAATGGGTT
This sequence comes from Rehmannia glutinosa, assembly GCA_016081115.2. Lineage (NCBI taxonomy): Eukaryota > Viridiplantae > Streptophyta > Magnoliopsida > Lamiales > Orobanchaceae > Rehmannia > Rehmannia glutinosa. The sequence continues at coordinate 14,858,535 of CM071930.1, read as the reverse complement.
TTTGGTGAGTACGGGTAGTATACGGGTATTAGCAAATGAGCTTGGGACGGGTACTTGTAGTAATAATATTATAGAGTTCGGGTATGGATATTTTTAAATGGGTGGGTACCCTACCCATTGCCATCCCTAACTATAATAAATAGAATTCATGTATTCGGTTTGGTTCGGTGCAAAATGATATTTTCTAGACCAAAACTGAACTGAAAAATAATTTGGTTTATTATATTTAAAACCGAACCTAACCGAACTGTTTAACAAAAAAAAACGGACCAAACCACATCAAATTCATTGGTTCGATTCCGGTTCGGTTTTGCTGACCCCTAGTGTTTGGTGATAAGGGCACTGTGGGAGGATGGAAAGTAGGTTGTGCTTGTTGCAATGCGTTCGATTTGAAGTTTAATATTTATTGTTTCTATTAAGATTTTGTTTTACCTCCTATTTTTCTTTAGTTTTGAAATGTGGAAGTTTTTATTTTTTTTGGTTTTTCTGGATTGGTTGTAGGATTTTGTATCCATAGTTGTATCAAGTTGATTAATGAGAAATTATAAGTTCCTGATTTTTAATATATATTTATTTCATTGACACATATTATACGTTAAGATCTGACAAAAAAAATATTATACATTAAGATAGTAAAATAAAAGGTAAAATGTAAAAGTTAAAACTATATACATTCCCAATGTCATTAACCAAAGCTCACATTCGGATTTGGGATCAGGGGTGGAGCCAAGGGGGACTCACAGTCCCCCCCCCATTTTTTATAAATAATATAAATCCTCTATATAAAATTATTAAATGTTAAATTTTTGTACTTATCTCTTGTCCATTGAAATAGTCATCAAATCCAAACCCACTTCTCACTTTGTCTCTCAAACGAGAACATACCAAACCCCTCTCCTCTCTTTTTTTTTTTTTTAGAAAGAGTGCGTGATTGGATATATTTTCATTTTGAAAACTTTTTATTTTACTAGAAAATAGTGGTGAAAAAAATTTTAGAAGAAAAAAGATGAATTTTGAGAGTGTGATTAGATGTGAGATGAAAAATTAATGATAAAAGTTGATTTGATTTAAAAATAGTAAAATAGTGATTGGATATGATTGGTAGTTAGAAATGTGTGAGTGAGTGAATAGTGAAATTTGTGGGAAATGTGTTTATAATGATTAGTTTTTTGTGAAAAAATGTGTAGATGTGATTGGTGATAGAAAAAATAAGAAAAAGTGAATGTGAGAGAATAGTATATTTTTTGAAAATTTTCATAAACAATCGCATGTTTGGTCAAAAAAATTTCTCCAACGGAACGAAAATGAAATTCATTTCATATCCAATCCCCACATGAGTTTCTTCTTTCAATTATTTTTCCAACACAGAGAATTTGATGCTTCCGATTCTTATACAGCACGACAGGGCCGTCCCTGAGGCGGTCAAGCCGGTGCTGCCGCATAGGTCCCCCCTCCGGGCGAGGGCCCCCGGTGGCCGAAAATTATTTTTTTAATTTAAAGGTTTAAAATAACTAGTGCTATTCTTAAGAAAATAGTTGCCCTGCCCAGCTGGTGCCCTCCTTTTTGCACACTGAGAGGGTCATGGGATCAATCCTCTACTGGCTCCCGTTCCCACCTTATTATTTTTTTTATTTCTTTTATGGTTTAAATTATATAAGTATATGTTAAACAAGCTTTAGCCATTTTCTGTTTATATTGCTTTTTTTTTCTTTCTAAAAATCTATTTATATTGTTTAGAGTTTATTATCTTGTCAATGTCTGTTATATTTTATATTGTTTAGAGTTTATTATCTTGTCAATGTCTGTTATATTTTATTTAGGATTCTCCCTCAATTTTTTTTTTAAAATTTAAGATATATGTAGATTTAGTTGTTTGATTCCACCAAATTCTTTATTCTTTATGGTTTCATTCTCTTCCATCTAAAATAAAACTATTTATTCTTTAGAGTTTTTTAAGAGGGAATAAATCTCAGGCTCCATTTGGATTGATGGATTTTGAGTTAACGAATTTCAAACTCATAATAATAAATTCATTGAGGTTGTTGATGGAGTATTCTATAATTGATTACAAATCATTGTAAGTGATTTTGGGAATCATTTTGGAGGGTTTCAAATTCACCTTAGATGAAGTCATTTAAAATCCTTCCTCCAAATCCTCTATTCAAATCCAAATCCTTCCATCCAATGCAACCTCAAAGAAATTAAAAGACCCAGGGTTCGAACATTGATCAACACTCATACAAAGGGTATTGATATTGTTGGGAAATTAATTTTTAGATTTTGATGAATGCCATGTAAAACTTAGAATAGAAAGTTGGCACCCCATTTTTGTTGTAAATTTCATTGTAATAGATAGGGTTGGTCGAGTGAGTTAAGTCGGCCTATGCCCGAACATGCAAGAAGCCAACCGGAGACTAAAAGAAAGACTCATTTGTGAGGCGGTGAGTGTGGCAAAGAAGAGAAGACAGAACTCGATGAAGGTGTGAGATGCGGTGAGTGAAGTGTCAGTCAAGTCAACTCAAGATAGCCAAGTCTCAAGTTGAAGTGAGATGAGTCATCAAATGATTGGAAACTGACTCGAAGTTACCTGGGGAAGTCAAGGAAATGCAGTCAAGTCGAGACAACTGAATGAGATCCGTTGCACGTAAGTCAAGAGAATTACTTAAACAAGTAATACTTCCCATCGCCTTTCTTAAAGTGCTCACCCCGAAGCGTGCAAAAGGAATGACCCAATGGGAAGCTCGCACCTATGTCGAACTCGAAAAGTCAAGACTCATTCATACGAGGAAATGTCAATTCCAAGAACTGCAACAAGACAAGCCAACGACCACAAGTGTCTTTTAAAAATTAATCTATCTCTTCAACGGGCAAATTTTCAAAAGAACACTATAAAAGGCTGGGGAATCACTTTGAGAAAAGGTTACCTTGACAATCAGAAAACAAATACGAGCAAGAAAATTGATAAGGCGAAAGATAGTCCTGGGTCGACCGACCTAGCTTATGGCATGGGTCGACCTAGCAAAGGCCCATGGTGTTGGGTGACTGTTAAGCATTAAGATCGGGCCGATCCGATGAGGCTTACGGCATGGGACCGACCTTCTAAGGCTTATGAGTATTGGGCCGACCTATTGAGCCCTTAGGTGGGAGGCCTATCATCTTGGGCCGACCTATTGAGCCCTTAGGTGGGAGGCCTATCATCTTGGACCGACCTATTGAGCCCCCCTCCGGCCCCCTTTGTGCAGGTTTTACGGAGGACTTCGTCTTGGGAGGTGATCGGCGAGCAGAGGTCGTTTTCGGGAGCAATGGCGCCATCTGTGGGAAACATTGAGCAGAGACGTGAGATTCGAGTTTTGGCTATGGAGGATGTTAGGAGAAACTTGGAAGATGATCTGAACCGTACGCCGCTGGGAGATACTCCGGGCGTAGTTACGCAGGAGGATGTTCGACCTCCACCCCCACCACCCCGGTGGACGGGCGGAGGGAGTGCGAAGAGGGGGGGCAGGATGGACGGAGATGCATATGTCCGGAGTATAGATTTGGGCCTAATGTTCTTTGAACAATTGGGTGGTTTCATCACTAGAGCCGTGGAACAAACGGTGGAAAGACGCTTGAGGGAGATGCTTCCGCCACCGGCTCCGCCTGTGGTCCCCCCTCCGGTCCCTCCTCCTCTTGTGATTCCCCCTCCGGTGGTCCCTCCGGAGTTGGGAGAGAGAGGTCGGCGGCCAGCTATGGCGGAAGAGGTGCATTCATCAAGGGCGGAGCATGTGTCCACTGAGGACCAGGATTGGTCAGAACGGATGGATGACCTCCATCGTGAGGTGCGAGATATTCGGAGGAGGGTGGCTGGAGTGCCGGAGCGGGCAGCGATTCGTGAGTGAGGGGAACTCCTTTCTCAGATGAGGTGATGGCGGACGAGCTCCCAGCCTCATACCGAGCTCTGAGCTTCGAATATGATGGTACGACAGATCCGTGGGACCATCTCTGCCGTTTTGAGAATGCTGCTTTGCTACACAGGTTCACGGATGGCGTGATGTGTAGAGTTTTTCCTACCACTTTGACGAAATCGGCTCAAAGAATGGTTTAGCTTGACTTGCCGGGCTCCATTCGAAATTTTGATGACTTCACTTTCGGCTTTCCTTAATCAGTTCACGAGTTACCGCAAGTACCAAAAGGTGCCACGACTGTTTAGCATCAAACAGAGAGAAGGGGAGGACTTGAGCTATATTCGAGGTTTACCGCGGCAAAGTTGGAGGTGCCGTCACCACCCGAAATTTTGGCCAATGCCCTAGCTCGGGGCACGAAGGATGGGGAGTTCTTTGAATCATTAGTAATAGAGCCTGCTAAGACATTCGACGAGCTGTTAGCTCGGGCGGAGAAATATATTAACCTGGAAGAGGCGAGAAAAATGAAGAGAGAGGAAGGAGAGAAGAGAAGAGACATGAGGGAGGATTAGGAAGACAAGGGACCTCAGAAGAAGCCGAGGTCTGAGGCAATGGGAGGAAGGCCGAGGTTTGAGAAATATACGCCATTGTCTGTCCCTCAGGGCGAGGTGCTTGTAGCTATAGAGAGGCATCCCGACCTGAGGTGGCCAAAGGCGCACGCCGAGGCACTAGTAAAGGCGAAATGTAAGGAATTTTGTAGATTTCACAATGAGTACGGACACACAACAGATTGGTGCACACACCTGAGGGATGAGATCGAGCGGCTCATTCAAGCAGGTCATCTCAGGGAATTTGTGTACATCGACAAAAAGGAGAAAAAAGGGGAGTATAAGAGGGATAACCGGGGATATCACCAACCTCGGCGGGAGCCGGAGCGTAGGGGGGAGGAAAGGGAGGAGCTACCTCCACCTCCGCCCCCACCTCGGCGAGAGGTCATTCAGATGATTGTTGGAGGACCGGCGGAAGGTGATTCGAGGCGAGCTCGGAAAAATTATGTGAGAGCAGCAACACCAGATCGGGTGCAAGAGCAGTTGAAGGTGGAACAGGTCGGGCCGGGGCCGAGTATCCAATTTGGACCAGAGGATTGCAAGGGTATCGTGACACCTCACAGCGATGCTCTTGTGATCACAGCGACGATCTCCAATTATGATGTGCAACGGGTATTTGTGGATACAGGGAGCTCAGCAGATATCCTATTCTATGATTGCTATAAGAAGATGGACCTCCAGGTCGGCTTGGAGGCGGTGGACACAGCGTTGGTCGGATTCGCTGGAGGGATGATCCAACCAATAGGTATGATTACTTTACCTGTCTCTTTGGGTAAGGAGCCTAATCGTAAAACTAGAATGATTCGATTTTTGATAGTTGATGCACCATCCTCCTATAATGTCATGTTGGGTAGACCGGCACTAAATGCTTTCCAAGCTGTGGTGTCGGTATACCATCTGAAAATGAAACTTCCTGTGGGAGAGGAATTAGGTGAGGTCGGTGGTGATCAATATATGGCTAGGAAATTGTATGTAGAAAGTATTCAGAAGGCAGAAAGGGGGAGTGCTTTTGATGATGATAGAAACAAAGACTAGTTGATTAGGTTGGACGAGCCGGTGGAGCACGTCCAACCTAATGAGGAAATGATGATGGTCGAGCTGGTTCCAGGTGACCCTGATAAGGTCACCAAGGTCGGGAAGGAGTTGCCTGATGAATTGAGGGATGAGCTGGTGGAGTTTCTAAGGAGTAATGTGGATGTATTTGCTTGGACAGCGGAAGACCTGGTGGGGATTGATCCGAGCATTGCTGAACATAGCTTAATGTTAATCCGTCATATAAGCCGGTGAAACAAAAGAAAAGGAATTTCGGCCCTAAGAAGGATGCTATAATTCGGGCGGAGGTGCAAAGGTTGTTGAAAGTAGGGCACATCAAAGAAATCCAGTTTCCAGATTGGCTATCTAATGCAGTATTGGTTCCAAAAACATAGGAGGATTGGCGCACGTGTGTGGACTTTAGGGATTTGAATCGTGCTTGCCCTAAGGATTACTATCCATTGCCCCGAATTGATTAGTTGGTGGATTCAACGTCGGGGTGTGAACTGCTTAGTATGATGGATGAATCGCAAGGATATCACGGATCGGCTAGCGAAGAAGACCAAAAAGGGTGTGCTTCACCACCTCTTTTGGTACCTTCTGTTATGTAGTAATGCCGTTCGGATTGAAGAATGCGGGAGCCACATACCAGAGGTTGGTGGATAAGATGTTTGGGGAGCAGCTCGGCAGGAACATGGAGGTGTACGTGGATGATATGTTGGTTAAAAGTATGAAGGATGTGGATCATGTGCGTGACCTAGCTGAAACGTTCGACACCTTGAGAAAGTATATAATGAAGCTGAACCCCAAGAAGTGTGCCTTTGGGGTCAGGTCGGGAAAGTTTCTGGGATACATGGTGACGGAGAAAGGAATAGAGGCCAACCCGGAGAAGGTCAGGGCCATCAGAGAAATGGCACCGCCTCGGGATGCCAAAGATGTGCAGTGTTTAACAGGTCGGCTAGCAACTCTGAATCGGTTTATTTCGCGCCTCACGGAGAGGAGTTTGCCCTTTTTTAAGGTCTTGAGGAAAGCCAAAAAGTTTGTTTGGGATGAAGAGTGCCAAAAGCCTTTCGAGGACTTGAAAAGTTACTTGGCTGACCTGTCATTGCTAACTAAGCCGTTGCCCGGTGAGCCCTTATACCTCTATCTTTCGGTAGGAGGGCAGGGGCTTAGCACGATCTTGATCAGGGAGGAGAGATCGGTTCAGAGGCCGGTGTACTATGTCAGTAAAGTTTTGAGGAATGCCGAGCTGCGGTATACGGAGATCGAGAAGGCAGGTTTGGCCTTGGTGGTGACTGCGAGAAGACCTCGGCCGTATTTCCTTTCGCATAAGGTAATCGTCCGAACTAATCTTCCGTTGAGAAATGTGATGAGTAAGCCCGAGGTAGCGGGGAGGTTAGTGAAGTGGGCTATTGAGCTAAGTGAGTATGATATTGAATTCGAGAACAGATCGGCCATTAAAGCTCAGGCTTTGGCAGACTTTGTTCAAGAATCAACAAGGGATGATAGCAGAGAAGGGACTTGGGTGATTTATGTGGATGGTTCAGTAGGGAGCTCGGGATGTGGTGCTGGTATCGTCTTGATCACCCCGCAAGGGATCGAAAATGATTTTGCTGTGAGGTTGGAGTTCAAGCTATCTAATAATGAGGCGGAGTATGAAGCATTCATCAGAGGAATGCAAATGGCCATCGAGATGGGAGCTGTTAGGATGGTTGTTTACATGGATTCTCAGCTCGTCCATAAGCAGGTTATGGGAGAATTCGAGGTTAGGGAAGAGAGGATAAAGAGGTATGTTGAGGCATACCAAGCCTTAGAGGGGAAAGTGAAAGAGATCAAGATATGTCAGGTCCCGAGGGGAAGAGAATGGTCGGGCGGATTTTCTAGCAAAGATGGATTCGGCCTTGGAAAATCAAAGCTAAACAAATCACTCTTCTGATGGCAAAAGAAACTGTGCTGGGGTTGGAGGTCGGAGAGATTGAGGAGAAAGAGGATTGGAGGTCGGCTATCATAGCTTATCTAAAAGAAGGGGTCTTACCAACAGGTAGGCGTGAAGCAGCTCGGCTGAAAATTCGGGCGACGCGTTTTTGCATTATCGGGGACAAGTTATATAAGAGAGGCTTCTCTATGCCTTTGCTGAGGTGTTTGAGTGGAGAAGAGGGTACGTATGTGCTGAGAGAGATGCATGAAGGTTGTTGCGGGAATCACATGGGAGCAAGGATTTTGATGAAGAAGGTCCTTAGAGCAGGGTATTTTTGGCCTTACGAAGGGGAAGCATAAAAGTTGGTGAGAGCATGTGAAAAATGTCGAGATCCATGCACCTTTGGTACATCGACCGGCGGAGGAGCTCATGACAATGAGTTCGGCATGTCCTTTTGCAAAGTGGGGAATTGATATTGTTGGTCCTTTTCCTCCGGCATCAGGTCAGAGGAAATTCTTGATTGTGGCAATCGACTATTTTAGCAAGTGGGTGGAGGCAGAGCCTCTTGCTAAGATAAATGAGGATGTAGTGATGAAATTTATTTGGCAAATCATAGTGTGTCGGTATGGAACGCCTCGGATCTTGATATCAGATAATGGAACGCAGTTCGCGGGGGCAGAAATCCGAGCTTGGTGTGAGGAATTGAAGATCAAGCAAAACTTCACATCGGTGGCCCATCCACAGGCCAATGGGCAGGTGGAAGTGACTAACAGAATTCTTGTCCAAGGATTGAAAGCTAGGCTTGAGAAGACAGGAGGAGCGTGGGTTCGAGAGCTCAGCTCGGTGCTGTGGGCTTATCGAACTAATTCGAAGGAGGCAACTGGCGAGGCTCCGTTCAGCTTGGTGTATGGTATGGATGTTGTGATACCGGCAGAGATCGGGATGGAAACGCATCGAGTTCAGAATTTTGATGAGAATGCTAATGAGTTGCTGATACGAGAGGCGTTGGATACCATAAATGAGAAAAGGGAGATGGCATTTTTGCAAATGGAACGGACACGAGGAAGGATCAAGGCAGCCTATGACAAGAAAGTGAAGAAAAGGGCCTTCTAGGTCGGTGACTTGATCTTGAGAAGGTGAGATGCTAGCAAGAATAAAGGGAAACTGGATGTGAATTGGGAAGGACCACTTCGGGTAGTGAAGGTGCTGGCAGGAGGTGCGTCTTTAACCGGAAGAGCTCGGGGTCGAAAACTCCCAGGGCTTGGAACACGATTTGCAATTTGAAGAAATATCATTCCTAGAATAGAGGAATATCTGATGTAATCAATTTACTCGTTTTGAATGAAATGATCCGCTGCCCTACATTATGAGTTTATTTGGAGCTCAGCTCGAGCTAGTCTCCAAATACTTGGGGCCACGAGCCAACTTTCCTTGATGAAACTGACAAGTATTTGGAGCTCAGCTCGAGCTAGTCTCCAAATACTTGGGGCCACGAGGCCATGCGAAGAGCTCGGCACGAGCCAGCTTCCTTTGATGAAACTGACAAGTATTTGGAGCTCAACTCGAGCTAGTCTCCAAATACTTGGGGCCACGAGGCTATGTGAGGAGCTCGGCACGAGCTTCCTTTGATGAAACTAACAAGTATTTGGAGCTCAGCTCGAGCTAGTCTCCAATTACTTGGGGCCACGAGGCCATGCGAGGAGCTCAGCACGAGCCAACTTCCTTTGATGAAACTGACAAGTATTTGGAGCTCAGCTCGAGCTAGTCTCCAAATACTTGGGGCCACGAGGAGCACAATATGCCAATCTTTTTTGTAAAAAAAAAATAGTAATAACTAAATACAGCCTGAGCTGTACTCTACAAGCCCGAACTGTGATGAAAGTAAATATTAGACAAGAGATTGAGAAAATGAAAGTGCGAAGAAACTTCATTGATCATTCAAAATAATTACAAGTGCATAATGAAAAACTACAAAAGTAGAACTAAACTTCTAAGTAGTATGAGGAACATTTTCGGTGTTCAGGTCGTCCATGGAGATGGTCACATCATCTATGAGAGCGAGATCAGGATCATCATCCGGGATATCCTAAACTTGAGAAGGGCCCGCGGGAAGCTGAGGGGTTAGCTGATCTCGGGAACTCGAGAAGGACCTCCCGAGCTGGAGGCAGGGTGGAGGATGAATAGAGCAGACATGGATTCTATGAACACCTCCACAGGAGCAAGATTAAGACGCTCCACCTCTTCAGAGAACACGAAGCCCTTGGGGTCGGGCAAGACCTTCCTGGGACCACGGCGATCGAAGGGCTCGGTAGTGATACCGCGTTCCCTGAGCTGAAGCTCAGCCTGGTCAAAAGCAAAGTCGTAGTACTCCATGGCAGATACATAAAGAACTTTAATAAATTCCTTGGAGCTCAGAAAGGCTTGCTTCACCCTCTCACGAATAGCCTGAACTATTGAAGAGCCTTCGGGGGAGGTGAGGAAACTTTGGCGACCAACTTCGATGCCCTCAGCTCGGGCTTGATCGACATTTGACAAGACGGATCCGGGAGATCACTCAACCTCGGTCTTGAGATCAGCATTATCAGTCTCCAGAGCCTTTATCTTGGCCTCCAGAGAGGCCACGGTAGCCTTATTGACCTCCTCCCTATCCTTGTATCGGCGGTTTTCCTCTAGGAGTTTAGTCTCCCGAGCTTTCAGCCGAATGCACTCCTTCTTAGAATTATTGAGCTCGGCAATATTGGAGGGATCAGCAAAACCGACTCGAGCTCGGGAGATCAGTGCGGCTAGTTGTGCCTCAGCTTTCGAGTGGTTCAAGCAGAAGGAGCTCACCAACTCAGCATCACTGACCTTCTCCAAGGTAGTTCGGTCAGGGTTCGGGCAGTTGCCCTGGACGTACTGAATGGCAAAAGTTCCATCATTGTTCTTCAGGATGGAATTTCCTGTGAGAAAGGTCTGGTTGGGTGTATGAATAGGAGTGCGGGAGAGAGAGAGAGCAGCAGTGGGAGGAGTGATGGTCTTCGCCCTCTTGGCAGCCCCCGTGTTAGGGCCGGCACCGCACCCGACCTCTTGGGAGGAGGAGGTCGGATACCAGGTTGAGCCCCTGGACCAGTGAGGTCAGCCATCACTACAACAACTGTGTCAGGTCGACGGAGTAGGGGAGGTTGACCTCCAGAGCCCGAGGCGGCAGCGCTGGATGAAGGGGGGAGTGAGCCAGGAGCAATGGGTTGCTCCTCGTCATCCAACTCGGCCACCATCTGTGCCATAAACATATCTGCACAAAGAAGAAAGATTAGCTAATGAGTAAGAGTAAAATAGATTAATTACAAAAATGACAATTACCAATGTCACAAGGCAAGGGGGCCACGATGGGGCTCAGCTCGAAGTAGTACAGAAGTGATGGGGTTATGAGGCGAGAAAGGTCATACTTGACCAAGGTAAGTTTATTTATTTGAGCTTGAAGATCGGGAGACCGATCTCTGGGGGTTGTGTTTGCGTTGGAGAGGAAGGGTCCAGTCCAGGCAATAGAAACCCCAAGCTCGGGGAAAGAAATGAAGAAATATTTATCCTTCCGTAATTTGTTGGAGGAAGGATACTTGCTTAAAAAAAAAACCGAGCATCACCTCGGGAGGTGATGTAGAAAAGACCTTAGTGGTCGAACTCTTTATTTGGAACAGGCAAAAATAGTTCAGAGTGGGCTCTATTTCTAAATACTTAGTCAGAATGATGAATCCGGCCAGGATACGGAAGGAGTTCGGAGCTAGTTGGTTAAGGGGTACCCGGGAGAACTCGGACACCACAACCATGAACGGATGGATGGGAAATCTGAGGCCGCCATATATCTGACCTGCAAAGAAGGCTAGGGCATTGGGGGGAGGTCGGTTAGGTCGGTCAGAGCTGCTAGGCAGAGAGAGTTTGAAAGTAGAAGGAATTTGGGCTATTTTTTTGATGGTTTGAAGATTGGAGGCTGATAGGGTGGTCTCCCTAAAATCATGAGGATATACAGGCAAGGGACCCGAGCTCGGAGCTCGGATATCTATTGTATCAGAATCCTGACCCGAATCAGAACTGGATTCGGTAGCATCAGGGTCCGATGGACGGACTCCGGTGAGAGAAAGTGGTGGAGGAGCAGAACCCGTTGTTATGGCCCACCGTTCTAAATCGGCGACGACTGGGTCCGACGGCGTTGAAGGGGAAGAAGAAGATGCCATAACAAAGAAAAAGAAAAAATTGAAGAGAAGGGGGATTACTTACTGGATGGAAATAGAGGGAAAAGTGGGCTGGAGCCTAAATCGTTGAAACTCGCCGGAGCTGGAGGGATTCCGCCGGAGAAGGAGTTGCTGGCTTAAGGAAGATGCTCTGTAATTTAGAAAGTGTAAAAGTGGTGAATGAAGAAGAAGTTGGGCTTTTATAAGAGGAGAGAGAAGATAAAGAGGTGCCTCGATTTTCGAGGAGACGTTTGACGGTCTACGAGGCGTCAAGGAGCCGAAAAGACATCTCATCAATCACATCCGCGTGTCAGGTACTCGAGAGGCTAAAGGGCGGCATGAATTTCAAAAGCCAAGAGTCGGCGGGAATGTGAAAAGCACAAACCCTAAATACTAGGTCAGCTCGGCCTATCAGCAACTATGGTTGAGGTGCAGATCAATCCATAGTTGGGGGGAGGAATTGATAGGGCGAAAGATAGTCTGGGTCGACCTGACCTAGCTTATGGCATTGGGCCGACCTAGCAAGGCCCATGGTGTTGGGCTGACCTGTTAAGCATTAAGTACTGGGCCGATCTGAGGAGGCTTACGGCATGGGACCGACCTTCTAAGGCTTATGAGTATTGGGCCGACCTATTGAGCCCTTAGGTGGGAGGCCTATCATCTTGGGTCGACCTATTGAGCCCTTAGGTGGGAGGCCTATCATCTTAGACCGACCTGTTAAGGCCCAAGTACATGGTTTGGGGGCGTTATGAGGGTGACTTTGTGTAAGGTCCGTTGTGTTAAGCCAACTTGTTAAAGCTCTGCATGGTTAAGCCGGTCTGTTATTGACCCACTGTAGTCTAACCGGACGTCGGAGGAAGAGGTCAGCTCGAGCCCAAGAGATGTATGAGGTACTGAGGATGCTTTGGAAATATAAGGGGGTCTCGCACAATACAAGGGACAGACGTGTCCTGAAACAGGTCGGAGCTATGATCTTACGGGCATAAAATTAGGGTTTTTATGAGATCCGATCCTAATCTAATGATGACTCTGACACCAAATCGTAACGGAATCCCGGATTTTACGGAAACCCTAATCCTAGCTAAGGTATAAAAGGCCCAAGCCCAGGTTCATTCTAACCTAATCTCATTTTTCTTTACTGTTACATTGCTTTTTCTCTCTCTAGCCTTTACTTCTTTTCCAAGACACTGACTTAGGCATCGGAGAGGGTACGCTGGAGCCCCCCTCCGGCCCCCCTTGTGCAAGTTTTACGGAGGACTTCGTCTTGGGAGGTGATCGGCGAGGAGAGGTCATTTTCGAGAGCAACCAAAAAGCAATATCTGTAACCTGAACTATTCTCAAATCATTCAAGTTCAATCCTCAAGCCTACATTACGAAGGAAATCAGTCCAACACTTACCTGTGAAGGAAAGATGACTTCAATCAGTTGAAGAGGAAACATTTGAAGAATCAAGGGGTCTACATTCCACGGAGGATTGTAGAAAGGTTCAAAGTCGAACCAGACTCAAGTTTTTGGAGGGCTTCGTGATCAAATCCAAGAAGCTTGAGCAAGTGAGTCAGTAGTAGCAAGACAGTATCTGTGAAGAAGCCGAGTCGCACGAGAAGCCGGCTTTGTGTGACCAATGCATCTCCAGATCGAGTCCCAAAGGATCAAGTCATTTGTGTGATCAAGACTTGCATCCGGACCGATTACCACTTTGTATCGATCAATACTTAGTGGATTCCTCCAGGAGTTGGAGAAGAGAGGATTAGAATAATTACCCCATCTTGAACCTCTATAAAAATTAATTGTGTCATTTACATTTCAAAGACTTTAATTTCTCGCACATTACTTTAATATCTGCTGATAAATTTTCTATCCAATTGATAATTAACAAAGTGCTAAAACCAAGCATCAAGACAAACTTAACCAAATTCAAGGGTGTTAAGTCTTCCGCTGAAAACATATCACAGTCAAGTTAAGTTTTAGTCAAAACAACTGAGTTATTCTATCAACAGCTCGATCGAGTCCGTTGAGTGGCTAACTCTCATTTGATTAACTAACTTAGTCTGTCCATCTAGGACTCATTTGTGAAGTATTAACTCTGAACGTTTTAAATGGACTAAATCAAAAAGTTGGTAAGGTTTATTCAACCCCCCCTTCTAAACCTTACACTCACACCCCTTGGGACATACAAGTGGTATCAAAGCGGTTGGTTCATTGAGCCTTCCACACTAGTTACTGAACTAGATCTCCAAATTTTTCAAAGCTTGCCTTAGCACTTGATTTTTTTTTAAAACTCTTCTATTCAGCAAACCCATTATCATGGAAGCAAATTTGACACACATCCCTATGTTCACTGTTGAGGAATTTGATGATTGGAAAATTCATATGCAGGCTCATCTATCAGCATTGCACGATGAAATGTGGATAGTGATAGAAGATGGGCCACTCCAAATTTTAAAAGTGAACACAGCTGCAAGGAGAGATGCTGCAGCTGAAGAAGAATAAGATGATGCACCCAAACCAGCTATGGTTGAAAAACCAAGAGCTGAATGGACAAATGATGACATGAAAAGATATAACTTGGACAACGTGGCCAAGGACATTCTTTACAAAACTTTGGACAAAGCCATATTCAACAAAGTCAAATCATGCAAAACGGCAAAAGAAATCTGGGATAAGCTAACTTTGATTTGTGAAGGCTCGAGCAAATCAAGGAAAATAAACTATCTGTTCTTTGTACAAAAATTTGAAAACTTTAAGATGCTTGCAGGAGAAACCTTGGATCAAGCGGATGCTCGGTTCACGTAAATTACCAATGAGCTTTTCGCACTTGGAAAAGAATATACACGAGATGAAATGTGTATGAAAATTCTAAGAAGTCTCCCAACCGAAGGGAAATGAAGGTCATGGCTCGAGACATTCCATGGACCTATCAAAGACATCCAACCATGAGCTATTCTCGGATCTCAAAGCCTACGAATTTGGTGAGAAGAAAAGACCAAGAGGAGACAATTTGTGCCCAAAACAACCGCTCTAATTGTTAAGGATGGCAAGAGAGCTGAGGTCAAAGAAGCCATTGACCAAGAGGAGATAGCCCTGATGGTTAAAAGGTTTAACAAGTTCTTCAACAAGAATTACAAGAGAGGCAAAGGTGAATCCTCCAGAAGACACTCAGCTCCTTCCAAGTCAAGGGAAGATAGGCCAACCAAGAGAGCAGAGCATCAAAAGGCTGAGTATCAAAGAGCTGACAATCCAAGAATGGAAAGAGCTGATCAAAAAGTTGAAAATCTATGCTGGAACTGCAGGCAACCCGGTCACTATGCCATTGAATGCCCATATCCTGTAGTCAACAAATACAAGAATGAAAAGGAAAGAAAAATCTTCAGAGAAAGAAGATAAGAGAGGAAAGAGGCAATGTTGGCTGCAGAGACTGCTGAGACAGTCAAGTCAAAAGACACAGCAGACTCGGAGAGTAGTGAAGCTGACTACTCAAGTGACTCTGAAGAAGAAGCCTTGATCTGTCTAATGGCCAAAGAACAAGACCAAACTGACCAAGAAGATGAGGTTCAAGGAGCAGCTGAGTGCCAAAGAACCTGGTACATGGATAGTGGCTATTCCAGACACATGACATGAAACAAGAAAAATCTGTCAAAATTCAAGGAGGTTAGAGGTGCAAAAGTCATATTTGGAGGAAATGAAGCTCCAGGAGAAATAAGAGGCATTGGATCCATCAAGAAAAATGGATTAAAAATTACAGATGTTGCATATGTTGAAGGCCTCAATTTCAACTTACTAAGCATAAGTCAACTCTGTGACAAGGGCTATAATGTTGGATTTAATATGGGAATGTGCCAAATCAAGAACACTGAATCTAATGAAGTAGTGTTGCAAGGATGCAGACAAAAGAATATGTATGTGGTAGATTGGTCAACTACAACACCAAGCACTTGTCTGCTAGCAAAGAGCATAGCTGAATCAAGTTGGTTGTGGCACAAGAAGCTGAGTCACCTGAATTTCAAAACTATTAACAAGCTTGCAAGGAGCAATCTTGTGGAAGGACTTCCAGACTCAGTATACAAGAAGGAGAGTGTATGTGATGCATGCCAGATGGGAAAATAGATCAAATCATCATTCAAAGAAAAGACATGTCCATCTTCAACAAGAATATTACACCTGCTACATATGGACCTATTTGGTCCTGTTGAACTAGCTAGCATAAGTGGAAAGAAATACACCTTGGTGGTAGTAGATGACTACTCAAGATACACATGGACAATTTTCTTGTGTAAGAAGAAAGAAACCCTGCAGAAACTGCCACAACTGATGAAGAGAATCCAAAATGAGAAGAGTCAAACCATTATCAAAATAAGATCTGACAGAGGAACTGAATTTGTCAATGGTATAATAACTCGATATTATGTTGAAAATGGTATTGGTCATGAATTATCGCAAAGAAGGAGGACTCCACAAAGAAATGGAGTTGCGAAAAAGAAGGAACAGGACTCTCAAAGAAGCTGAAGAAAGACCTTGTTAGTCAAGTAGGTCGCTAAAAGATTTTGGTCAAGCAATAAACACAAAGATGCTATACTCAAAATAGATGCATGATAAAATGATTAACCGACAAAGACTCCTACGAGATTTGGACAGGAGAAAGCCAAATGTTGCATATTTTAGAATATTTGGATGCAAATGCTTCATCCATAACAATGACAAAGATAATTTAAAGGCTTTTGATGCTAAAGTCGATGAAGGTATCTTCTTAGGATACTCGGTGAAAGCAAAGCCTACTGAGTGCTCAACAAGAGGACAATGGTTACTGAAGAATCCATCCATGTGGTGTTTGATGAGCCCAATGTAAATGGAGAAGACATTGAAGAGTCAACTGATAAGCTGAATCAGCCTACCATGCAGAAAAGTCCCTATGTTGAAGCTGAAGCTGGAATTATAAAACCAGATGAAGATGAGATAGTTGAGTCTCAAAGACAGATGTAAAATCTGCAGCTAAGTGATGATGAGAGAGCTGATCAAAATAACACAGCTGCAAGATGACTGAATCCAGCTAACTTACTCCAACCTGATGTAAGATGGCTGAGAGACCATCCACCAGAACTAATCATTGGAGATGTAAGAGAAGGTGTAAAAACTAGATCCAGAACCCAAAAAGAAGCTATGTTCACTTGCTTCATCTCACAAATAGAGCCAAAAGATGTGTCACAAGCTTTGGATGACACACATTGGATTCAAGCCATGCAAGAAGAGCTGAATCAGTTTGAAAGAAACAAAGTGTAGGAATTGGTTCAAAGACCTACCCATCAAAATGTTATTGGCACTAAATGGGTGTTCAGAAACAAGATGAATGAGGAAGGTTATGTGGTAAGAAACAAAGCAAGATTGGTAGCCAAAGGGTATTGCCAAGAAGAAGGGATAGATTTTGATGAAACATTTGCTCCTGTGGCAAGATTGGAAGCCATAAGGATGTTTCTTGCCTATGCAGCTCACAAGAACTTCACTGTATATCAAATAGATGTGAAAAGCGCATTTCTCAATGGTATATTGGAAGAAGAAGTGTATGCTGAACAACCTCCAGGATTTGAGCAGAAGACTCTTGGAGATAAGGTATACAAACTCAAGAAAGCTTTATATGGATTGAAACAGGCACCCAGAGCATGGTATGATACATTATCACAATTCCTGACTGAGAACGGATTCACAAAAGGCAAAGTGGATAGAACACTCTTGTAATTCAAGATGGGAAGAGTATCACGCTTGTTCAAATATATGTGGATGACATCATCTTTGGATCCACAAACAAAGAGTTGTGTGATAAATTCTCAAATCTTATGCAAAGCAAATTTGAAATGAGCATGATGGGAGAGCTGACATTCCTTGGACTTCAAGTGAAACAGCTGAAGGATGGAACCTTCATAAGTCAGACAAAATACACCAGAGATTTAATGAAGAAATTTGGCATGGAAGAGAAGTCTTCTGTGAAAATACCAATGAATACATCAGTCAAAATGGATATGGATGCAAATGGCAAGCCTGTGGATCAAACAAGATACAGAGCACTTATTGGATCATTGCTCTATCTCACAGCAAGCAAGCCATACATTACCTTTGCTGTAGGTGTATGTGCAAGATTTCAATCTGTTCCAAAAGAAAGCCACATGACTGCAGCCAAGAGAATCTTGAGATATTTGAAAAGAAGCCAAGAAGTTGGCTTATGGTATCCAAAGGAAGGTGGATTCAAGCTAATTGGTTACTCAGACTCTGACTATACTGGATGTAGAGTTGACAGGAAAAGTACCTCAGGTACATGTCAAATGCTTGGAAATAGGCTAATTTCCTGGTTTAGCAAGAAGCAAAATTCAATAGCCACCTCCACAATCGAAGCGAGAATACATAGTGCGGGCAATCTGTTGTGCCCAAGTCTTATGGATGAGACAGCAGCTGAGAGACTATGAAGTTGAAGAAAAGGAAATTCCAATTATGTGTGATAACACAAGTGCAATTGCAATCACACAAAATCCTGTGTTGCACTCAAGAACAAAACACATTGATGTCAGATATCACTTCATAAGAGATCATGTTGAAAAGAAGGACATAACCTTGGAATATATCTGAACTGATAAGCAGTTAGCTGATATATTCACAAAACCATTGTGTGAATCAAGATTTGAAGAACTCAAGCATGAACTAGGGTTAATTGAGCTGAGTTGACACTCAGAAGACTCAAAGAAAAGAGATGGAACATGAAAAGATGAAAAAAGGGTGAACTCTTGAATCAGCTAAGTGAATCACCAGTCGGAGAATCAATTTGCATCGAGTTAGACGAAATTTGAGTGCTTATGTGCAAAGAGAGAAGAGTTAGATCAGCTAAGGAATAAGCTGAGTTATTTATGAGCAAAGTGACAAAAATGCAGTCGTTTTTACTAAGCGGGAATGTTTTTAAGAATGACGTCAGCATAATTATGACGTGTACTGATCAAAAAGCGCACACCAAGCTTATGATTGGATATAAATTTGCCGCATTAAATGCGAGAAATTAAATGTTAATCGGCATGCAAAATCTGAGCCGTTGATCTTGATCAAATTTCAAAAACCACCCGCACGTCCTTTTATAACCCATACATATACCGTTTCGTCCAATTTTCTCTCACTTTACCAAAACTGTTCATCTCTCTCTGGAAAGCAAAGAAAGAATTTTTTTCTCAAAACCCTACAAATCCTCAAAGGTCATTTTAAAAGTTTCGTTCGGTAAAACATCAAGAAATGGCATCTACTCATGATTTTGTCAAGTTGGGAAAGCAAATCCACACTGGGTCTACTGTGGATTTCGACGGCATGATCAAACAGGGGTCTGACGACACCCTTGTGAAGAAGATAGCAGAGAAGCTGGAAAAGTCTGGACTTAAACCATTTTTGACGATGGAGTTTCCGATGACCTACGTGGAAGAGGTCACGTAGTTCTACGTGAACGCTGAAGTTCATGATGAGGGCATCAAGTCCTCTGTTCACGGAAAAGATTTCACCATCACTTCCAAGGATCTGGCAGAACACTGTTCGTTGCCGGCGGAAGGAGTGCCGGAGATTTATGAAGCTGATGTTAACCTAGCTGCTGCTTGGAAGGAAGTAACCAAGCCCGATTGTCTTTGCGAAGGTTGTCTACACAAAGAAGAAGAAGTGTTGAAAGGAAGACTACCACAAGCTGCTTTGGATATTGTTGCCAAGTGCATTGATATCAAATTTGGAAGCTTTAATCAGCTGTCCAAAACTAAGCTGATCGTGATGGCTGCGATCATAGAATAAAAGAAGGTGAACTGGGATGAGTTTGTATACAGCAGACTCTGCCAAAATATTGGGAATAAATCCTTCAAGATGGATGGTTCATTTGGAGGATCCCTGGGGTACGACCTGGTGATTGGCCGGATGATGGAAGTTAAAGGAGTTCCTCTTCCACATGGAAAGGCGTTCCATGTCAACAAGAAAATGTTCCGATCTAACCTTTCCGGAGCACAGAAGCGAGCATACGCCAAGAGGCCTGATACGAGTGAGGGGGAATCAGCTAGCCCTGAAGAAACAGCTGTCTCCTCCTCTCCCCAGAAGAAAACTGCCCCTGCAGCTGCAAAGAAGATTGTTGCCCCTGCAACAAAGAAAAAGGAAACAAAAGAAGCACCTGCCCCTGCAGCCGCAATGGAGAAGGAACCGTTAATCCCTTCTCCAGTGATTAAAAAGAAGAGGACTGTCACAACAAGGAAGGCAGCTGCCTCTAAGACAACTGCGAAGGCATTTACCTTCGACAAACCAGAGGAAGTGGAACCAGATATTCCTCTGGTGAAAACCAAAAGAAGAAGAAGAATCTTCAAGCGCTCTGAGCTTGAGAAAACAACTGAGTCTGCCACTCAGCGAACAGATCGCGGAGACAAGGGAGAAGAGAGTGTCCGAAATTATAGATGAAAAGCCCAAGTCTGCATTGGCCGATCAACAGAGGCAAATTGAAGACACAACAGTTGAAGTCGGCAGTGAGACACAAGAAGTAGCCGAGAAAGCAAACTCTCCTATTGACAGGGTTATTTCTCCTCCTGCAACAGACGCTGCTGAAGGTGTGGAGCACCAAAGTTTGCTACCTTCAATCCCTGAGAACGAGGGACAACAGGGAGAAGATGATAAAGATGATGATGATGTGATGATCCTATCCCCACCATATCCGACATCCAAAATCATCTGCGAGAATGGAGGAAGTGGAAGCTGAGTCGATCCAGGAACGATTCCAAAGACCGAATTTATTGAAGAAGAAGACGAATGTTGAACTTTCTTGGATTGACCACGTGGTCCAATCGGATGAAGAAAAGCGCACGAGATATCTTGCAGATCTTCAAAGACAAGGAGAAGCATAGGTGGCGAGAGGAAGTCAAGCTCGTGAAAAGGCCGATGTTGTCCCTTTTTTGGAACCATCGATCATACACATCCTCATCTTGACATTCTCTCTGGGAGTGATGAGGATCTCGGATCCTTCGCCGCTCTGAAGAATTGGAGATGCAGCAAGCCTTATGGGAATCTAGGGTCCTACATGAGCAACGGTTATTGGAAGGACCAGGGGAGTCTTCCACATCACATCTGGAGATTGATCCGATGGGAGTGGTGCAGCATATTGCCATAGTTGTTGCTGCCACCACTTCCCCTGCTCACTCAAAAGAAGTTGTTAAGGGAACTGGAAATGAAACTGGGAATGTGGGAACCCCAGTCGAGCCAATCCCTAATGAAGGTGTCTTACCACCTACCCCAACGGCTGAATACTCAAAGGGAACAACCGGGAGTCTGGAGATGAGTGACCCTATTTCAAGTCACTCAACTGGTGTGCCAGCTGAGGGGGAAACTCCCTCCACTGCAGCAAGGTCGGAGGATGCTGCAGCTGACTTCACAACGAATCTTGGAGGCGAAGTGGAGAAGGAGCAACAAATAGATACACAACAAGTTGTCACTGACGAGGCTCAGACAGTTGAGACTGTCTCAGCTAAAGTGCCAACTGCTCTGCAGGCCAATGACGCTGCTGATGCAGTTGAGGCACAGAAAGGAAGCGCCCGGGAGTTAACACTCGGGCAATGAAAGTGCAATCCATGGAGTTGAGACTCGGTGGATGCCACCTCGAAAGACCCCAAGATAGGCGACATCGTCGAAGGGATATCAAGGCTCATTGCGATTGAGACTGCAGGAGGTAATGAAGGCCAACGGGAGGTTGAGACTTCCGGGGTAAAGAGACGGAAGCACAGAACATCCCTCCTACTATCATTGATCCATCTGAAAATGAGATAAGTGCTCTTCACGATTCCCAAGACAATCCTGATGTAACCTTTCTGGGATCTGAAGGTGAAGACGAAGCTGAGTCATCCCCCATTGCCGATCCAAAAGACTCAGCTGAGGATGTTCTCCCAAGCACGAGTAAGACCGACCTTAAGGCTACTCGCCAAACCTTTAATTTTGATGATGAGCCACCCATGCAAATCTCATCATCGTCCGATGACGCTACTGATATGGCCGAGGACCAGTCAACTCATATGGAAAAACCAACTGAGACCGACGAAGCTGTTGAGACAGCTGAGGCTCAGCCAGTTGGGTCAAAACCCCAACAGACCACAGCTGACACACAGTCAACTGCGCAGGCTACCCAAGCTGCAGCAGAATCGACTCCACCGGGCACATCACGAGCACAAGTTACCATTGAGCAAATTCCCGTTGCCCGTGATGATCCGTTTGAAGAATCGTTTCCCTGCTCTCTGGAGCTACCTGACCTTCTTGAAGAATCAGCTAGAGACCAAGAACGTTTCCATAAACCTGATCCCGTTATTCCAACAGATACCATCGTCCCAGCAGACTTTGACTTTGACGCTGCTTGGCTTCCAGCTGAAACAGAAGTGACAACTGAGGTTCGAGAAGTTTTCAAGGCCATATTTGCAGAGATAGAGAAGATGGAGAGGCACCAGGCCTCACTGGACATGAGGCTGGATAACCGAGACGCAAATCTTACTGCCGATCTGCGTGGAATAATTGTCAAGATCCGGGAATGGTGGCAACAACAACAGACAATGCGCGTGGAACAAGTTCGGTATTTCAGAACTTTGTTAAATAAATTGCTAGTCCGGGCGGTGAGAATCCTGATATGAAGAACAGAATGCAAGAAAACATTGATCGAATGCATGAATCTCACAATACAGAGATGCAGCTGCTGCGTGAATTTCATAAGAAAGAGCTTCTGCGCGTAGAGGATAACATGGAGAAGAAATTCAGCCTCCTCATTTGAAATGAAGCGGTGACAGTGAATCCAATGCCACTCGCTCACGAATTCCGTGCAAAGCATACTCCATGATTGAAGCATAACTCGGCTATCAACCGCTTAGACTTCATGATTGCTAGCTTGTTTCGGGGTTCCTCTCTCCTTTGATGATGCCAAAAAGTGGGAAGAGGAATACCTAAAAGACGTTAAAAGGATCTCGGTCGAAAAGGAGGACGCCTTGTTGTGAAGGGGAAGACAAGCGAGGAACGAAAAAAGAGAAAAAGGAAAATCTGTTGAGGAGAAGGTTCGAAAGTTATGACCTTGATGATTGCTAAAACCCCCAACAAGGTCTTGTCACGGTGATATCATCAGCAAACTTCCGTAACTCTGCGCTCCAATATCTGCGCAGTACCCATGGTGAAAAGAGAAAAATAGTTGAAGCGAGGGATGAAGGAGGTGGAAGGAAAGATGGATGCCCGAGTTATGGATATCTTTGAAACAACATGGAGGCATTCTAATGACAGAGAGACACCTATGCCATATCGAGGCGTCGGAACCGAGCCAAGATCTCGTTGATGAATTTAAGACACTCGCATCCAAGCGGTTACTTCGCAAATATGTCCATGGCTCAAGCACGGGATTTGTATTGGGAAAAAGGGCTCAAGCTATGTGAAGAAGGCGACAGCGTGAGACTCTGCGCGATCACTCTCTTTGGGAAAAAGAAGGCCCCAAGATACAATACATGCCCCAGAGGCGAAGAAAAGCGATGGAGGAGGAAGAGGTTTCAGACTAGACCTCCGCTAAAAACATTGAATATATAGATCCAGGCAAGAAATGAGGGATCTATTGGGCTGGATTCGACGAAGTAGCCAACCTGCAAGTGGCCAAGAACAATGCTGAGTATGTGAAGAGAATCGAAGAAGAAAATAGAAGACAAACTCAGCTGTGGGATATTTTCGTCCTTAAAAGTGAATAGGTATCAAATTATTAAAAAATATGAAGTATGGGTACTAAATAGGTAACTTGGAAATGTGAGGTACCAAATCAGCAAATTGTCTATAGGTTAGGTACTAAAAAATCAATAACTCTTTTATTAAATAAATATATTACCCACCATTGATGAACCGAGATCTTCCCCTCCTAATTTCAACTGCAACTCATGGCTTGGGAAATTGAGCTCAAATCTTATGCCAGTTTGATCAATAAATTAATAGCTAATTGGTAGGTTAACGTCCGGACCTTGCTGCAGGGTCGTTCCTATGTTTTAACTTTAAGGGGCCAGGTGCAAGAAAAAAAATGGGCCTTCTATATTTATAAAAAAAAGTTAAAAATTTCAAATTAATAAATGTTACGAAAAATTATTTCATTAATCACAACATAAAATAATGAAACATTATATTACAAATTAAATGTTTCTAATTCATTAAATAGTACTACAAAAGAGACTTTTGAAATGATTACATCCAGGGGCGGATCCAGGAATTAGTAGTAGAGTGGGCTAAAAAATAAAAATTTCACTAAAAAGATTATCTATATATAGGGATGACAATGGAGGCGGCGCGGGGTGGGCCGGGCCGGGCCAAAATAACAAGAAGCCAATAAATAAATATAAAAAAGCTAAAAAATAGATAACTTTATAATTTCAGGCTTGATGATGGCACTTAGGGAGTTAGGGGTGACAAATCGCTCGTGTCGGCCCGATAAATAACAACTCGACACAATAAGCTCAAGTCGAACACAACACAATGAACTTATTGGGCCTAAAATTATTTAAACTCAAACACGATGCACTAAAAATACGAGAAAAATATGGTACGACACGATAAACACAATAAGCAAAATTGTTAAGTTGATTTAGTTAGGATCGTTAGACCATTAACTAATAAAATATATGACTTCCAGATACATTGTTGCCTCACTTCCGTTCCCCTCACAACAAAGCATGCAATCAGTTTCGAAATTAACTTCCCTAAACTTTTTAAAACTATCAATCCTGTAAAACGTTTTTGATTTCAAGTAACCCAACTATTCACCTAATTTATTAAGATACCCTATTGTAAAGTCTTTCAGATAAACAAAGTCAAAAACACTTACTCTGCCCCCTCTGTAAACTTTCCTGCCACCTTCATCAACCAAAACAACCCCGTGATGAATTCTTAAAGAAAACACTCGTTGAGTTTTATCTGCATTCAACAAACAAAATATTAAAACTATCCAGAAATAACAAGCCAACCCTTAAATATACTAAAATACAATAAATCTGAACAAGGGACCACAAAAACTATAAAAGAATACTCATACAGTAACCAAGGACCACAAAAACTATAAAAGAATGAGCAAGTCTCTTGTGAGACGGTCTCACGGATCTAAATCTGTGAGACAGACCTCCTAAGGGCTCCGTCTTGAGAACATGAACTATGAAAATAAATTTAAAAATAATAATGAACCATGAAGAAACAAAAATAAACCCTAAAAACATGAACCATGAAGAATAAATCTGAAAAACAAAAATAAACCCCCAAAAAAAAACCCTAAAAAAAACTAAAAATCCTAAAAACCCAAATCAATTAAAAATAAACCCAAGAAACAAAATAAACCCTAAAAAAACAAATATAATCCCTAAGAAAAATAAAATCTGAAAAAAAAAACCTTTAAAACTTTGTGTAAGGGCTCCGTCTCACGGATCTAAATCCGTGAGACCGTCTCACGCAAGTTTTTGCCTAAAAGAATATCAGTAATCAAGATCCAATAAAAAGATTCTCCAACAAAACAACACAAAGTTGCTTCTTACAGTAACCAAGGACCACATAATATTCTTTTACAAAAAGACACCCCAACATAACCAAATCTCTATAAACTTTATCAAAGAATCTTTGAAACATATCGTAGGACTTACATTGTGCTCAGCAAAAACAACATTTTAAACAATAAAAAAAATTCATTTTTAGATTCTTCTCACTGTAACTAGGTCTTGGATTATCTACTAAACGCGCACTTCGAAGCATTTTCGTGAATCGACAATCTTCACTTTTGGGTTGATCGATGTTTGAAAGATTTTGGGGTTTGGGTTGGTTGATCGATGTTTGAAAGATTTTGGGGTTAGGGTTTTCGAATATCAAATTTGGGGGAACAAGAACGTTTGAAGATTGGCAAGAGTCACGTGATTATCTCATGTTCCAACAGATTTTAGTACACGTGAGGGGCACGTGCTTTCCCCGTTAATTTTTTAACGGAGAAATCACAAAATTTCTGTTTCCAATTCTTAAGGGACCATTTTTGGCACAAAATATCGATTTGGGACTAAAAGTGAGTCTAATGGGACTAAATCCATCGGGGGATAAGTCTAATGGGACCAAAAGTGAATTTTTATCGACCTTGATATTATCAGGGAATGGATTTAGTAAATCTATTCAAGCTGGAACTGAATCTTATTCTTTTCAGTCGGTTTTTTTTAGCCATTCCCAACAAACTAAGATATTTTTTAGCCATCTTTTTTAAACACATCTTTTTTAGCCATTTTGGGGTGTAAAATGACATTCATACCCTTCTAGCATATTTGTTTTATTTGGGTTATTTCTCTCTCTTTTACTTATCTCCATGTATCTTCTTACTCTTTTTTTTTTCAATTTTTTTAAGAAATCGAACCTATAGGTTTCATTTTTAAATATGCAATATGGGTGTTGAATTATAGATATCGAAAAGTGGATTAATTTGATATATTATACATGCAAAACGGATTTAAAACGAAAAAGTTATGTGAATTCAAAGTTTTTTGAAAAAAAAAAATAACTAGGTATGCTATAACTCGAATTCGAGTCACTGTGACTCGAATTCGAGTTACAGTGACTCGAATTCGAGTCATGTGATGACTTGATTTCGAGTCAGTTTTTTTTTTTTTTTTTTTTTTTTTTTGAGAAAAGAGTACTGGAGTAGAAAAAAAAATTGGGGTCAGTGAGTATCAATACCATGACCCAATAGTGAGGAAACACTGAACAATCCGCTATGTCACACAAACCTTTTGGTTATAATAACGAACTTTATTTTATATATCATTCATTGAGTGACTCGAATTCGAGTCATTACATGACTCGAATTCGAGTTACGACATACCCAGTTATATTTTTTTTCCAAAAAACTTTGAATTCACATAACTTTTTCGTTTTAAATCCGTTTTGCATGTATAATATATCAAATTAATCCTCTTTTCGATATCTATAATTCAACACCCATATTGCATATTTAAAAATGAAAAATACAGGTTCGATTTCTTAAAAAAAGTTTGAAAAAAAGAGTAAGAAGATACATAGAGATAAGTGAAAGAGAGAGAAATAACCCAAATATCAAACAAACATGTTAGAAGGGTATGAATGTCATTTTACACCCCAAAATGGCTAAAAAAGATGTGTCTACAAAACATGGCTATTTTTAATCTTTATATTTTCTAAATGGCTATTTTGTACCATTACCACTATTCTTTTAGTTACTTAAATATTTAGTTGTAATTTTTTTTTAAAAAAACTTTAAGAATTATTAAAGTACTATTTAATAAATCAGAATTATTAATATTATTATCATAAATGAAGTTTGGTTGCTGATAACTAAGGAAATTTTAGGACTAATTGGATTGAATATAAATGATATAATTCTTAATTTTAGTAATAGATTATGTATTCAGTTGAACAATATAGGTTGCTTACCTAATTACAAATGCATATATATGTGCACAAAATTAAAATCGGGTTTAATAAAGCTATTATATTTAAAAGGCTGAAATTGAGATTTTATAATCTGTTATGATAAGTTAAGCGGATAAACATTATGATTTTTTTTAACAAGATATAAATAGTATTTATACACGCACACATTAAAACTATATTTCGATAATGTTGTAATTCTGTGGTATTAATTTTACTAAGATTTGTGATTTTGGTAATTTGGCTGGATTATGTTTTTTCCTTTTCTTTTTTTAGGTGATGATCAGATCTTTAGAATCAATATCCGATAAATATAGTAGAATTTTTTTAGAAACCAAGGTCAGCGCTTAATTATAAAAATTGATAAAGTGCAGGAGACAAGATCGAGCTCGACAACTAGGGTTTGCATTCTACACGCCATTCAAGTGACATTTGAGTCAAAGGTGGACAAATAATCATTTTCCAAAATAAAAATTAAGTTTGCTTGTAATTTCATAAATTTCACGACATTAGTTATTTGATGAACTTCATGACATTAAGCAATTGCATAACTTCACGATATATATCATTTTCATGAAGTTCACAATATAAGATTGTTCTATGATTATATTTTTTGTTTCTTCCTGGATAATTTTTTTTTATTAAAGAAAACATAAAGTATATCATTCATGATCATATTCGCTTGCATTTTGACAAAAATATTGACTGTTTGAGTCTATTGCGGTGCGGTAGGTTAGACAATTGGATTGAACAGGTTGCCTGTGATCCTTGTTTGACTACCCATATGCCTAATCCCATTTTTGGGTTGGGCCAGAGACGATGACATAATTGGGTCATAGAACGGTATATTCATGAATATGACGATCTCTGGGAAAGAGCCCAGGCCAAAGAGACGTTGAGCCTACAGGGAGGGATAAGGTGACAGGGTTTCGGCCAAATATAGTTGGAAGCAATAAGGAGAACGGACAGGGTCAATGTCTGATCAACACTGATCCTACGTTTCTTATTTCAGACTGACGATCTAATTGATTAATTGTTTATATTAAAACAACTTTATTTTTAAAACGAGATATCCACTATCTATTTTAAAAATTGGGATATCTATTGTGCTCTTGAAAACAAAGCTTTTACTGTACTAGACTAACTGTTGTGCAATGTGCCTTGCATCACAGCTAGCATGAAAAAAATAATATGTCATTATTAACTGTAATATGTTCTTGATCATTATGATAAATAAATCTTATGCGCACCATTATCATGCATACATGCATATCTCTTGGCACGCTAAGTATTTTTTTCAAGCAAAAAGAAATATGTCAATTTTAATTAAACAAATATTGCATTCCTCTACCCCAACCCACTGAGCTCGTTTAGCTCGCCCCATGGTTTTATAAACAAATTTCAGAGACAAAATATTTGGAGATCAATGAGACTAGCATCAGAGTTGCAGAGCAGGATTGACCCAACCTATCAGTTTCCTTTTGATAGACTTATTTGTCAGCATTTGAAGAATATAACTATGTTATTTTGTAAATATAGGTTATTTGAAATTCTATTTTAATTTAATGATTTTGTACACTTCCGCTGTATTTATGATTCTTAGTTGCTTGTACTTTAGATAATAGCTCTTGTTGAGCCTAAGTTTGAATATTTGGGTTGTACCTTATTGGATGCTATTCTATTTTATTGGATATGTAAATTGGGGCATGACAATTTGTCTTTTAAAAATCAAATTTAACAATTTTCAGGGTACGATATATATTAATATCAATAAGGATATGTACGCCGATGATGTAAATGGACATGATATAAATATAATCAAACCAATCATCTAATGTTCAATATTATTGGACAGAGGCGTAGCCAGCATGATGTACTACCCATAATCCAATTATTTTTTCCATTTAGCTAAAACATATAATTTTTTTCCCTCAGACGAAAACATGATAAAAAAGTTTCGGTTGCGCCGAGGATCGTGGAAGCTCTCTAGCTATGTCCCTGCTCTTATTGCACTACGAGACTTTTGTTGTTTATCGATGGATTTTAAAAAGGAAGAGACTTAAATGGTGTCTCGTGTCAGGATACCCATCCAATTTCTTGATCGTTTCAAAATCTTCGTCTCACGAGATATATTTTGTACTTCATTTAGTTATTAATATTTGCTTTTTCTTTCCACAGACTATATGGTTAACTTAGATGTTTAATAAAGAGAAGAAAAGATTACGAGGAATGAAAATTGTGACTTATGCTGCTATATCGAATATGCAATGCATTATTGATCATATATATACTTTCATTCTTATAATTTTTTATTTGTCAAATAATTTATTTTACTTTTTTGTTATTTTAGAAACGACAATATATATATATATATATATATATATAACTTCTTAGTCAGTTTTGTTAATGAATTAAAAACAAGATATATTAATTCATAACATGTGAAATAATAGAGTTCTAAATAATTAAAAATATAGTATTTGGGAACAAAATAACCAAATTCAACATAAATACTAGCCACACGCACCAAGGATAATTTATTAAATGGTAGTATATTTTCATGATATATAATATAACATTGCTCAAGAACCAATCACAAAAGAAAAAAAACGAATAAGGTCTTATTAGACTAATTAATGTATGCATTCATAAGCCTTTTGGTGGAGGAGAGAGATGGTGATGGTGATGGTGGGGAGGAGGAGCATGACCATGATGGGGCGCATGATGATGTTGAGGATGTGCATGGTGGTGAGGAGCATGATGATATGGAGGATGTGCATGGTGGTGAGGAGACGCATGATGATGTGGAGGATGAGCATGGTGGCCATGAGAAAGGGTAGCATTATGGTGGTGGTGGTGGTGCTTGACTGAATTAATAGTTGACATCTCATCTTCTTCTAAATGGCGAGCGAGAGATGGTGACATTGTAAGAATTAAGAGCCCAATGAGCAATAAAACAGAGTACACACGAGCCATTTTTTGTATTTGTTGATGAGAGTTTTGCAAGAAGCCATGTGGCATTTTATAGCATATGTGTAATTGATTATATGTACTAAATCTAATTTATTTGTCAATGATATACGTAAATGCCTTTGATTTGTATATAATATTTTTTTTTGAGAAAGGATCTGTATATAATATTATAAATATCATAAATCTGACATTAGTTCATCTTCTTAAGCTGACTATTGGAGAATTAATTTTTCAAATTTGTTCATGAGGTATTAATGTATTATGCCTAGTTTTCCAATAAAATTCTATCAAGTCTTCAAAGTAATCAGATTTCAATTACAATAAGATTTATGAAATTGATTTGTATCAAATAATGTACTATGTACAGTTTAATGTTAATTCAACTTTCCACGTTGACCATGGGATAATTTTTTTCAGATGTGTTATTGAGGTAATTGATTATGGATTATCTAGTCCATTTCATGCATTGAAAGCATTTATGTTAAGAACAAGTATGTTTAGTATGAGTATTTATCAAGTTCAATAATAATTTCTTCTATTAAGTTGTATGTTTAATTTAGAAGTTATATATATATATATATATATTCAAATAATTTTGATACGTGGATTGTTTGATATAAAGAATAATATAGTTGATCGTTTATTCTACAAAATAAAAAACATGTTTAGTAAATATTTGAGATGTTTATGCTTTCACACTCAAGTCGTGCTATTACTATGCATTGTGTCTCCCTCCAACTCTATATGACTTACATTCAAATAATAAATATTGACCATCTTTTTAAATATAAATATAGATAGCATTGTTGATTTCCTAAAGTAATATGAAATATTTTTATCAGGTAATTTTAATTTGTTCCCCAAACTATGCGTGTTTTTTAACTTTACCCACTTAATTTTGAATTATTCTACTTTGTCTCTCGAACATTGCAAATTGTTGTACTAAGCCTATAATTTCCAAATTCGCCCCTCATTGTTAGTGGGTTATCTGCAATTATTACATCTCGAACAATAATTTGGATTAATTTTCTCAAAATCTCCTCATCCTTAGTCAATATAAAAATACTATTAAATAATTAATAGTAAATTTTGTCAATAAACCTAGGCTATGATACCATTTTCAGATATCACAAAATAAAATAACTACATAGATTAAAGGATAAATTTGGAAATAGCAGGCTAAGTGCGATAATTTGCAAAGTTCAATAGGTAAAGTAGAATAATTCAAAGTTATTTGGGTAACATTTAAAAACTCACATGGTTTGGGGGATAAATTGAAATCACCTCATTTTCTAATTATATAAAGGTGTTCATTAAATTTTAATTTGATACTTAAAACTTAAAAGTTTATGTTTATATTATGGGATAATTTCAATTTTGATACCCAATCTATGCCCCAATTTCACTTTCAATACCCCTGTTTTAATCCTAATCAAGATTGATACCTAACGTTTATAAAATTAATCACTTTTGGTACCTTGCCGTTAACTCCCCGTTAACTCTAACAGTTTAACCTATTATAGCAGGTTTCAAACTTAGAACAACCTGTTCAATTTCAGTACCTAATGTTTTATGAATAATCTCTTCCAATACCCAAACTTTACTTCTGCTACAATAATGGAAATAGTCCATTACGACCATATCAGGCCCAACATGCTTCCGTAAAATTAATAAATCCCTTACAATTCATACCTTCTTTGACCGAAACAGCACCGGGTTAAATGGCTCACAACACCACCAGTCGGAAAATTACTGCCCCCAGATCGTTTGACAAACAACTCCTCACTGTTCAACCTCACCATCAGGGAAGATGATCTGCAAGTTATCCGACTCCTTCTTCAAAGAATCGCTCAAAGACGCCTTGGTTCGTTTTCTACTCCAGGCGTACAAGTAATTCTTAAACGGGATGAATTAATGGAACATTATGAAGACATGTTGAAGCAAAAAGGCCCTTTTTATTAAGAACTTATTGAAATATTTATTACATTAGTAATCTCCTTTTGGGAGGAGAATACTTGTTTAGCCTCTCATATACGAGACTTGCACTCGAAAATACATAAAACTTAAAACTAAAACAGTCAAACTATTACAATTTTTTCACTCAGATTTTATTGTAAGAAAACTAAGGAAAATGTTCGATGTCCTCAGCTTCCTTCAAATCCTGCATTTTATAGAGGTAAGTCCGGACTTCAAAGGCGGACTTCAAATCTTGTTGATATCTATGACGTCACTGCTTACGTCATATCCCACATTATTGCATCGCCAACTGTTTTTCTTTTTCTTCCGCGTGACTCAGCACATGTGATTTTTGTCGGGGAATCTTTTAAAAATTTGGTTTGCGTGGTCCCCGAGGATAACACGTATTGTGAGCTGGGCCCTTTTCCTTTCCAGCTGCATGATCTTATCGGTCGGGTTTGGGTCGGAATCCTTTCCCAAACTTGGGTTCCTTCTGTTCGGGGCATGCTTGACATATCCGGTCGATCCAACGGCCAACATGCGTCATGTTACAGAATTTCCGGTAAGTTTCTTTGCTCGCCGGAATCTTGTTTTCCCAGAGAATTCTTCTTTTCGTCTCGAAAAGATCTTTCGCGAATCTTGTTATTGATCGGTCATTGAATTGAGTAGGAAAGATCCATTTTTGAATCTGGAAAAACTTAAACGGATATTTGACTTTGTCTATTTCTGTTAGACAAACCCAAAGACCCCATGCTCGTCGTGTAGAAGCTTCGTCTTTGGAAATTGCTCCTACTAACACTGGTCCTTCTTCCGGTGAAGCTGCCTTGATATATTTTAAGGCATTTCCATCCGGTCTTCTTAGCTTGATGAAATGAAAAGCTTCATTAAAGCCTTTCTTTTGGTTCGGGAGTCTGACTTATTTGATAAAATACAGTTCCAAAATATCTCCTCTGGCCAAATGTGGATTATTGGCCCAAGTCTCGTAAACTGCTTCCCCAATCCATTTCGGTAATTTTGAAATTTCTGGGAATCCGGGTGATACAGTATAAATTGAAGCTAAAGCTCCAAAAGTATACCATTCTTGAACTTCATTTGGATGACTTCCTGGTTTCATCCAAACTCGGGGTACTTGCCTCGAGATATCAACTATTGTTTTTTAGGTTGATACCTCTTTTTGTAACCAATTTCTCCCATTGTCTTTGATATACCGCATTGGAGAAATCTTAATTTCGTCGATTTGGACCTTAGATTTGCACTGTCTGTGGCCTAAGATCCAACTCTCCCTCTTTACCCCAGTCTTTGGGTTGACTTGAAGACTCGGGTTGTGACAGGAGCTTCAACATTTGTTACTGATTTGTACACCTCGGGGATGCATCACTGCGCAACACTTGTGATTATGGTACTTGAATCCATAACCTCCGGTTAGAGCCCCGTTCTCTATTCGCCCCTTTTTGCATCGTAGGAGATGCGGCCTGAAGGAGAGGCCCTTGCATTGCTAAGAACAATTATCATTGAAACGGCATGCTCGTATTTGACTAGAAACGGATTTCTGGTCAGCTGTTGAAGTCGTCCAACAACACGCATTGAGACATAACGCCCCAAAATCTCGTTCTAGACTCTCCAGGTTTTCCGGAGATGTCTTACTCGTTTAAGGACCTCGTCGAGAACGCCGCGTCCTTCCATCTCGTGTCAAAAAATCTGCAAGAATATTTTCATGAGATTTTATAATGACAATATCATAATCATAATATTGACATCCGACTTGCCATCTAAGTAATCGAGCCTTTTCTGGTTTTGATTCAATTTTGTTTTTCGAGAAAAGCCTTGACACTTGAATTATCAATTTTTAAAGTAAACTTTTAGCCAAGTAAAAATAGAGGCCATTTTTTAAAAGCTTTTACGATTCGCAAAGAATTATTTCTCGTTGATATGCCATCTGTTTGCTTCATGGGTGTGAATAAACCGCAATATCTGCATGGCACTTCCTCGTTTGGTGTAACCTTAGTAAGAATCTGCCTGCCCACCAATCATCAGCGGCATCGTGTAAAGAACGATTCGTCCTCGTCTTGGGAATCGCAAGCTTTGGAAGCTTTTTACAAACTTCTTTAAGTTGCTTAATTCTTCTTGATGTTCATCTTCCCATTTGAATCTCGCATCTTTTTTTAAGCAATGGGCTAAACACCTTCGTAATATGCCGATTGTTAATAAACATCCCGGCAAAATTAACAACTCCAAGAAAACTCGAAGTTGTTTCTTGTCTTTTCATGTGTATCCGGAAATCCCGTATCTTTTCTACAATATGATTCGTAGAATAATTCCGATTCATCGATTTCACGAGGAATTCAATCTGTCTTGTTGCGACACGCCTTCTTTTCAAAGCACTAATCCCTCTTTGTGACACACATCCGAAAATATCTCCAAATGTTTGAGGTGCTCCTTCATGTTCTTTGAAGCGATAAGAATATCATCAATGTATACGAACATGAAATTGAAATAATCTTGGAAGAGATTATCCATCTTTCTTTGATATATTTGGGGTGCGTTAGCCAATCCCATAGGCATCACGTTCCAAATATAGTGTCCTTGTGGTGTAGAGAAAGTCGTAAACTTCTTACTTTCTTCCTCCATCTTAATGGTAGAATCCGGACTTGCAATCGAACTTTGAGAATATCTTGGCACCTTTGATGCGATTAACGGATGTTTTTCTCGCTCGGGATATAGTATCCATCGAACTCCATGATGTTATTAATTCCCTTGTAATTAATAACAAGTCTTGGCTTTCCTCTTTTGATTTCTCCATGGTTTCTGACTAAGAATCCGGATCACATTGTTGTATGGAGAAACTCTGGTGAAATCAACTTAAGGTCCAAATGTTCCTTAAGTATCTTCTGCATATCCTCACGATCCTCCTGATTCATAAGGATTGGTTTGAATCTTACGGACTCGTACTCCTTTCCTGGTTTAACCTTTAAGGAAGCTTTAAGCTCGTTCTTGTCCCACCAAGCCAAAGGATCTTCATTATAATTCCTTTGGATCTTCTTCTTGATATCCTCGAGTGATATTTGATCTTCTACGGTAACATCACTATGTGGCTTCTCCATTAGGCTCATCATCAATTCTGCAATAGCCTCTGGAGGTACTCTTCTTCTCCTTGTATTCTGATTGAATACAAGTTATTATCCCATATTTTTGTATCTTTTTGCTTCGAACCATATTGTCGAAAGAATAATAAGGCATCACCAAATCTTCTTTTATCCGCCATTTCTGGATTTCGAAGTTTGGCTTCATCACCATGCTTGCTGCAAAAATTAATAGGCATTTTTCTATAAAATGCTTTCCGCAATCTCTGGACAATAATCTTATGCTCACATAATGTTGTGAAAATAAGTCTTCTTGTCTCATTTTCCTGTGTAAATCGCTTGAATGTTTGTAGGAAATTGTTTCCTAACAACACATCTGCTCCTGTATCATGGAAATATATTGGTGGCGTCTTCACTTTGTACCATGGGGTACCTCCTGCGCCTCCGATCATAAGTTCTGCTTGTTTAATTCCTCTATTAAGAATAAGAATTCTTTTAGAGAAATCTCTTCCTGCAATAGCTGGTAAATCTTCTCCAATTTCTTTAGGAAAAACATCCGCTCAAGTACATATTCCGGCTCTGAATCAATATAGGCGGCGAAATACTCGGCTTTATATTCAGCATATAACATTCCGATAGAAATGTATATGGAGAATGGACTAGTGGTCATATGATTATGTATCTCTTATTAGCCACTGTGAACTCCATTCCGTCTTGTAATCTTTCCCAAGGTTTATGATCCTCAAGAAATTCAATTCCCAGTATTAATTGTTCTGGGATTTTTCCTGCAACTCCTATAATAGTCAGCTCAATTTCACCTATCTTCAGGCTCCCTTGATACCATCCAACTATTGGTTGTTGGAGATAATATAAAACATCACAAGAAAAAATATTATCCTTTTGAGTGATATCGAATATTACTTCAACTTCTCGCCATCATCGGACATTTCGGCTCTCTTTTTGTTTTGAAAACATCCGGGATACGTTGAATCGTACATTTGGTCTCCTTTCTTCCCAATGGCTGCTACTCGTCATTCTGTCCTGTTGGAAAGACATCCTTCTTGGCTCAACTCTAAGACTTCGGCTTTTGTTGAAGACTGGTTGATCTTATATTTTCATATCGATCTCCTTGATAGTTGGAGACTCAATAATCTCTCGTAAAACCACCCTGGCAAAGTCCTCGAAAATCCTTGGGACTTCAATAAATTCCTTTCTCAAGAATACTTCTGAATGATGTGTATTCGAGAGAGCATATGATATCTTGTATGTGATCGAGTAGGGTCTATTCCCTTTTTTCATCAAATCATCTTTCTTGAAATCTTGATGAAGGGTTAGGACTCTACTGAAATCTCGATCTTCCAAATTGTATGCAATTCTAGGATAGACATTAAATGCCAATTTCCCAGCATACAAATTTCATGTAACCGGTCCAAGGCATGAATCCTTGAGGTTTGAGATTCGCTTGTCAAAGATAGTCAGATTGAGTGGCGAATCTATCCATTCTTTGAATGTTGCTTTAATGATGACTCTTATGGCTCCAATATGAATCCATGAGAGTGTATTTGCAACTTCTCTTTTAACTCTGCTTTTGATCTCCTTAATTTCTTTAATAGGGACCAATGCATCTCGATCGTTCCGGTAAACTCCATTGGAATAGCAAATTCTCCGGTTGTTACCACTGTGGATAATTTGGTGTTTTTCTATTCTGAAACCCAATTTTATCCAATGCTTTTTCCATAGCTCCAATTGTAAATCCATCATAGACTTGAAGCTTTGGATCTTCCTTCATGATTCTCATAAGAGTTTTATGAGAAACCGTAGTGTGTGAGAGAGGAATCTGACATATCCTCCCCGACTTTCTTTGAAGAATTTCTTCTTCACTCGATTAAGTGAGTCACTTCCATCGTCGAGAATAGATCTCTTCTTCATATATGCTTTCATCCGAGGGTATATCCTCAAATTGATACACTGTATAAGATCTTGATAATAGACGACTTCCTCGATTTCTGGTGTGGCCTCGAACTGTCGACTCCTCTTTTTTGATTGTTTGGGCAATCCGTTGAGATATGCCCTCTTGCTCGCATGTCCAAGAATTACTGATCTTTGAAACTTTTATTTGCTCTGGTGTGAGCACGCCCTGAAAGTTCTCCTTCTTGGTGTTTTTTGGTACTTGCTTGATTAGATCCCGATGAAGAGGCTCTACTCCGCTTGGCATGGTCTTTGCCCGTTTTGTAACCGGGCTTTTTGTTTTGACAAAACCTTCAGGTCTCCATGAAGACCTGCTTTTTCTTTGTTGCTTCCTCGGCGGTATGGATGGCTTCGCTCCTTCTTCTTTTCGTGCGCCTTGGTTGACCTCCCACAATTGTTGGGATGTCATTATCCACGCAACATAGAGGCGCTTTGTTAATTCCTCTTAATCTATTGTAATTCTGTCGACAGAGCTGCTTGGTAACACCATTCAGATAACTTGGCCTTTAGGAAAGACATTTTTCTAGCCACAGTTTCTACTTCCGCTCCATCCTTGTATTCCCTGATAAGCATTTCCCTCCAGGGGACTCGGAATCTTGGCAAAGAATAGCTGTGCAGCTTCCTTTTCTTCAATCTTGGATTTCCATCGGTATTCGGTGAACAACTTGATATATTCGTTAATATGACAAATATCATTTAACTCAAGGCTATAGAGGACTTGTTTATATCTCTTTCTTTTTTCATCCTCTAATCCCTCGAAATAACCTGTGCCGATGAACTGGATTTTGAATAGTTTTGACATACCATCGACAATTCCTTTAAGTGATTCTCCTGATGTGACCGAACCTTTTGTACTAGCATCGGTCATATCCCAGGCAATCTTCACCGATCCTTCAAGACTCATTTCAAGGAGTAAAATGAATGAATTCTTTGTAAGATCGAGGGTTCCTGATGAAATTCTCATAGCTGAAGCCCATTCATCAATGAGAACTTCTCTATTTTTAAAATCTGGGATGTCCAGATTTAACATCAACCCATATGGATGTATTGGGTCAAGGTGCGATCTTTCATAAGGCGTCTGATAAACATTTGGCCTTCCGGTAGGTTGTCGATTTCCTGCCAGAGGGTATCGACCTCCTGTCCCTGAAAGTGGATCACTCCCGGTCGTGAAATCTCCAGCGTGTGGCATCCTCTCGTCCCGAGCTCCATGATTCGAACCCGTACTTTCTTCGACGTTAGGATTAACTGGTGGTGGTGGTGGAATTGGTCTTCCTGCTGGATCATAGGTGACCAATGTTCCATCTCATGTGTTCATCTTTAAATCTACAATTCCTAATCCTGCGAAGGATTCTGCAAGGTCATGTAGATCTTTAAGATTTATCTTTTCCATATCCATCTTTTTTAATTTGTGATGGATTTTCCTTTGATTAGAGTAATGAGCTTCTCCTCATCTGTCATTTTTCGTATAACTTCGGTTGGTTTCCCTTTTTGGTGTAAATAGGGCACTGTCCCGAAATCTATATGCTTCTTTCCTCCGGAAGAACTCAGCCTGTCCTCCAAGCTCTTAACTCGTTTCTGAATATCATGAAGGATTTCAAGAGTTCCCTTCTGATATTTCACCATCGTCTCCATCCAGTTCGGATCGATGAACTTGTCTTTCAGTAGATGAATATGGCGGTTGCCATAAGTCGCCGTCTTACGGACTTCTCTAAGATCTTCGGAGAACTTAGATTTGTCTGCGGAAGTATCTCGTTCCACTCGGGTACTCCATCGGGAATCATTGTTCGATGGGAATTTTCATGAACCGTTTCTTGAAGGTTCATCAAGTGAACATATAAGGTCTTGTTAAGCATCGAATCGCTTATAATATTCTCGCTTTCGCATTTTGCATTGCCTTAAGGTTTTCCGTCGGCTCTGTCTGCATTCTTTTTCTTCATGTTGGTATTCCCAATATGAAACATGGTCAAGGTGTTCTTGTGCATACATCGTCAATATTTGACGATATGTCTGTAAGGGGGTATATCTCGGACATCGGTCCGGATCCATAATCTCGGAGTAATTTCTCCTCACCAATTGTTAATTACATAAATCTAATAAATATAACCAAAAGTTATTAATAAACATGGGCTCTGATACCAATTTTGTGGCCCTCAGTAAAGAGTTGGAGTATTGAAGAGATCAGATCCTTTGAATAAGAATTGAAATATCTTGGGACCAATTTTGATAAATCAATAAACTTAGGGTACCAAAACTGATATATTCAAAAGTTTGAAAAACCTTCTACAACCAGTCAACCGGTCACTTTTAACAGTTATTTAACGGTAGGTATCCAAATTGATTAAAACTCAAAACGTTGGGTACTAAAATTGATTATATTGAAACATTGGGATCAAAACCGAAAAGTAGGTATAATTGAGGTACTAAAACTGAAAATAACCCTTTATATTATCATGACTGAATGGTGTAAAAATTGGCGAAATTGCAATTTTGGTTCGATAACTTGGCTCATTTTCGTATTTATTCCATTAACTTTTATGGGTGTCGCTTGACAATCACTAACTTTTTTAAACTTGCACATTTGATCCGATTTTAAAATTTTGGGGATATCTTATTCCTAAAATACTGAGTTGGTGGAAAGAGTGTTGAATTTGACTAAATTGCACCTTGTCTGGACCATTTTTCATGAAATGACTATTTTACCCTCCTTTTTTTTAGTCATCCTTGTAGATGAAAAATTAAGAGACCTTGCAACCATGTCAAAAATAAATAATTACAAATATATATTGTTAGAAAGTAAAATTATACATAACTTTTAAAATAAAAAGTTATGTTGATTTAAAAAGAAAAAATATGTTTAGAATCAATAAGGATGAAATAAAAATGGTTACATATAACTATGCTATTAATATCTCAATAGAATTAAATAATAACAATAACTGAAATATTAAATTAAATAAAGAAAATAGCCGAACATATATTTTATACTTTTAAAATTTAAATAAATTTAGAAAACAGAAATAAACAGAAAAAATTAATTTAATTTCGT
Organism: Rehmannia glutinosa; assembly: GCA_016081115.2. Lineage (NCBI taxonomy): Eukaryota > Viridiplantae > Streptophyta > Magnoliopsida > Lamiales > Orobanchaceae > Rehmannia > Rehmannia glutinosa. The sequence continues at coordinate 14,818,418 of CM071930.1, read as the reverse complement.
TTTTTTTGTTTTCTAACTTTCTTTAATTTTTATTTACAGTTGAAAATTTAGTTATATTTTCAGATTATTTTCTTTAATTTAATTTTAGATTTATTGTTGTTATTTAATTTTATTGAGATACTAACATATATTATGTGTAACCATTTTTTTGATAGTATATGTTAGTAATGATTGCAAATGTTTGATAGTATATGTTAGAGTAACCATTTACAGTTCAATAACAATGGCTAAAAAATATTTTTGCTATGGAAAAAAATGTCAAAAATCTGGCGGACTCTTTATTTAACCTAATCAATATGTAACGTATAAAAACTTATATCACACTAACAATGTTATAACACTATTAATATTTTTTACATAATATTATATAATATTTTTTTAATTTGTAATATTATATGTTATAATGTTATTAGTGTTATAATGTTATTAATGTTTTAGAACATTATATTTTTAAACATAGTGTTATATAAATAACAAATAGCAAAAGAAAAAAAATTATGGAGGCACGTACCCCCTAGTAAGAGCAATAGCTCCGTCATTGAATGTAGAAGTATAAAAACATTATAAACGTGTATAAATAAACTAAAAACAAGTAGCACTTTTAGTTAATAAGCCATGCATGCACATCAAGAATAATTAATTAAATCATACTATTTTTTTCATGAGATAATCTGGCATTACTCAAGAACCAATCACAAAAAAGAAAAATTAATAAGAGTAAAGTTTTATTATATTTCCCAACAACTAATATATACATGTATTCATAAGCCTTTTGGTGCATAAGCATGATGGTGATGGTGATGAGAAGGGGCATGATGGTGATCATGACCAGGGGGTAGCCAGCCCGGCTGGCTACCCCTAGCCCAAATTTTTTTCCCCTCATTTTCCCCCTAGCTCAATTATTTTTCTCTTTAAAAAACACATATAAATATTTTTTAATTTTTTTCCTTTGAAAAAACGGAAAAAAAAAAAATTTGGGGTGTCTTGGGGAGCCCCCCGCCCCCTATCTCGCTCTCGACCATGACCATGGTCATGGTTATGACGGGGAACATGATGATGTGGAGGATGAGCATGGTGGTGATGGTGACCATGGCGATGGCCGTGGTGAAGCGCATAATGATGTGAAGAATGAGCATGATGGCCATGATGAAAGGGAGCGTGGTGGTGGTGGTGATACTTGGTTGAATTTATAGTCCATACCTCCTTTTCTTCTTCTAGGATTTGATCATTTTCACTTGTTGCAAAACCCAATGATGCTGCACGTTCTTCTAAACGGCGAGCAAGAGATGGTGACATAGTCAAAACTAAATGTCCTAAGAACAATAAAACAGAGTAAACACGAGACATCTTCTAAGTTTGTTTGTGAATGTTTTAAACAAAGACTATGTCATTTTATAGTGGATGTAAGACATGCCGAATCAAATTAATTGGCTTATGATATAAATTATGCATTTAATTTGCATACATAATTACGATTATCAGCAATATAACATTAATTAAACTTCTTAAGGTGATTATTGCAGATTTCATATTTGTTAATGAGGTATTGATGGATTATGCCTAGTTTTTCAGTAACATTGAATTAAGACTTCAAAGTAATCAGATTTCGAATGCATATCCGGATTTATGAGGTAATTATTCTTTCCAAATAATCCACTTAAAATACAAATTCTCTAGTTCCAATGGCGTAGCCAGCCCACGCAAGTGGGGTGGACAAAATTTAAAAAAAAAAATCATATAAACTATAACTTTTTATTTTTTATTTTTTAATAGAATTAAGTAAAATAAATAAACAAGAGGGGGAGAGGGTCGATGCCCATGACCCCTATCTCCACCACTGTTATTGAGGAAAATGTAAAAGTATAACAAATCCAATTATTTGATTTTTATTTTAAGTTTCTCGTATAAACTAAGTATCAATTTGTGAAAACTTCGTAAATATAGTTTAATACATATATATATAAATAGAAAATTACATTTTTTGGTTATTGGTACAAATTTTTATTTGTGTTGCCTTTTAATGGTAAACTAAAAATGACCTTCTTTATAAGGGGAAAAAATATTCCCTTAATTGAAATCCCAAATTTAAATGGTCCCATGCCATAGTGGCGTATAATATTTTAGGTAATTTGGGTCATCTCAATATTTTCTATACAATGACTTTCAAATCTGACAAACCCTTGAGTATAATCAAACGGAGATCATGTAAATGTAATCAAATCAATCATCTAATGTTCAATATCATTGAACAGGGGTGTAGCCGGCATGATTTACTATCGGTAACCCAATTATTTTTCCCATTTAGCTAAAACATATAACCTTTCCCCCTTAGACAAAAACATGGTAAAAAAAAGTTTATGCCCCTGCTCTTATTTCACTACAAGACTTTTGTTGTTTATCAACGAATTTTAAAAGTGAAGAGACTTAAATGATATCTCGTGTTAGGATACCCATCCAATTTCTTGACCGTTTCAATTTTTTCGTTTCAAAAGATATATTTTGTATTTCATTTGGTTATTGATATTTCCTTTTTCTCTCCACAGACTATGTGGTTAACTTAGATGTTTAATAAAGAGAAGAAAAAATTATGAGGAATGAAACGATAATGTTAGTCCCAATATTGTGATTTATGCTTCTATATTGAATATACAATGCATGATCGATCATATACTTCCATTCTTATAAGAGGAAAAAAATACTAAACGCCAAAACTATGCGATTTTTTGCACTTTACCATATAAACTAATTTCTTTTACACTTTACCATACAAACTATACAAGTTTTGCACTTTACCCTATATCGGTCATCTCCGGTGGAATATTCTCCGGATATTCCGACACGTGCCCTCCACATGAGGGCAAAACCGTATTTGCCTAAAATTCAAAGTGAAATAGTTACACTTTACCATCTGAACTTTGTTAAGAATTTCACTTTGTCATCTGAACTTTGCGCAATTTTTACTTTGCCATATCAATTAAAAAAATTTAAAATAATTATGTGTATACACATTTATTTATCTTATTTAATCCATAAAAATCACAAAATAAGTTTAAACCATATTATGAGTGAATCGAAATAGAAAATTTAGCATATACCAAATTACTTTCATATTATATATATATTCTCGTATACATTACTTATTTTTGTATAATAATATTTTGTATACTAAAATTAAAAAAATTCTAAATAGATATTATAATTATGATTACAATATTTATTTTGTTTTTTTTTTTTGTGCAAAATTTTGATTTACCAGAGTACCAAGCGAAATACCGAAAAAAAGTATGATAAAAATTTGAGTCGAACTGATTATTTTGGTACAATATTCAGCACACTATGCGTACAAAATTTTCTGTTCAATTATGGTTTTTGTTCGTTCACCAAATACCTACCTCTACTCGTAAGAGTATGAGAGCAATGTAGTGTGGTAATCGACCAAAAGTTTCTCACAAGAAAATTTAGCCAAGCGTGAAATTATTTGAATTTATGAAAAACAAAATAATTCTTTAACACTATAATCAAGTTTTGAATATGCAATTATGAATTGAACTAAGAATTAAAAATACATATCTAAAGCAACATCACATTAGAAAATTGGGATGAAATCAATAAAAAAAATGTTTAAACCTTATAATAATTCAAAGATGAGTAAACCACAAAAAAAAAAAATCGATATCAGTGATATTTGTACCCACCTTAATCATAAACCTAAATCCTAAAATAATACCATTGATAGATTTTTTCTTTTACGAACAAAAATTAAAAATAAAAGATAAATAAATGTATGTATGTGAGGCCCCGATTTTTCCAACATAATATACGATGTTGTATAATGAAATATTGTTTGGCTTAGTATCACAAACCTATTATTCATGAAATGTGATGCGACTTTTTTTTTATTTCTTCCAACGTCAATTACGCTTTCCTTATTTTCGAGCATACCGATTTTTAATTCCTTCTCTAGTATTAATACCTGATCGATTGACTATGACTTTAGAAATATTGGACCCTCGATAATTTAGGAGTACATTTCAATCATTTTCCAAATATTTCACCTTATTCAAATATATATATATATATACAATTTTGTTATTTGACATCCATATTTTTCATCTTTCTATATTATATATTTATATATATATAATCACATATATATATATACCTACCTTTGTTTAAAAAAAAATCAAATATATATATAATCCTTGCCTCAAATTTCGGCTATAGCTCCATAGGGGAATAATTTTGTCTTTCCTCCATTAATCCAATGATAATAAACAATTGAGCAAGACATGTCACGCCCCTAACGCGACGCGACAACGATCAATCACTTAAACAAAAATAAATCCAACATTCTAGAAAACGATGCAACAATCCCAAGTGAAACAAGGTCTAAAGCAGCGGAAAACTACAAGTACAGCACGATTACAAGTACATCCCAACAACCAAATAGCTTACAGTCCAGAACTAGGAAATAAAGTACACATCATATCACCAGCTTAAGTGTCAAAGGGTCCTACGCCCTTAAATTACGATCCCGAGAATGGCAAAAAGAAAATAAAAGAGTCCCAAAGGTAGAAAAACAAAATAAAGCGAGTCAAAGAACATATATATCAATAGGAAGTAAGACCAACAGTGAGCACGAGAATTCAATCAAGGCGGGTTAAATTTTATTCGACAAAGTCATCTTCTAAGGTTAGAAAATAGGAGGGGGTGAGACAAAAATCTCACTGGATGGGGTGATCGTGTGCAAGTGTGGCGATATATATAGTTAATGCGATAAATTTAGTTGTATGAAAACGCGCGAGAGATGATGCATGATTTCACACACAGTCCACAATCGTCGTGATATATATATTTAAGTAATATACTTCTACAGTTAAGAAAACAGTTCGTGGTCAAGCAGACACTATGGTCCAAGCAGACATGAGGATTGCGTACGGATTTGTAACGTCAATCCTATGCAAGACAAGTAGCGGTTGCGTACGAATTTGTAGCGCCAACCTATGCAATACAAGTAGCGGTTGCGTACGGATTCGTAGCGCCAACCAAACGGGTCCGATTAACTTCAGAATCGTGTGGATCAGACAGCGATTCCTTCGTTCTTTCTTGTAACACCCCGAGTAAGATGGTCCAAGACCTGTCACCTTATCGCTCCATATGCAAAGACAAAATCCACAGTGGAGCTAGCAAGGCTCGGATTTGTCATAATCATGATTATACCTCAAGTACTACGACCCGCTTCCCTTGGACAAACTCCGTCCCTCAGTTGCGGTATTAGGACGATGGGGCCAGAGAGTGGAATAGCAGCCGAGCTCCCCGGTTCCATCCCCGACGTATCCATTCCGACTGTGAGCTCGACACGCCAAGTTGACTCAAACAGTAAAGTAAGTACACGTTCAGGTAGTCAACCAGGCAGTCGAGTATTATTGATTTAGGAAGCATTTTAGGAAAGTTTTCAAAAATTTGCGCAAGACAATTATGGCATTGGTGGAGTTATTTGGATGAAGATAATTATCGGGAGGATAAGAAATCTTCAATATCTTGAAAGATTAGGTGGAACATAAGTCTCGTTATAGATTCGAAATCGCAAGACGAGGAAGTCACCCCACGATCACGTATTAATCGGTCAAGACGATCTGATAAGTCAGGGGATTTTTAAGAAAATAAAATATTTTAATCAATAATTAAAGTCAGAGGGTCCAGGGCTATTTCTTTAAAATAAAAATAATTCGAGTTAGGTCATTGTAAAAAGAAAATTTACAATTAGCCCCGTTTTGTAAAAACCAATTCTTTTGGGGTTAAAAATTGAATAAATAAATGTCCCGACCTTGAAATATTATGAAGCCAGTTCCTAAATTCTCTAAATTATTCAGAGATTCAGGTTTTTAAAGTTTTGAGGTCGATTTTTTATAAAATTCTCACATTAGCCCCAAATTTATTAAAAATTGTCATTTCGGGCTCTAAGTTTAAAAATAATTGGAACTCACAAACCGGAAGGGCTTTTAATGTGATTCCAGTTTAAAATGTCAGTGGGATATTAGGACAAAAGCAGTTTTTAAAAGAAGCAAGTATAGGTCCCTTAACTTTTGAAAATCTCATTTTTGTCCCATTTTGAAATAATTGCCTTTAAGGCTTTTAGGGGTCTAGTTGTTATGAAATTTGAACCTTGGGTCCAAAATATAATTATGTTATAGTTAAATTAGTATTTCCAGGTGTATGGACTGAATAAGTCCTGGAAATTGTATTTTGGTCCTCAAGTTTAATCTTTTACAATTTGGTCCCTCAATTTTTATAAAATTACTTTCCAAGCTCTAACCACTTGGATTTTTGGAATACACTTAAAATATGTTATTTCCAGTCCCTTAAGAGTTAAAATTTCAAATTTTAAAATTAGGGTCTGGTACAGTTTCGAAATTTATAAAATAGCCCCTAAACTTCTAAAATTTTACAATCTAGTCCTTGGGCTTTTAAGGGTTGATTTTATTTATCTAAAAACTCTTAAAACTTTATTAAAATATCAAAACATAATTTTTGAACCTGAGTTCAGTCCCAAAAATCGAAAATTACAGAGGGGTCCCTTAAGTTTTATTTTCTTGCAATTAAGTCCACCAACTTTCTATTTTTGCCTTTTAAGTCCAAAAGTTGAAATTTAATCAATTATGCTCGACTTGTCCAGGTTATAAATCATTCAAAACATAGATTTCAAGAGTCATACACATACATATCATTCTCATACAAAATTTCATTAAGTATAACAATAAAGTGTACATGTATGCCCTATTTTTCGATAAATCGCATTTTTGAGCAACACTTGAGAATTTTTCCAACTTGATACAAGAAAATAGCATGCAATACATAATATATATTTCAAGTGCTCAAAATCAAAATACTACATGCATTTTTAATTAAAACACCTAGAAGTTGAAAGGATTTTTCCACCCACCTTAAAGATTGATTTGATGGTGAAAAATGGACTAAATCACTCTTGATGAAGAAGTGACTTAGGTCAGCCCCTAAGTCAAGGAATATCAAAAAAATATAGGAGTTAGAAAAATGAGGTTAAAAATTTAAGGAAAGAAGAAAGAGGTGAAGAATATTGGTAAAACTACACTTACCTTGTGTAGTAGATGAAATGAGACTAGTAGAGGTCTCAAAATGGGTCTCTTTGCTCACTCTTAAAACAACTCTTAAGGTCAGCCCCTAAAGTCCAAAAATGAAAATGGAGTATCAAAATTTTGGAAAATAGAAGAGAAGAAGAAAATGTACTAAAAATCTCATTTCTTACCTTCTAGTCCAAATTCCTTCACAATTTCTTGAGGTCTAGTCAAGATTGTTCCAAGTCTCTATTATCTTCAAGTTGTCTTCTAAGTGTACCTCAAACCAAAAATCAAACTTAGGTTAAGAAGTGAAGAGGATGAGCTAGAAATATCAAAATGGATTGAAGAAGAAAATTCCTTACATTGTAATAGTGATAGTTTTGAAAATAAAGAAGTAAGAAAAGTTCTTGTGTTTTTGTTATGTGTTTGAAGAAAGAAGAAAATGTTTGAGGATATGAAGAAATTATTCTTGAAGATATGAAGAAAGTGTGTTTGAAGATATGAAGAAATGTTTGAAGATATGAAGATTGTTTGAAGATATGAAGAAAGTGTGTTTTGAAGATATGAAGATTGTTTGAAGATTTGAAGAATGTGTGTTTTGAAGATATGAAAATTGTTTGAAGATTTGAAGAATGTGTGTTTTGAAGATATGAAGATTGTTTGAAGATTTGAAGAATGTGTATTTTGAAGATATGAAGATTGTTTGAAAATTTGAAGAATGTGTGTTTGAAGATATGAAGATTGTTTGAAGATTTGAAGAATGTGTCTTTGAAGATATGAAGATTGTTTGAAGATATGAAGAAAGTGTGTTTTGAAGATATGAAGATTGTTTGAAGATTTGAAGAATGTGTGTTTGAAGATATGAAGATTGTTTGAAGATTTGAAGAATGTGTGTTTGAAAATATGAAGATTGTTTGAAGATATGAAGAAGGTTTGAAGATATGAAGAAATTTGTAGAGAGAAGTAGGAGAATATTTAGAGAGAAGAGAGAGGATTTTTTTTTTTGCTTGGGAGATTAATGATAGTTAATGGGAATAATTAGGGGTTTAGGGTAAAAAAATAACTAGTTTTCTTTATTAGGGACATGAAGCCAAAAGCTAGGTTTTAGAGGGAAATTTAAAATTCATTTGTTTGACTAAGGGGTTAGTAGAATTTGTAGGAAGATTTTTAGTTGTAGGTTTGGAAGACATAAAATAAAATAGAAATGAAATTATCAAAATTTTATTTATTTTTTTGTCCAATAATAATTTAGTTGGTAGATACAAAATGATAAAATAGTTGTAGGAATCCGAAAATTCGACTACTGGTAATATATTAAATTTTGTATATGAATTTATTTACATGGTATTACTAAAATATTAATATTTACTTGTTGAAAATTTAATATCCTAAATATGTATTATCTTGTACGTAATGTGCTAACCTAAGTTTATTAAGGGATTCAAATATAAATACATTAATATATTATACAAGAGGAACGTGAGGCATACCTTTGATTGACACCTCATGCTCAACTTTATACGACGCCAACTTAGGAGAAGACATGTATTAAGGGAACCCGAATACTATTTTACCCCTAATTGAATTATAAAAGTTTTGTGCATTTAAACATAAGTTTCATTAAAATAAGAATACAAATGTCATTAAGAGATCAACTAGAATATATGAAGTGATGATTGGTACTACATCCATTTTTAGTTGAAAAGGAAAGAAAAAAAAACGGCAGACTTAGACAAATAGTAGATTTGACAATTAATATTGGAATATTAAAGAAGGTGTTATTAGAATTAAGTGGACACATAAGCATATGCATGTTACTACCATGGGCGAAGCTACCATGAGACGAGTGCGGTCGGCGGACCGCACTCGATCTCGGGATGGCCTTGTTAAATCTGAGTGCACCGCACTGAAAATTCAACCGAAGGTCTAGTTCATATAAAAAAAAAATTGAGTTACATTTAAAAAACGAATAAATCTTACTATCTTGACTCAAAATATTAAGAATTACCTGGCTCAGTTAAGGTATACTAGTGGATAAATGATTGTATTATTTATTATATGTATAAAGATATATGTTCCAAACTTGATAATGAACCATTTTTTTGCAAGTATTTTTCGAACGACTTTTTGTATATAAGTCTATTCTATAATAATAAGTTAATAACAGTTGTTTGGTGGTTAATTTAGAATATATTTTTGGATAAGTCACTTATCCAAAAAGTTCATTATAGAGAAACCATAATGGCGATTATGAAAACCGGCAAAAAATTGTTGTAAAGTACAACCTTCATATTTGCCTCCTTTTTCTATTTTTTTTGGGTCAAATATCGGTCCGATATTCGTCTTGCCAAAATGAAAAAAAATTCTGACCGCACTGGCCGAAAATCCTGGCTACGCCCATGGTTACTACCCCTTTTATTACTTGACACTTTGCACCATACAAAACTCATCATACATATGTATTAAATTTTCTGCACTCACCTTCTCACACCCGTTTTCACTGAAGCAATTACTCAAACCCTCAACTACAACTTTATTCTCTCTCCACAGCCAAGACTATATTCACCCAAGTGGTTAGTGACTTTTTATTTTGACTTTTGCAAATTAATTCTTATTATTTATGTATCAGATTGTTATAATTACTGGAGGAATTATCTTACTAAATAGAGGTATTACAATAACCTGTACTAGAATGTCGATAGTACTAATTTAATTTGGTAATTGGGTTATTCTCTTTGTATTCATTGATTGTAAATTTAATTAAAACATTCTTTTGGTTATGATTAATTGTGATGGGTTTAAGATTTGTGATTTTTTAAGATGTGTGATTTAAATACATGTAACTAAAATGACATTTAAATATAATATTGATGCCCTTGAACAAAAACAGTAATCGAAATTTCATTTTTCAAGCAAATTAGTTGTCAACTTAATAGAAAACATAACATTGTTTGTAACAAATATTCTATGAAGGTGACTTGAATTTGATGATTACAAATCTGGAAGTTAGTATTGACCGAGAACTTTGAGTAATTTGTGGTATTGCGTGTATTGTTCTGTTACTTTTTATACTAATTAATTGAATTATTTAAGTATTATAATTTGTACCATCAATTACTATACTAATTAATTGAGTCATATTAGTTAATGTTCTGTAAGAAGAAATCACCTTCATAAAGTTACTAATAAAATTGATAAAATGAGATTAGAAACCTCTGAATGAATTAAGGTTTGGAAAAGATTTGAAACATTGTGAAAGGACCCGTCACTTTGGGGTCAAATTACCTAATTTAAATTCTAATTGTTAATAGTCATAACCTGCAGTACCAAAATCAACTAAACTTTTATTGAGTTTGAAATTAAAATAAGTAAATGAATAAATATAATTAAGTGAATATCTAATCTGTATTTTAATCAAATAGAAATCGTACATAAAATAATATATTGTTTTCTGTAGAAGACGAGATCAGATCCGGCAAGTAGGATTTTGCACCCGACACATCATTAAAGTGACATTTGAGTCGAAGGTGGGCAAAATATTATTTCTCTAAAGAAAAATAGGTTTGCTTTTAATTTCATTCGTTGTTGCACGTCTTCATGATATCTATCATTTTATTTATAATTTAGTTGTCAATGAAAACATAAACTGATATTCATAGTTGAATTTATATACGCATTGTGGATCGTGTAATGTTTGACTTGGGACTTTGGATATATAAATATCATTTGACAACAATATTGGCTGACTGAGTCCATTTCGGCGTGGGTAGGTTAGACAACGGATCGAACAGGTTGCCTGTGATCCTTGTTTGACTACCCATTTGCCTACTCCCACTTTCGGGTCGGACCGGAGATGGCGACAGAACTTGGGTCGTAGAACGGTATATTCCGGAATATGACGATCTCCGGGTAAAAACCCATAGCTAAAGAGACGTCGAGCCAACTGGGAGGGATAAGGTGAGTGGGCTTCGACCAAATCTTTGTTAGGGGTTATAAGGAGAACGGAAAGATCGTGTTCGATCATCTGATTCTACATTTCTGCTCATTCACGGGGATCGATTGACATGGGATGATGATCGATCAATCGACGGCTAAAATCGAATATCTAATAAATTATTGTTGCTTTACTGTTCTAAGGGGTGATCACTGTGAATGTTTGTTTATTGTTTGTGCATCATGGAATCATAAAATAAAATTATCTTCTTAACTGTGCATTCCACTTCCCACCCACTAGACTCGTTTAGCTCACCCTACGTTTTGTTTCCTTTTCTTTAAAATTTTTCAGAAGGTGAGAACTATGAAAATAGCGAGACCGACACAGGACTGCCGAGTAACATTAGTGAAATTGCAGGTTTTTTTCTTTTAAGCCATGTTATGACTTGTACATATTTTGTTATGTCCCTGCGAGGACAACTTGTAATATATAGGTTGGTGTCAGGTTCTGTACTTCAGACTTCCGTTGTATTTTGGTTTGTTATAATAAGTGTTGTAAGTTCGAACTAAATATTCGAGAAGAATGTGACTTGTATGGTTATTATGGTTTGTAATGGCTATTGTATGGTATTATAGTCTACTTTATTATATTTCATGTGTTGGGGCGTGACAATAGTGATAGAAGAAAAATTGAGTTATTTTCCCTATTTAAAGTGGTAATTTCGAAAATTAGGGAAAAAAAGAAAAAAAATATTTGGTTTCTTTTCTTTATAAAATTGAGGAAAAAAAATAAAATGTATATATATCCATAATTAAATATTTAGAAATTTAAAATAAAGATGTGAAATAAGAAATGTGTAATCGAAAAATAAATTGAAAGTTGGTTGGGATGAATTATAGAATAAGATGAAATATTTGGATAAGGATCGAAATGTACTCCCAAATTTTCGAGGGTCTAATATTTCTAAAGTCGTAGTCATTCGATCAAGCATTAATACTAGAGGAGAATATAAAATTGCTAAGCTCCAAAAATGCGAAATGCATAACTGACGTTGGAAGAAATAAATAAAAGTAGAGTCATGTTTCATTAATAATAGGTGTGTGATACATAGCCGAATAAATAATCACTACATAACACCGTATCTCACGTTGTTAAAATTCGGGGCCTCACAAGACAAACAATCATCCTCCTACAAACCTTACCTTTCGGCCATTAGGATTTAGGGTGGGATCCAATTTTGTTTTTCCTCCAACAATTCAATGACAAATAAACAATTGTCCAAGACAAGCAATTCTCCTCCTACAAGCACCATACGGCCACTAGGATTTAGGGGGGATCCAATTTTCTTCCTCTATCTAATCAAACATTCCAACCTTCTTCATTTCATCCTTGAACAAGAACACACCCAAAACACTTCCAAAAAAAAAAAAAACTCTAAGGAGGTCGAAAATTACCAAGTAAGGTGAGAATTTTTTTCTCTATATTCATTTTTACCTCCTTGAAACTTTAAATATACCTCCAATTCCTAACATGATGAATCATTTTTGTACTCCTAGTAGATTATTTCTTGAAGAATTAGATACCTAGACTTGACTACAAGATTGAAGAAGAAATTCAAAGACTACACACTTTAAGGTGAGAAAATTTTGGTTTAGCGTTTTCCTCTTGACATCATGAAGAATTAATTTTTGACTCAAGGATATGAATTTTTGGAGCTTAGGGGCTGACCTACACCATCTCAAGTTGAAGTTATAAGCTTGAAGAAAAATTTCATTTTTGGAGACTACTTGAGGATATTAAGGTAAAAATTAACCCATTTATTTTAAGATATTTTCCTTGGACTTGAGACCTCAATTTTAACACCAAAATATGGATATATTGACATTTAGGGACTTAACTTTGAGAGTTAGAACCAAGAGCTTGGATTCTTAAGAAGATCTCCATTTTAAACCACAACCCGAAAAGCTACTACGAGGTGTGTGAAAAATATTTCTACAAAAATGCATCATTCTTTCTACTAGTGCACAAAAATGCATGTTCATGTGAAAATATGATATTTTATGAATTTTATCAAGTACTTATGAGATTTATATTTTAATGAAATTTTGAGAAAATAAAAAGACGAGTTTTTCTTGCATAAAATGTTGATAAATTGCTCATCATTATGCTTTTATGATTTATGATGCTATGAATGTTCAAATATATTTTAGAAATTTTTAAAATGAGTTTTTATATGTTATTGGAATTCTGGACTTGTAACTTGTGCAAGAAAAATCGAAGCTTGGGTTATTTTTGCAATTATTGTGAAATATTGGGTCAAAAGTGTAAATATGAAAAATTGTGAAGGCCACCTCTGAAAATTCGAAATATTGGACCCAATAATCTGTAAATTTCATATATTAACTGACTTGAAAGATTGGGACCCCTTCCGGGCAAGAAAATACAATAAGGAACAAGTTTAATATCAAAATGTAAAATTTTAAAACTTAAAGGACCAAAAATATAATTTTTGAAACTGGGGCAGTCAAGGTATCTTGAATACTTGCAGATTTATTTAATATGGTATTTCAAACCTTTAGTTCAAATTTCATAACAATCCGATTTAAAATGAGCCTTTAACGACAAAAAATCGCTTTTGGGCCAAAATTGTAAATTTAAAAAATGAGGTACCTAACTTTCGAAATTTTTAAAAATGTTTTAACCACAACTTATTGATGTCCAAATAAGTTCTTTAAAATTAGAATCACCTCAAAATCCTTCCCGGTTTAAGAGTTACCAAATTTTAAAATATCAAATTAAAAATGGAAATTTTTGGAAACTAGAGGACTAATCTGCAAATTTTATAAAATCTGTCTCGAGCCTCTGGAAAATTTTAACCTCTGGGAATTTATAAATTTTTGGAACTGACCTCACCCTTTTCCGAGTCCGGAATTGAAACTTATCGAATTTTAGAACCTGACAAGATAATATTTTTCCTTAATAAAAATGATTTTTATTTTAAAATTTGCTAATCACCTTGAAATTGATATTTTCTAACTGAGTTACCTTATAAAATTTTTGAAGATATAATTTTTGTACTTATCTAATAAAAATATCGAGCTTGAATATAATGCACCGAACCAAATATTAAAATCGGCTAGATTATCCGCTCGATAACTAGACCGCGAGTTTTGTTTTTGAAATAAATACCGGTTATTGTGTGACCAAAATCACTCCGGACTTATAACTGATTTTATCAAATTTTTGAACGAGCAAGATAGTACTTGGAAGAGAAATTTTGACGTGAAAATTTAAGTGCACGTAAAGTGGAATTAAATGAAGTGAAGTGAAAATTGAAGTGAAATGTGAAGTGAAGTGAAAATTGAAGTGAAATGAAACGTGAAGTGAAATGACAAGTGGAAGTGAAAATGAGGATGATAGTGAAAAGTAAAGTGAAAACTTAAAGTGGGATAGCGGCTACGGCCCTATCCAAGTGAAGTGGGATATTGGCTACGGCCTTATCCAAATTAAGTGGGATATCGGCTACGGCCCTATCCAAGCGAAGTGGGATATTGGCTACGGCCTTATCCAAATTAAGTGGGATAACGACTACGGCCCTATCCAAGTGAAGTGGGATATTGGCTACGGCCTTATCTAAATTAAGTGGGATAACGGCTACGGCCCTATCCAAGTGAAGTGGGATATTGACTACGGCCTTATCCAAATCAAGTGGGATATCGGCTACGGCCCTATCCAAGTGAAGTGGGATATTGGCTACGGCCTTATCCAATTGAAAGTGGAAGTAAATTTAATATGACAATAACAATGCTTGACTGATTCTGACTAATCTAACATAATGATTAATGGAAATCTTTATACAAACAACGAGACTAAGTCATATGCACTTCATGCATTGATTTCCATGAAACCAATTTCCGTGCATAAAAACTAGCCACACTCACACACCGGCACCCACCCATTGAGGATTCTTGTTCTCATCCCACCTCTTTTATCAACCAGAGGATGAAGAGTTGTATCCGAATGAAGACAACACCGTCCCCAAGACATGGCTTAATTCTGTACTGTGTGATGAATTTTATTAAGATGATGAATTTTAGTTATGGTGATTTAGACTTTGGACTCGTTTATTGTAATAGTAGGGCGTATGACCCTGAGAGACAATTATTATGTTGTATTTTTTTTTTGGATTCTACTGCAACCATACTCTGACTTAGTTATTTCCGTATTTATGCGTTATATTGATGTATGTTGGAGGATAGTTAAGCCGGATTGGTAGCCGCTATAAGTTTGGTAAATTGTGTCACGACTTCCGTTTTGGGGCGTGACAATGTACACATAATTTTTTTAATTTTCATAAATTGATATGGCAAAGTGGATCTATACAACTATCTAGAAAGGCGACCACAAAGGAGTTTGTGATTGGATGCGGTATGCTTTCAGAATCCTTGCAGTATCTTCCCCCTCCTCACCGATGCTATTTCCTATAGCTGAGACATATATCCGATACCTGATGGAGCGAGCTAACCTATCAGCTAAGCGATCCGATTCTTCTTTGGTATTGACCCTTTCTTTGGAGATGGGATGAGGGACTGGAGCGGGTAGGACTTTCTTTCCAAAACAGGTCTCTATCTTCGAGATTAGACTGGGCAGGCGCATTTGGCATCTCCTAGCAGTGGTTGCGCAAAGTTCATATGGCAAAGTGAAATTCTTAACAAAGTTCATATGGTAAAGTGTAACTATTTCTATTTGAATTTTAGGCAAAGACGATTTTGCCCTCACGTGGAGGGCACGTGCCGGAATATTCGGAGAATATTCCACGGGTGATGACTGCTATAGGGCAAAGCGTAAAAGTTGTATAGTTTGTATGGTAAAGTGTAAAGAAAATTAGTTTATATGGTAAAGTGCAAAAAAACGCATAATTTGGGGGGTTTAATGTTTTTTCCTCTTCTTATAATTTGTTATTTGTCAAATAATTTATTTTATTTTTTGTTATTTTAGAAACAAATATATATATATATATATAGTTAACTTCTCAATCAGTTTGGTTAATGAATTTACAACAAGATATATTAATTCATAACATGTGGAATAATAAATTTCTAAATAATTAAAAATGTAGTATTTGGGAACAAAATAACCAAATGCAACACAAATACTAGCCACGCGCATCAAAGAATAATTTATTAAATGTTAGTGTATTTTCATGATATATAATATAACATTACTCAAGAACCAATCTCAAAAGAAAACAAAAATGAATAAGGTCTTACTAGACTAATGTATGCAATCATAAGCGTTTTGGTGGAGGAGAGTGATGGTGATGGTGATGGTGATGGTGGGGAGGAGGAGCATGGTGGTGAGGAGCGTGATGATGTGGAGGATGTGCATGGTGGTGAGGAGCATGGTGATGTGGAGGAGGAGCATGGTGGCCATGAGGAGGGGGAGCATGATAGTGGTGGTGATAAGCATGATGATGTGGATAATGAGCATGGTGGCCATGAGGAGGGGGATCATGATGGTGGTGGTTGTGGTGCTTGATTGAATCAATAATTGACATCTCATCTTTTTCTAAATGGCGAGCGTGAGATGGTGAAATTGTAAGAATTAAGAGCCCAATGAGCAATAAAACAGAGTACACACGAGCTATTTTTTGAATTTGTTGATGAGAGTTTTGCAAGAATCCATGTGACATTTTATAGCATATGTAGAATTGGCTATACGTACTAAATCTAATTTATTCGTCAATGATATACATAATGCTTTTGATTTGTATATAATATTATAAATATCGTAATATCGTAAATTTGACATTAGTTCATTTTCTTAAGCTGATTATTGGAGAATTAATTTTTCAAATTTGTTCATAAAGTATTAATGTATTGTGCCTAGTTTTTCAGCAAAATTCTATTAAATTTTCAAAGTAATCAGATTTAAAATACAATAAGATTTATGAAATTAATTTGTATCAAATAATGTAATATGTACAGTTTAATGTTAATTCAACTTTCCACGTTGACCATGGGATATTGTTTTCCAGATGTGTTATTGAGGTAATTGATTATTGTGACGACCCAACCCTTTTTAAATTACTCGAGCTTTTAATTATTTATAATGTTGCATCAAATATCTAATTTATATTTTTAATGAGCAATTTATTAGCTTTATGAAATTTATATATATTTGAGCATCCAGAAGCGATTGCGCCCCTAACTACGGTAATGAAAATGAATAGATATCACGATGACATAACAAGAATATTATTATGGAGTTTCGGACTTAGATATTAGGATTTAGATTTTTGTCTTAGAATAAGTGATTTTCGGAGATTTTCACAAAAGTGCTTATTTATACTTTGGGTATTCGAGATTAAATATCTACCTTACATTTTATTACTAACGACCATCAAATTTATGAAAATCGAGTTTTACTAACTCTCGGGATTTTTAAGAAAATTAGTAGCCTTTAGGAGTTTAAGAATAATAAGTCTTTCTAATATTTTCTTTTTATATTTTCTTTCACCCCCAAGCTATTACATTTTTTTTATAAAATCCCCAACACATGCTCTCCTCACACTTACAAACTCATCCAAAAATCCCCATTGTTGAAGAAAGCTCCAAGGGTAACTATTTCTTCATCTTTTCTTTAATTTTTGTCATTTCTTTAAATTCTTTTAGGCAAAATGATCCTATGCAATTATAGAACATAGAAATCAACTTTGATCATGAAAATGTGAAGTTTTGAAACCCAATTTTAGGGCAATAATTTTCGGTCATTACGTAAAATTTTTAATAAATTTTTGATTCAATTTTGTTTATAGATTATGTTATATCTAACTAATAGGAGCTTGATTATGTGTTTTAATCTTGAATTGAAAACGGAAAATTTCTCCCTAATCACCTAGAAGTGGACGACCACTTCATATTTTTTTAGAAATTTGATTTGTTAAATTTTAAGCTTGATTATGATGATAGTATAATTGAAAGTGATGATTATAACTTTTGTTTTTAATTTGGGGTTATATATGATTTTTGGTGAATTAATCTTGATATTAATGGCGTAAGAAGATTTCAAGAAATTTCAGAAGTGATTGTTGGAGAAGAACCTAAGCTAGTTGACGAACTAATCAATTTGGAATTTTTGGTCTCATTATTTTCAATATTGTTAAAATTAGAAGCTTAAAGCCTTAAGGAATTAATTGGTGAAATTTGAAGGATTGTGTGTTCTTGGTGTACTTGGTGAAAATTTGAAGATTTAAAGCTTTTGGGTTGGTAAAAGTGATTTTAGAATAAGTTGATGAGAACTTTTAAATTTCTATAAGTGATTTTAGGATGATTTTTGATGAAATCCTTTAGTTTCTAAAAGTGATTTTTTAGAATGATAAGTTGATAAAATTTAGTGTTTAAAAATATGAGAACCGGAAAAAATTGGATAGAGCTCGAAAAATGGAGAAATACGTCCCGCCGGGTCCGACTACTGTCCACCGGAGGTGGCGGTGCCGGGGCCGGCTAAGGATATCCGGAATTGGGGATAAGGATGATGAATAGTGACCGATGTGACAAAAAGAATGATGTGATGTGACTTTGATGTGACTTGATGTGATGGGTGTAAGTGATGTGATGTGATGTGATGTGACTTGTACTTGGCACGCAAACCAATGCAGTCTTATCGGGTTTCATGATTAAGATATTTTTGGGATTTTTCTGGGATGACACGTCATTTTTAAGAAAATTGGGAATTTTAGTCGAAATAAGATTTTACAAATTAAGGGTTTGATTAATTGGAAATTTTATGAAAAACGAGTCGTTAGACGATTATATGAATTAGGTGAGTAATTAAGGATTAATTTAATTAATGTTGACTTTGACTTTAAGTTGACTTTTGACTATAATTCGATTTTGACTTAATGTTGACTAGTGATTTTGACTTTGACTTAGGTCAACTATTTTTTTTAAAGCTCTTTAAAAGAGTACCGAACACCCGATTATGCGATAATTGACTTTAAGAACGTATTAGACTTTAATTAGCTCGTAAGACTAAGTTATTTAATGAGTTTTATATTGTCATATGTCATTTTTAAGTTGAAAGAATTAACTGTGTTAGGTGCGGCGCAATCGGATAACAGACTCATTCGAACAAAATACATCACTAGATTTCTGTAAACTCCAAAGGTGGGTAAACTTCTGATTTTGTAAGCGTGTTATAATGTTATACTAATGTTTATATGCAAACTCTTTTTATGCTCTGGTATATTATGATTACGGACCTACGGGTCATGAGGCCTAAGGCTAATATCATGAGAGGTGCAAGCACGGACCGAGACATCGGCTGTGGCCCATGAGACATGAATTAGTCCTTATAATGAACTAGAGTCAATAGCATGTGAGGTGCAAGCACGGACCGATGCATCGGCCGTGGCCCACGAGACATGAAGGTGACTCACCAAGTGAAAAGTGGTTAATAGCATGTGAGGCGATGGAGGTCTGAAACGTTTGACTTGGGGCCCGCGAGACATGAAAGTAACTCACCAGGGAAAAATATTTTATTAAATGATGCTAAATTCATTAGTGTAACTGCTTACGTTTCCCATTGAGTTTCACAGCTCACGCCTTCAAATGTTTTATTATATTTCAGATAAAGATGACGAGCCTGGAGTTGAGGCGTAGGGACTGTCTGCGTGGGCGTCGTTCGATTATTCCCAAAATAAAATTAGTACTCATGTTTTTGATTAAACAATATTATGGTTAATGTAATAAGATTTTTAATAATGCGTAACTCTTATTCGCTTGATAACTTTCAAGTTTATTTTAGAAATTTTTAAGCCCACATTTTAGTATTTAAGTATTTTTTTTATGCTTCCGCAAAATATTTATAAAACTCAAGTGTACCACAGTGACGTTTCTAACCGAAATGGGTTCGAGGCGTTACAAGTGGTATCAGAGCGGGTCTACGTTTCTGTAGACTAAAAATAATTTTTCTTTAAAACTTTATTTTATTATAAGAACTTGATTACTGAAAATTGGGAAAGACGACCACGTTAGCAGAACCTACACTCGCTCCGAGGTATGATTTAACAAAATGCTTTGATTTTATTGCATATTATTTCAATGGAATTTTATGAAATGAACTTGTTCCTCAAACAAGAACGATTAAGAACTATGATGAACTTTAGGGGAACTTTACAAGAATTTTATGAGAACTAGTATAACAAATCTTAAAAACCTAGTGATGATTTTAAGAACTTCACAACGGAAAGAACTTTGAACTTAGATCATTTGATGCTTCATGAACTTAGACTTTTGAATTTAGTTCTCGAAATAAGACTGACAATTAGTTGACTTTTAGATAGACTGATAAAACTTTCATATACTCAGATGGATCCACAAAGAATTTATGGTGACTACCTGTGTGCCACTATGAATATGGGTGAGCCCCTGGAAGACTATGTGTACCGTTTGGGTTGTCTCCGAAACCAAGCCATAGCAGTAGGTTATGAATCACCTGACTACCAGGCTGCATTGCATTGATCACTACTACTAGGCCCATTGACAGCGAACTTGCTCAAGCTATCCTCAATCAGATGTTTGCAGAAAACACAGTGATAGGAGGAGGTTTCAACTACATCCATTTTAGTCAGCATTTGATTTCCACCCAGAAGAGGCAGCAGCAAGGCCGTGAGAAGAGCGACCAACTATTTCACCAGTCTGCCACCCAGCGAAGGGAGGCAGTGGATCTTCGGAGACGTGCAGAACATCGCGATACCCAAGCGGATAGGTCACATGAAGAAGCTATGAGGACTTTAGAGATAGCAGGAAAGAAGAAATGGTTTCCCCCACAAAAAGGGAAGTTCGTTCCGCTGAACAAAAAGTTCAAACCAACAGCTCGAAGAAACACACCACAATGCTCTACTTGCCAGAGGTATCACTACGGTGAGTGTCTAGAAATTTTTAAGCCCACATTTTAGTATTTAAGTATTTTTTTATGCTTGCGCAAAATATTTATAAAACTCAAGTGTACCACAGTGACGTTTCTAACCGAAATGGGTTCGGGGTGTTACAATTATGGATTATCTAGTCCATTTCATGCATTGAAAGCATTCAGTCAAGAACAAGTATGTTTAGTATGATTAATTATCAAGTTCAATAATAATTTCTTCTATTAAGCTGTAAGTTTAATTAGAAGTTTCTTAATAAATATATGTGTATACTGAAATAATTTTGATACCTAGATTGTTTGATATAAAGAAAAATATAGTTGGTTTTTTATTCTACAAATTAAAAAATATGTTTAGTAAATATTTGAGATGTTTATGCTTTCACACTCAAGTCGTGCTCTTACTATACTCTTGCTTTCGCATTGAGTCTCCCTCCAACTCTATATGACTTACATTCAAATAATAAATCTTGACCATCTTTTTAAATATAGTATTGTTAATTTTCTATAGTAATATTAAATATTTTTATGAGGTAATTTTAATTTGGCCCCAAACTATGCGTGTTTTTCTACTTTACCCACTTAACTTTGAATTCTTCTATGTTATCCATCAATTACTTTGCAAATTGTTGCACTTAGTCTATAATTTATGAATGCACCCCTTATTGTTAGTAGATTATCAACAGTTATTACATCTCGAATAATTATTTGGATTAATTTTCTCTCAAAATATCCTCATCCTAAGTCAATATACAAATAATATTAAATAATTAATAGTAAATTTCGTCAATAAAACTAGGCTATGATATCATTCTCAGATATCACAAAATAAAATAACGACAGAGGTGAAGGGATAAATTTGAAAATCACAGGATAAGTGTAATAATATGCAAAGATCAATAGATAAAGTAGAATAATTCGAAGTTAAGTGAGCAACGACATTGAAAAACTCACATAGTTTGGGGGAAAAAATTAAAATTACCTCATTTTTTATTATATAAAAGAAGTTCATTGACCTTTAATTTTATACTTAAAAGTCTATGCTTATATTATCATGACTGAATCGTGTAAATATTACATTTGCAATTGTTATTCTTTTAATTTGGGGGTTGGGGTTATACTTGATTATCTCTTTATTAACTTCAAATGATGGGGCATTCAAGTAGATTTTTTTAGATAAAATTATGTAATTACGAAAAGATGGGGCAATGTGCTTTTCAAATGTAATTATGTATTGCGTATATAACTTTGTCCTCACTAGGCATAAAGTGTTCATAATAGAGAATTGATTGTAGCTCAGTTAGTTGAATATTTGTAACCAATACCATTTCCTCCATTTCCACTCCTCCTAGGACCCTATACTAAACAAAAGTGTTTCCATAATAAATATTATTCTCAAAAATGGAAATTTGCAGTTGCGCCCTTCCTTGAAAGTAAATGAGGAAAAATTAATGAACCCCCCAAACTATGTGTGATTTTCTACCTTATCTACTAAATAATTTTTTTTCTACTTAACCTTCTGAACTAAATAAAAATTTCTACGGTCTCATCTCATCCTCCCGGCCGGCGGAATATTCCCGTTAGATCCATTGGCAGGTGGAAGAGATGGGACCGCAGATTTTTTCGTGTAGTTTAGGGGGTTAAGTAGAAAAAATAATAGTTTAGAGGGTAATGTAGAAAATCACGCATAGTTTGGGGGATATATTAAAATTTACTCTAGCAATTAAATCAACTTTTAAATTTCATTTAACGCTTCTTCAATTCTTAGATTTACTAGCTTACCAGGTTCGACTTTTCCCCGTGTGCGTATCTAACTATTGTAAATGCTTGAGTTATTCGTACTCGTAAATCTGTGTGTGATTGTATAATATGTTATAATTTCATTGATTTTGTCAAAATGGTGTTTCAGTTTGTTGGGTTCTTGTCCCTTTTATCGCTTCTATATTTGATTGGGTTTTCAAAGCTTATATTTTTTATCATGCTTGAAACAAATGCCTCCTTTTAGTGTCTAAATATTTTTTTAGAGCCAGGGTAATTCGTTTGAAAATCATGCATAATAACTTGTGAAAATTATGAACAAGTATAATTTAATGCTTTATTTTTATACATATGCACAATAAGTATAAATATAAATACCTATAAAAATTTTATTGTACCCCCCCGAACTATGCCCAACTTTTGGAATCACCCCCTAATCAGATTCGCTGACGGGGAGAAGGTGATGGGACCATGGAAATTTTTGTGTAGTTTAGGGGGTTAAGTAGAAAAAAATACTTTAGTGGGTAATGTAGAAAATCGCGTATAGTTTGTAACACCCCAGAAATCTGGAGCCGCTACCCAATGGTAACTCACGCCAGTTCTCCCATTTGAGAATACAATCCACCAAATATTTGAACAATATTAATTGTCAAATAGACATAGTTCTTCATAACCTCTCAGAAACAGAGTCAATAGTCGCAGTGGAAATATTATTACAATCCATTTGTTTAAGCGAAAGAGGTCTTATGCCCCTCTATTACATCCAACATAGCAATTGTTCATAAACGAAATTTAAGGGTAGATCGACAAACTAAGTCTAGGGATTAATCCGTCACTTGGTCGTCTTCGTTGACATCTTCATAATATAGTGGATCATCAGCTGGCCGTTGAAAAAAAGGTGGGGGTGAGACAAAAATTCTCAGTGGGTGGTTGCCGATGTGCGAGTGTGGCTTGTTTTATGCACGAAAATAATTTCATGGAAATCAATACATGAAGTGCATATGACTTTGTTTCGTTGTTTGTATAAAGATTTTCAATAACCATTATGTTAGAATTGTCAGAATTAGTCAAGCATTATTATTGTCTTATTAAATTTACTTCCACTTTCAATTGGATAAAGCCGAAGCAAATTATCCCACATCACTTGGATAAAGCCGAAGCAAATTATCCCACTTCACTTGGATAAAGCCGAAGCAAATTATCCCACATCACTTGGATAAAGACGAAGCAAATTATCCCATATCACTTGGATAAAGCCGAAGCAAATTATCCCACATCACTTGGATAAAGCCGAAGCAAATTATCCCAGTGATTTTACTTTTCACTTTCATTCTCAACTTCACTTTACTTTTCACTTTCATTCTCAACTTCACTTCCACTTATCATTTCACATTTTAGTCCTCTAGTTTCCAAAAATTTCGATTTTTGACTTAATATTTTAAAATTAGGTAAATCTTAAACCGGGAAGGATTTTGAGGTGATTTCAATTTTAAAATATTTATTTGGGCAATAATAAGTTGTGGTTAAAACAGTTTTGAAAATTTCAAAAGTTAGGTACCTCATTTTCACAAATTACAATTTTGGCCCAAAAGCGATTTTTTGTCGTTAAAGACTTGTTTCAAGTCGGATGGTTATGAAATTTGAACTAAAGGTTTAAAATATTATATCAAATAAATCTGCAAGTTTTCGAGATACCTTGACTACCCCATTTTCGAAAATTATAGTTTTGGTCCTTTAAGTTTTACAATTTTAAATTTTGATATCAAACTTGTTCTTTATTGTATTTTCTTGCCCGGAAGGGGTCCCAATCTTTCAAGTCACTTCATACATGAAATTTATAGATTATTGGGTCCAATATTTTGAATTTTCATAGGTGGCTTTCACAGGTTTTCATATTTACACTTTTGGCCCAATATTTCACAATAATTGCAAAAATAACCCAAGCTTCGATTTTTCTTGCACAAATTACAAGTCCAGAATTCTAATAATATATAAAAACTCATTTTAAATATTTTTAAAATATATTTGAACATTCATAGCATCATAAATCATAAAAGCATAATGATGAGCAATTTTATCAACATTTTATGCATGAAAAATATCATACTCATCTTTTTATTTTCTCAAAATTTTATTAAAACACAAATCTCATAAATACTTGATAAAATTCATAAAATATCATATTTTCACATTAACATGCATTTTTGTGCACTAGTAGAAAGAATGATGCATTTTTGTAGAAATAATTTTCACCCACCTCATAGTAATTTTTTTCGGGTTGTGGTCAAAATGAAGATCTTCTCAAGAATCCAAGATCTTGGTTCTAATACTCAAAGCTCAGCCCCTAAATGTCACCGTATCCATATTTTGGTGTTAAAATTGAGGTCTCAAGTCTAAGGAAAATATCGTAAAATAAATGGGTTAATTTTTACCTTAATATCCTCAAGTAGTCTCCAAAATGAATTTCTCTCTTCAAGCTTCTAACCTCAACTTGAACTTGTATAGGTCAGCCCCTAAGCTCCAAAAATCAATATCCTTGAGTCAAAAATTAATTCTTCATGTAGTCAAGAGGAAAATACTCAAACCACAATTTCTTACCTTAAAAATGTGTAGTCTTGAAATTCCTCTTCAAACTTGTTGTCAAGTCTAAGTCTCTTAATACTTCAAGAAAATTCTTCTAGGAGTACCTCAACTAGAAGGATTCATCAAGTTAAAAATTAGAGATATAGATTTGAAGTTTCAAGGTGATACAATGAAGATGAAAGAAAGGAATTTGATGATATCTTTGGTCATAAGGGAAAGGATGAGAGAATTCTTGTATTTTTTTCTAAGTTTTGGAGAATGAGGAAAGTTATGGAGAGTTGGGTGAACGATGAAGTGATTTTTTTTTTGATACTACTTGAGCTTATGGCCGATTTTTCCCTTCTTTATTTTTTTTAAGTTCTTTTTTTTTTGTCTAATGATAAACTTAATCTTGTGGGGAGAAAAATAAGCAACAGTTGATTCCCCTATTACCCCTTTACGACCGAAAGTTAGTAGGATTATAGACTTTGGTTTTTGTTTTTATTGTGCCTTGGTATTGGTTCCATGTCATGGAATTGTTGTTGGGAAGAAAAACAAGTTTGATTACCCCCTATAAATCCCTAGACGCTTGAAAGTCTTAACCACTTGACTTTCACTATCCAATTCCCAGTATAATTGGGGAGGAACTAAAAGGTTTCTCGTATTTCTAAGTTTTTTCTTTTTTTATTGTTTTGTTTTCAAAGTTATACGACAATCAATCTTTCTGAATAATATGTGTAAATAAATAATGTTTGATAAAAAATGAATTTACCATCTGAATTTCAGATCTTTGCTTATAGGTGGATGTAAATGCTTACGTTTGAGGCCTTCGATGGAAGAACATAAGTATGTTTTTAACTAAATAAAAATATTATTGAAAAAATAATAAATTGTTCTTCAATTATTATGTCTACAAAATATTATTATTTAAATATCAAGTGACACTAACAATAAAATTTTACAAGGGGCCGGAAACGACATTTAACTATCAAAACTATAACATTTTTACCCTTTGGCACCAGACTTTTTTTCCACTTTATCATTTGATCTACATGGGATTCACATTTTACAGTTTGCAATATGGAGCACTCAGACATCAATATATTTTGTTGGGATTCTGTCACACGCCAAACGCGTCTTTTATTTGAGCACATTTTGCTCAATTTCAGGTTGTTTGATGTGGGCAAAATAGTAATAAAACTTTCTAGGATTAAGTTCAACAATTAGAATTAACCAAAATATACTCAAATAATGTAACCATTTTTTGACGAAATATTCTGGCATTAGGGTGTTCCATATGGCATACTGTAATTCTCATATAGTTAAGATGGTAAAGTATAGAAAAACATTCTTTAGACGCGAAAAGCGATGTTTTTTTTTCAATTTCAAAATAATGTGGAAAGGGACGGATCCAAAAGAATCTTATGTATTACCCGTAACCCAATTTTTCCAATTTAGCCAAAACATATAATTGTTGCCCTCAGACAAAAACATGATCTAAAAGGTTCAGTTGCGCCAAGGATCGTTGAAGCTCCCTTGCTACATCCTGCTCTTATTGCACTACAAGACTTTTGTTGTTTATCAATGGATTTTTAAAAGGAAGCGACTTAAATGATGTCTCATGTCAAGATACCTATCTAATTTCTTGACCATTTCAATTTATTCGTCTCACGACATATATTTTGTACTTCATTTGGTTATTTTATCCAATATTTGCTTCTTTCTCTCCCCAGACTATGTGGTTGAATTAGATGTTTAATAAAGAAAAGAAAAAATTATGATGAATGAAACGATCATGTTAGTACTTAGACATTATTCCCAATATTGTGACTTATGTTAATATATTTAATATGCAATGCATTATTGATCATATACTTTCATTCTTATAATTTGTAATTTGTCAAATAATTTATTTTTGTTTTTTATTTAATTTTGAAACGATTATATCTTCTCAATCAGTTTTGTTAATGAATTGAAAACAAGAGAGATTAATTCATAACATGTGAACTAATATAGTTCTAAATAACTAAAAATGTAGTAGGTGGGAACAAAATAACCAAATTGAACATAAATACTAACCACGCTCAACAAGAATAATTTATTAGATGGTAGTATTTTTTAAGAATATAACATAACATTACTCTAGAACCAATCACAAAAAAGAAAAAAAAAAGCGAACAAGGTCTTATTAGACTAATGTATATGCATTCATAAGCTTTTTGGTGGAGGAGAGTGATGGTGATGGTGATGGTGGGGAGGAGAAGCATGGCCATGATGGGGAGCATGATGATGTGGAGGATGTGCATGGTGGTGAGGAGCATGATGATGTGGAGGATGTGCATGGTGGTGAGGAGCATGATGATGTGGAGGAGGAGCATGGTGGTGGTGAGGCGCATGGTGATGTGGAGGATGAGCATGGTGACCATGAGGAGGGGGAGCATGATGGTGGTGGTGAGGCACATGATGATGTGGAGGATGAGCATGGTGGCCATGAGGAGGGGGAGCATTGTGGTGGTGGTGGTGATGCTTGATTGAATCAATTGTCGACATCTCTTCTTCTTCTAAACGGCGAGCGAGAGATGGTGACATTGTAAGAACTAAGAGTCCAATGAGCAATAAAGCAGAGTACACACGAGCCATCTTTTGTATTTGTTGATGAAAATTTTGAAGAAAGCATGTGGCATTTTATAGCATATGTAGGATTGACTATATGTACTTAATCCAATTTATTGGTCAATGATATATGTAATTATGCGTTAGATTTGTATATATATAATATTATAAATATCTTAAACCTAAACATTATTACATTTTTAAGCTGACTATTGGAGAATTAATTTTTCAAATTTGTTCATGAGGTATTAATGTATTGTGCCTAGTTTTTCAGCAAAATTCTACCAAGTCCTCAAAGTAATCAGATTTCAAATACAATAAGATTTATGAAATTATTCTGTATCAAATAATGTAATATGTAAAGTTTAATGTTATTTCAACTTTCCACGCATGTTGATCGTGGGATATTTTTTTCTAGAAGTGTTATTGAGGCAATTGAATATGGATTATCTAGTCCATTTCATGCATTGAAAGCATTTCAGTCAAGAACTAGTATGTTTAGGATGAGTATTTATCAAGTTCAATAATAATTTCTCCTATTAGGCTGTATGTTGAATTAGAAGTTTCTTGATAAATATATATGTATATTGAAACAAATTTTGATACTTAGATTGTTTGACATAAAGAATAATATAGTTGATCGTTTATTATACAAAATAAAAAACATGTTTAGTAAATATTTGAGATGTTTATGCTTTTACGTACACTCAAGTCGTGCTCTTACTATACTCTTTGTTTCGCATTGAGTCTCCCTCCAACTCTATATGACTTATATTCAAATAATAAATCTTAACCATCTTTTTAAATATAGATAATATTTTTAATTCTATAGTAATATGAAATATTTTTATGAGGTAGTTTTAATTTGTCCGCAAACTATGCGTGTTTTTCTAGTTTACCCACTAAACTTTGAATTGTTCTACGTTACCTTTCAATTACTTTACAAATTGTTGTACCTACCCTATAATTTCCAAATTCACCCCCTCATTGTTAGTAGATTATCAACATCTATTACATCTTAAATAATTAATTGGATTGATTTTCTCTCAAAATATCCTCATCCTAAGTCAATATACAAATAGTATTAAATAATTAATAGTAAATCTCGTCAATAGAACTAGGTTATGATATCATTTTAAGATATCACAAAATAAAATAACGACAGAGATGAAGGGATAAATTTTAAAATTACAGGATAAGTGTAATAATTTGCAAAGTTCAATAGATAAAGTGGAATAATTCCAAGTTAAGTGAGCAATATTGAAAAACTCACATAGTTTCGGGGGAAAATTTAAATGACCTCATTTTTTATTATATAAAAGGTGTTCATTGACCTTTAATTTCATACTTAACAGTTTATGTTTATATTATCATGACTGAATCGTGTAAAGATTACATTTGCAATTATTATTATTTTAATTTGGGGGTTGGGATTATACTTGATAATCTATTTATTAACTGGAAATGATGGGGCAATCAAGTAGATTATTTTAGATAAAATGATGTAATTACGAAAAGATGAGCAGTGTGGTTTTCAAATGTATTGAGTATATAACTTTGTTCTCACTAGGCATAAAGTGTTCACAATAGAGAATTAATTGTAGCTCAGTTAGTTGAATATTTGTAACCAATACCATTTTCTCCAGTTCCACTCCTCCTATGACCTTACACTCAAAAAAAGTATTTCCATAATAAATATTATTCTCAAAAATGGAAATTTGCGGTTGCACCTTTCCTTGTATTGAAATATTATAATTGGAGAATGTGATTTTTTTTAGTATATATCCTGGAAGGGGAAGAGTGATGGAAATCGAACCTTGGACGCTTGAGAGTCTTAACCAATCGACTATCACTATCCAATTCCCAGTATAATTGGGGAGGAACTAAAAGGTTTCTCGTATTTCTTAGTTTTTCCTTTTTTATGGTTTTGTTTTCAAAGTTATACGACAATAAATCTTTCTGAATAATATGTGTAAATAAATAATGTTCGATAAAAAATGAATTTACCATCTTAATTTCAGATCTTTGCTTATAGGTGGATGTAAATGCTTACGTTTGAGGCCTTCGATGTAAGAACATAAGTATGTTTTTAACTAAATAAAAATATTATTGAAAAAGATGTAAATTGTTCTCAATTATTATGTCTACAAAATATTATTATTTGAATATCAAGTGACACAAACAATAAAATTTTACAAGGGGTCAGAAATGACATTTAACTATCAAAACTTTAGCATTTTTACCCTTTGGCACCTGACCTTTTTTCCACTTTATCATTATATATACATGGGATTCACATTTTACAGTTTGCAATATGGAGCACTCAGACATCAATATATTTTGTTGGGATTCTGTCACACGCCAAACACGTCTTTTATTTTAGCACATTTTGCTCAATTTCAGGTTGTTTGAAGTGGGCAAAATAGTAATAATACTTTTCAGGATTAAGTTCAACAACTAGAATTAACCGAAATATACTCAAATAATGTAACCATTTTTTGACGAAACATTCTGGCATTAGGGTGTTCCATATGGCATACTGCAATTCTCATATAGTTAAGATGGTAAAGTATAGAAAAACATTCTTTAGACGCAAAAAGCGATGGTTTTTTTTTCAATTTTAAATAATGTGGAAAGGGACGGATCCAAAAGAATCTTATGTATTACCCGTAACCCATTTTTTTCCAATTTAGCCAAAACATATAATTGTTTCCCTCAGACAAAAAACAAGATCCAAAAGTTTCAGTTGCGCCGAGGATCGTTGAAGCTCCCTTGCTAAATCCCTGCTCTTATTGCACTACAAGAATTTTGTTGTTTATCAATGGATTTTTAAAAGGAAGAGACTAAAATGATGTCTCGTGTCAAGATACCTATCTAATTTCTTGACAATTTCAATTTCTTCGTCTCACGATATATATTTTGTACTTCATTTGGTTATTTTATCCAATATTTCCTTCTTTCTCTCCCCAGACTATGTGGTTAAATTAGATGTTTAATAAAGAAAAGATTATGATGAATGAAAAGATCATGTTAGTACTTAGACATTATTCCCAATATTGTGACTTATGTTAATATATTTAATATGCAATGCATTATTGATCATATACTTTCATTCTTATAATTTGTTATTTGCCAAATAATTTATTTTAGTTTTTATTTATTTTTGAAACGAATATATCTTCTCAATCAGTTCTATTAATGAATTGAAAACAAGAGAGATTAATTCATAACATGTGAACTAATATAGTTCTAAATAACTAAAAATGTAGCAAGTGGAAAAAAATAACCAAATTGAACATAAATACTAACCACGCGCATCAAGAATAATTTATTAGATGGTAGTATTTTTTAAGAATATAACATAACATTACTCTAGAACCAATCACAAAAAAGAAAAAAGGAAAGCGAACAATGTCTTATTAGACTAATGTATATGCATTCATAAGCTTTTTAGTGGAGGAGAGTGATGGTGATGGTGATGGTGATGGTGGGGAGGAGGAGTATGGCCATGATGGGGCGCATGATGATGTGGAGGATGTGCATGGTGGTGAGTAGCATGAGGATGTGGAGGAGGAGCATGGTGGTGGTGAGACGCATGATTATGTGGAGGATGAGCATGGTGACCATGAGGAGGGGGAGCATGATGGTGGTGGTGAGGCACATGATGATGTGGAGGATGAGCATGGTGGCCATGAGGAGGGGGAGCATTGTGGTGTTGGTGGTTATGCTTGATTGAATCAATAGTCGACATCACTTCTACTTCTAAACGGCGAGCGAGAGATGGTGACATTGTAAGAACTAAGAGTCCAAGGAGCAATAAAACAGAGTACACACGAGCCATCTTTTGTATTTGTTGATGAAAGTTTTGAAGAAAGCATGTGACATTTTATAGCATATGTAGGATTGACTATATGTACTTAATCCAATTTATTGGTCAATGATATATGTAATTATGCGTTAGATTTGTATATATATAATATTATAAATATCTTAAATGTAAACATTATTACATTTTTTAAGCTGACTATTGGAGAATTAATTTTTCAAATTTGTTCATGAGGTATTAATGTATTGTGCCTTGTTTATCAGCAAAATTCTATCAAGTCCTCAAAGTAAGCAAATTACAAATACAATAAGATTTATTAAATTATTCTGTATCAAATAATGTAATATGTAAAGTTTAATGTTATTTCAACTTTCCACGCATGTTGATCGTGGGATATTTTTTTCTAGATGTGTTATTGAGGCAATTGATTATGGATTATCTAGTCCATTTCATGCATTGAAAGCATTTCAGTCAAGAACTAGTATGTTTAGGATGAGTATCTATCAAGTTCAATAATAATTTCTCCTATTAGGCTGTATGTTGAATTAGAAGTTTTTTAATAAATATATATGTATATTGAAACAAAAATTGATACTTAGATTGTTTAATATAAAGAATAATATAGTTGATCGTTTATTATACAAAATAAAAAACATGTTTAGTAAATATTTGAGATGTTTATGCTTTTACGTACACTCAAGTCATGCTCTTACTATACTCTTTGTTTCGCATTGAGTCTCCCTCCAACTCTATATGACTTACATTCAAATAATAAATCTTAACCATCTTTTTAAATATAGATAGTATTTTTAATTCTATAGTAATATGAAATATTTTTATGAGGTAGGTTTTGTAAGTCTAAGCGGCTACGATAATCTAGAGGGGGGTGAATAGATTATCTCCATCTTTTCGATTTTACCCTCTTTTTCAAACCGAATGCTCAAAGATAATAATAAAGGTGCGGAATATAAACAACACACGTCGATTTATAGAGGTTCAACCCACCTAGAGCCTAATCCTCTACCACCCAGTATATCCGGGATGGATTTCTAAAAGAAAAAAAAATTTATTAATTACCAAAATTAATACAAATTTAACTTACAACACATTGAAGAGAACCACACTCTTCAACAACACCACCTTTGGAGATTACCACAATCTCCCTTTTGAAGATTACCATAATCTTCCTTCAACGGCACCTTTGAAGATCACCACAATCTTCAATCTTGAAGAATACCAAATTCTTCAACACCTCAAGAGCACCACAATCTTGAAACACCTATCACCTAGATCAACCAAGTGTATTCTTACCACAAGAATACTCACAAGGATGTCTTGTGTTGAATGATGACCAAAAATCAAGATTACAACTCAATAATGAATATTACAATATGAGTGCAAAGTGTAATCAAGAATAGCCTAGACCTCAAGGATGTGAAAGTGATAAGCTAGGCAAAACTACAACAAGAATAATAACTATGAAGAACAAGTGTTTGCTTGAAGTGTATCTTGTTGTGTTGTATCTCAATTATTGTCTTGGTTGCTCCAAAACTTCCTCTATTTATAGGAGATGATTGATCAAGTATAGGCTCCTCTTGGGGATTTAAAATCTACAGAAAAATATAATTAAAATCAAGAATATAGCTGTTAGAAATTAATCTTACAATTTAAGGAAAAGATGTATGCTGTCAAACGGTCAGAAATTTGCTGTCAAAACATAGGGCGACCGGTCGCACAGAAATAGACGTTTTGAAGAACACATTGAAAAATAACACAGGGCGACCGGTCAGGGGGGACTTCGACCGGTCGACCTTGACCCTGACCGGTCCCCCTCAATGATTTTTCAAGGAGCAATGTTCTGTTTTGATATTTTGCTCCCAGGTACCGGTCGACAGGGTGTCGACCGGTCCACATCACCGGTCGACGTCTGTCGCCCGGTCGCCGACCGCCTTTTTCCCTTCCGTCTCATTTTTTGTTCTAAAATACATCTTCAGGTACGGGTTGCCCTATACGGCGACGGTTGACCTCGAGACCAAAATGTTGTCCGATTTTTGTCGAAAATAAAACTCAAGAAATACTCCGAAAATTTAGTAAAAACATTTTAAACCAATCGGGAGTATTTAGACAACATTTAGGAACCTTGTTTTGAAGTAAAAACTTATAAACATAAAATCATTAAAAGTGTTGTCCAATTTTATCTAAAATAAAACTTGAAGAAATACTCCAGAAAATATTAAAACCATTTTAAATCATTTAGGAGTATTTGGACAATAATTAAAAACATTGTTTTGGTGTAAAAATAAAATCATCAAAATTAAGATAAAACATGTATCAATCTCCCCCTTTTTGATGATTACAACCCAAAACAATTTTTAGGAATATTAGGAGGACATTTTTTAAAAACGATTTTCCGGTAAAAACATCTAACCGTTTAGAAGCAACCAAAATTTCCAAAATACATAAGCAACCAAGTAAGGGAGTAAATATTATCCAAAGATAAGCACAAGCTCCCCCTATCAATAAGCACATCTAGAATAATGTAAAAGCAATGAACTACAAGCTAAAAACTTTAGCTTTTACATTTTGTTCAAGAGCTTATAAGCTCCCCCTGTCAACAAAACATTATTAGACAAGTATTTATGTTCATCAAGCAACAATTGGACTAAGTATAGTCCACAACTTATGGCTTTAAGAAGCCATAGCTTATAGCTTTTATAACGAGCTTTTATTAGCTTCTTTGAGCTAACGAGCCAATTTCATGTTTCTCCCCCTTTGTAATCATCAAAAAGAATGTTAGGATAATAAAAACATCATATAAATTTATCAAAGTGCGCCAACAATACGATTTATCATCCTTTGAAAGAATTAAGCTTGGAATCCAAAGAAAAATAGGAGAAATGTATCATAAGAAATCCATAAGCTCATTTTGTTAGCCAAAAAAAATATGATCTCAATAAGAATTTAAGACATTTGAAAATAAGAGAATCATGTAGGTGATGAATCTTTCATTGAAACAATTTATCGAACACACAAGGCGTCAAAATTTGAAGAAAATGTATATAGCCCTTGTAAAAGAAATTAAGCCAAGTTTTTCATATCATAACCAAAAGCAATTTTCAACATATGTCCAATAAATAAGAGGCTTAACAAAGTAAATTTTCAAGGGTTCAACCCAATTGAGATAATTTTAGCCAAATAAGAGATCAAGGCATTACGAATGCCATCAGGCAAAAATTAAAGAGCCATCAAGTAGTGCATACAAATAAGACATTACAAATGTCCCAATTTATCCATCTAAACAAAATGATTAAGGCATCTCAAATGCATTTAAGCAAAAATTAAAAAAAGCACTTTTACCATCAAGTACTTCATACCATCTATCAAACAATGCCAAACAAGAGTATTTTTACCATTAAATACTCCATCAATATCATGATCATCCACAAGCCATTATCAACTTGCTATTTTGACCCTTTCAAGAAAACAAGCAAATCTCAATAATGCAATTTAGAGTTGTACAATAGTTCATAGAAATACAAAACAACATGGACAAGAAAGAAAATGCTAATATAATAAAGGGGTGGGGACATCATTCCTCGTCCGAAGAGAAGCAAGTTCCGGGAATAAGATCTTTGATGAATTTCTTCAACTTGCCAATTGATTTTTGCATTTTGGAGGTCTTTTGCTCCAAAGCCTCATACCTAGCTTCATGAAATGTTCTTAAATCATCATACTCGGCTTGGGTGTACCTCCTAGACGGTTGAGCACCGGTATTACCCTCCGGATTGCTCGGTTCGCCCTCCTCCGCCAATATTGCGGCCACGGCATCATCAAAAAAGTCGTTTGGATTTTCGGATGTGGAACCTTGACCTCTTCCTCTAGCCATTTTAGTTGGTCGGATATCCATATTTTTACGCATAGTGACCATTTGGGAGATGTTATCAATGTCAAAATCATTTTGAAATACCTTCGAATTACACTCCGACGAAGGTAGTCCCGATTGTATAAGAAGTTTGCAAATCCAATTGCCCATAACAAACTTCTTATTTCCTTGAGTAACGGACTCAATAAGACATTGAATAAGTATAGCGCCAAAATTGAGCGGTTCCCTTCTAGCAATCTTATAAGTTAAGAAGTAGTCCATGTTGCTAGGCATTTTTCCCGCTTTTCCACATATGCAATAGGCGACAATAACGGATATAATCCGGTGCTCAAGAGTCATCGCCAACAATGAATATTTTGGCCATACGCCCAAATAAGTCTTGACTTCTTTCATAGAAACCCCCAACATCTCATCATTCCAAATTGCACAAGAAAAATAGTCCCAACCACCTTCTCTTACATGTAAGAGCCGACAAATTTCATTAGGAGTCCACCTAAAATGACGACTCCTTACAAACAAATTTACTGCAATAGGCTTCCTATTATCATCATATTCCACCCACATATTTGCATAAAAGTGTTGAATAATATCATCATCATATAAAACATATGCATGCTCCCACAAAAACATCCAACCTTGTTCTTCAAAGAATCCTCTAATAGTAGGATATTCATTAGTAAACGAATTAAATCGACAAATTTTAGTGCGAGCAATCGATGTTCCACCCATTTCCAAATCTTCATAGTACCACTTCGCATATTTATTAATGAAATCTAGAACATTATTAGAATGGGGAGCTAATGGTATTAGAGATTTCTTACTTTTCGCCCAACGACAATTTTTGAACGAAATTGTTCCGCGGAGCTCGGCAATTTGGGGCTTGGAGAGTACGAGATTTTGAATGTCATCACGTTCTTGAGCCACGTTCCTTTGGTTAGCTCGAATATCCCTTTGTTCGGCTTCTTCTTGCCGATTTCTCGAAGAACTCTCTCCGCCTTTTCTACGCTTGGAGGTGGGATTTTGACCGGTAGAATTTCTTGGATGTGCCATATATGTAAAATTCTTGCAAAAAGAAGTGGATTAGCAACAAAAATCACAGAGATTGATGAAGAAATGAGGATTATAGAGAAAGGGGGTGGAGACGCTGTGCGTGCGAGGGTTTGAAAAATCTTGTTCTGTTTCTTAAAATGAAGACAGACGAATTTTAACCAAAAATTTAGCCTGGGCGACCGGCCGAGGTCGGGTGCGACCGGTCGACGTGCAGGGCGACCGGTCGACCCTTCCTTGACCGTCCCAGTGCAATTTTCCATTTTCCAGATTTTTCCAAAATTCGATTTTTCACCTCAAAAGTTTTAAAACTTTGTAAAAATGTAATCGAGGACTAAATCCGATGAATACAAGTTTCGATAAAACATATACTCGAGAAAATCGAGATTTTATGAGTAGTGCCCTTTTGAGAAAAATTCATAAAATCATTTAGAGGCACTTAAGGGATTGGAATGAAATATTTTGAAAGATAAGTGCATAAACATGACATGAACACAATATCGAGTACTAAGAAAAATACGATTGAACATACCTCGATGGTTTAAGAATGTCTTGATGAAGAATTAGACGATAGCCAATGAATATGAGATATATAACCTACACAATTCTTTAAACAAATTTTCCACAAGATATGATAGCACAAGTGTAGACCAAACAATAATAGATATCATAAAAATGCTAATGTTATAGAAATCCATAAAAATTCATTAGTCTAAGTTCTCAAGAGTTTAAAATTAACAAGTAAGGTCTCATTTTTCAAAGGATTTTTAAAAACTCATATATAGAAGACCTTAATATTAAAAAATTTGAAAAACTCATTTTGCAATTAAAGCATAAATAAAAACATGCAAAAAATGCATATTTAAATAGGGGAGATACGGTTTACCAATTTCGCCATTTCCATGGGTTATGCCGTTCTCTTTGTTGATGATATCTTCCCTTTTGAAAATCATCTTGTTGATGATAGCTTCTCCGATTGTTCCATCTCCAAGGATTGTATCCTTCCATTTGTTGATAATATTTCCTTCTTGGAAATTCATTTTGGTGATGTCTTCTTCTTTGATCAAATGATAAGGTCATTTGATGTCTTCTTGACGGTATGAATTTTTTCCGATTATTATTTCGCCGGGTACCTAATATGACATTGTTTTGTGGTACCCTCAAGTGTTTGGGTCCTTTGGGATTAGTCTTGAGACTTTTAGGTCTCCAACAATAATTAGAGCTATTTCTAGCCCGACAAGTATTAACGGCGTGTCCCTTCTTACCACAATAAAAGCAAGTGATAGTACTAACATGTATAGGAACTCGATTCTTTTTCATATACTTGATAATATTAGGCTCATGATCAATTTCATTATCCAAATTATCACAACCATTATCATTCTCAACATTGGGCAATTTATTGGTACTCAAGTTGGATTTTGATAAATCATTTTTCATGCAATTCATATTCTCAACAAGAGTACTATTTTGTTTTTCAAGGTTTCTAACCTTGTCAAGTGTGGTGGTGTGAGCACATGATAGTGATTCATAGGAAGTAAATAAACTATCCTTTTCATTTTTCAAAACATTGAATTCCTTTTTCAAATTTTTGTACTTAACAAGTAAATTTTGAAATTCATTTTGAAGATCATCAAAATCATTTTGCAAATCACTATACTCATTTTGAATAACAATATCATAGGAAGTAGAGGGTTTAAGACATTCCTCGTTTTCTTCTTCGATGCCCATAAGACATTGTTCGACTACTTCATAGTTGGAAGTTGTAAAAGGCTTGTTCCTTAGATTTGAACTTGTATCCCTTTGAGAAGTAGATGCTTTTGTTTGACTCCTTTCATTTGCATATACTCCATAGATGGCTTCTAATTTTTGCCATACTTCATGTGCCGATCGAATTCCTACAATATGTTCATATTCCAAATTAGTAAGTGAACAATACAAAATATTGAGAGCTTTACCGTTTAAGGAGATGATTTTCTTCTCTTCATCATTGAGCTTTTTGAAAGCTTTGGAGGTGTATGGTGTGTCTATCATCGTAATGGATTCTCCATTTATGACGATGTTCCAAATATCGAACCCGCAACCTTGTAGATAACATTCCATTCTTTCTTTCCAAAATATAAAATTTTGGGAATCAAATAGTGGTGGCTTGGTGGTGGAGGTGCCGGTAAGATGAGCTTCATTCGTAGCCGACGATCGTTCCTCTTCACTCGCGATGTGAAACGAGCTTGCCAAAGAGTTTGGCTTTGATACCACTTGTAAGTCTAAGCGGCTACGATAATCTAAAGGGGGGGTGAATAGATTATCTCCATCTTTTCGATTTAACCCTCTTTTCAAACCGAATGCTCAAAGACAATAATAAAGGTGCGAAATATAAACAACACACGTCGATTTATAGAGGTTCAACACACCTATGGCCTAATCCTCTACCACCCCAATATATCCAGGATGGATTTCAAAAAGAAAAAGAATTTTATTAATTACCAAAATTAATACAAATTCAACTTACAACACCTTGAAGAGCACCACACTCTTCAACAACACCACCTTTGGAGATTACCACAATCTCCCTTTGAAGATTACCACAATCTTCCTTCAACGGCACCTTTGAAGATCACCACAATCTTCAATCTTGAAGAATACCAAATTCTTCAACACCTCAAGAGCACCACACTCTTGAAACACCTATCACCTAGAACACCCAAGTGTATTCTTACCACAAGAATACTCACAAGGATGTCTTATGTTGAATGATGACCAAAAATCAAGATTACAACTCAATAATGAATATTACAATATGAGTGCAAAGTGTAATCAAGAATAGCCTAGACCTCAAGGATGTGAAAGTGATAAGCTAGGCAAAACTACAACAAGAATAATAACTATGAAGAACAAGTGTTTGCTTGAAGTGTATCTTGTTGTGTTGTATCTCAATTGTTGTCTTGGTTGCTCCAAAACTTCCTCTATTTATAGGAGATGATTGATCAAGCATAGGCTCCTCTTGAGGATTGAAAATCTCTGAGAAAAATACAATTAAAATCAAGAATATAGCTGTTTGAAATCAATCCCACAATTTAAGGAAAAGATGTCTCATTGTCAAACAATAAATTTTTGTCAAAACATAGGCGACCGGTCGCACGAGAAATAGACGTTTTGAAGAACACATAGAAAAATAATAACACGGCGGGCGACGGTCGTGGGGACTTGGACCTGGTCGACCTTGACCCTAACCGGTCCCCTCAATGATTTTTCAAGGAGTAATGTTTGTTTCGATATTTTGCTCCCTGTGCACGGTCGACGGTGTCGGTGTCGACCGGTCCACGTCACCGGTCGACGTCCTGGTCGACCGGTCGACCTGGCCTTTTTCCCTTCCGTCTCATTTTTTGTTCTAAAATACATCTTCATGTACGGGTTGCCCTATACGGCGACCGGTTGACCTCGAGACAGAAATGTTGTCCGATTTTTGTCGAAAATAAAACTCAAGAAATACTCCGAAAATTTAGTAAAAACATTTTAAATCAATCGGGAGTATTTAGACAACATTAAGGAACCTTGTTTTGAAGTAAAAACTTATAAACAAAAAATCATTAAAAGTGTTGTCCAATTTTATCTAAAATAAAACTTGAAGAAATACTCCGGAAAATATTAAAACCATTTTAAATCATTTAGGAGTATTTGGACAACAATTAAAAACATTGTTTTGGTGTAAAAATAAAATCATCAAAATTAAGATAAAACATGTATCAAACAGTTTTAATTTGTCCCCAAACTATGCGTGTTTTTCTAGTTTACCCACTCAACTTTGAATTGCTCTACGCTACCCTTCAATTACTTTGCAAATTGTTGTACCTACCCTATAATTTCCAAATTCACCCCCTCATTGTTAGTAGATTATCAGCATCTATTACATCTTAAATAATTAATTGGATTGATTTTCTCTCAAAATATCATCATCCTAAGTCAATATACAAATAGTATTAAATAATTAATAGTAAATCTCGTCAATAGAACTAGGTTATGATATCATTTTAAGATATCACAAAATAAAATAACGACAGAGATGAAGGGATAAATTTGCAAATTACAGGATAAGTGTAATAATTTGCAAAGTTCAATAGATAAAGTGGAATAATTCCAAGTTAAGTGAGCAATATTGAAAAAGTCACATAGTTTCGGGGGAAAATTTAAATTACCTCATTTTTTATTATATAAAAGGTGTTCATTGACCTTTAATTTCATACTTAAAAGTTTATGTTTATATTATCATGACTGAATCGTGTAATGATTACATTTGCAATTGTTATTATTTTAGTTTGGGGGTTGGGGTTATACTTGATAATCTATTTATTAACTTGAAATGATGGACCATTCAAGTAGATTATTTTAGATAAAATGATGTAATTACGAAAACATGAGCAGTGTGGTTTTCAAATGTATTGAGTATATAACTTTGTTCTCACTAGGCATAAAGTGTTCACAATAGAGAATTAATCGTAGCTCAGTTAGTTGAATATTTGTAACCAATACCATTTTCTCGAGTTCCACTCTTCCTATGACCTTGCACTCAAAAAAGGTGTTTCCATAACAAATATTATTCTCAAAAATGAAAATTTGCGGTTGCGCCCTTCCTTGTATTGAAATATTATAATTGGAGAATGTGATTTTTTTAGTATATATCCTGGAAGGGGAAGAGTGATGGAAATCGAACCTTAGACGCTTGAGAGTCTTAACCAATCGACTATCACTATCCAATTCCCAGTATAATTGGGGAGGAACTGAAAGGTTTCTCGTATTTCTAAGTTTTTCCTTTTTTTATGGTTTCGTTTTCAAAGTTATACGACAATCAATCTTTCTGAATAATATGTGTAAATAAATAATGTTCAATAAAAAATGAATTTACCATCTTAATTTCAGATCTTTTCTTATAGGTGGATGTAAATGCTTACGTTTGAGGCCTTCGATGTAAGAACATAAGTATGTTTTTAACTAAATAAAAATATTATTGAAAAAATGTAAATTGTTCTCAATTATTATGTCTACAAAATATTATTATTTGAATATCAAGTGACACAAACAATAAAATTTTACAAGGGGCCGGAAATGACATTTAACTATCAAAACTATAGCGTTTTTACCCTTTGGCACCAGACTTTTTTTCCACTTTATCATTTGATCTACATGGGATTCACATTTTACAGTTTGCAATATGGAGCACTCAGACATCAATATATTTTGTTGGGATTCTGTCACACGCCAAACACGTCTTTTATTTTAGCACATTTTACTCGATTTCAGGTTGTTAGAAGTGGGCAAAATAGTAATAATACTTTTCAGGATTAAGTTCAACAACTATAATTAACCGAAATATACTCAAATAATGTAACCATTTTTTGACGAAACATTTTGGCATTAGGGTGTTCCATATGACATACTACAATTCTCATATAGTTAAGATGGTAAAGTATAGAAAAACATTCTTTAGACGCAAAAAGCGATGGTTTTTTTTTTCAATTTTAAATAATGTGGAAAGGGACGGATCCAAAAGAATCTTATGTATTACCCGTAACCCATTTTTTTCCAATTTAGCCAAAACATATAATTGTTTCCCTCAGACAAAAAACAAGATCCAAAAGTTTCAGTTGCACCGAGGATCATTGAAGCTCCCTTGCTAAATCCCTCCTCTTATTGCACTACAAGACTTTTGTTGTTTATCAATGGTTTTTTAAAAGGAAGAGACTAAAATGATGTCTCATGTCAAGATACCTATCTAATTTCTTGACCATTTCAATTTATTCGTCTCACGGCATATATTTTGTACTTCATTTGGTTATTTTATCCAATATTTGTTTCTTTCTCTCCCCAGACTATGTGGTTAAATTAGATGTTTGACATTATTCCCCATATTGTGACTTATGTTAATATATTTAATATGCAATGCATTATTGATCATATACTTTCATTCTTGTAATTTGTTATTTGCCAAATAGTTTATTTTAGTTTTTATTTTTTTTTGAAACGAATATATCTTCTCAATCAGTTCTATTAATGAATTGAAAACAAGAGAGATTAATTCATAACATGTGAACTAATATAGTTCTAAATAACTAAAAATGTAGCAGGTGGAACAAAATAACCAAATTGAACATAAATAC
Organism: Rehmannia glutinosa; assembly: GCA_016081115.2. Taxonomy (NCBI): domain Eukaryota; kingdom Viridiplantae; phylum Streptophyta; class Magnoliopsida; order Lamiales; family Orobanchaceae; genus Rehmannia; species Rehmannia glutinosa. Next base: position 14,775,616 of record CM071930.1, on the reverse strand, counting down.
CAACCACGCGCATCAAGAATAATTTATTAGATGGTAGTATTTTTTAAGAATATAACATAACATTACTCTAGAACCAATTACAAAAAAGAAAAAAGAAAGCGAACAATGTCTTATTAGACTAATGTATATGCATTCATAAGCTTTTTGATGGAGGAGAGTGATGGTGATGGTGGGGAGGAGGAGCATGGCCATGATGGGGCGCATGATGATGTGGAGGATGTGCATGGTGGTGAGGAGCATTATGATTTGGAGGAGGAGCATGATGGTGGTGAGGCGCATGATGATGTGGAGGATGAGCATGGTGACCATGAGGAGGGGGAGCATGATGATTGTGGTGAGGCGCATGTTTATGTGGAGGATGAGCATGGTGGCCATGAGGAGGGGTAGCATTGTGGTGGTGGTGGTGATGCTTGATTGAATCAATAGTCGACATCTCATCTTCTTCTAAACGGCGAGCGAGAGTTGGAGACATTGTAAGAACTAAGAGTCCAAGGAGCAATAAAGCAGAATACATACGAGCTATCGTTTGTATTGGTTGATTAAAGTTTTGAAGAAAGAATGTGGCATTTTATAGCATATGTAGGATTGACTATATGTACTTAATCCAATTTATTGGTCAATGATATATGTAATTATGCGTTAGATTTGTATATATATAATATTATAAATATCTTAAATCTAAACATTATAACATTTCTTAAGCTGACTATTGGAGAATTAATTTTTAAAATTTGTTCATGAGGTATTAATGTATTGTGCCAAGTTTTTCAGCAAAATTCTATCAAGTCCTCAAAGTAATCAGATTTCAAATACAATAAGATTTATAAAATTAATTTGTATCAAATAATGTAATATATAAAGTTTAATGTTATTTCAACTTTCCACGCATGTTTATCATGTGATATTTTTTTCTAAATGTGTTATTTCTAAATGTGTTAGATAAAATGATGTAATTACAAAAAAGATGAGCAATGTGGTTTTAAAATGTATTGAGTATATAACTTTGTTCTCACTAGGCATAAAGTGTTCACAAAAGAGAATTAATTGTAGCCCAGTTAGTTGAATATTTTCAACCAATACCATTTTCTCCAGTTCCACTCCCCCTAAGACCTTGTATACACAAAAAATATGTTTCCATAATAAATATTATTCTCAAAAATGGAAATTTTCGGTTGCGCCCTTCCTTGTATTGAAATAGTGTAATTGGAGAATGTGATTTTTTTAGTATATATATCCTGGAAGGGGAGGAGTGGTGGAAATCAAACCTTAGACGCTTGAGAGTATTAACCACTTGACTTTCACTATCCAATTCCCAGTATAATTGGGGAGGAACTAAAAGGTTTCTCGTATTTCTAAGTTTTTCCTTTTTTTATTGTTTTGTTTTAAAAGTTATACGACAATCAATCTTTCTGAATTATATGTGTAAATAAATAATGTTCAATAAAAATGAATTTACCATCTTAATTTCAGATCTTTGCTTATAGGTGGATGTAAATGCTTACGTTTGAGGCCTTCGATGTAAGAACATAAGTATGTTTTTAACTAAATAAAAATATTATTGAAAAAATAATAAATTGTTCTTCAATTATTATGTCTACAAGTGACAAACAATAAAATTTTACAAGGGGCCGGAGAACACATTTAGCTATCAAAACTATAATGTTTTTACCCTTTGGCACCAAATTTTTTTTCCACTTTATCATTTGATCTACAGGGGATTCACATTTTACAGTATGCAATATGGAGCACTCAGACATCAATATATTTTGTTGGGATTCCGTCACACGCTAAACACGTCTTTTATTTGAGCACATGTTGCTCAATTTCAGGTTGTTTGATGTGGGCAAAATAGTAATAAAACTTTCTAGGATTAAGTTCAACAACTAGAATTAACCGAAATATACTCAAATAATGTAACCATTTTTTGACGAAATATTCTGGCATTAGGGTGTTCCATATGGCATACTGTAATTCTCATATAGTTAAGATGGTAAAGTATAGAAAAACATTCTTTAGACGCAAAAAGCGATGTTTTTTTTTCAATTTTAAAATAATGTGGAAAGGGACGGATCCAAAAGAATCTTATGTACTACCTGTGACCCATTTTTATCCAATTTAGCCAAAACATATAATTGTTTCCCTCAGACAAAAAACAAGATCCAAAAGTTTCAGTTGCGCCGAGGATCGTTGAAGCTCCCTTGCTAAATCCCTCCTCTTATTGCACTACAAGACTTTTGTTGTTTATCAATGGTTTTTTAAAACGAAGAGACTAAAACGATGTCTCGTGTCAAGATACCTATCTAATTTCTTGACCATTTCAATTTCTTCGTCTCACGACATATATTTTGTACTTCATTTGGATATTTTATCCAATATTTCCTTCTTTCTCTCCCCAGACTATGTGGTTAAATTAGATGTTTAATAAAGAAAAGATTATGATGAATGAAACGATCATGTTAGTACTTAGACATTATTCCCAATATTGTGACTTATGTTAATATATTTAATATGCAATGCATTATTGATCATATACTTTCATTCTTATAATTTGTTATTTGCCAAATAATTTATTTTAGTTTTTATTTATTTTTGAAACGAATATATCTTCTCAATCAGTTCTATTAATGAATTGAAAACAAGAGAGATCAATTCATAACATGTGAACTAATATAGTTCTAAATAACTAAAAATGTAGCAGGTGGAACAAAATAACCAAATTGAACATAAATACTAACCACGCGCATCAAGAATAATTTATTAGATGGTAGTATTTTTTAAGAATATAACATAACATTACTCTAGAACCAATTACAAAAAAGAAAAAAGAAAGCGAACAATGTCTTATTAGACTAATGTATATGCATTCATAAGCTTTTTGGTGGAGGAGAGTGATGGTGATGGTGATGGTGATGGTGGGGAGGAGGAGCATGGCCATGAAGGGGCGCATGATGATGTGGAGGATGTGCATGGTGGTGAGGAGCATGATGATTTGGAGGAGGAGCATGATGGTGGTGAGGCGCATGATGATGTGGAGGATGAGCATGGTGACCATGAGGAGGGGGAGCATGATGGTTGTGGTGAGGCGCATGTTTATGTGGAGGATGAGCATGGTGGCCATGAGAAGGGGTAGCATTGTGGTGGTGGTGGTGATGCTTGATTGAATCAATAGTCGACATCTCATCTTCTTCTAAACGGCGAGCGAGAGTTGGAGACATTGTAAGAACTAAGAGTCCAAGGAGCAATAAAGCAGAGTACATACGAGCCATCTTTTGTATTTGTTGATAAATGTTTTGAAGAAAGCATGTGGCATTTTATAGCATATGTAGGATTGACTATATGTACTTAATCCAATTTATTGGTCAATGATATATGTAATTATGCGTTAGATTTGTATATATATATAATATTATAAATATCTTAATTCTAAACATTATTACATTTTTTAAGCTGACTATTGGAGAATTAATTTTTCAAATTTGTTCATGAGGTATTAATGTATTGTGCCAAGTTTTTCAGCAAAATTCTATCAAGTCCTCAAAGTAATCAGATTTCAAATACAATAAGATTTATGAAATTAATTTGTATCAAATAATGTAATATGTAAAGTTTAATGTTATTTCAACTTTCCACGCATGTTGATCGTGGGATATTTTTTTCTAAATGTGTTATTGAGGCAATTGATTATGGATTATCTAGTCCATTTCATGCATTGAAAGCATTTCAGTCAAGAACTAGTATGTTTAGGATGAGTATTTATCAAGTTCAATAATAATTTCTCCTATTAGGCTGTATGTTGAATTAGAAGTTTCTTAATAAATATATATGTATATTGAAACAAATTTTGATACTTAGATTGTTTGATATAAAGAATAATATAGTTGATCGTTTATTCTACAAAATAAAAAAACATGTTTAGTAAATATTTGAGATGTTTATGCTTTTATGTACACTCAAGTTGTGCTCTTACTATACTCATTGTTTCGCGTTGAGTCTCTCTCCAACTCTATATGACTTACATTCAAATAATAAATCTTAACCATCTTTTTAAATATAGCTAGTATTTATAATTTTCTATAGTATTATGAAATATTTTTATGAGGTAATTTTAATTCCCCAAACTATGCGCGTTTTTCTAGTTTACTCACTCAACTTTGAAATGTTCTACGTCACCCTTTAATTACTTCGCAAATTGTTGTAATTACCCTATAATTTCCAAATTCACCCCCTTATTGTTAGTAGATTATCAGCAGCTATTACATCTTAAATAATTGATTGGATTGATTTTCTCTCAAAATATCCTCATCCTAAGTCAATATATAAATAGTGTTAAATAATTAATAGTAAAATTCGTCAATAGAACTAGGTTATGATATCATTTTCAGATATCACAAAATAAAATAATGACATAGATGAATGGATAAATTTGAAAATTACAGGATAAGTGTAATAATCTGCAAAGTTCAATAGATAAAGTGGAATAATTCCAAGTTAAGTGAGCAATATTGAAAAACTCACATAGTTTTGAGGGCAAATTTAAATTACGTCATTTTTTATTATATAAAAGGTGTTCATTGACCTTTAATTTCATACTTAAAAGTTTATGTTCATATTATCATGAGTGAATCGCGTAAAGATTACATTTGCAATTGTTATTATTTTAATTTGGGGGTTGGGGTTATACTTGATAATCTATTTGTTAACTTGAAATGATGGGGCATTCAAGTAGATTATTTTAGATAAAATGATGTAATTACAAAAAAGATGAGCAATGTGGTTTTCAAATGTATTGAGTATATAACTTTGTTCTCACTAGGCATACAGTGTTCACAATAGAGAATTAATTGTTGCTCAGTTAGTTGAATATTTTTAACCAATACCATTTTCTCCAGTTCCACTCCTCCTAAGACCTTGTACACAAAACATGTGTTTCCATAATAAATATTATTCTCAAAAATGGAAATTTTCGGTTGCGCCCTTCCTTGTATTGAAATAGTGTAATTGGAGAATGTGATTTTTTTTAGTATATATATCCTGGAAGGGGAAGAGTGGTGGAAATCGAACCTTAGACGCTTGAGAGTCTTAACCACTTGACTTTCACTATCCAATTCCCAGTATAATTGGGGAGGAACTAAAAGGTTTCCCGTATCTCTAAGTTTTTCCTTTTTTTATTGTTTTGTTTTCAAAGTTATACGACAATCAATCTTTCTGAATAATATGTGTAAATAAATAATGTTCGATAAAAAATGAATTTACCATCTTAATTTCAGATCTTTGCTTATAAGTGGATGTAAATGCTTACGTTTGAGGCCTTCGATGTAAGAACATAAGTATGTTTTTAACTAAATAAAAATATTATTGAAAAAATAATAAATTGTTCTTCAATTATTATGTCTACAAGTGACACAAACAATAAAATTTTACAAGGGGCCGGAAACGACATTTAACTATCAAAACTATAATGTTTTTACCCTTTGGCACCAGACTTTTTTTCCACTTTATCATTTGATCTACATGGGATTCATATTTTACAGTTTGCAATATGGAGCACTCAGACATCAATATATTTTGTTGGGATTCTGTCACACGCCAAACACGTCTTTTATTTTAGCACATTTTGCTCAATTTCAGGTTGTTTGATGTGGGCAAAATAGTAATAAAAATTTCTAGGATTAAGTTCAACAACTAGAATTAACCGAAATATACTCAAATAATGTAACCATTTTTTGACGAAATATTCTGGCATTAGGGTGTTCCATATGGCATACTGTAATTCTCATATAGTTAAGATGTTAAAGTATAGAAAAACATTCTTTAGACGCAAAAAGCGATGTTTTTTTTTTTCAATTTTAAAATAATGTGGAAAGGGACGGATCCAAAAGAATCTTATGTATTACCCGTAACACATTTTTTTCCAATTTAGCCAAAACATATAATTGTTGCCCTCAGACAAAAACATGATCCAAAAGGTTCAGTTGCGCCGAGGATCGTTGAAGCTCCCTTGCTACATCCTGCTCTTATTGCACTATAAGACTTTTGTTGTTTATCGATGGATTTTTAAAAGGAAGAGACTTAAATGATGTCTCATGTCAAGATACCTATCTAATTTCTTGACCATTTCAATTTCTTCGTCTCACGACATATATTTTGTACTTCATTTGGTTATTTTATCCAATATTTGCTTCTTTCTCTCCCCAGACTATGTGGTTAAATTAGATGTTTAATAAAGAAAAGAAAAGATTATGATGAATGAAACGATAATGTTAGTACTTAGACATTATTCCCAATATTGTGACTTATGTTAATATATTTAATATGCAATGCATTATTGATCATATACTTTCATTCTTATTATTTGTTATTTGTCAAATAGTTTATTTTTGTTTTTATTTAATTTTGAAACAATTATATCTTCTCATTCAGTTTTGTTAATGAATTGAAAACAAGAGAGATTAATTCATAACATGTGAACTAATATAGTTCTAAATAACTAAAAATGTAGTAGGTGGAAACAAAATAACCAAATTGAACATAAATACTAACCACGCGCATCAAGAATAATTTATTAGATGGTAGTATTTTTTAAGAATATAACATAACATTACTCTAGAACCAATCACAAAAATAAAAAAAAAAAGCGAACAAGGTCTTATTAGACTAATGTATATACATTCATAAGCTTTTTGGTGGAGGAGAGTGATGGTGATAGTGATGGTGATGGTGGGGAGGAGGAGCATGGCCATGATGGGGCGCATGATGATGTGGAAGATGTGCATGGTGTTGAGGAGCTTGATGAGGTGGAGGAGGAGCATGGTGGTGGTGAGGCGCATGATGATGTGGAGGAGGAGCATGGTGGTGGTGAGGCGCATGATGATGTGGAGGATGAGCATGGTGACCATGAGGAGGGGGAGCATGATGGTGGTGGTGAGGCGCATGATGATGTGGAGGATGAGCATGGTGGCCATGAGGAGGGGGAGCATTGTGGTGGTGATGGTGATGCTTGATTAAATCAATAGTCGACATCTCTTCTTCTTCTAAACGGCGAGCGAGAGATGGTGACATTGTAAGAACTAAGAGTCCAAGGAGCAACAAAGCAGAGTACACATGAGCCATCTTTTGTATTTGTTGATAAATGTTTTGAAGAAAGCATGTGGCATTTTATAGCATATGTAGGATTGACTATATGTACTTAATCCAATTTATTGGTCAATGATATATGTAATTATGCGTTAGATTTGTATATATATATAATATTATAAATATCTTAAATCTAAACATTATTACATTTTTCATGCTGACTATTGGAGAATTAATTTTTCAAATTTGTTCATGAGGTATTAATGTATTGTGCCTAGTTTTTCAGCAAAATTCTATCAAGTCCTCAAAGTAATCAGATTTCAAATACAATAAGATTTATGAAATTAATTTGTATCAAATAATGTGATATGTAAAGTTTAATATTATTTCAACTTTCCACGCATGTTGATCGTGGGATATTTTTTTCTAGATGTGTTATTGAGGCAATTGATTATGGATTATCTAGTCCATTTCATGCATTGAAAGCATTTCAGTCAAGAACTAGTATGTTTAGGATGAGTATTTATCAAGTTCAATAATAATTTCTCCTATTAGGCTGTATGTTGAATTAGAAGTTTCTTAATAAATATATATGTATATTGAAACAAATTTTGATACTTAGATTGTTTGATATAAAGAATAATATAGTTGATCGTTTATTATACAAAATAAAAAACATGTTTAGTAAATATTTGAGATGTTTATGCTTTTACGTACACTCAAGTCGTGCTCTTACTATACTCTTTGTTTCGCATTGAGTCTCCCGCCAACTCTATATGACTTACATTCAAATAATAAATCTTAACCATCTTTTTAGATATAGCTAGTAATATGAAATATTTTTATTAGGTAGTTTTAATTTGTCCCCAAACTATGCGTGTTTTTCTAGTTTACCCACTTAACTTTGAATTGTTCTACGTTACCCTTAAATTACTTTGCAAATTGTTGTATCTGCCCTATAATTTCCAAATTCACCCCCTCATTGTTAGTAGATTATCAGCAACTATTACATCTTAAATAATTAATTGGGATAAAGATTATTAACATCCTAAACTATTCGGGTTTTTACACTTTGCAATCCGAACTTGAAAAGTTACAGTTTGCAACCTCAACTTTACAAAATTTTGCACTTTTCATAAAATTCCAGTTTTACCCCTGGTTTCATGAAAGCTGGTTTGCATTTTACACTCTAAACTTTAAAGTTGTTGCACTTTGCAACCTGTACGATAAATTTTATTGCATTTTCTACGTTTACTCCTCAAGGTCTTGCGATCCTCGAAAATGGTATTAGAGCCTAGGTTTATTAAGAACTTTTAGTTATATTTATTATATTTATGCAATTAACAATTGGTGAGGGGAATCTCTCCGAGAATATGGATCTGGACAATTGTCCAAGATGTACACCTTACAGGACCTATCGTCAAATTTGGATGATGTATACACAAGAACACCAGGACAAAATATCATATTGGCAAAACCAATATGACGAAAAAGAACGTGCAGGAGCCGATAGGGAAACCTTAAGGCAATGCGAAATGCGAGTGACATATCATATGAGTTTCTCGACAGTAAACCAGACCTTATATGTAGACCTGATGAATCGCCAAGAAGCAGTTCATGAGAATGCCCATCAAAATCATGATTCCTGATGGAGTACCAACATGGAACGAGATACCTCCGGACACATCCAAGATCTCAAAAGATATTAGGTAAGTATAGAAGACGGTGGAGGATTATGGCAACCGCCATATTCATTTACCTACACAAGTTCATCAGATCCAAAACCAGATGGAGACAATGGTGAAATATCAGAAGGAAACTCTTGAAATCCTTCATGATATTCAGAAACGAGTCAAGAATCTAGAGGATAGATTGAGTTCTTCCGGGGAAAGAAACGTATTGATTTCGGGACAGTCCCCTATTTACACCAAAAGGGGAAACTAACCGAAGTGGTACGGAAAGTGACAGGTGATGAAAAGCTTATTGCTATCATCAAAGGAAAATCCATCACAAAGTAAAAGTGATAGATATGGAGAAGATAAATCTTGAAGATCTACACGACCTGGCAGAATCCTTCGCAGGATTAGGAATTTAGATTTAAAGATGAACACAGGAAATGGATCGGCTTTGGTTACCTATGACCCACTAGGTCGACCAATTCCACCACCACCGCCACCAGTAAATCCCAACATCGTGGAAAGTGCGGGTTCAAATCATGGAACCCAGGACGAGAGAATGCATCACGCTGGAGATTTCACCACATGGAATGAAACATTCTCAGGAACAGGAGCTCGACCACCTTTTGCGGGAACTCGACAACCACCTAGAAGGCCAAATGTTTATCAGACGCCGTATGGGAGATCACATCTAGATCCGATCCATCCATATAGATTGATGTTAAATCTGGATATCCCAGATTTTAAAAATCGAGAAGTTCTCATTGATGAATGGGCAGCAGCTATGAGGATTGCAACAGGTACCCTTGATATTACGAAAGACTCCTTCATTTTACTCCTTGAAATGAGTCTTGAGGGATCTGTAAGGATTGCATGGGATATGACCGAAGCAAGTATGAAAAGTGTGGTCACATCAGAAGACTCACTAAAAGGAATTATCGATGATATGTCAAAATTATTCAAAATCCATTTTATCGGCACAGGTTACTTTGAGGGATTAGAAGAAGAAAAAAGAAAAAGATATAAACAAGCCCTCTACAGCCTCGAGTTACATGATATTTGTCATATTGACGAATATATCAAGTTGTTCACCGAGTACCGGTGGAAGTCGAAGATTGGAAACAAAGAAGCTTCACAGCTATTCTATGCAAAAATTCCAAGTCCCTGGAGAGAAATGCTTATTAGGGAATACAAGGATGCAACTGATTTGGATACGGTGGCCAGAAGAATGTCATTCTTGAAGGCCAAGCTATCTGAATGGAGTTATCAAGCAGCACTATACAAGAATTACAAGAGATTACGAGGAATTAACAAATCAGTTCCTCTATGTTGTGTTGATGATGACATCCCAACAGTTGTGGGAGGTCAACTACGGCGACATAAGAAGAAGAAGGAGAGAAGCCATCCATACCGCTGGAGAAGCAACAACAAAAGAAGTAGGTCTTCATGGAGACCTAGAAGAATCTGGTAAAAAAAAAAGCCCGAAGTTATAAATCAGGGCAAAGACCAGCACTAAGCAGAAGTAGAGCATTATCATCAGGTTCTAATCAAGCAAGTACCAGCAGAACCCAGGAAGAAGAACTTTCAGGCGAGCTCATACCAGAGCTAATGAAAGTTTCAAAGATTGCAATTGTTGGACATGCGGAGCAAGAGGACACATCTCAACTAATTGTCCAGACAATCAAAGACGAGGAGTCAGACAGTTAGAGGCTACACCAAAGATCGAAGAAGATGTCTACTATCAGGATTAATACAGGTGTATCAATTTGAGGATATTCCCTTGGATGAAAGCATCTATGAAGAAGAGATCTATTCTGAGGATGGAAGTGAATCCAGTTCAGAATCAGAGTGAAGAAGAAATTCTTCAATAGACGGTTAGGGAGGATATGTCAGGATTCCTCTCTCACACTACGGTTTCTCATAAGACTCTTATGAGAATTATGAAGGAAGATCCAAAGCTTTAGATATACAACGGTTTTACTATCGGAGCTATGGAGAAAGCGTTGGATAAGATTGGGTTTCGTAATACAAAACACCAAATTATCCACAGGGTAACAACCGGAGAATTTGCCATTCCGATGGAGTTTACTGGTAACCTGATCGAGATGCAGTTGGTCCCTATTAAAGAAATCCAGGAGATAAAAAGCCAAGTTAAAAGAGAAGTTGCAAATACACTCTCATGGATTCATATCGGAGCCATAAAAGTCATTATTAAGGCAACATTCAAAGAAGGAATAGATTCGCCGCTCAATCTGGCTATATTTGACAAACGAATCTCACATCTCCAAGATTCGTGCCTTAGAGCGGTTACAGGAAATTTGTATGCAGGAAAATTGGCATTTAATGTCTATACAAAAATTGCATACAATTTGGGAGATCGAGATTTCAACAGAGTCCTAACCCTTCATCAAGATTTCAAAAGAGTCGATTTGATGAAAGAAGGAACTAGGCCTTACTCGATCACATATAAGATTTCATATGCTCTTTCAAATACACATCATTCCGAAGTATTCTTGAGAAAGGAATTTATTGAAGTCCCAAGAATCTTTGAGGACTTTGCCAGGGTGGTTCTTCCAGAAATCATTGAGTCTCCAACTATAAAGGAGATTGATATGATAATTCAAGATCAACCAGTCTTCAACAAAAGTCGAAGTCTTAGAGTTGAGCCAATGAGGATGTCTTTCCAACAAGACAGAATGATAAGCAACAGCCGTTGGGATGAAAAGAGACCAAGTACAATTCAGCGCATTCCGGATGTTTTCAAAACACAAGGAGAGCTAAAATGCCCAGAATGATGGAGAGAAGTGGAAGTAATATTCGACATCACTCAAATGGATAATATTTTTCCTTGTGATGTTCTGTATTATCTCTAACAACCTATAGTTGGAAGGTATCAAGGAAACCTGAATATAGGTGAAATTGAGCTAACTATCACAGAAGTAGCAGGGAAAATCCCAGAGCAATTAATATTGGGGATTGAATTTATTAAGGATCATAAACCTTGGGAAATATTACAAGAAGGAATGGAGTTCACGGTGGCTGATAAAAGATATAGAATCAGATGACCACTAGTCCATTCTCAATATACATTTCCACCAGAATGTTATATTCTGAATACAAGGCCGAGTATTTCGTTGCTTATATTGATTCAGGTGCTGGAATATGTACTGCAAAGCCGGATGTTTTTCCTAAAGATATTGGAGAAGATTTACCAGCTATTGCAGGAAAATGAGACAAGAAGATTTATTTTCACAACATTATGTGATCATAAGATTATTGTTCAAAGGCTGCTCCAAGCATTTTATAGAAAAATGCCTATTAATTTTCGCAGCACGCGTGGTGATGAAGCCAAACTTCGCAATCCAAAAATGGCAGATCGAAGGAAATTTGGTGAAGCATTATTATCCTATAGACAATTTGGTTCGAACTACAAGGATAAGAAAATATGGGATAATAACTTGTATTCATTCAGAATACAAGGAGAAGAACGAGTAACTCCAGAAGCCATTGCAGAATTATGGATGAGTCTAATGGAGAATCCGCAGAGTGACGTAACCATTGAAGAACAAATATCGCACGAGGATATCAAGAAGAAGATCCAAAGGAATTATAATGAAGATCCTTTGGCATGGTGGGACAAGAACGAGCTTAAAGCTTCCTCAAAGGTTAAACCGAGAAAGGAATACGAGTTCTTGAGATTCAAACCAATCCTTATGAACCAGGAGGATCGTGAGGATATGCAGAAAATACTTAAGAAACATCTTGACCTTAAGTTGATTTTACCAGGAGTTTCTCCATACAACAATCCAGGATTCTTAGTCAGAAATCATGGAGAGATCAAAAGAGGAAAGCCAAGACTTGTTATTAATTACAAAAGGATTAATAACATTTTGGAATTCAACGGATACTACATCCCAAGTAGAGAACATCTGGTTAACTGTATCAAAGGTGCCAAGATATTCTCAAAGTTCGATTACAAGTCTGAATTTTACCAGATTAAGATGGAGGAAGAAAGTAAGAAGTTTACAACTTTCTCCACACCACAGGGAAACTATATTTGGAACGTGATGCCTATGGGATTGGCTAACGCAACCCAAATATATCAAAGAAAGATGGATAATCTCTTCAAAGATTATTTTAATTTCATGTTCGTATACATCGATGATATTCTTATCACTTCAAAGAACATGAAGGAGCATCTCAAATATTTGGAGATATTCTCAGATGTTTGCACAAAGAAGGATTAGTGCTTTCAGAGAAAAAGGCAGTGATCGCAACAAGACAAATCGAATTCCTCGGAATTGAAATCGATGAATCTGAAATTATTCTACAAAGTCATATTGTGGAAAAGATACAGGGATTTCCAGATACACTGAAAGACACGAGATGGAAGGACGCGTTGTTGACGAGGTCCTTAAACGAGTAAGACATCTCAGGGAAAACTTGGAGAGTCTAGAACGAGATTTTAGGACGTTAACGACTTCAACAGGCTGACCAGAAATCCGTTTTTAGTCAAATAGAAGCATGTCAGTTCGCTCAAGGACAATTGTTCTTAGCGATGCGCGGGCCTCTTCTCTAGGCTGCATCTCCTACGATGCAAAAAGAGGAGAACAGAGAACGGGGCTCTAACCCGGAGGTTATGGATTCAAGTACCATAATCACAAGTGTTGCAGGTGATGCGTCCCCTGAGGGTGTACAAACTGTAGTGAATGTTGAATCTCTAGTGTCACAACCCGAGTCTTCAAGTCAACCCAGCACCTCTGGGGTAAAAGAGGGAGAGTTGGATCTTAGGCCACAGACAGGCAAATCTAAGATCCAAACTAACGAGATTAAGATTTCTCCAATGCAGGTATATCAACGACAATGGGAGAAATTGATTACAAGAAGAGGTATTAACCCTGAAAAAACAATGGTTGATATCTCAGGCAAATATCCCAGAGTTTGGATGAAACCAAGAAGTCATCCAAATGAAGTACAGGAATGGTATACATTTGGAGCTCTGGCTTCAATCTGTACTGTATCACCAGGATTCCCAGAAATTTTGAAATTACCGAAATGGATTGGAGAAGCAGTTTACGAGACTTGGGCCAATAATCCACACTTGGCCAGAGGAGATATTCTGGAACTATATTTTATCAGTACAGCTCCCGAACCAGCAAAGAAAGGATTTAATGAAGCTTTTCATTTCATCAAGCTAAGAAGACCGGATGGAAATGCTTTAAAATACATCAAAGCATCTTCACCGGAAGAAGTACCAGTGTTAGTAGGAGTGATTTCTGAAGACGAAGCGTCTACACGAAGAGCATGGGTCTTTGGGTTTGTCTAACAGAAATGGACAAAGTCAAATATCTATTCAAGTTTTTCCAGAATTCATCAAATGGATCTTTCCTTTTGAATTCGATGACTGGATCAACAACAGGATTCGCAGAGGAACTTATCGAGACAGAGAAGAATTCTCTGGGAGAACAAGATTCCGACTAGCAAAGAAACCTACCGAAAATTCTGTAACATGGTGCATGTTGGCCGTTGGATCGACCGGATCTGTCAAGCATGCCCCGAACAGAAGGAACCCAAATTTGAGAAAGGTTTCCGACCCAAACCCGACCGACAAGACCATACAACTGGAAAGGACAAGGCCCAGATCACAAGACACGTTTTCCTTGGGGACCACGCAAACCAACTTTTTAAAAGATTCCCCGACAAACATCACATGGGCTGAGTCACGCGGAAAGAAAAGGAAGACAGCTGGCAAGGCAATAATTCAGGAGTATGACATAAGCAATGATGTCTTACATCTAAACAAGATTTGAAGTCCGAATTTCAAGTCCGTACTTACCTCTATAAAAGGCAGGATTTGAAGGAAGCTGAGGACATCGAACATTTTCCTTAGTTTTCTTACAATAAAATCTGAGTGAAAAATTTGTAATATTTTGAGTGTTTTATTTTAAGTTTGATGTATTTTTGAGTGCAAGCCTCGTATATGAGAGGCTAAACAAGTATTCTCCTCCCAAAAGGAAATTACTAATGTAATAAATATTTCCATAAGTTCTTAATACAAAAGGGGCTTTCTGCTTCAACATGTGTTCATAATGTACTATTAATTCATCCCGTTTAAGAATTACTTGCAGATCATCTTTCCTGAGGGTAAGGTTGAACCAAGGCTGTGCTGAACATTTGCTGAAGGAGTTGGATAACTTGCAGATCATCTTTCCTGAGGGTAAGGTTGAACAGTGAGGAGCTATTTGTCAAATGATCTGGGGGCAATAATTTTCCGACTGGTGGTGTTGCGAACCATCTCACCCGGTGCTGTTTCGGTCAAAGAAGGTATGAATTTTAAGGGATTTATTAATTTTACGGAAGCATGTTGGGCCTGATGGACTATTTTCATTTTCAGTCTAAAGACACAATTTGTATACGGATTAATAATTGAAATAAGATATTGATAGAAGTATGTCTTGTTGAGTTTATAGGCTGCAAACCTGACATGATCCATTTAAAACCTCTGAATAGAGACTGGATCTAAGTAGGTGTAACAATGCCACGAACAAAACAAGTTACAGAAAAATAAGAGTTCTTATTTCTCGAAAAATCCGAAAAAACAAATTGATTACAGAGTAAAATTTGATGTTTATGGTATATCGCAATAAATTTATTATTATGCAGTAATTTGCCACAAATTAGAGTTTAAAGGGATAACTAGAACTATTGTTATTAAAGAATAAAATCCTAGGGGCAAAATGGTCCAAAGTGTGCAAAGTGTAATTATTCTCATAGTCCAAGGTGCAAAGTGTTACGAATGAAAGTATAGGTTGTGAAGTGTAAAAATGGGTAAAGTTGGGGTGGTTAAAAATAATTATCTCTAATTAATTAGATTGATTTTCTCTCAAAATATCCTCATCCTAAGTCAATAGACAAATAATATTTAATAATTAATAGTAAATTTCGTCAATAGAACTAGGTTATAATATCATTTTCAGATATCACAAAATAAAATAACGACAGAGATGAAGGGATAAATTTGAAAATTACAGGATAAGTGTAATAATTTGCAAAGTTCAATAGATAAAGTGGAATAATTCCAAGTTAAGCGAGCAATATTGAAAAAGTCACATATTTTCGGGGGAAAATTTAAATTACCTCATTTTTTATTATATAAAAGGTGTTCATTCACCTTTAATTTCATACTTAAAAGTTTATGTTTATATTATCATGACAGAATCATGTAAAGATTACATTTGCAATTGTTATTATTTTAATTTGGGGGTTGGGGTTATACTTGATAATCTATTTATTAACTTGAAATGATGGGGCATTCAAGTAGATTTTTTTAGATAAAATGATGTAATTACGAAAAGATGAGCAATGTGGTTTCCAAATGTATTGAGTATATAACTTTGTTCTCACTAGGCATAAAGTGTTCACAATAGAGAATTAATTGTAGCTCAGTTAGTTGAATATTTTTAGCCAATACCATTTTCTCCAGTTCCACTCCTGCTAAGACCTTGTACTCAAAAAAAGTGTTTCCATAATAAATATTATTCTCAAAAATGGAAATTTGCGGTTGCGCCCTTCCTGGAAGGGGAAGAGTGATGGAAATCAAACCTTAGACGCTTGAGAGTCTTAACCACTCAACTACCACTATCCAATTCCCAATATAATTAGGGAGGAACTAAAAGGTTTCTCGTATTTCTAAGTTTTTCCTTTTTTATGGTTTTGTTTTCAAATTTATACGACAATCAATCTTTCTGAATAATATGTGTAAATAAATAATGTTCGATAAAAAATGAATTTACCATCTTAATTTCAGATCTTTGCTTGTTACGCCCGAAACGCGACGCGGTGACGATCAACTACTTAAACCCAACAGTCTAGAAAAATGATACAACAATCCCAAGTGAAACATAGTCTAAAGTAGCGGAAAACTACAAGTACGGTACGATTACAAATACATCCCAACAACATCCAAATAACTTACAGTCTAAAACTAGGAAATAAAATACACATGATATCACCAGCTTAAGTATCAAAGGGTCCTACGCCCTTAAGTTACAGTCTAGAATGGCAAAGAGAATAAAAAGAGTCCAACAGCAGTAAAATAAAAGAAAGAAGTCCAGCAACATTGATAACAATAGAAAGTATGTCCAAAAGGCGGAGCACGGGAATTCAGTCCATGGTAGGTTCAGCTTCTTCAACAAAGTCCTTTTCTAAAGGTTAGAAAATAGGAGGGGAAGATACTTAAATCTCAGTGGATGGGGTAATCGTGTGCAAGTGTGGCGATATATATAGTTAATGCGAGAAAATCAGTTGTATGAAAACGCGTGAGATATGATGAATGATTTCACACACAGTCCACAAACGTCGTGATAAATATATTTAAATATTATACTTATACAGTTTTAAGAATATAGCTCGTGGTCACACATGCACTATGTGATTTAAGCAAGACAGGAGGATTGTGTACGGATTTGTAGCGCCAATCCTATGCAATACAAGTAGCGGTTGCGTACGGATTTGTAGCGCCAACCAAACGGGTCCGATTAACTCCAGAATCGTGTGTATCAGACAGCGATTCCTTCGTTCTTCCTCGTAACTCCCCGAGTAAGATGGTCCAAGACCTGTCACCTTATCGATCCATAGGCAAAGACAAAATCCAGAGTGGAGCTAGTAAGGCTCGGATTTGTCATAATCATGATTATACCTCAAGTACTACGACCCACTTCTCTTGGACAAACTCCGTCCCTTAGTTGCGGGATTAGGACGATGGGGCCGGAAGAGTGGAATAGCGGTGAGCGCCGGTTCCATCCCCCGACGTATCCATTCCGACTGTGAGCTCGACACACCAAGTTTACTCAGACAGGAAAGTAAATACAAATTCAGGAAGTCAACCAGGCAGTCGAGTATTATTGATTCAGGGAAGCAGTTCAGGAAAAGTTTTGAAAATTTCGAGTGGCAATTATGGCATTGGTGGAGTTATTTGGATGAAGATGATTATTGAGAGGACAAGCAATCTTTGATATCTTGAAAGATTAGGTGGAACATAAGTCCCGTTATAGATTCAAAATCACAAGACGAGGAAGTCGCCCCGCGATCGCGTATTAATCGGTCAAGACGATCCGATAAGTCAAGGGGTCTTAAGAAAATAAAATATTTTTAAAATAATTATTAAAATCAGAGGGTCCAGGGCTGTTTCTTTAATAGAAAAATAATTTGAGTTAGGTCCTTGTTAAAAGAAAATTTACAATTAGCCCCATTTTGCAGAAACTGATACGTTTGGGGTTTAAAATTTAATAAATAAATGTCCCGACCTGGGATAATTATAAGGTAAGTTCCTAAATTCTCTAAATTGTTCAGAGATTCAGTTTTTTAAAGTTTTGAGGTCGAGTTTTTGTAAAATTCTCACGTTGGCCCCAAATTTGTTAAAATTGCCATTTCGGGCTCTAAGTTTAAAATGATTGGAACTCACAAACCGGAAGAGATTTTAATGTGAATACAGTTGGAAAATATCACTAAGGTCAGTGGAATATTGGGATAAAAACAGTTTTAAAAATAAATAAGTATAGGTCCCTTAACATTTGAAAATCTCATTTTTGTCCCATTTTGAAATAATTGCCTTTAAGGCTTTTAGGGGTCCAATTGTTATGAAATTTGAACCTTGGGTCCAAAATATAATTATGTTATAGTTAAATAAGTATTTCCAGGTGCATGGACTGCATAAGCCCTGGAAATTTCATTTTGGTCCTCAATTTTAATCTTTTACGATTTGGTCCCTCAATTTTTATAAAATTACTTCCAAGCTTTAAACACTTGGATTTTTTGAATACACTTAATTATATGTTATTTTGAGTCTCTTAAGAGTTAAAATTTCAAAAATTTTAAAAATAGGGTCTGGTACAGTTTCGAAAATTGCAATATAGCCCTTAAACTTCTAAAATTTTACAATCTAGTACTTGGGCTTTTAAGGGTTGATTTTATTTATCTAAAAACTCTTAAAAATTTATTAAAATGGCCAAACATAATTTTTGAACCTAAGTATAGTACCAAAACTCGAAAATTACAGAGGGGTCCCTTAAGTTTTATTTTCTTGCAATTAAGTCCACCAGCTTTCCATTTTTGCATTTTAAGTCCAAAATTGAAATTTAATCAATTATGCTCGACTTGTCCAGGTTATAAGTCATACAAAATATGGATTTCAAGGTCATACATATACAAGTCCAATTCACATAAGAATTCATCAAATATCACAATAAAGTGGACATGTATGCACATATTTTTCAACAAATAGCATTTTGAGCCATACTTGAGAAATTTTCAACTTGATACAAGAAATTAACATGCAATACATAACATATATATATCTCAAGTGCTCAACATCAAATACTACATGCATTTTAAGTAAAAAACACCTAGAACTTTTAAATAGCTAGTATTGTTAATTTTCTATAGCAATATGATATATTTTTATGAGGTAATTTTAATTTGTCCCCAAACTATGCGTGTTTTTCTAGTTTACCCATTTAACTTTTAATTGTTGTACGTTACCCCTCAATTACTTTGCAAATTGTTGTACCTACCCTATAATTTCCAAATTCATCCCTCATTGTTAGTAGACTATCAACAATTATTACATCTCAAATAAATATTTAGATTGATTTTCTCTCAAAATATCCTCATCCTAAGTCAATATACAAATAGTATTAAATAATCAATAGTAAATTTCGTCAATAGAACTAGGTTATGATATTATTTTTAGATATCACAAAATAAAATAACGACAGAGTTGAAAGGATAAATTTGAAAATTACAGGATAAGTGTAATAATTTGCAAAGTTCAATAGATAAAGTGGAATAATTCCAAGTTAAGTGAGCAACATTGAATAACTCACATAGTTTGGGAGGCAAATTAAAATTACTTCATTTTTTTATTATATAAAAGGTTTTCATTGACCTTTAATTTCATACTTAAAAGTTTATGTTTATATTATCATGACTGATCGTGTAAAGATTACATTAGCAATTGTTATTCTTTTAATTTGGGGTTTGGGGTTTGGGGTTATACTTGATTATCTATCTATTTACTTGAAAAGATGAGCAATGTGGTTTCAAATGTATTGAGTATATAACATTGTTCTCACTAGGTATAAAGTGTTCACAATAGAGAATTGATTGTAACCCAGTTAGTTGAATATTTGTAACCAATACCATTTTCTCCAGTTCCACTCCTCCTAAGACCTTGTACTCAAAACAAATGTTTCCACAATAAATATTATTCTCAAAAATGGAAATTTGTGGTTGCGCCCTTCCTTGTATTGAAATAGTGTAATTGGAGAATGTGATTTTTTGGTATATATCCTGGAAGGGGAAGAGTGATGGAAATCGAATATCGGACGCTTGAGAGTCTTAACCACTCGACTATCACTATCCAATTCTCATAATTGGGGAGGAAATAAAAGGTTCTAAGTTTTTCCTTTTTTTTGGTTTTGTTATACGACAATCAATCTTTCTGAATATATGTGTAAATAAATAATGTTCGATAAAAAATGAATTTGACATTTTAATTTCTAATATTTGCTTATAGGTGGATGTAAATGCTTACGTTTGAGGCCTGCAATGGAAGAACATAAGCATGTTTTTAACTAATTGAAAATATTATTGGAAAAAAGGTAAGTTGTTGTTTTTTTTTTTTGAGGAGGAAAGGTAAGTTGTTCTTGAATTATTATGTCTACAAAATATTAATTTTTAAATATCAAGTGACACAAATAATAAAATTTTACAAGGGGCCGGAAAACGACATTACCTATCCAAACTATAGCGTTCTTACACTTTGGCATCTGATTTTTTTCCCACTTTATCATCTGATTTACATGGGATTCACATTTTACAGTTTGCAATATGGAGCACTCAGACATCAATATATTTCTTTGGATTTCTGTCACACACGAAACATGCCTTTTATGTGAGCACATTTTTCTCAAATTCAAGTTTCTTGATGTGGGCAAAATAGTAATCAAACTTTCCGGAATTAAGTTCAACAGCTAGAATTAACCGAAATATGCTCAAATAATATAACCGTTTTTTGACAAAATATTCTAGCAGTGGACCGGTGTTTCATATGGCATACTGCAATTCCCATATAGTTAAGATGGTAAAGTGTAGAAAAAAATTGTTTAGACGCAAAACGTGATGATTGTTTTTTTAATTTTAAAATAGGGTTATTGATTTTTTGCATCATGTACTATAGGGTCATTGCAGTTTCAGTACCTGGACTAATTTGTTTTTTTGAAAGTAGTACCTAAACTAAATGAATTTGTGGAAGTGCAACCTAATACACACCGGTGATGGAATATTCCACCGGGATTCCATCACGTGACACACACACCCCTTTTTTAAGGGTATTTTCATTAGTTTAGGTTGTCATCATTTATAAATGGACAAATATACCCTATTATACCCTATCCATCCTCAGTTCTCCGAAATTAGGACAAATTCTCCCCTAATTTCTTCATGTTTGTCAATTTTGTGCCCTGGGAGCAATGTGGAAGAAAACATCTGAGATTAATCATGGATGTATTTAGCAATTGTGGTAGAAAATGCAACAATAAAGACCTCGTGGACTGACATTAACCCGGAAGAAGGTACATGGCATGTAAAAAATTCAAGGTATGCCTTTTATTTTATAAACCATAGTTTCAATTTTGCTCGATTTATTAGATTTTTCGCAGTAATTTGCTATGTAGTTAAAAATGTGATATTGGTATGCATTTTATTTGTGAATATTTTTTATGGAATCCAGTTGAAAACAATTTCTGGAATTTGTAGGAAGTTGGAGGGTGCACTTTCTTCAACTGGATCGACCCCTCTATGTGCAGCAGAGCCCGGCAAATTATCCCTGGACTACTAAAAATGATTAACAAACTTGAAGACCAAGTGAAGGAATTTGACAAACTTGAAGGCAAAATGAAGAGAAAGAGGAATAATGAGATTTGGTTGTGGATGGGTCTGTTTTGTTCTTTGATTGTGGTGTATCTTATGATGTAATGTAATTGTATTATGTAGGAGTTTGTATGGAACCTTTTTAAGTATTATCTTGTAGTAGATATGATATGCCAAATTCATGTTTTCAAGTATGTCATGAATTTGGACATATACCTGTATTGGATGTAATCTTTCAAGTACTGTATTGCAATATATTGCATTTTATGTTATGAATTTGCAGTACATTCAGTCCAAAATAACCATTTGCAAACCATTTGCACAAGTATGCCCAAAATAACTATTTGCACAAGTAAAAATAACCATTTGCACAAGTATGTTCAAAATAACCATTTCATAATGATGTAATATAACCATCTGTACAATTGACAATCTAATCCAAGTTTCAATCAAAAATCACCATCTAGTCTAAAAGAGATGACCATCAAAATCCTGATCCAAGTTGCAAAATAATCACAGTCAAAATGTGTATCCAAAAAAGATGACCATCACAAGTCTACATCCAATTAAACATCCAAAAAAAGAGGACAAACCTCATAACAACCTAACAAGCATCACAACTTCTAGACATTAAGTCACCCAATACTAACATAATATGATCCTAAAATTGGTGTCTCCTCCTCTGTGCTAACTGTTTTCTTGTTGGATGACTGACCTTTGGATGATGAAAATTTCACATCTTCAGTGATGGCATTCTTTCTAGGTGGTCTCCAGGCAGGCTTGGTTGGAGCAGGGAGCTTGGTAAGTTTTGTTTTCTTTGATGGTTTTTGTGGCAATTCAAGTGTAGATGATTGTTGAGTTCCAAGATTTCATTCTTGCTCACCTGTATCAAATATTTAAGAGTGCAGTCAAGTTACATAATTAAATTGAACTTTGACAAAATTAAACAATGGTTTGTACCTTCAGTTTTCTCTTCACTGCTTGAGATTTGAATTGTTTCTACATTACCTTTTTGCCTTTGTCTTTCACTGTGGAATTAAGTGTAGAAACTGACCTCTTAGTTGTTCCCTGTACAAAAAAAAGATTAACAAATGTCAAAAGTGCAACAGGGTATGATTGAAAAAATTACAGGCTTGTATGATATAAAAAAGGTTACCTTTTTAGAAGGTGGTTGTTTTTCTTGATTTGTAGAGGGTATATCCAAACCTGGTCTTGAAGAAGAAGCATTTTTATTCTTAGGGCACCCTCTAGCATTGTGATTTGGCTTATGATATATTGTGCAACTTATTGTAATTCCCTTTTTTGACATCTTAGTAGGCTTCTCCTTGCCCTTTCCCTTTTGTTTTCTTTTCCCTTCATCTTGGTCCTTCCTTCTATCATCCTTTTTGGGTCTCCCAGGAAGTCTATCAGAAACAAAAGGCAATAAAGGTTCAACATCCACATTGGGCCACATGTCACAGTCATTCATTATGCTCAATACATGACTGTATGTCTTCAAAAACATTTCTTTTCTATACCAGCTTTCCACATAATCTTCTGGTGTCAGCCCTAGGAAGTATAATCCACTTATTTCATGGGGATAAGGTATACATGTAAGCTCCCATCTCCTGAAAGAACAAACTCTATTTCCAATGTGCACCCTAAATTTCTTACCATTTGCACTTTCCACCTCCAACTCATCACAACCATTCCAATTAGCAATGTATGACATGGCCTCCTTTTTGTATTCTTGTAATAACTTCTCAATCTTTGGGCAAAGATCCCCAGTGTGCTTCATCATCTCATCTCTTCTGACATAAATCCTTTTCATCAAAATCCGTCTAATTCCTCAAACATTGTTACAATAGCCCTATTTCTGGCTCTTAGAATCAAAGCATTGAAACTCTCAGACAAGTTATTCAAAAATATGTCACACTTAGAGTGGGGACTAAAATGTGACCTAGACCAATGATCTGCAGGCCTTTGCACTAACCACTCATATGCAGTTGTGTCCCTAGCTTTCATTTTATTCATTGTAGCATTGAAATCCACTATCCTAGTGGCTCTGGCAGCCTTCCACAGAATTGTTTTCAGTGCCAACCCTTTATGACTTTGCTTGAAAATTCCATATAAGTGTTGAACACAAAATCTGTGCTCACAGCCTGGTAGCAATTGTTCTACATCATCAATTAAACCCTTTTGTTTATCAGACATTATTGTGAAATGGTAAAGGTTCTCAATATTCAAATCATGCTTCAGTAATTGACTACATTATGCCCAATGTAGTATCTATGAAATCCATGCCCAATGCTAATTTAGGGTGATCAAATTATGCCTAACTGGATTCTTGCCAACCTTTTTTGTCCAGCTTTGGATCAAACAACAAATCATCTTCATCAGAATTATCATTCCCACTATCTACAAATTCCTCTCCTACCGAAGAATCAGACCCAATTGACTGATCTGCATCACTATCACTAAGTTCAGTGTCTCCTTACACTATAGCACTACCCACATTATCATCCATTACCCCATTATCATCCTCACTACCCACATTATCATCCTCACTTCCCACATGTTCAGCCTCACTTGCCACATTATCATCCCCACTATCTTCAAAATCCCCCAAGAAATTCAAAGGCTCATCAATATGAGGAAGGTATTCAGTAATGTTGGATTGTGTTTGGTGTGTTTGGTGTATGGGTTTCATAGTATTTCTTTTATCAAGTGCAGCAAGTTCAATATATTTTTCATGTTCAACAAAAATCCCAACCATCCTATTTTCATTAATGAACTTCACCAAATTCAACACATCAAAATCAGTTTCAATGTCATCAAATCATTGGAATCATTTATCCCAACTTTACTACAATGAAAACATTTAACTTCCTGCAACCCAAACTCATTACCCATAGTAAATAGTTCAAGCATTGGCAATTCATCATGGTCACAAAAATCAATGTGACTTACCGTCATTTTCTCACCCACATAATATGTTGACCCATTATGCCTGGACTCCCCAGAATGATACAATCTTATGGTAAATAATTCAGAGTTTGACCCTAAGCAGACAAAAAACAAAAAAACAAAAAAACAAATCAGTTCTTCATCAAACCACAAACCCAATAAAGGTTAAGTTTTTTAAAGAGTTTTTTGCACCCCAAACATCCAACATTTTTCAAGAAAATGATTAAAAAATTACAGTAATCAGGGCACATCCTCCCAACGGGAGAACATCGTGGTTTATTCGGTCTCTAATTGCCAATCCCATTGTGTCTCTTTCTTCAATGCTTGCTGCAATTTGTTTTTCAGGTTTCCAAGCTTCGAGATTTTTCACAGGTTAATTTTGATTTGTTTAAGTTTAGGGCTTGCAAGTTGCAATTTGGTAACCCTAAGCAGGGATTTGGGGATTTGTGAATTCTCGTGCAAATCACGTGAGTCTTTAGGCGGGAGAACGCGAGTCTTTAGGCGGGAGATTAATGACAACCTAAACTGACAAAAATACCCTTAAAAAAAGTTTCCCATACTCATATTCGTGTCGCTATTTTACGTAAAAGACAAACATGGGGCTCATGAATGCTCCTAGTTTCTAAGCAACAACAAATAGAGGAGTATAACCTCGATTGGTCCATTTTTTTTTCTTCGTTTTTTTTTTCTTTTTTTCTCATTTTTCTCTTTTTTCACAAGCTTGGTTTAACAACTAGTTAACCACTACTAAATCAGGAGTTCTCGGACGTTCATAGCGCTAGGTATCGTCGTATATGCCTTAACACATCAAGTATTTATGGTGTTGGAAATCTCGTCAAAATTTAGCCCGCATCCATGTCAATTTATCCTAGACAATCAATTGCTTCACATTGAAAACACAAATTAACAAGTTAATAAAGGTATAAATGGGCTAAGTTATTGACTAGCAAACACTCAATTTGTAAAAAAAAATCACATCTCTTGCGGACATACTAAAAATTAAAACAAACACACACAGACTCATAATAAAAACAAGCACACAAACATTCCGAAAATGTTAGTGCACCCACCTCCAACTTAAAGGTTCACATTGTCCTCAATGTGAAAGAAAGAGATGAACAACCACACAAAAAGTAAAGAAAACAGAAGAAAAATAAAAGAGGTGGAAAAAGAAAAAACATGACCTTACTACAAGAGTGAAATCGATGTTTGAGCGCCATTGAGTTGTTTAGAACGGGACCTTCGTCGGCATCTTCATACCTATTCAAGCATAAATAATACACAACTCGAATACCGTGAAGGCTCAAATTTTTTTGATTAAGACAACAAAGAAAGAAGTCCACACCATTTTTTTTACATGACCCAAAAATAATCAAAAT
Source organism: Rehmannia glutinosa (assembly GCA_016081115.2). Taxonomy (NCBI): domain Eukaryota; kingdom Viridiplantae; phylum Streptophyta; class Magnoliopsida; order Lamiales; family Orobanchaceae; genus Rehmannia; species Rehmannia glutinosa. The sequence goes on along the minus strand of CM071930.1, from coordinate 14,749,611 downwards.
GTGGTTTGAAAATGACTCTAAGGACTTGTGTTTTTTTTGAAAGAAAATAAAAATAAAAATAAAAATAAAAATAAAATGCATACAAACATCAGGTTGCCTCCCGGGTAACGCTTTTTTACGGTTGTATAGCTGGACTAATTCACCTAAATGTGAAGATTAGTCGGGTGGAGCTTTGAACTTATAAAAATACCTTTGGCATTTAGTAGAACTACCTCCAACTTCATGGTTCAAAATGTGATCTTTGACCTTTCGGGTCCCTATTTTGGATATAACCTTTCTAAGAAGATTATTTTTCGTGGGTTTGCCTGCACCTTGAACAAAACTTTTCTCCAAGAGATTTTTAAATTTCTCATCATGCAAAGGAATTGAAGCAACAAAAGAACAAGTAGTATCCTTTTCAATATCAACATGAATTTTAAAATTTACTTGTTCATCCCCCACTCTCAAAGTTAATTTTCACTTATGTACATCAATAATTGATTTTGCCGTAGCCAAGAAAGGATGCCCTAAAATTAAGGGAACCTCTATATCATCATGCATGTCAAGAATAACAAAATCAACTGGAAACACGAATTTATCAATCTTGACTAACACATCATGAATAATACCTCTAGGATGTTTAATCGATTTATCGGCTAATTGAATGTCCATCCTAGTAGGTTTAAGTTCACCTAATCCCATATGCTTGAATGTCTCATAAGACATCACATTAATACTAGTTGCTAAGTCAGCTAGCGCCCTATCAACAGGTAAACCATCAATTGTACAAGGGATGATAAAACTTCCTGGATCATTAAATTTTTGTGGTAGTTCATTGGAAGAACATTTATCATTCAATTGCATATTTGATAATTCGTTAAGCTTATTTTCATTAGAAATGATGTCATTTAGATCCATTACATTCTTCGAGAGGTTAAACAAATGGAATATTGGTATGTAATTGTTTGAATGATTCGAGGTACTTACCAAATTTGTCCTCCATTCTCTCTTCTTTGGTTAGACTCCGGTAGGGGATCTTGGGCTTGTATTCTGCAACAATCATTTTCCTGAGCTTTTCCTTGGGTATGTCATCCTCCACATATTTCAGCATGAGGGTGTTGGCACAATCATGTCCATGTGGGAAACTAATGGTAATTGCCTTTACGCGCTTCCTTGGGTTTGGCTTAGTGTTACTCGGCAAACTCCCTTGTGGCCTTTTGGAAATTATTTTCGCAATCTGGCCTATATGGTTTTCCAAATTATGGATAGATGCCTCTTGAATTTTTAAGGATGTTTCGACCGCCTGGAATCGGGCATCTGTTGATTGCACAAACTTTGTTATAAGTTCTTCCAAGTTAGGCTTACCTTGAGTTGGCTGGAATCCGGGAGGCGTGTGCAGATTAGGATTGGGGTTAGGCCGTGGTTGGCCTTGATTACCCCAACCAAAATTAGGATGTTGTCACCACCCAGGATTGTATGTGTTGCTGAAAGGATTATTTGGGTGATTTATGGCTTGTTTCTCAACATAATTGGCCTGTTCAGGTTGCGGTATTGTGTGTGGGCACCCCTGATGATTATGGGGTCCTCCACATGTTTCACAAGATAAAACATGCGGTGGTGGTGGTTTAGGAGCCGCTAGATCATCGATTTTTTGGGCCAAAGCTTTGACCTGTGCAGCTAGTGTAACCACTGCATCTGCATTGTATACACCCACTGTTATGTTGGTTTTACCTCGTACGGATTGCCATTGATAGCCATTCATGGCCATTTCCCTCTATTCGATCTTGGGCGGCTTCTGGTGTTTTATTGTTCAAAGTTCCCCCAGCCGCCGCATCAATCATTTGCCTCGTTGACGAGAGTAGCCTATTGTAAAATGTTTGGACTTGCATCCAAACAGGAAGGCCATGATGTGGGCATTTCCGTAATAATTCCTTGAATCTTTCCCAGGTGTCGTACAAGGTCTCATCGTCTTCTTGAGTGAATGAAGAGATTTTATTCCTCAGTCATGCAGTTTTAGCCGGTGGAAAAATACTTCAAAAGGAACTTTTCAGCCATAATGCTCCATGTTGTGATTGTTCCTTTTGGTAAAGTACTTAGCCGCTGTTTAGCTCGTCCCCGAAGAGTAAATGGGAATAGGCATAAGCGGATGGCATCGTTAGAGACCCCATTGATTTTGAAAGTATTGCAAATTTCGAGGAAATTTGCGATATGGTTATTGGGATCTTCGTCTGGTAGGCCGTCGAATTGAACAAACTGTTGCACCATTTGAATAACATTTGGTTTGATCTCAAAATTATTGGCGGCAACAGTGGCCACGTGCCGTCCATAGATGGCTTGGCGTAGTCGTACATGGTTCTTTATTGTTCATCTGCCATGACAGGATCCTTGCCTTCGTTAATATCCTCCCTGTGGTCTATATTAGTGCTTTTCTCTATGTTTCTACCGGCGGTCTCATGCTTCCAAATTCGGCGACGAGTAGGCATGCACTGCGGTAAATAAAAACGATAAGTGTAATCCAAGACTTACAAGGATAAATAAGATGAAAGGCAATAAAAATAAATAAAAAAAATGATTAGATTAACAAAAATAAAGCGTTCTTAATATTACAATCCCCGGCAACGGCGCCAAAAACTTGATGGCTCAAAAGCTACCTTTAAAACCTTAGGCAACTGCACCTATCGTTTTATAGAATAGATTATTGAGTACCGAGTGTCATTCCCACGAGGATTGTAAGTAATAGTAATTACCGTCTTTTTGTTATCTAATCTATCAATTTTTAGAGTTTTTGTTGGTTTAAAAATTGAAAATAAAGAATTTGGAATAATTGCAACTTACAATAGATCAAATAAAAAGTAGATTGTAGAATAAGAAATCAAGAGCTAGAAATGTGTTGAATGTAAATCCCTCTAGAATGTTTTTGTAATTTAACAAGATAAAGATACAACCAAAAACCCTTTAGCAAAAATCATCCTCTTTTAATAAAATCTCATGTGTCATGGACCGTAGAAATTCCTGATTTAAGTTAAACCCTCTATCGAGCGCGAATAACTCCTAACCTCAAGTTGATTAACTGAAATCTCTTTCTAGTTAAAACCCCCAAGATTGCATTATAACGATTTGTGAATTCCCATATTAGGTTTGACCCTAATCCAGAAGATTTATGTCGTCCTATATCTAGGATTGCATGCAACTTTTTTCACTTATATAGGTTCTATTTTACCATGAATCTCTTGATTTCCCAGTAAAAAATAAACTTCAAGTTAATATTGTGCATATACCAATTCGAATGAATAAAGCATAATATAAGTGAATCACACAAAACATGAAGATTTTATTAAAAACATACAAACCTTAATCACAAATTCATTCTAGAGTTCATTACATTCAAACTCTAGAAATTTAGCTACACATGGCTTTGATAAAAGAGTATACTACACAAGAAGATTTGAATAAAATGAACATGGTGTACTTAGCTCTTATTCAAGACCAATACAAGACTTCCTCCTTGTTTGATGATGTTGAGATCCAAGTCTTCTCCTCTAATGCTCTTCAACTTCCAACTCTACCTCTCTTTTATTCTCTCAATGTATTTTGCTTTGTAATTTAGAGACAATGAATCAATGAATATACAATGAATGATTCCCCCAACTCATACTCTTGGCTTTTATAGACATCATTTTTGTGCAATGTAGGTCCCAAGGGGTGTGAGTGTAACGTTTAGAAGGGGGGATTGAATAAACCATACCAACTTTTCGATTTAGTCCTTTTAAAACGTTCAGGGTTAATACTTCACAACTGAGTCCTTGATGGGCAGCTAAGTTAGTTAATCAGCAGAGTTAGTCACTCAACAGACTTGACTGAGCTGTTGATAGAATAACTCAGCTATTTTGACTAAAGACTTAACTCGACTGTGATATGTTTTTTGGAAGACTTAACACCCTTGAATTTTGGTTAAATATGTTTTAATGCTTGGTTTTAGCACTTTGTTGATCATCAATTAAATAGCAAATTTATCAGCAGATATTAAAGTAATGTGCAGAAATTAAAGTGCTGAAATGTAAATGACACAATAAGTTTTTATAGATGTTCGAAGATGGGGTAATTTATCTACTCCTCTCTTCTCCAACTCCTGGAGGAATCCACTAAGTATTGGTCAATATACAAAGTGGTTAACAGTCCAGATGCAAATCTTGATCACACAATGACTTGATCCTTTGGGACTCGACCTGGAGATGCCTTGGTCACACACGGTGGCTTCTCGTGACGACTCGGCTTCTTCTTCACAGGCGGTTTTGCTTTTGCTACTACAGCCCACTTGCTCACTTGCTTCTTGGATTTGATCACGAAGCCCTCCAAAAACTTGAGACTGGTTCGACCTTGAACCTTCCTACAATCCTCCGTGGAATGTAGACCCCTTGATTCTTCAAATGTTTCCTCTTCAACTGATTGAAGTCATCTTTCCTTCACAGGTGAGTGTTTGATTGATTTCCTTCGTAGTGTAGGCTTGAGGATTGAACTTGAATGATTTGAGAATATTTTTGGTTACAGATATTGCTTTTCTTGTTAGTATTTGTTTTCTGATTGTCAAGGTAACCAAATGTTTTTCTCAAATAGATTCCTCAGCCTTTTATAGTGTTCTTTTGAAAATTTGCCCGTTGAAGAGATAGGCTCATTTTCAAAAGACACTTGTGGTCGTTGGCTTGTCTTGTTGCAGTCCTTGGAATTGACATTTCCTCGTATGAATGATTATTCAGCTTTTCGAGTTCGACACGGTGCGAGCTTCTCATTGGTTTATTCCTTTTGCACGCTTCGGGGTGAGCACTTCAAGAAAGGTAGTATGGAAGTATTACTTGTTTAAGTAATTCTCTTGACTTACGGCAACGGATCTCTTTCGATTATCTCGACTTGATTTTGCATTTCCTTGACTTCCCAGGTGACTTGAGTCGACTTCCAATCATGGATGACTCATCCGTCACTTCAACTTGAGACTTGGTTGTCTTGAGTTGACTTGACCGACACTTCACTCAGTGCATCTCACCGCACCTTTCGAGTTCTGTCTCTCCTCTTCTTTGCCACACTCACCGCCTCACAGTAGCATAGATCTTCCTTCTAGTCTCCGGTTGACTTCTTGCATATCTTGGCATAGCCGACTTAACTCAGCTCGACTAGCCCTATCTATTACAATGCAATTTACAACAAAAATGGGGTGCCAACTTTCTATTCTAAGTTTTACATGGCATTCATCAAAATCAAAAAATTAATTTCCCAACAATTTCCCCCTTTTTGATGATGCCAAAACTTAAACCATTCATTCAATAATTGAATAGCAAAGATACATACAGACAATGTAGAATCACATAATGTATGCGTAGAATCAATCTTTTATTGATCATAACATTCTTGTTCTTTACACAGCTGTTTACAGAGTGTATCAGAGCTTAAACAGAACTTGAGGTAACCATGTTGTTCTATATCTACGCAAGTATAGAAATTATACAATTTTATTCAATGTACAGAAGACTTACATAAAGATATATTTACATAGTAAAATACATGAAGGGGTGGACAACAACACTTCATCTCATTCGTTGCCTCCTTCTTTCCTCTTCTTCATCTCTGACATCTTCTGACCTTTTTCTCTTCTTCTCATCTTCAGCTTCCTTCTTTTTCTCATAAGCCTTTCTGGCAGCTTCATCTCTTCTTTTTCTTTCTTGTCATTCCTCCCACAGCTGAGTTTGTCTTCTATTTTCTTCTTCAATCCTCTTCACATACTCAGCATTGTTCTTAGCCACTCAGCATTCATCCCTGCTTCAACTATCTTTCTCTTTTCAGCCATGGGTACTGCAGGATGTTGGAGCGGTAGAGTTACTGGGAGTTTGCTGATGATATCAGCTGTGACAAGACCTTGTTGGGGGGTTTTAGCAATCATCAAGGTCATGTCTTTCGAGCCTTCCCCCTCAACAGATTTTCCTTTCTTCTATCTTCTCTGTTCTCATTTGTCTTTCCCTTCACAAAGTGCGTCCTCCTTTTCACTTGGATCCTTTCAACGCCTTTAGGTATTCCTCTTCCCCCTTTTTGGCATCATCAAAGGAGAGAGGAACCCCTGCAAACAAGCTAGCAATCATGAAGTCTAAGCGACTGATAGCTGAGTTATGCTTCGAATCTGCTGCAGAGTATGCTGCACGGAATTTGGAGCGGGTGGCGTTGGATTCAGCTGTCACCAGCTTCATTTCAGCCATGAGGAGGCTGAACTTCCGATCCATGTTCTCCTCTACGCGCAGGAGCTCTTTCTTATTGTATTCACGCAACAACTTCATCTTTGTGTGGTGAGATTCATGCGTTCGTTCGATGTTCTCTTGCATTCTTGTCTTCGTATCAGCATTTTCAGCCCACCAGACTAGCAATTTATTGAACAATGTCCTGAAATATCGAGCTTGTTCTACGCGCATTGTTTGCTGTTGTTGCCACCATTCCCGGATCCTGACAATTATTCCTCGCAGATCGGCAGTAAGATTTGCGTCTCGGTTATCCAGCCTCATGTCTAGTGAGGCCTGGTGCCTCTCCATCTTCTCTATCTCTGCAAATATGGCCTTAAAAACTTCTCGAACCTCAGCTGTCACTTCTATCTCAGCTGGCGGCCAAACAGCGTCAAAGTCAAAGTCTGTTGGGATGATGGTCTCTGTTGGAATAACAGGATCAGAGTTTATGGAAACGTTCTTGATCTCGGTGATTCTTGAGAAGGTCGAGTACTTCCCACAGAGAAGGGAAATGATTCTTCAAACGAATCATCACGGGCAATGGGAATCTGTTGAATGACAACTTGTGCTCGTGAAGTTCCCGGTGGAGTCGATCCTGCTGCAGCTTGGGAGCTGCGCGATTGACTCTGTTTCAATTTGTGGTGTGTTGTGAAGTTGACCCGACTTGCCGAGCCTCAATTTGTTTTTAACTTAACCGTCGGTCTCGGTGATTTTTCCTTATGAGTTGGTGGTCCTCGGCCATATCGAGCGTCATCGGACAATGATGAGATTTCAAGGGTGGCTCATCATCAAAATTAAAGGTTTGGCGAGTAGCCTTAAGGTCGGACTTACTCTCGTGCTTGGGAGAACATCCTCGGTGAGTCTTTTGGATTGGCAATGGGGATGACTCGGCCGTCTTCACCTTCGGATCCCGAGAAAGGTTACATCGGGATTTTCTTGGGAATCGTGAAGAGCACTTATCTCCTTTTCAGATGGATCAATGATAATAGGAGGGATGTTCTATGCGTCAGTCTCATTACCCCGGGAAGTCTCAACCTCCCGTTGGCCTACACTACCTCCTGCAATCTCAACTGCAGCGAGGCCTTGGACAGTCCCTTCGACAGTGTCAGCTGTCTTGGGGTCTTCTGAGGTGGCATCCACTGGAGTCTCAACTCCATGGATTGCACTTTCATTGCCCAGTGTTAACTCCCGGGCGATTCCTTCTCGTGCCTCGATCGCACCAGCCGGCGTCATTGGCTGCAGAGCGGTTGGCACTTTTGAGACGATGATCTTAATCGCCTCGAGCCTCATCGATGACAACTTGATGTGTATCCGTTTGTTGTTCCTTCTCCACTTCGCCTCCAAGATTCGTTGAGGAGTCAGCTGCAGCATCCTCCGACCTTGCTGCAGTGGAGGGAGTTTTCCCCTCAGCTGGCACACCAGCTGAGTGACTTGGAATGAGGTCACTCGTCTCCGGACTCGGCTATTCCTTTGAGTGTTCAGCCGTTGGGGCGGTGGTAAGACACCTTCGTTAGGGGTAGGCTCATTTGGGGTCCCCACAGTCCCGCCATCGCCGATTCCTTAATACCCTTCTTCGAGTGAGCGGGGAAGTGGTGGCAGCAACAAGCGTGGCAATAGGTCGCACCACTCCCATCGGATCAATCTCCAATCGTGATGTTGAAGACTCCTGGGCCTTCCAATAATCGTTGCTCATGTAGGGCCCTGGATTCCCGCATGGCTTGCTGCTTCGCACTTCTTCTGTAGAAGGCGAGGATCCGATCCTCATCACTCCCAGAGAGGATGTCAAGATGAGGATGTGAATGATCGGTGGTTCTAGTAAAGGGACAAATCGGCCTTTTCACGAGCCTCGGCTTCCTCCTCGATCTACCGCTTCTCCTTGTCTTTGAAGATCGGCAAGATATCGTGCAGTTTTTCTTCATCCGAGTGCTTGGACCACATTGGTCAATCCGAGAAAGTTCAATGATTCGTCTTCTTTTTCAATAAATTCGGTCTTTGGAATCGTTTCCTGGATCGACTCGCTTCCACTTCCTCCATTTCGCAGAGGCGATTTTGGATGTCTAGATATGGTGGGGATAGGATCATTACATCATCATCATCTTTATCATCTTCTCCTGCTTTGTCCCTCGTTCTCGGGGATTGAAGGTAGCAAACTTTGGTGCTCCACACCCTCGATGGCGTGTTGCGGAAGGGAAACAACCCATCCCAACAGGAGAGTTTGCTTTCTAAGTTACTTCTTGTGTCTTGTGTCTCGACTACATTCGTATTCAGTTTTGTGTATTGATTTGCCTCTGTGATCAGACTTGGACTTGCTGTTTCATCTATAATCTCTGGAGACTCTACTTCTCCAAAGAATCTCCGTATTTGCTTGGTGAGTGGTGACTCGGCCGGTTTCTCAAGCTCGGAGAGCTTGAAGATTCTTCTTCTTCTTTTGGTTTTCACCGGAGGAATATCTAGTTCTACTTCCCTCCGGTTCGTCGAAGGTAAATGCCTTCGATTGTCTTAGAAATTTTGCCTTCCTTGTTGTGATGATCCTCTTCTTTTTAATCACTGGAGAAGGGATTAACGGTTCGTTCTCCTGCGGCTGCAGGGGGGAGACATGGCTGCGGGGCGGGTGACTCATTTGAAAAGGGCGGGGGCATCTTTTGTTTTTTGTTTCTTTCTTTGCTGCAGGGCAAGCAATCTTTTTAGCTTGTTGTAGGGCAGCTTCTTCTTCGGGGAGAGGAGGAGGCAGTTGTTTCTTCAAGGCGGTGATTCCCCCTCACTCGTGTCAGCTCTCTTGGCATAAGCTCTCCTCTGTGCTCCGGAGAGATTAGACCGGAACATCTTCTTGTTTGCATGGAACGCCTTTCCATGTCGAAGAGGGACTTCTTTTACTTCCATCATCCGGCCAATCACCAGGCCGCATCGCAGGATCCTCCAAACGAACCATCCTTCTTTAAGGATTTATTCCCAACATTTTGGCGAGTCTGCTTTGTATACAAACTCAAATTGAGTTCACCTTTTTTTTCTTCTATGATCGCAGCCATCACGATCGGTTTGGTTTTGGATAGGTACCGATTAAAGCTTCCAAATTTGATGTCCACACACTTGGCAACAATATCCGAGTGAGCTTATGGTAGTCTTCCTTCAACAACTTCTTCTCATCTGTGTAGACAACCTTCGCAGCATAGTCGGGCTTGGCCACTTCCTTCCAAGCAAGAGCCAGGTTAACATCGACTTCATAAATCTCGGCACTCCTTCCCCGGCAACAAGCGATGTTACGCGGATCTTTGGCAGTGATGGTGAACTCTTTTCCGTGAGAAGAGGACTTGATGCCCTCATCGTGAACTTCAACGTTCAAGTAGAACTGTCGACCTCTTCTATGTAGGTCAACGTAAACTCCATTGTCAAAAACAGTTTCAGTACTGACTTTTCCAGCTTCTCTGCTATCTTCTTCATGAGGGTGTCGTCAGACCCCTGTTTGATCATGCCGTCGAAATCCACAGTAGACCCAGTGTGGATTTGCTTTCCCAACTTGACAAAATCATGAGTAGATGCCATTTCTCGATGTTTTACCGAACGAAACTTTGAAAATGAACTTGAGGATTTGTAGGGTTTTGAGAGAAAGTTTATTTCTTTGCTTTTGAGAGAGAGATGAACAGTTTTGGTAAAGTGAGAGAAAATTGGAAGAAACGGTATATGTATGGGTTATGAAAGGACGTGCGGGTGGTTTTTGAAATTTGATCAAGATCAACGGCTTAGATTTTGCACGCCGATTAACATTTAATTTCTTGCATTTAATGCAGCAGCATTTATATCCAATCATAAACTTTGTGTGCAGCTTTTGATTGTACACGTCATGATTATGCTGACGTCATTCTTAAAAACATTCCCGCTTAGTAAAAATGACTGCGTTTTTGTCACTTTGCTCATAAATGACTCAGCTTATTCCTTAGCTGATTTAACTCTTCTCTCTTTGCACATAGGTACTCAGCTGTCAGTTAACTTGACACAACCGATTCTCGATCCGGTGATTCACTAGGCGATTCAAGAGTTCAAAGCCCTTTTTCATCTTTTCATGTTCCATCTCTTTTCTTTGACTCTTCTGAGTGTCAACTCAGCTCAATTAACCCTAATTCATGCTTGAGTTCTTCAAATCTTGATTCACATAATGGTTTTGTGAATATGTCGCCTAATCGCTTATCAGTTGAGATATATTCCAAGGTGATGTCCTTCTTTTCAACATGATCTCTTATGAAGTGATATCGACATCAATGTGCTTTGTTCTTGAGTGCAACACAGATTTTGAGTGATTGCAATTGCACTTGTGTTATCACACATAATTGGAATTTCCTTTTCTTCAACTTCATAATCTCTCATTTCTTTGTCTCATCCATAAGACTTGGGCACAATAGTCGCCATGACTATGTATTCGTCAATTTGTGGAGGTAGCTATTGAATTTTGCTTCTTTTGAACCAGGAAATTAGCCTATTTCAAGCATTTGACATGTGCACGAGGTACTCTTCTGTCAACTCTACATCCAAAGATAGTCGAGTCGAATACCCAATTAGCTTGAATCCACCTTCCTTTGGATACCATAAGCCAACTTCTTGGCTTCCTTTCAAATATCTCAAGATTCTCTTGGTTGCGTCATGTGGCTTTCTTTTGGAGCGATTGAAATCTCGCACATACACCTACAAAGAAAGGTGATGTCGGCCGCTTCTTTGTAAGATAGAAGCAGTTGATCCAATAAGTGCTCGTATCTTGTTTGATCCACAGGCTTGCCATCTGCATCCATATCTATTTTGATCGATGTATTCATTGGTATTTTCATAGAAGACTTCTCTTCCATACCAAATTTCTTCATTAAATCTCTGGTGTATTTTGTCTGACATATGAAGGTTCCATCCTTCAGCTGTTTTACTTGGAGTCCAAGGAAGAATGCCAGCTCTCCCATCATGCTCATTTCCTATTTGCTTTGCATAAGATTTGAGAATTAATCACACAACTCTTTGTTTGTGGATCCAAAGATGATGTCATCCACATATATTTGAACAAGCAGTATACTCTTTCCATCTTGAATTCTGAAGAGTGTTCTATCCACTTTTCCTTTTGTGAATCTGGTCTCAGTCAGGAATTGTGATAATGTATCATACCATGCTCTTGGTGCATGTTTCAATCCATATAAACCTTTCTTGAGTTTGTATACCTTATCTCCAAGAGTCTTCTGCTCAAATCCTGAAGGTTGTTTAACATATACTTCTTCCTCCAATAATCCATTAAGGAATGCACTCTTTACATCCATTTGATATGCAGTGAAGTTCTTGTGAGCAGCATAGGCAGTAAACATCCTTATGGCTTCCAATCTTGCCACAGGAGCAAAAGTTTCATCAATATCTATTTCTTCTTCTTGGCAATACCCTTTGGCTACCAATCTTGCTTTGTTTCTTACCACATAACCTTCCTCATTCATCTTGTTTCTGAACACCCATTTAGTGCCAATAACATTTTGATGGGTAGGTCTTTGAACCAATTCCCACACTTTGTTTCTTTCAAATTGATTCAGCTCTTCTTGCATGGCTTGAATCCAATGTGTGTCATCCAATGCTTGTGACACATCTTTTGGCTCTATTTGTGAGATGAAACAAGTGAACATAGCTTCTTGTTGGGTTTTGGAACTGGTTTTTACACATTCTCTTACATTTCCAATGATTAGTTCTGGTGGATGGTCTCTCAGCCATCTTACATCAGGTTGGAGTAAGTTAGTTGGATTCAGTCGTCTTGCAACTGTGTTATTTTGATCAGCTCTCTCATCATCACTTAGCCTGCATATTTCCCGATTGTCTTTAAGACTCGGCTATCTCATCTTCATCGAGTTTATAATTCGACTTGACTTCAACATAGGGACTCTTTCGCATGGTTGGTGATTGACTTATCGGTGACTCTTCAATATCTTCTCCATTTACATTGGGTTCATCAAACACCACATGAATGGATTCTTGATAACCATTGTCCTTTTGTTGAGCACTCAGTAGGCTTTGCTTCACCGTGAGTATCCCAAAAAGATACCTTCATCGACTTTAGCATCAAAAGCCTTTAAATTGTCCTTGCCATTGTTATGGATGAAGCATTTGCATCCAAATATTCTAACATTCTCCCTGTCCAAATCTCATAGGGAGTCTTTTTGTCAATTTGTCTGTTTATCATGCATCTATTTTGAGAATAACATGTGTTTATTGCTTGACCCAAAATCTTTTAGCGACCTGCTTACCTAACATGGTCCTTCTTTGCTTCTTTGAGAGTTACATTCCTTCTTTCGCAACTCCATTTTCTTTGTGGAGTCCTTGCGGTGATAATTCATGACCAATACCATTTTCAACACAATCTTTGAGTTATTATACCATTGACAAACTCGGTTCCTCTGTCAAATCTTATTTTGATAATGGTTTGACTCTTCTCGTTTTGGATTCTCTTCATCACATTTGTGGTACTTTCTGCAGAGTTTCTTTCTTCTTGCACATGAATATTGTCCATGTATATTTAGAGTAGTCATCTACTACCACCAAGGTGTATTTCTTCCCACTTATGCTATTTGGTTCAATTGGACCAAATAGATCCATATGTAGCGGTGCAATATTCTTGTCGAAGATGGACATGTCTTTTCTTTGAATGATGATTTGATTTGCTTTCCCATCCGGCATGCATCACATACACACTTTCTTCTTGTATATCGAGTCGCAAGTCCTTCCACGAGATTGCTCCTTGCAAGCTTGTTAATTGTTTTGAAGTTCGGGTGACTCGGCTTCTTGTGCCACTGACCAACTTGATTCAGTAGTGCTTTTTGCTAGAGACAAGTGCTTGGTGTTGCATTGACCAATCTACCACATACATGTTCTTTTTGTCGCATCCTTGCAACACTACTTCATTAGATTCAATGTTCTTGATTTGGCACACTCCCATATTGAATCCAACATTATAGCCCTTGTCACAGAGTTGACTTATGCTTAGTAAGTTGAAATTGAGGCCTTCAACGTATGCAACATCTGTAATTTCTAATCCATTTTTCTTGATGGATCCAATGCCTTTTATTTCTCCTGGAGCTTCATTTCCTCCAAATATGACTTTTGCACCCCTAACCTCCTTGGATTTTGACAGATTTTTCTTGTTTGCTGTCATGTGTCTAGAACAACCACTATCCATGTACCAGGTTCCTTGGCACTCAACTGCTCCTTGAACCTGCAATCAAGGAAATTAGGTTTTAGGTACCCATATTTGTCTGGGTCCTGAGGGGTTAGTATTGTAAGATGATCCAACCAACCTATAGCCAAATGATTTGACTCTAAGAGGTTGCCAACTATCAGTGCCATAGTCGTAATTAATTTTAGCAAATTGCTTGGGGATTTTAGGTTCATACAACTGTCTCTTTTGTCTGTATGCATGTGTATGTGTTTTAGCAATTGTTTTGTTTGGGTAGTTGTGATAACTTTGAGTATAATGCCTGAGTGCATATGTGTGATGATGATAGCTCTTTTGCCTTTGGAATGGCCTTTGCTGAGTCTTAGGCCTTTGCCATTTAGGCTTATATTCCATAGATCTTTGTTGATAGTTCACATTATTCCAATCAGCTTGACTTGGATAATTTCTACCATTCCCATCATATGTATTCCTTTTATAGAATTTCTGGGGCTTTTGGTAGCTCTGTTTCTTCTTTACAGAGTACTTCCTGTTTGGAGTTCTTTGAGGAACTCAAATTTGGATTTCTTCTCGGTTGTCCTCTCGAGCACACTCTTTTTTGTTTTCCTTTTCCTTTATAACCAAGGCCAGTTTGCTTGTGATTGTGCTTTGGAATAAATGTGTGTGCACCATTTGGAGTTTTGGATTTTTGAGATGTTTCATTACTTGAAGATCCTTTTTCCAAAATCACTTTTGGAGCTTGAATCCTAAGCCTGTTTTGTCTCCACATTCTCTTTGACTCAAAATAAGATCATCGAAGGATTTAGATGCCTTAGTGAATGAGGCAATCACATTTTTGAAGTGATTCTCCCTCTTTTCTATAGCAACTATCTCTGCTATTAACTTAGCATTTTCAGCTTTTAGACTTTTATTCTCATAAGCTATGTGACTTAGAGTACTCAGCTCCTTGGTCATTTGTGAGTTTTGGCTCTTGAGTAGGTCGTTTTTCTCATTTAGTAGTGTGTGTAAGGATTTAATGTGTTCAAAGTCTTTCATCATTTTGCCTAATGAATCATAAAGATCAGTGGGTGATGAAGTGTGTGTGTCACAATCACTATCACTAGTATCTGAGTGTGATGAGTTAGAGTGTACCTCATCTTCTTGGTCGAGGTTGGTTTTGTTCCTTGGCCATTCAACGGATCAAGGCTTCTTCTTGAGTCACTTGAGTAGTGCGCTTCACTACTCTCCGAGTCTGCTGCGTCTTTTGACTTGCATTTGTCTCGTGATCTCTGCGACCAACATTGCCTTTCTCTTTTCTTGTCTTCTTTCTCTCAAGACTTTTCTTTCCTCTTCATTCATGTATTTGTTGACTACAGGATATGGGCAATCAATGGCATAGTGCCGGGTTACTGCATAGTTCAGCATAGATTTTCAACTTTTTGATTAGTTCTTTCCATCCTTGGATTGTCGGCCTTTGATACTCGGCCTTTTGATACCGCTGCTCTCTTGGTTGGCCTATCTTCCTTGACTTGGAGGAGCCGAGTGTCTTTCGGAGGATTCACCTTTGCCTCACTTGTAATTCTTGTTGAAGAACTTATTAAACCTTTTAACCATCAGTGCTATCTCCTCTTGGTCAATGACTTCTTTGACCTCAACTCTTTTACCATCCTTAACTATTAAAGCAGCTGTTTTGGGCACAACTGTCTCCTCTTGGTCTTTTCTTCTCAGCTCATATTCGTAGGCTTTGATATCTAAGAATAGCTCATGGTTTGATGTCTTTGATAGGTCCATGGAGTGTCTCATGGCTATGACTTTCATATCCCACTCAGTTGGGAGACTTTTTAGAATCTTCATGCACATTTCCTTCTGTGTATATTCTTTTCCAAGTACAGATAGTTCATTGGTAATTTCTGTGAACCGAGAATCCAGTTGATCCAAGGTTTCTCCTGCAAGCATCTTAAAGTTTTCAAATTTTTGTACAACAACAGATAGTTTATTTTCCTTGATTTGCTCTGAGCCTTCACAAATCAAGGTTAGCTTGTCCCAGATTTCTTTTGCCGTTTTGCATGATTTGACTTTGTTGAACATGGCTTTGTCCAAAGTTTTGTAAAGAATGTCCTTGGCTACATTGTCCAAGTTATATCTTTTTCTGTCATCATTTGTCCATTCAGCTCTTGGTTTTTCAACCATCGCTGGTCTGGGTGTAACATCCTCTTCTCCTTCAGTTGCAGCTCTCCTTGCAGCTGTGTTTACTTTCAAGATTCGTGTAATGCTGATAGATGAGTTTGCATACAAATTTTCCAATCATCAAATTCCTCAATTGTGAACATAGGGATGCGTGTCAAATTTGCTTCCATGATTATAGCTTTTCTTGAATAAAAGAGTTTTGAAAGATCAAGTGCTAAAGCAAGCTTTGAAAAATTTGGAGATCTAGTTCAAGAACTAACCGGTGCGGAAGGCTCAATGAACCAACCGCTCACGATACCACTTGTAGGTCCCAAGGGGTGTGAGTGTAAGGTTTAGAAGGGGGTTGAATAAACCTTACCAACTTTTCGATTTAGTCTTTTAAACGCGTTGAGTTAATACTTCACAGCTTAGTCCTTGATGGACAGCTAAGTTAGTTAATCAGCAGAGTTAGCCACTCAACAGACTTGACTGAGATGTTGATAGAATAACTCAGCTGTTTTGACTAAAGACTTAACTCGACTATGATATGTTTTATTGGAAGACTTAACACCCTTGAATTTTGGTTAAATATGTTTTAATGCTTGGTTTTAGCACTTTGTTGATCATAAATTGGATAGCAAATTTATCAGCATATATTAAAGTAATGTGGAGAAATTAAAGTGCTGAAATGTAAATGACACAATAAGTTTTTATAGAGGTTCGAAGATGGGGTAATTCTTTTACTCCTCTCTTCTCCAACTCCTGGAGGAATCCACTAAGTATTGGTCAATATACAAAGTAGTTAACGATCCGGATGCAAGTCTTGATCACTGGTGACTTGATCCTTTGGGACTCGATCCGGAGATGCCTTGGTCACACACGGTGGCTTCTCGTGACGACTCAGCTTCTTCACAGGGCAGCTGCCTTGCTACTACAGCCCACTTGCTCAAGCTTCTTGGATTTGATCACGAAGCCCTCCAAAAACATGAGACAGGTTCGACCTTGAACCTTCCTACAATCCTCCATGGAATGTAGACCCCTTGATTCTTCAAATGTTTCATCTTCAACTGATTGAAGTCATCTTTCCTTCACAGGTGAGTGTTTGATTGATTTCCTTCGTAGTGTAGACTTGAGGATTGAACTTGAATGATTTGAGAATATTTTTGGTTACAGATATTGCTTTTCTTGTTCGTATTTGTTTTCTGATTGTCATGGTAACCAACTTTTTTTCTCAAATAGATTTCTCAGCCTTTTATAGGGTTCTTTTGAAAATTTGCCCGTTGAAGAGATAGGATCATTTTCAAAAGACACTTGTGGTCGTTGGCTTGTCTTGTTGCGATCCTTGGAATTGACATTTTCTCGTATGAATGATTCTTGACTTTTCGAGTTCGACACGGGTGCGAGCTTCTCATTGGTTTATTCCTTTTGCACGTTTCAGGGACTGAGCACTTCAAGAAAGGTAGTATGGAAGTATTACTTGTTTAAGTAATTCTCTTGACTTACGGCAACGGATCTCTTTCGATTATCTCGACTTGATTGCATTTTCTTGACTTCCCAGGTGACTTGAGTCGCCTTCCAATCATTGGATGACTCATCTGTCACTTCAACTTGAGACTTGGCTGTCTTGAGTTGACTTGACTAACACTTTCACTGTTGCATCTCGGATGCACCTTGATCGAGTTCTTGTCTTCTCTTCTTTGCCACACTCACCCTCACAATGAGTCTTCCTTCTAGTCTCGGTTAACTTCTTGCATATCTTGGCATAACTGACTTAACTCAGCTCGACCAGCCCTATCTATTATAATGCAATTTACAACAAAAATGGGGTGCCAACTTTCTATTCTAAGTTTTACATGGCATTCATCAAAATCTAATAATTAATTTCCCAACATGCAAGAACACATTAATAATGTCATCCTTTGTTAAACAAATACTCCAATTCATTGTTGGGTTGGTGAATTCTTATATTCATATGATAATTGAGGGAATATGGGGACATGTTGCAGCAAAATAGGGTGTTAAAGGTGTACAAAAGTGGTCAAAAAGCTTGGTTGGTGAGTTTTCCATAATTTCGGCATGGAAAAATTACAGAAAAGTGCCCCGGACACGGCCATGTCGCCCAGCACGGCCAGGCCGTGATATTTCTTCATTCAGAGAGCCAGTCTGACACGGCCGTGCTCCCCAACACGGCCAGGCTGTGTTGGAGGCTGTTTTGTGCAAAATTTTCGAGTTTTTCGCTCCCAGTGGAATACGGTTGTGTTGCCCAACACCCCCGGCCCGTGTTGGAACAAAAAGGCCCCAAATCGATGCGTTTAGCTTGGATTTCGAGCGTTTTTGCATCCTTAAACCCCTGGTATGTTTTGACATGAATCCATGGTCCGAAATTCACCAAAATTAGCCATGAATGGTCAATCTACATCAATAAAACCACCTCGGAGTAATATGAACTATGTACAATCAAATATTTACAAAACTAACAATAAAATAACTCAAATTCTACTCAAATATATACATAAAACATGCTTAAAAAGACCCTTATCAACCAGTGTGGATTTGCTTGGAGAGCTTTGCGAAATCATGAGTTTGAGCCATTTTTCTGAAGATTTTACCGATTAAAATGTGAGAAAACTTGCTTGTAAGAACTAGGGTTTGCACTTGGTTACAGAGAAAATGCTTTTCCTTGTTTGAAGATGAATAGTTCATGTGAGGAGAGAGAAAGATAAAGTTTCGTATATAAGTAACGTGAAAGGACGTCCTTCGGAATTTGAATTTTTTTGATTGAGATCAACGGTCGAGATTAGAGCTTCAAAATTGCATTTAATTCCCTGCATTAAATGCAGCAACATTTATATCAAATCATATGGTTTCTTGTGCGGCTTTTTTATTGTGGAGTCATTATTCTGTTGCCGACGTCATCCTTAAAAATATTCCTGCTTAATTAAAACGACTGCATTTTTGTCACTTAACTCATAAATGATTCAGCTTGCATCAAAGTGACTCAACTCTGCTTCTCTCTTCTCATGATGTAACTCAGCTGTTAGCTAACTCGATACAACTGACTTGGGAACTAGTGTTATCACACATAATTGGAATCTTTTTTTCTTCAATATCATAATCTCTCAGCTACTGTCTCATCCATAAGACTTGGGCGCAACAGCTTGTTTGCCCTGTTGACTATGTACTCTGCTTTAGCTGTGATGTATCTATTGAATTTTGTTTCTTGCTGAACCAAGAAACCAATCTATTTCAAGCATTTGACATGTACCTGAGGTACTCTTCCTGTTAACTCTACATCCAACATAGTCTGAGTCTTAGTAACCAATAATCTTGAATTCTCCTTCCTTTGGATACCATAAATTGACTTCCTGGCATCCCTTCAAATATCTTAGGATTCTCTTAGCTATAGTCATGTGGCTCTCCTTTAGTGCAGATTGAAATCTTGCACATACACCTACTGCAAAGGTGATGTCTGGCCTGCTTGCTATTAGATAGAGCAATGATCCAATGAGGTCTTTATATATGGTTTGATCAACAGCTTTGCCATCTGCATCTATGTCCCTCTTGACTGAGGTATTCATTGGAATTTTCACAGAAGACTTCTCTTCCATACCAAATTTCTTCATTAAATCTCCGATATATTTTGTTTGACTTATGAATGTTCCATCCTTCAATTGCTTCACTTGAAGTCCTAGGAAGAAGATCAGCTCTCTCATCATGCTCATCTCAAATTTGCCTTACATGAGGTTTGAGAACTTGTCACACAGCTCTTTGTTTGTGGAACCAAAGATGATGTCATCCACATATATTTGAACAAGCAGTATACTCTCCCATCTTGAATTCTAAAGAGTGTTTTATCAACTTTGCCTTTGGTGAATCCATTGTCAGTTAGAAATTGAGATAATGTATCATACCATGCTCTTGGTGCATGTTTCAATCCATACAATGCTTTCTTGAGCTTGTAGACCTTATATCCAATAGTTTTCTGCTCAAAACCTGGAGGTTGTTCAACATAGACTTCTTCATCTAACAATCCATTTAGAAATGCACTCTTCATATCCATTTGATATACAGTGAAGTTCTTGTGTGCATCATAAGCAAGAAACATCCTTATTGCTTCAAATCTTGCAACAGGAGCAAAGGTTTCATCAAAATCTTTACCTTCTTCTTGGCAATACCCTTTGGCTACCAATATTGCTTTGTTTCTCACAACAGATCCTTCCTCATTCATCTTGTTTCTGAAAACCCATTTTGTGCCTATAACATTTTGATGGGTTAGCCTTTGAACTAATTCCCATACTTTGTTTCTTTCAAACTGATTCAACTTCTCTCGCATGGCCTGAATCCAATGTGTGTCATCCAATGCTTGAGACACATCTTTAGGCTCTATCTGGGAAATGAAACAAGTGAACATAGGTTCTTGTTGTGCTTTGGATCTGGTTCTTATGCCATCTCTAACATCTCCAATGACTAACTCTGGTGGATGGTCTCTCAACCATCTCACATCATGTTAGAGTAAGTCAGCTGGATTCAACCGTCTTGCAGCTAAGTTGTCTTGAACAACTCTTTCACTTTCATTCAGCTGTAAACCTTCCAGCTGTCTTTGAGATTCAGCTATCTCATTTTCATCTGGGTTGAGTGCTCTCACTTCAGCTTCCACATAAGGACTCTTCTGCATAGTTGGTTGATTCAGCTAACTCTTCAATGTCTTCTCCATTCACATTAGGTTCATCAAAAACCACATGGATAGACTCTTCTGTGACCATAGTCCTCTTGTTCAACACTCTATAGGCTTTACTCTTAGCTGAGTATCCCAAAAAGATACCTTCATCAGCTTTAGCATCAAAAACCTTCAAATTGTCTTTATGGATGAAGCATTTACATCCAAATATCCTGAAATATCCAACATTTGACTTCCTCCCTGTCCAAATTTCATAGGGAGTCTTGGTCAATTGCCTGTTGATCATGCATCTATTTTGGGTATAGCATGTTGTATTTATGGCTTCTGCCCAAAATCTCTTAGGCAATCCAACTTCAGCTAACATTGTTCTTGCAGCTTCTTTGAGAGTTTTGTTCCTTCTTTTAGCTACTCCATTCTGTTGTGGAGTCCTTGCAGCTGATAACTCATGAGCAATACCATTTTCAACACAATACTGAGTTATTATTCCATTGACAAACTCAATTCCCCCTGTCAGATCTTATTTTTATGATGGTTTGACTCTTCTCATTTTGAATACTTTTCATCAGCTGAGGTAACTTCTGCAAAGTTTCCTTCTTTTTACACATGAAGATTGTCCATGTATATCTTGAATAGTCATCCACCACTACCAGGGTGTATTTCTTTCCACTTATGCTAGCTGGCTCAACTGGACCAAATAAATGCATATGCAACAGATGTAATATCCTTGTTGAAGAAGGACTTGGCTTATCCTTGAATGAAGATTTGATTTGTTTTTTTATCTGGCATGCATCACATACACTTTCTTTCTTGTACACTGAGTCTGGCAAACCTTCTACAACTCCTTGCAAGCTTTTTGATTGTCATGAAATTCAGGTGACTCAGCTTCTTGTGCCACAACCAACTTGATTCGGTTGTGCTCTTTGCTAGCAGACAGGTGCTTGGTGTAGCAGTAGACCAATCTACTATATACATGTTCTTTTGCCTTGACCCTTGCAGCACTATTTCATTTGATTCAGCATCTTTGATCTGGCATATCCCCATGTTGAATCCTACATTCTAGCCTTTGTCATAGGATGGCTGATACTTAACAGGTTGAAGTTGAGGCCTTCAACATAAGCAACATCAGTGATTTCCAATCCATTTTTCTTGATGGATCATGTGTCTAATCTCCCCTGGAACATCATTTCCTCCAAATATAACTTTGGCACATCTAATCTCCTTGAATCTTAACAGGTTTTTCTTGCTTCATGTCATATGTCTGGAACAGCCACTATCCATGTACCAGGTTCCTTGGCACTCAGTTGTTCCTTGAACCTCCAATCAAGGAAATCAGTTTTTAGGTACCCATACTTGCTTGGGTCCCGAGGGATTAGTGTTGTAAGATGCTCCAAACAACTTATAGCCAAATGGTCCGACTCTTAGTGGTTTCCATCTATCAGTGCCATAATCATAGTGCACATTAGCAAATTGCTTGGGGGTTTTAGGATCATATAACTGTCTCTTTTGTCTGTATGTATGTGTGTGTGTTTTAGCAATTGCTTTCTTGGGGTAGTTGTGGTATTTCTGAGTGTAGTGCTTGGGTGCATATGTGTGCTGATAAAAGCTCTTTTGCCTTTTCAATGACCTTTTATGAGGTTTAGGTCTTTGCCATTTTGGCTTGTATTCCATAGGTCTTTGCTGATGTTTCACATTATTCCAATCAGCATAGTTTGGATATTTCCTACCATTCCCATCATAGGTATTTCTCTGATGAAATTTATGGGGTTTTTGGTAGCTCTATTTGCTTTTCACAGAGTATTTTCTGTTTGGAGTTTGTTGAGGAACTCGGATGAATTTCTTCTCAGTTGTCCTCTCAGCATACTCAACTGGCTGCTTTCCTTTCCCTTTATATCCAAGGCCAATATTATTTTGATTGTGCTTTGGAATAGATGTGTGTGCAACATTTGGTGTCTTGGGTTTTTGGGATGTTTCATTACTTGAAGATCTTTTTTCCAAAACCACTCTTGGAGTTTGACTATGCACAAAGGAATTAAATCCTATGCATGTCTTGTCTCCACATTCCTTTTGGCTCATAATAAGTTCATCCAATGATTGGAATGCTTTTGTAAATGAGGCAATCACATTTTTAAGATATTTTTTCCTCTTTTCTGTAGTAGCTAACTCTGCTATGATCTTGGCATTTTCAGCCTTCAGCTTAGTGTTCTTATAAGCTATTTAACTCAGAGTACTCAACTCTTTAGTCAGCTATGAGTTTTGGTTTTTAAGCTGACTGTTCCCCTCATTTAAAGCTGTGTGTGAGGATTTTATGTGTTCAAAATCTTTCATCATTTTGCCTAATGAATCATAAAGATCAGTGGGTGATAAAGTGTGTGTATCACAGTCACTATCACTTGAATCAAATGGGATGAGTTAGAGTATACCTCATATTCTTGTTCTTTAGCCATAAGGCAGATCATGGCCTTTTCCTCAGAATCACTTGAGTAGTCTGTTTCACTATTATCTGAGTCTGCTGCTTCTTTGCACTTGGCTATCTCAGCAATCTCAGCAGCTAACCTGGCTTTCTTCTTTTCAAGTCTTCTTTCCCTGACGACTTTCCTTTCTTCCTCATTTCTGTACTTGTTGACTGGTGGATAGGAATAGTCAACATCAAAATGTTCTGGTTGTCTGCAATTCCAACACAAGTTCTCAGCTCTCTGATCAGTTGTGTATGTCCTTTGATTATCAGCTCTTTGATAATCAGCTCTTTGATGCTAAGCTCTCTTGGGTGGCCTATCTTCTTTTGCCTTTGAGGGTGCTGAATGTCTTCTGGAGGTTTCACCCTTATTTATTTTATAGTTCTTATTGAAGAACTTGTTGAATCTTTTAACCATCAGGGAAATCTCCTCCTGATCTATGGCTTCTTTTGGTTCAACTCTCTTTCCATCACTGGCCATCAATGCAGTTGTTTTGGGCACAACTGTCTCCTCTTGTTCTTTTCTTATTAGCTCAAACTCATATGCTTTGAGGTCTGAGAATAGCTCATGGTTAGATGTTCTTGAGAGGTCCATTGAATGTCTCAGGGCCATGACCTTCATTTCCCATTCAGCTAGGAGGCTTTTTAAGATCTTCATAAACATTTCCTTCTGTGTATACTCTCTCCCCAGAGCTGAAAGCTCATTTGTAATCTCAGTAAATCTTGCATCCATCTGATCCAGAGTTTCACCTGCAAGCATTTTGAAATTTTCAAATTTTTGAACAACAACAGTTAATTTATTTTCCTTAATTTGTTCTGATCCTTCACAAATTAAGGTCAGCTTTTCCCAAATCTCTTTTGCAGATTTGCAAGATTTGACTTTAACATGGCTTTGTCCAATGTCTTGTAGAGAATATTCTTGGCCACATTGTCCAGGTTGTATCTCTTTCTATCTTCATTAATCCACTCCGTCCTTGGTTTTTCAACCATGGTTGGTCTTGCTTCAACATCGACTTCTTCTCCCTCGCTCTGTGCTCTCACGTACATCTGTGTTGGCTTAAGTATTTGCAGTGGCCCATCCTCTATCACAAACCACATTTCATCATGTTATGCAGATAGATGAGCCTGCATACGTATTTTTCAATCATCAAATTCTTCAACAGTGAACATAGAAATGCGTGTTAGATTTGCTTCCATGATAATAACTTTGCTTGAAAAATGAAAGACTTTGAAAAACGCAATTGTTAAAACCTTTTGAAAATACAGAGATCTAGTTTAGTAACCAGTGCGGAAGGCTCAATGAACCAATCGCTCTGATACCACTTGTAGGTCCCAAGGGGTGTGAAGTAAGGTTTAGAAGGGGGTTGAATAAACCTTACCAAATTTTCGATTTTTGTCCTTTAAAAATATTCAACAGAGTTGACTCAAATAGTTGTGTCCTTGGTGGACAACTAAGTTGGCCTTTCAGCTAAGTTACCCACTCAACAGACTCGACAGAGCTGTTGATAGTATAACTCGGCTGCTTAAGCCAAATACTTAACTTGGCTGGTTTGGTTTTAAACAACAAAAGACTTAACACCCTTTGATTTGTTTTAAGCTTGGTTTTAACACTTAGTTTTAAGCACTTGGTTATTAATAAGTTGGATAGCAAATATAATACTAATAGCAGTTATAAAAGAAATATGCAGGAAAGTAAATTTGCTGAAAGTCAATGACACAAATATTTTATAGAGGTTCGAAGATGGGGTACTTATTCTAATCCTCTCTTCTCCAACTCCCGGAGGAATCCACTATGTAACAGAGATCGTTTACGGTGAACGATCTGAGACAACCTTGATCACGCATTGGCTTCTCTTGCTGACTCGGCCTTCTTCACGGGGAAGGCTGCCTTGCTCTTCACTCACTTCTCAAGTTCTTGGATTTGATCACGAAGCCCTCCAACAAACTTGATAATGGTTCGACCTTGAACCCTTCTACAATCCTGACTTGGAAAGTAGACCCCTTTTGTTTTCTTCAAAAGTTTTCCTCTTAAACAGTTTGAAGTTATCTTTCCTTCACAATGAGTGTTGGATCAAGTTTCTCGAGTTCCAGGCTTGAGGAATATATTGATTAGCTTTGAGACTATTGCAGGTTAAATGCTTGAATATTGCTTGATTTCTCAGATGTGCAAGGTAACTTCTTCTCAATAGCTTCATCAGCCTTTTATAGTGTCCATTTGAAATTTTGCCCGTTGAAGAGATAGGCTAATTTCAAATGTCACTTGTGCTCGTTGGCTTGTCTTTTCTTGGTCCGCAGCCTTGGTGATGTTGACCTTTCCTCGTATTAATGGCAGCGATTGCAGGTGCCTGACAGAAGGTGCAGTGTTTCTCATTGGTTTATTCCTTTTGCACAATTCAGGGCCAGACACTTTAGACCTGACAGCTTGTCATATTACCAAATGAAGTAATATTCTTGACTTTAATCAACAGATATAAGTCGGTTGTCTTGACTTGACTGCTGCCTTTACCCCAGGTGACTTGAGTCTGCTCCAATCATTGGATTGACTCAACTGTTGCATCAACTTGTAGACTTGGCTTCTTGAGTTGACTTGACTGATACTTCTCACAGTTGTTCCTCAGCTGACTCTCCTTCAGTTGAGTCCATGTCTTCCTTTATGACCTTACTCAACTGACACACAACAAAGTCTTCACACAGTCCGCAGTTGATTTCTTGTAATCTTTGACATAGCTGACTTGACTCAACTTTCTTGGTCCTATCTATTACAATACAAATGCAAGGAAAATGGGGTGCCAACTTCCTAGTTTAATTTTTACATGGTATCATCAAAATCTATCAAATAAATTTCCTAACAAAGACCTAGGCAAAATACAAGAAGAATATGAAAGTGAAGAACAAGAGTTTGCTTGTGTTTGTATTGCTTATGTTGTAGTATCTTGTTACTTCAATCCTTCATCTATTTATAGGAGAGGTCTTGGATTTGATTTTCAGACATAGGCTCCTCTTTAGAGATTGAAATCTACAAAAAATGTAAATTAAATTAAGATTATAGCTGTTAGAAATCAATCTCTTAAAATCATGAAAAGTTGTATGTTGATCGACGGATAGTTTATTGATAAACTTTGAGGTCGACCAGTTGAACACAAATAAGGATTTTGAAATATACGTGAAAAAATACCCTGTTGGACCGGTCCAGGGAGTGCTCGACCGGTCGACCCCCTGTTGGACAGGTCCAACACCATGAAAATTGAATACATCTGGAAGATTGGCCAAAAATGAATCATCCCAGGCCGGTCGACCGGTTGACCCACCGGCCAACCTCTTGGGATTTTTCGTATGTCTTTGGAAATCAAATTTCCAGGCACGGAGGGCGACCGGTTGAACACGAGACAGAAGTTTTGTCCAATTTTTGTCAAAAATGAACTTCAAGAAATACTCCGAAAAATTAGTACAAATATTTTAAGTCGATTGGGAGTATTTGGACAATATTTAGGGACATTGTTTTGGTGAGAAACTCAGTTAAATAAAATCATCAAAATTACGACAAAAACATTTATCTAACAAACTCCCCCTTTTTGATGATTACAAACCAAAACAATTTTAAGAGGTCGATTTTGAAAACAAAACACGTTTTTCTGGTCAAAATTAACTATCCATTTTGAGCGACACTTTTCATGCATAAAAATCATAAGGATGAGAGTAAATATTTACAAAACATATTATAAAAGCTCTCCCTTTCAACATGCACAACAAGAGTAATTATAGAAGCAAACATTTAAAAGCTAAAAGCTCATCTTTTACACTTTGAGCTTAAATATCAAGAGCTTAGAAGCTCCCCCTATCAAAAAGAAATCATTTGTCATGAATAAAAGTCTATAATACATCCATTGGACTAAGTTTTATCCTCAGTTTTTGGCTTTTTCATCAAGAGCTTATAGTTTTTCTCGGCGAGCTTTTTCTAGCTTCTTTGAGCTTATGAGCTTATTTCATGTTTCTCCCCCTGTGGAATCATCAAAAAGAATGTTAGCACGATAAAAACATCATATAATCATATCAAAGTGCGCATTTCAAATGAATTATCGAGCTTTTGAGCATAAAGCTTAAAATTCCAAATAATAAGGGAAAAAATTGATAAGATGATTTGTAATAGCTCATTTGATTGGCAAAACATGATCTCTATAAACTTATAAGACTTTTAAAATCGAGAGAATCGTGTTAGGGATGAAATTTTCATTGAGACATTTCGTCGAACACTTGGCGTGCGTAGAATAAAAACGAAGATGTATATAGCCCTTGTAAATGTAAACAAATCCAAAATTTCATCACCAAATGCAATTCTATAAATATCATTCATCAACAATGATCATACCCAACACAAATATACAAGAATTTCATCAAAATATCAAAATGTAGGCACTTTCTCAAGGGTTCAACCCAATTGAGATTAAAAGGGAATTAATCTTACCAATCAATCGGTGAAGTCGAGCAATAAGGATGATATATCAACAATATAAGTCCATAATAATAGAATTTACAAGAAAAAATCATTTTGGGTGAAATGTGTGTGAAATTTGTAAAGGAGTGTGAAAATAGAAAAAAAACCGTGAAAATGAACAAGACTGAGGACAGAAATTATTTTAACCAAAAACATTGACCTGTTCGACCGATCCAAGGTGTGGTCGACCGGTCCAGGCCCTTGGTCGACCACTTGGTCATCCGGTCGCTGAAGCATGTTTTCAGTTTCTGTCCGAATTTTGAGTTAAAAATCCGATTTTTCACCCCTAAGTTTTATAAACGCAAAAAATGCAAACATAGACCTTATTCGATATGCATTATGCCTAAACGAGCTCGAATTGACACAAACGACTCGGTGGCTAAAGTTTTTGTAAAAATATCCGCGAGTTGATCTTGAGACGGAACGACACATCTCAATTTTTCGTTTTGAAATGAAATCCCTTAGAAAATGATGACGAACCTCAATATGTTTAGTATGGTTATGATGAACTGGGTTTTGAGTAATATTTATAGCGGACGTGTTATCACAAAAAATAGGAATATTTTCAAAATAACATTTGTAATCCGCTAAGGTTTGTTTCATCTAAAGCAATTGAGTACAACAAAAGGCCGCGGAAATGTACTTGGCTTCGGCCGTTGATAATGAAACACAATTTTGCTTTTTCGGAAACTAAGATACGAGGCAATCGCCTAAAAATTGACATGATCTGGAGGTGCTTTTGTGATCACCAATATTTCTCGCATAATCCGAATCACTATATCCTTTAAGAGAAAATTTTTCATTCTTTGGATAAAACAAACCATATGAAATAGTGCCTTTCAAATATCAAAAAAATCTTTTAACGGCACTCATATGAGATTCTTTGGGATTACTTTGAAAACGAGCACATAGGCATACGGTATGAAGAATATCGGGTCTACTTGTGGTTAAATAAAGTAAACTACCAATCATACCTCAATATTATGATTCATCAATACCTTCATTTTGACAATACCCTTGTGCTACTAACCTTGCCTTATTTCGAACAATGTTGCCTTGGTCATCGAGTTTGTTCCAGAATACCCATTTTGTACCAATAATAGTTTGTGATGGAGAACAAGGTACTAATTCTCAAACATCATTCCTTTAAAATCGATTCAACTCCTCTTGCATTTCTAAAAACCAATCCTCATCTTCAATTGCTTCATTTGCATTTTTAGGCTCCTTTTGAGAAATAAGAGCTTTTACGGCAAATTTTGTTCTAGTCATTACCTTGTCTAGAGGGTCCCCAATTATGAGATCTTTCGGATGATCTCCTTTGAATTTTAAAGCAACGGAGAGATCCGAATTATCACATTTTTCTTCTTGATGAGCATTTGAAGTTGACGGTTGATCACTTGAAGTAGAAGGTTGATCATTTTGAGTATCAATTTGAATAATAGGTTCAACATCATCTTCCTCAACACTTTCATCATTTGGTATCCTTTCAATACCCGAAGCTTCATTGAATTTGACATGAATAGATTCTTCAACCACCATGCTAGTCTTATTGTAAACTCGATATGCTTTGCTTTTGGTAGAGTACCACATAAAAATTCCTTCATTGGGCTTAGGATCAAGTTTGTCCAATGGATCCTTAGTATTGAAAATAAAACGCTTACACCCAAATATTTAGTAACTAATATTTGGAGTTCTTCCTTTCCAAAGCTCATATGGTGTTTTATTCAACTTAGAACGAAGGTAAACACGATTAATAACATAGCAAGTGGTACTTACGGCTTCGGCCCAAAAATATTTTAGAAGAGAAAATTCATTGAGCATTGGCCGACTCGTTTCTTGAAGAGTCCGATTCTTCCTTTCGGCTACTCCATTTTGTTGTGTTGTTCTTGGAGCCAAAAAATTGTGAGCATATCCCTTAGTTTCACACAAGACTCTAAATTCACCATCAAATTCACCGCCTCGATCGCTTCGAATAGACTTAATAATATATTCCTTTTCATTTTCAATAAGTCTACACAACTTAGCAAACTCATTAATGGCATCGTTTTTATTAGCAAGAAAAATAGCCCAAGTATATCTAGAATAATCATCGAACGAAAGTGTAATGTTTTCCACTTAGACTAGCCGTACCAATATCCCCGTACAAATCAAGATGAAGTAATTGTAGAGGCTTGGTTGTGGAAATTTCATTTTTGGGCTTAAAACTACTTTTAACAATTTTGTTCTTTTGACAAGTGCCACATAGCCAAGATTTTCAAAAGTCAATTTGGGTAGTCCTTTTACATGTTGATTTTCATAAATATTTTGCAAATTTTTGTATCCAACATGTCCAAGTCGCCTATGCCATAAACTAGTAAATCATTATTTGTGACAAGAAAAAAAATATTTTGACTAACCAAATCACTTGTACAAATTTTGTAAAGATTGTCTTTTCTATTTGCTTCACAAATAATTTTATCATTTTTAAGAATAAGAAATTTTTCTTTATTGAAAATAACATCATAATTTGAATCACAAAGTTGGCTAACACTTATGAAATTAAACTTAAGCCCTTCAACTAAAAGAACATTACTAAGAGAGAAAGAAGAATTACCAATTTCTCCATTCCAAGAATTATTCCCTTGCCATTCCCAAGCATAACCATGTCTTCTTCTTGGAGCTTGATGTTGGTAAAAAGTTCTCTCCTTTCGGTCATGTGGCGTGAACACCCGCTGTCCACGAGCCATTTTGAATCTTCGAATATGTTTATAGCCCCTAGCACCTCATTTTTTTCATCGTCTATGACCATGAGACCATATTCGGCTTCTTCATCCTCGTCGGATGTGGCAAGTAGCTCATCCCAAGTTTTTGCTTTGGCATTAAGAACTTTCTTCTTGGGGAAAGGCTTTTTCTTCTTTTGCTCTTCCTCTGCTAGTTTTGGGCAATCGGCTATGTAGTGCCCAGATTTTCCGCATTTGAAACACGAGTTATCTCTTGATTTTCTTACCTTATTTTTATTCGCAAATCTGGCAAATTTTCGAACAAGTGCAGTAGTCTCCTCATCATCCTCATCACTAGCATAATATGAATTATTAGAAGAAGATGTTAAGCCTTTAGGAATAATTTGCATACCCAATTGAGAGGTGGATGGTTTGGGATTTTTCCTCTCCTCAAGATACACTTCATTGATGAGGAGGTTCCCAATGAGCTCATCGAATTTGAGTGTTTCAAGATTTTGAGCTTCCGTAATTGTCGTCACCTTTTCTGTTGGGAAATTTATTGGTTAGATTTTGATGAATGCTATGTAAAACTTAGACTAGAAAGTTGGCACCCCATTTTCTTTGTAATTTGTATTGTAATAGATAGGGCTGTACTTATTGAGTCAAGTCGACTATGCTGGACATACAAGAAGTGAATCAAGATGGGATGAAGACTCATTGTGAAGCGGTGAGTATAGCAAGAAAGAGAAGACAAGAACTCGATTGAAGGAGAATGCTATGATACAACAATTGTGTGAAGTGTCAGTCAAGTCAACTCAAGATAGCCAAGTCTCAAGTTGAAGTGACAGATGGGTCATCCAATGATTGGGAGCTGACTCGAAGTCACCTGGGAAAGTTAAGGAACTGCGGTCAAGTCAAGACAACTGAAAAGAATCCGTTGCATAGAAGTCAAGAAAGTTACTTAAATAAGTAATACTTCCATGCTGCAATGAGTGCTCAGTCCCATAAGTGTGCAAAAGGAATAAACCAATGGGAAGCACTACACCTGTGTCAGTCTCTGAAAAGCTGAAGGTTCATTTAATACGAGGAAATGCCAATATCAAGGACTGCTATAAGACAAGCCAGCGAACACAAGTGAGTTTTTGAAAATCAGTCTATCTCTTCAACGGGCGATTTTTAAAATTCACTATAAAAAGGCTGAGGAATCACTTTGAGAAAGGTTACCTTGACAACCTGAACCACGAACGTTCAAGCTATCATTCGAGCAGTAACCTGTAAAAATATTCTCAAGTTATTCAAGCAAATCCTCAAGCCTCAATTTCGAAGGAAATCAATCCAACACCAAGCTGTGAAGGAAAGACAACTTCAAACTGTTGAAGAGAAAACTTTTGAAGAATCAAAAGGGGTCTACATTCCAAGGAGGATTGTAGGAAGGTTCAAGGTCGAACCAGTCTCAAGTTATTGGAGGGATTCGTGATTAAATCCAAGAAGCTTGAGCAAGTGAGCTGAAGTAGCAAGGCATCTGCCCTGTGAAGAAGCTGAGTCGGACGAGAAGCCAGCTGTGTGACCAAGGCATCCCCAGACTGAGTCCCAAAGGATCAGTCAGATGTGTGATCAAGACTTGCATCTGGACTGATAACCACTTTGTACTCTGATCAATACTTAGTGGATTCCTCCAGGAGTTGGAGAAGAGAGGATTAGAAGAATTACCCCATCTTGGAACCTCTATAAAATTTATTGTGTCATTTACATTTCAGCATTTAATTTCTGCACATCACTTTATTTTTGCTGATAATTTGCTATCCAACAGATAATTAACAAAGTGCTAAAACCAAGTGTTAAAACAAGCTTAAACTATATTCAAGGGTGTTAAGTCTTCTGCTGAAAATTTCATCTCAGCCAAGTTAAGTATTAGACTAAACAGCTGAGTTATTCTATCAACAGCTCAGTCGAGTCTGTTGAGTGGCTAACTCTACTGGTTAACTAACTTAGTTGTCCATCAAGGACATAGCTATGATATTAACTCTGAACTTATTTTTAAAGGACTAAATTGGAAAAGTTGGTAATGTTTATTCAACCCCCCCCCTTCTAAACCTTACTCACACCCCCTTGGGACCTACAAGTGGTATCAGAGCGGTTGGTTCATTGAGCCTTCCGCACTGGTTACTGAACTAAATCTCCAATCTTTCAGTGAACTTTTTGTTTAACACTTGTTCTTTCAAAAGCCATTTTTTTTTGCAAAGTTATTATCATGGAAGCAAATTTGACACGCATCCCTATGTTCACAATTGAAGAATCTGATGACTGGAAAATACGTATGCAGGCTCATCTATCAGCTTTACATGTTGAGATGTGGATAGTAATAGATGATGGGCCACTGCAAATAATGAAGGTGAAACACGGTTTGCAAGAAGAGTCTGCTCATCTGGTGAAGAAGAGGAGTCTGCTCCTCCAAGACCAGCTATGGTTGAAAAACCAAGAGCTGAATGGACAAAAGATGACAGAAAAAGATACAACTTGGACAATGTAGCCAAGGATATACTTTATAAGACCATGGACAAGGCCATGTTCAACAAAGTCAAATCTTGCAAGACAGCCAAAGAAATCTGGGATAAATTAACCTTAATTTGTGAAGGATCTGAGCAAATCAAGGAAAACAAATTATCTGTTGTTCAAAAATTTGAAAACTTTAAAATGCTTGCAGGTGAAACGATGGACCGCTGGATGCTAGATTCACTGAAATTACAAATGAGCTCTCAGCACTTGGGAAAGAATACACACAGAAGGAGATGTGTATGAAGATACTAAGGAGTCTCCCAACTGAGTGGGAAATGAAGACCATGGCTCTAAGGCACTCGATGGACCTATCAAAAACATCCAATCATGAACTATTCTCAGACCTAAAAGTATGAGTTTGAGTGAGAGAAGAAAGGATCAAGAGGAGATAGTTGTACCAAAAAAATTTTGCACTTATAGTCAAGGAAGGGAAAGAGAAAACCAAAGAAATTATTGACCAGGAGGAAATTGCCTTGATGGTTAAAAGATTCAACAAGTTCTTCAACAAGAACTACAAAAGAAACAAAGGTGAATCCTCCGAAGGCATTCGGCTCCTCAAAGTCAAGGAAGATAGGCAACCAAAGAGAGTGAGTATCAAAAGGTCGCATATCAAAGCGCGACAACCCAAGAAATGAGAGAGCTGATCAAAAAGTTGAAAACCTGTGTTGGAATTGCAGACAACCAGGACACTTTGCTATTGACTGTCCATATCCTGTAGTTAATAAATACAGGAATGAATAAGAAAGAAAAGTCTTCGGAGAAAGAAGACAAGAAAATAAAAGAGCAATGTTGGCTGCTGAGACCGCTGATACAGCTAAGTTGAAAGAAGCAGCAAGCTCAGAGAGTAGTGAAGCTGACTACTCAAGTGACTCTGAAGAAGAAGCCCTAATCTGTCTAATGGCTAAAGAACAAGATCAACCTTACCAAGAAGATGAGGTACACTCTAACTCATCTTATTCAGATTCTAGTGACAGTGATTGTGACACAGACACTTCATCACCCACTGATCTTTATGATTCATTAGGCAAAATGATGAAAGATTTTGAGCACATTAAATCCTCACGCACACTATTAAATGAGGAAAACAGCCAGCTCAAAAACCAAAACTTAAAGCTGACTAAGGAGCTGAGTACTCTAAGTCACATAATTGATGAGAACAAAGAGCTGAAGGCTGAAAATGCTAAACTGATAGCAGATATAACTGCTATAGAAAAGAGAGAAAATGATCTTAAAAATGTGATTGCTTCATCACAAAGGCATCTAAATCAATGGATGACCTTATCATGAGCCAAAAAGAATGTGGAGACAAGACAGGCATAGGATTCAATTCCTTTGTGCATAGTCAAACTCCAAAATTGATCTTGGAAAAAGGATCTTCAAGTAATGAAGCATCTCAAAAATCCAAGACACCAAATGTTGCACACACATTCATTCCAAAGCAAAATCACAAACAAACTGGCCTTGGATATAAAGGAAAAGGAAAACAACCAGTTGAGTATGCTGAAAGGACAGCTGAGAAGAAATCCAGCAGAGTTCCTCAGCAGACTCCAAACAAGAAGTATTATGTGAAGAATAAACAGAGCTACCAAAATCCCCAGAAGTTCTATAAAAGGAACACACATGATGGGAATGGTAGAAATTACCCAAGTTAAGCTGATTGGAATAATGTGAAATATCAGCAAAGACCTATGGAATACAAGCCTAAATGGCAAAGGCCTAGAACTCAGCAAAGGTCATTCCAAAGGCAAAAGAGCTATAATCAGCACACATATGCACCCAAGCACTACACTCAGTGATATCACAACTACCCAAAGAAGGCAATTGCTAAAACACACACACAGGCATACAGACAAAAGAGACAGTTGTATGAACCTAAAGCCCCCAAGCAATTTGCCAAAATGAATTATGATTATGGCACAGATAGATGGCAACCCCTTAAAGTCAAATCATTTGGCTATAGGTTGGTTGGTTCATCTTACAGCACTAACCCCTCAGGACCCAGACAAGTATGGGTACCTAAAAACTAATTTCTTGATTGCGGAGTTCAAGGAGCGGTGAGTGCCAAGGAACCTGGTACATGGATAGTGGCATTCCCGGACACATGACAGAAACAAGAAAAAATTGTCAAAATTCAAGGAGATTAGAGGCGCAAAAGTCATATTTGGAGGAAATGAAGCTCCAGGGGAAATTAGAGGTACTGGATCCATCAGGAAAAAATGGATTAGAAATCACAGATGTTGCATACGTTGAAGGTGTTAATTTCAACTTGTTAAGCATCAGTCAACTCTGTGACAAGGGCTATAATGTTGGATTCAATATGGGAGTATGCCAAATCAAAGACACTGAATCAAATGAAGTAGTGTTGCAAGGATCCAGACAAAAGAACATGTATGTGGTAGATTGGTCGACTGACATACCGAGCACTTGTCTGCTAGCAAAGAGTACAGCCGAATCAAGTTGGCTGTGGCACCAGAAGGTGAGTCACCTGAATTTCAAGACAGTCAACAAGCTTGCAAGGAGTAATCTTGTAAAGGATTGTCAGACTCAGTGTACAAAAAGGAAAGTGTTTCTGATGCATGCCAGATGGGAAAGCAAATCAAATCATCATTCAAAGAGAAGTCAAGTCCATCTTCAACAAGAATATTGCATCTGCTGCATATGGATCTATTTGGTCCAGTTGAGCCAGCTAGCATAAGTGGAAAGAAATACACTCTAGTAGTGGTGGATGATTATTCAAGATATACATGGACAATCTTCATGTGCAAAAAGAAAGAAACCTTGCAGAAGTTACCACAACTAATGAAAAGAGTTCAGAATGAGAAGAGTCAAACCATTATAAAGATAAGATCTGAGAGAGGAACTGAGTTTGTAAATGGAATAATAACTCAGTATTGTGTTGAAAATGGTATAGCTCTGCAGCAAGGACTCCACAGCAGAATGGAGTAGCAGAAAGAAGAAACAAAACTCTCAAGGAAGTTGCAAGAACTATATTAGCTGAAGCTGGATTGCCTAAAAGATTTTGGGCTGAAGCGATCAACACTGCATGCTACACTCAAAATAGATGCATGATAAATAGACCGCTGACAAAGACTCCCTATGAAATTTGGACAGGGAGAAAGCCAAATGTTGGGTACTTTAGAATATTTGGATGTAAATGTTTCATCCACAACAATGGCAAGGGTAATCTAAAGGCTTTTGATGCTAAAGATGATGAAGGTATCTTCTTGGGATACTCAGCTGAAAGTAAAGCCTATAGAGTACTGAACAAAAGGACTATGGTCACAGAAGAGTCTATCCATGTGGTTTTTGATGAACCCAATGTAAATGGAGAAGACATAGTAAAGTTAGGCGATAAGTGAATCACCAATTATGCGAGAAGAGTCCCCATCTTGTCAAGCCGGAGCAATTAATCAAGGTGAAGATGAGATAGTGAATTTCAAGGATAGCTGGAAAATTTGCAGCTAAGTGTTGATGAGAGAGCTGCTCAAGGCAACACAGCTGCAAGACGACTAAACCCAGCTGACTTACTCCAACCTAATGTGAGATGGCTGAGAGACCATCCACCAGAGCTAGCCATTGGAGATATAAGAGACGGTGTAAGAACCAGATCCAGAGCTCAACAAGAAGCAATGCTCACTTGTTTTATTTCCCAAATAGAACCTAAAGATGTGTCCCAAGCATTGGAAGACACACATTGGATTCAAGCCATGCAGGAAGAGCTGAATCAGTTTGAAAGGAACAAAGCATGGGAATTGGTACAAAGACCAACCCATCAAAATTTTATTGGAACAAAATGGGTGTTTAGAAACAAGATGAATGAGGAGGGATTTGTGGTAAGAAACAAAGCAAGATTGGTTGCCCAAGGGTATTGCCAAGAGGAAGGAATAGATTTTGATGAAACATTTGCTCCTGTTTCAAGATTAGAAGCAATAAGGATGTTTCTTGCTTATGATGCACACAAGAACTTCACTGTATATCAAATGGATGTGAAGAGTGCATTTCTAAATGGATTGTTGGAAGAAGAAGTCTATGTCGAACAACCTCCAGGTTTTGAGCAGAAGACTCTTGGAGATAAGGTGTACAAGCTCAAGAAAGCTCTATATGGATTAAAACAGGCACCTAGAGCATGGTATGCTACATTATCTCAATTTCTGACAGATAATGGATTCACCAAAGGCAAAATGTACAGAACACTCTTCAGAACTCAAGATGGAGAGAGTATACTACTTGTTCAAATATATGTGGATGATATTATTTTTTGATCCACAAATAAAGAGTTGTGTGATAAGTTCTCAAATCTCATGCAAGGCAAATTTGAAATGAGCATGATGGGAGAGCTGACATTCTTTCTAGGACTTCAAGTTAAACAACTGAAGGATGGAACATTCATAATCCAACAAAGTATACCAGAGATTTAATGAAGAAATTTGGTATGGAAGAGAAATCTTCTATGAAAATACCAATGAATACATCAGTCAAGATGGATATGGATGCAGATGGCAAGCCTGTGGATCAAACAAAATACATAGCACTTATTGGATCACTGCTCTATCTCACATCAAGCAGGCCATACATCACATTTGCAGTAGGTGTATGTGCAAGATTTCAATCTGCACCAAAAGAAAGCCATATGACTGCAGCCAAGAGAATCCTAAGATATTTGAAGGGATGCCAGGAAGTCGGCTTATGGTATCCAAAGGAATGAGGATTCAAGCTTATTGGTTACTCAGACTCTGACTATGATGGATGTAGAGTTGACAGGAAGAGTACTTCAGGTACATTTCAAATGCTTGGAAACAGATTAGTTTCCTGGTTTGGCAAGAAGCAAAACTCAATAACCACATCCACAACTGAAGCTGAGTACATAGCTGCGGGCAGCTGTTGTGCCTAAGTATTATGGATGAGACAACAGCTGAGAGATTGTAGGTCCCAAGGGGTGTGAGTGTAAGGTTTAGGAGGGGGTTGAATAAACCTTACCAACTTTTCGATTTAGTCCTTTTAAATATTCGAGTTAATACTTCACGGTGAGTCCTTGATGGGATGACTAAGTTAGTTAATCAAACAGAGTTAGTTACTCATGACTGACTCGAGTTTGTTGATAGAATAACTCAAATTGTTTTGACTAAAGACTTAACTCGATTGTGATTTGTTTTCAACGGAAGACTTTACACCCTTAAATTTGGTTTAGTACTTAGAGATTATCAAGTGGATAGCAAATTTATCACAGAGTTAAATAAATAAGATGCGTGGAATTAAAGTCTTTGAAATATAAATGACACGATAAGTTTTTATAGAGGTTCGAAGATGGGGTAATTCTTCTACTCCTCTCTTCTCCAACTCGGAGGAATCCACTAGGTATTGATCAAGATATACAAAGTGGTAACAGTCCCGGATACAAGTCTTGATCACACTGGTGACTTGATCCTTTGGGACTCGATCCGAGATGCCTTGATCACGCGGCTGGCTTCTCGTAAACGACTCGGCCTTCTTCACAGGGGGCGCTGCTTGCTACTACAGCCCACTTGCTCAAGCTCTTTGGATTTGATCACGAAGCCCTCCAAAAACTTGAGAATGGTTCGACCTTGAACCTTCCTACAATCCTCCGTGGAATGTAGACCCCTTGATTCTTCAATAATTTCCTCTTCAACTGATTGAAGTTATCTTTCCTTCACGGTGAGTGTTGGATTGATTTGCTTCGTAATGTAGGATTGAGGATTAATCTTGAATGATTTGAGAATATTTTGGTTCTGATTCAAATGTTTTCTTGAATGTTCGTGGTTCAGGTAACCTTCTCTCGCAGTCATTCCTCGGCCTTTTATAGTGATCTTTCAAAAAAATGCCCGTTGAAGAGATAGCTTATTTTTTAAAGTCATTTGTGGTCGTTGGCTTGTCTTGTTGCGATCCTTGGAATTGCCACTTCCTCATATGAATTGTTCTTTAGCTTTTCGAGTTCGGCATGGTGCAAAGTGCTTCCCATTGGTTCATTCCTTTTGCACGATTCTCGGGGATCGAGCACTTCGAGAAAGGTAGTATGGAGGTATTACTTGTTTAAGTAATTTCCTTGATTTTCGTGCAATAGATCTCTTCCGATTATCTCGACTTGACCGCATTTCCTTGCTTTCCCAGGTGACTTAGAGTTAGCTTCCAATCATTGGATGACTCTTCCGTCACTTCAACTTGAGACTTGGCTATCTTGAGTTGACTTGACCGATACTCCACTCACCGCATCTCATCCGCTTCCTCCTTGAGTCCGAGTTGTCTTGCAAAATGAGTCTTCCTTCTAGTCTTCAGTTGTCTTCTTGCATGTTTAGTCATAACTGACTTAACTCAGCTTGACCAACCCTATTTATTACAATGCAGTTTACAACGAAAATGGGGTGCCAACTTCCTATTCTAAGTTTTACATGGCATTCATCAAAATCTAAACAATAAATTTCCCAACAATTTCCTCTTTTTTGATGATGCCAAAACTTAAAACATTCAAAATGTAAATGGCAAAGATACATACAGATAGTGCATTCACAGAGAATGTATGCGTAGAATAAATCTTTTATTGATCATAACATTCTTGTCCTTTACACAACTGTTTACAAAGTGTATCAGAGCAAACATCTGTGTCTACGCAAAAATAGAGAATTTCTGATTTATTACGGAAGACTTACATAAAATGTATTTACATAGTAAAATACATGAAGGGTGGACAACAACACTTCATCTCCTTCGCTTCCTCCTTCTTTCTTCTTCTTCTTGACTCTGTCATCTTCTCGGTCTTCTTTTCTTTTTCTCATCTTCACCTTTCTTCTTCTTTTCATACGCCTTCCGGCAGCTTCATCTCTTCTTATTCTTTCTTGTCTCTCCTCCCATAGCTGAGTTTGTCTTTTATTTTCTTCTTCAATTCTTTTCACGTACTCGGCATTGTTCTTAGCCACTTGCATTGGCTACTTGGCCGTCAAAACCAGCCCAAGAGATCCCTCCTTTCTTGCCTGGATCTATATACTCAATGTTTTGGGCAGAGGTCTCAGTCTCAAACCTCTTCCTCCACTCTCGCTTCTTCCTCTACCTCTTCCTCTCGGGCGTGTATTATCCTGGGGCCTTCTTTTTCCCAGCGGAGTGACCAGCAGAGTGACTGCCAGTAGTCTGCTGCCTGTCAGCTTCTTCACATAGTGTGAGACCATTTTCCCAATACAAGTACCAGGCTTGAGCCATGGACATTTTTGTGAAGTATCCTTCAGATGCGAGCGTTTTAAATTCATCAACTGATCTTGGCTCAGTTCCGGCATCTGAGATGGTATAAGTGTCTCTGTCTACTGGAATGCCTCCATGTTGTTTCAAAATATCCATAACTCGGGCATTCAGCCATAGGTACAACAGAGTGTTGGAGTGGCAGAGTCACTGGGAGTTTGCTGATAATATCACCGTGACAAGACCTTGTTGGGGGTTTGTGCAATCATCAAGGTCACATCTCTCGATCCTTCCCCTCAACACACTTCCCTTTCTTTTCTCTTGAAACTTCCTCATTTTGTCTTTCCCTTCACAATTTGCTCCTCCTTCTCAACCGAGGATCTCTTTCGCTTTTAGGTATTCCTCTTCCCCCTTTTGGCATCATCAAAGGAGAGAGGAACCCCTGAAACAAACTAGCGCAGAAGTCGAAGTCTGGCGATAGCAAGTTACGCCGAGTGCTGCGGAGTATGCGGCGCAAAACTCGGAGCGAGTAACGTTGGATTCACTGTAATTAACTTCATCTCGGCCATGAGAAGGCTGAATTTTCGATCCATGTTTTCTTCCATACGCAGGAGCTCATTCTTATTTTGCTCACGCAGCAGCTTTGATCTCAAGGTGTGAGATTCATACATGTGCTCAATGTGTTCTCTCAACTTTGTCTTTGCATCGCATTCTCACCTGGCCATACCAACAACTTGTTGAACAATGTTCAAATATCTAGCTTGTTCCACGCGCATTGCATTGTTTCTTCTTTGTTGCCACCACTCCCCGATTCGACTATTATGCTTCTCAAGTCAGGTAAGGTTGGCATCTCGTTATCCGATCTCATGTCCATCGAGGCCTGGTGCCTCTCCATCCGTTCAATTTCAGCAAATAATGCTTTGAACACCTCCCGAACTTCGGGATGTTCCCTCATTGCGGTGACGGCCAAGCAACGTCAAAATCATAGTAGTCGGAACGATGGTATCGATGGAATGACATGATGATCGGTGCGGGAAGCGCGCGAGATCTCTCTCGACTCTTCGGGAGGTCGGGTACCTCTAGAGAGAAGGGAAATGATTCAACAAAGGGATCATCACGAGCAACCTGGAATTTGTTCAATGATGAGTGGTGCTCGTGAAGTTCCTTGTGTAGTCGAACTGCTGCGGCTTGGGAGCTGCGTGATGGACTCTGTTTGGTGGGGTCTGTTGTGAAGTTGACCCGACTTCTTTGAGCCTCACTGTCTCAACAGACTTTGTTGGTCTCGCCTAGTTTTTCCACGTGAGTTGACTGGTCCTCGGCCTTATCGAGCGTCATCGGACGATGATGAGATTTCCATGGGTGGCTCATCAAAGTTGAAAGTTTGATGAGTAGACTTGAGGTCGACTTACTCGTGGTTGGAACATCCTCATTTGAGTCTTTTGGATCAATCACGGGGATGACTCGGCTTCATCGTCTCCTTCCGATCCGGAAAGGTTACATCAGATTATCCTGGGAATCGTGAAGTGCACTTATCTCCTTTTCGATGGATCAATGATAGCGAGAAGGGATGTTCGTACTTGACTTCTTTACCCCGGAAGTCTCAACTTCCCGTTGGCCTTCATTACCTCCTGCAGTCTCAATGCGGCGAGGTTTGGACATCCCTTTCGACGTGTCACTGCCTTAGGGTCTTTCTGCGGTGGCATCCATTGGAGTCTCAACTCCATGGATTGCACTTTCGTCACCCAGTGTTAACTCCTGTGGTCATTCCTTCCGTGCCTCGACCGCATCGATGCAGCGTCATTAGCCTTCGAGAGCGATTGGCACCTCGAGAGACGATCTCAAGCTCGAGCCTCGTCGATGACAACTTGTTTGTGTACTTTGTGTTTATTCCTTCTCCACTTCGCCTCCTAGATTCATTGTGGAGTCACCGCAAAGCATCCTCCGACCTTGCTGCAGTGGAGGGAGTTTCCCCCTCGGTGGCACACCGGTGAGTGACTTGGAATGGGGTCACTCGTCTCGGACTCCCGGCTGTTCCCATTGAGTATTCAGCCGTTGGGGCGGTGGTAAGACACCTTCATTAGGGGTTGGCTCGATTGGGGTCCCCACTATCCCGGTTTCATCGCCGATTCCTTAGTTCTTCTTCGAGTGAGCTAGGGAAGTGGTGGCAAGAACAACGGTGGCAATATCTTTCGCACCACTCCCATTGGGTCTATATCCATTTGTGTTTTGGATGACTCTCCTGGTCCCTCCATCATTCTTTGCTCATGAAGGATTCTCGATTCTTCCATTGCTTGCTGCATTTGCAACTCTTCGCGGGCGGCAAGAGGGGGTACAGTCCTCATCACTTTCGATAGTACGTCAAGGTGAGGATGTGTATGCTCTGCAGGGTGCGGTGATAGGCGAGATCTTTGGCCTTCTCACGCCTCCGTCCGCTTTAGCCCATTTGCTTTTTCATTTTCTTTTCGAATTTCAAAGATATTTATGCAATTATCCTCGTCAAGGGCTTGCAAGATCTTGTGTCCACCTCAAGAAATCAAGAGTTCTTCTTCCTCAAAGAATGAACTCGGATGTTGAAACCGCACTGGATAGGCTCGGCTTCCATTTTCTCCACTCGCGTAGAGCGATTTTGGATGTATGTATACAATGGAGAGTGCATGATTAAATCGTCTTCATCATCCTCTTGTTGGCCCTCGTTTCCAGGGATTGAAGGTAGCAGACTTCGCTGCTTGATACCTTCAGCAGCCTCTGTTACAGGTGGAGAAACAACCCTGTCAATAGGTGACTCGGTTGTCTCAGCCATTCTTTGTTCCTCGGCTATTCGACTACGGTTGGGTCTTCAAGTTGCCTCTGCTGATCAGCCTCAACAGACTTGGCCGTTTCATCAATCACGTCTGGAGACTCTACTTCTCCAGCAGTCTCGGGTATCTTCTCTAGCTGAGTGACAGACTCAGCCGGCTTCTCAAGCTCGGAACGCTTGAAAATTCTTCTCCTTCTTCTTGTTTGAACCGAGAGGGATTTTGGTTCGACAAGGTTTCTTCCGAGTCTTGGGCGGGGGTGGGTCTGTTTGTTTTTTCTTATGAGGAGCTGGCCATCTTAGTTTATCCATTCTCCTCTTCTTAATGACCGGAGAAGGTATTTGGGATTCCTTCTCTGCTGCGGCTGCAGGGGTAGGAGACACGGCTGTGGGGGCAGGTGACTCGGCTGCAGGGGCAGGAGCAGATTTGTTTTTCTTCTTTGTAGGGGCAGCGATTTCTCTTAGCAAGTGGGGCGCGCCTTCTTCTTTGGTGGAGAGAGACAAGCTGTATCTTGGTCGGTGATTCCCCCTCACTCGATCGCTCTCTTAGCGTAGGCTCTCTTCTCGTGCACTGAGAGAGGTTTGATCTCGAACATCCTCTTGTTTACATGGAACGCCTTTCCATGTCGAAGAGGGACTCCTTTTACCTCCATCACCCGACCCAATCACAGATCGTATCGGGGATCCTCCAAATGCTCCATTCTCCTTTAAGGATATGTTCCTACATTCTCGCGAGTCTAGCTTTGTAGACAAACTCAGCCCGAGTTCACTTTCTTTTCTTCAATGATCGCAGCTAATACGATCAATTTCGCTTTGGACGATTGGTCAAAGCGCCAAATTTGATGTCTATGCATTTGGCAACGATGTCCAACAATTTGTGGTAGTCCTCCTTCAAAGAAACCTCATGTTAGTTGTGTAGACTATCTTTTCAAAGATAGTCGGTCTTGGCTATTTCCTTCCAAGCAAAGAGCCAAGTCAACATCGGCCGTTGATTTTCGGTGCTCCTTTCGCCTATATTGAGCGGTGTTACGCCAAATCCTTGGCGTGATGATGAACTCCTTCCCGTGAACAGATGATTTGATCCTCATCGTGAATCTCAAAGATTCACGTAGAATCGTGCGACCTCTTCCACATAGGTCATCGGAAAGTCCATCGTCGAAATGGTTTTAGCCCAGTCATTTCGAGTTTTTCAGCGATCTTCTTTATGAGGGCGTCATCGGATCCCAGTTTGACCATACCCTCGAAATCCACAGTAGACCCGGTGTGGATTTGCTTTCCTAGCTTGACAAAATCATGAGTGGATGCCATTTTTCAGTATTTCACCGAATGAAACTTAGAAAGTGATTTGAAGATTGATAGGGTTTTTGAGAGAGTTTTTGCCTTTGCTTTCGAGAGAGAGAGAAGTGACAGTTTTTGGTAATGTGTGAGAGAAACGGACGAAAATGGTTTAAGTATGGTTCCTGAAAGGACGTGCGGGTGGTTTTTGAAATGTGATCGAAATCAACGGCTTAGATTTTGCACGCCGATTAGCATTTAATGTCTCGTATTTAATGCGCAAAGCATTTATATCCAATCATAAGCTTGGTGTGCGACTTTTGCTGACACGTCATAATTATCCGACGTCATTCTTAAAAACATTCCCGCTTATTAAAAACGACTGCGTTTTTGTCCCTTTGCTCATAAATGACTCAGCTTATCCCTTAGCTGATTTAACTCTTCTTCTCACAGTTCTCCTAGTGACTCATTTGTCGCCTAACTCGATATGATTATCTTTCCGATATGGTCTGATTCACTTATTGATTTGAGAGTTCACTCTTTTTCCCTTTTTCGTGTTTCATTTCGTTTCTTTGAGTCTTTCGAGTGTCACCACTCAATTAACCCTAACTCATGTTTGAGTTCTTCAAATCTTGACTCACATAATGGTTTTGTGAATATGTCACCAACTGTTTATCGGTTGAAATATATTCCAAGGTGATGTTCTTCTTTTCAACATGATCTCTTATGAAGTGATACCCGACATCGATATGCTTTGTTCTTGAGTGCAACACAGATTTTGAGTGATTGCAATCGCACTTATGTTATCACACATGATTGGAATTTCCTTTTCTTCAACTTCATAGTCTCTCGGTTTGTTGTCTCATCCATATGACTTGGGCACAACAGTGCCCGCAGCCTATGTATTCTGTCTTTTGTAGAGGTGGCTATTGAATTTTGCTTTTTGCTAAACTAGGAAATTAGCCTGTTTCCA
Source organism: Rehmannia glutinosa (assembly GCA_016081115.2). NCBI lineage: Eukaryota > Viridiplantae > Streptophyta > Magnoliopsida > Lamiales > Orobanchaceae > Rehmannia > Rehmannia glutinosa. The sequence continues at coordinate 14,704,955 of CM071930.1, read as the reverse complement.
AGCATTTGACATGTGCCTGAGGTACTCTTCCTGTCAACTCTACATCCAACATAGTCAGAGTCTGAATATCCAATTAGCTTGAATCCACCTTCCTTTGGATACCATAAGCCAACTTCTTGGCTTCCTTTCAAATATCTCAAGATTCTCTTGGTCGATCATGTGGCTTTCTTTTGGAGCAGATTGAAATCTTTCACATACACCTACAAAGAAAGGTGATGTCCGGGCCCGCTTGTTGTGAGATAGAGCAATGATCCAATGAGTGCTCAGATCTTGTTTGATCTATGTGCCTGCCATCCGCATCCATATCCATTTTGGTGATGTATTCATTGGTATTTTCACGAAGACTTCTCTTCCATACCAAATTTCTTCATTAAATCTCTGGTGTATTTAGTCGACTTATGAAGGTTCCATCCTTCAATTGTTTTACTTGAAGTCCAAGGAAGAATGTCGCTCTCCCATCATGCTCATTTCGAATTTGCGTTGCTTGAGGTTTGAAAATTTATCACACAGACTCTTTGTTTGTGGATCCAAAAATAATGTCATCCACATATATTTGAAAAAGCAATATACTCTTCGCATCTTGAATTCTGAAGAGTGTTCTATCCACTTTGCCTTTTGTGAATCCGTTCTCAGTCAGGAATTGTGACAAAGTATCATACCATGCTCTGGGTGCCAGTTTCAATCCATATAGAGCTTTCTTGAGTTTGTATACCTTATCTCCAAGAGTCTTCTGCTCAAATCCTGGAGGTTGTTCAACATACACTTCTTCTTCCAATAAACCATTAAGGAATGCACTCTTTACATCCATCGATATACAATAAAATTCTTGTGAGTCGCATAGGCAAGAAACATCCTTATAGCTTCCAATCTTGCTACAGGGCAAATGTTTCATCAAAATCTATCCCTTCTTCTTGACAATATCCTTTGGCTACTAATTTTGCTTTGTTTCTTACCACAGAACCTTCCTCATTCATCTTGTTTCTGAACACCCATTTAGTGCCAATAACATTTTAATGGGTGGGTCTTTGAACTAATTCCCATACTTTATTTCTTTCAAACTGATTCAACTCTTCTTACATAGCTTGAATCCAATGTGTGTCATCCAATGCTTGTGACACATCTTTAGGCTCTATTTGTGAGATAAAGCATGTGAACATAGCTTCTTGTTGAGTTGGATCTTGTTTTGACACCTTCTCTTATATCTCCAATAACTAGTTCTCGTGGATGGTCTATCACCCATCTTACATCGGTTTGAGTAAGTTAGCTAGATTGATCGTCTTGCAGCTATGTTGCTTTGATTAGCTCTCGTCATCATCACTTTGCAGATTTTCCAATTGTTTTTGAGACTCAACTATCTTATCTTCATCGGGTTTATAATTCCGGCTTGAAAGATAGGGACTCTTTCGCATGGTTGGTTGATTGACTTATCGGTTGACTCTTCAATGTCTTCTCCATTTATATTTGGCTCATCAAACACCACATGAATGGATTTCTCGTAACCATAGTCCTCTTGTTGAGTACTCAGAGGCTTTGCTTTGTTGAGTATCCCAAGAAGATACCTTCATCGACTTTAGCATCAAAAGTCTTCAAATTATCTTTGCCATTGTTATGGATGAAGCATTTACATCCAAATATTCTAAAGTATGCAACATTTGGTTTTCTCCTGTCCAAATCTCATAGGAGTCTTTGTCATTTGTCTGTTTATCATGCATCTATTTTGAGTGTAGCATCTTTGTGTTTATTGCTTGACCCAAAATCTTTTAGGTAGCCCTGCTTGACTAACATGGTCCTTCGCTTCTTTGAGAGTTCTATTCTTCTTTCTCGCAACTCCATTCTTTGTGGAGTCCTTGCCGCAGACAATTCATGACCAATGCCATTTTAAATACAATATCGAGTTATTATACCATTTACAAACTCGGTTCCTCTATCGATCTTATTTTGATAATGGTTTGGCTCTTCTCATTTTGAATCCTCTTCATCATTTGTGGTAGTTTCTATAGAGTTTCTTCTTCTTCTTACACATGAATATTGTCCCTGTATATCTTGAGTAGTCATCTACTACCACCAAGGTGTATTTCTTCCCACTTATGCTAGTTGGTTCAATGGACCAAATAGATCCATATGTAGCAGATGCAATATTCTTGTTGAAGATGGACATGTCTTTTCTTTGAATGATGATTTGATTTGTTTTCCCTTCGACATGCGTCACATATACTCTCCTTCTTGTATATCGAGTCCTGGAAGTCCTTCCACAAGATTGCTTCGCAAGCTTGTTCATCGCTTTGAAATTCAGGTGACTCGAACTTCTTGTGCCACCAACTTGATTCAAATTTGTGCTCTTTTTGCTAATAGACAGTCTTTGGGTGTTGCGAGTTGACCAATCTACTACATAAATGTTCTTTTGTGTCCGCATCCTTGCAACACAACCTCATTGGATTGATGTCCTTGATTTGGCATATTCCCATGTTGAATCCAACATTATAGCCTTTGTCACGGAGTTGGCTAATACTCAGATTGAAATTGAGTCCTTCAACATATGCAACATCCGTGATTTCTAATCCATTTTCTTGATGGATCCAATGCCTCTTATTTCTCCTGGAGCTTCATTTCCTCCAAATATGACTTTTGCTCCTTTGACTTCCTTGAATTTTGACATGATTTTTCTTGGTTCTGTCATATGTCCGGAAACCACTATCCATGTACCGGGTTCCTTGGCACTCATTTTATTACTTGAACCCGCAAACAAGGAAATTAAGTTTTAGGTACCCATATTTGTCCGGGTCTTGAGGGGTTAGTATTGTAAGATGATCCAACCAACCTATAGCCAAATGGTTTGACTCTAAGGGGTTGTCATCTATCGTGCCATAATCATAATTAATTTTGGCAAATTGCTTGGGGATTCTAGGTTCATACAGTTTGTGTCTTTTTGTCCGTATGCTGTATATGTGTTTTAGCAATTGCCTTCTTTGGGTAGTTGTGATATCTCGAGTGTAGTGCCTAGGTGCATATGTGTGCCGATGAAAGCTCTTATACCTTTGGAATGGCCTTTCTTTGAGTTCTAGGCTTTGCCATTTTGGCTTATATTCCATAGGTCTTTGCTGATAGTTCACATTATTCCAATCAGCTTGGCTTGGATATTTTCTACCATTCCCTTCATATGTATTTCTTTTATAGAACTTCTGGGGTTTTTGGTAGCTCTGTTTCTTCTTTACAGAGTATTTCCTGTTTGGAGATTCTTTGAGGAACTCTATTTGGATTTCTTCTCATTGTCCTCTCAAAGACACTCAATCGCCTATTTTCCTTTTCCTTTATAACCAAGGCCAGTTTGTTTGTAATTGTGCTTTGGGATAAATGTGTGTGCACCATTTGGAGTTTTGGATTTTTGAGATACTTCATTTCTAGAAGATCATTTTTCCAAAATCACTTTTGGAGCTTGACATAGCACAGAGGAATTAAATCCTAAGCCTGTCTTGTCTCCACATTCTCTTTGACTCATAATAAGATCATCCAATGATTTAGATGCCTTAGTGAATGAGGCAATCACATTTTTGAGGTCATTTTCCCTCTTTTCTATAGCACCTATTTCTGCTATTAGCTTAGCATTTTCAGTCTTTAAACTTTCATTCTCATCAGCTATTTGACTTAGAGTACTCAGTTCCTTAGTCAGCTATGAGTTTTGGCTTTTGAGTAGGCTGTTTTCCTCATTTAGTAGTGTGTGTGAGGATTTAATGTGTTCAAAATCTTTCATCATTTTGCCTAATGAATCATAAAGATCAGTGGGTGATGAAGTGTGTGTGTCATGATCACTATCACTAGAATCCGAGTGTGATGAGTTAGAGTGTACCTCATCTTCTTGGTCGAGTTGGTCTTGTTCCTTGGCCATCAAACAGATCAAGGCTTCTTCTTCAGAGTCACTTGAGTAGTCACTTCACTCTCAATCATTTGTGTCTCTTGACTTGGTCTGTTTTTTGCCATGATCAGTAGCCAACATTGCCTTTTTCTTTTCTTGTCTTCTTTCTCTGAAGACCTTTCTTTCTTCTTCATTCCTGTATTTGTTGACTACAGGATATGGGCAATCAATGGCATAGTGACCTGGTTGCCTACAGTTCCAACATAGATTTTCAACCTTTTGATCGCTCTTTCCATTATTGGATTGTCACCCTTGGATATTCAACTTTTCGATCTTTGTTTTGGGTACAAATTGTCTCTTCCTGGTCTTTTCTTCTCGGCTCAAATTCGTAGGCTTAGAGATCTGAGAATAGCTCATGGTTGGATGTCTTGGATAGGTCCATGGAGTGTCTCATGACCATGACTTTCATATCCCACTCAGTTGGGAGACTTCTTAGAATCTTCATACACATTTCTTCGTGTATATTCTTTTCCAAGTGCGAGATAGCTCGTTGGTAATTTACGTGAACCGAGCATCCAGTTGATCCAGGGTCTCTCCTGCGATCATTTTGAAATTTTCAAATTTCAGATACCACCGATAATTTATTTTCCTTGATTTGCTCGAGCCTTCACAAATCAATGTTAGCTTGTCGAGATTTCTTTAGCCGTTTTGCATGATTTGACTTTATTGAACATGGCTTTGTCCAAGGTTTTGTAAAGAATGTCCTTGGCCACATTGTCCAGGTTATATCTTTTTTCTCGTCATCATTTGTCCATTGACTCTTGGTTTTTCAACCATGATGTGCGGGAGCAACATCCTCTTCACCTTCAATTTTGACTCTCCTTGTGTGTTCACTTTTAAAATTTGCAGTGGCCCATCCTCTATCACTATCCACATCTCATCATGTAATCTTTGATAGATGAGCTCGCATACGAATTTTCCAATCATCAAATTCTTCAATTGTGAACATAGGGATGCGTGTCAAATTTGCTTCCATGATAATAACTTTTGATGATAAAAATAGTTTTGAAAACTTAAGTACTAAAACGGACTTTGAAAAATTTGGAGATCTAGTTTAGTAACCGGTGCGGAAGGCTCAATGAACCAACCGCTCGATACCACTTGTAGGTCCCAAGGGGTGTGAGTGTAAGGTTTAGAAGGGGGTTGAATAAACCTTACCAATTTTTCGATTTAGTCCTTTTAAATATTGAGTTAATACTTCACAATTTGAGTCCTTGATGGACAACTAAGTTAGTTAATCAAAGAGTTAGTTACTCAACAAGACTGATCGAGTTTGTTGATAGAATAACTCAAATTTGTTTTGACTAAAGGCTTAACTCGATTGTGATTTGTTTTATTGGAAGACTTTACACCCTTAAATTTGGTTTAGTACTTAGAGATTATCAAGTGGATAGCAAATTTATCACAGAGTTAAATAAATAAGATGCGAGAAATTAAAGTCTTTGAAATGTAAATGACACGATAAGTTTTTATAGAGGTTCAAGATGGGGTAATTCTTCTACTCCTCTCTTCTCCAACTCCGGAGGAATCCACTAGGTATTGATCAAGATACAAAGTGGTAGCAGTCCCGGATACAAGTCTTGATTACACGGTGACTTGATCCTTTGGGACTCGATCGGAGATGCCTTGATCACGCGGTGGCTTCTCGTGACGACTCGGCTTCTTCACAGGCGCTTTGCCTTGCTACTACAACCCACTTGCTCAAGCTCTTTGGATTTGATCACGAAGCCCTCCAAAAACTTGAGACGGTTCGCCTTGAACCTTCCTACAATCCTCCGTGGAATGTAGACCCCTTGATTCTTCAATAATTTCCTCTTCAATCGATTGAAGTTATCTTTCCTTCACAGGTGAGTGTTGGATTGATTTGCTTCGTAATGTAGGCTTGAGGATTAATCTTGAATGATTTGAGAATATTTTTGGTTCTGATTCAAATGTTTTCTTGAATGTTCGTGGTTGAGGTAACCTTCTCTCGAGTCATTCCTCGGCCTTTTATAGTGATCTTTCAAAAATCGCTCGTTGAAGAGATAGCTTATTTTTGAAAGTCACTTGTGGTCGTTGGCTTGTCTTGTTGCGATCCTTGGAATTGCCACTTCCTCGTATGAATTGTTCTTGACTTTTCGAGTTCGACATGGTGCATTGCTTCCCATTGGTTCATTCCTTTTGCACGCTTCGGGACCGAGCACTTCGAGAAAGGTAGTATGGAGGTATTACTTGTTTAAGTAGTTTCCTTGATTTTCGTGCAATGGATCTCTTCCATTATCTCGACTTGACCGCATTTCCTTGCTTTCCCAGGTGACTTAGAGTCGACTTCCAATCATTGGATGACTCTTCGTCACTTCAACTTGAGACTTGGCTATCTTGAGTTGACTTGACTGGTACTCCACTCAGTTGCATCTCAGCTGCTCCTTCAATCGCGTCTCCGTCTTCTCTTCTTTGCCATACTCAGCTGTCTTGCAGCGGAGTCTTCCTTCTAGTCTTCAATTGTCTTCTTTGTTTAGTCATAGCTGACTTAACTCAGCTTGACCAGCCCTATTTATTACAATGCAATTTACAACGAAAATGGGGTGCCAACTTCCTATTCTAAGTTTTACATGGCATTCATCAAAATCTAAACAATAAATTTCCCAACAGAGATTATGAAATTGAAGAAAAAGAGATTCCAATTATGTGTGATAACACAAGTGCTATTGCAATCACTCAAAATCCTGTGTTGCACTCAAGAACAAAGCACATTGATGTCAGATATCATTTCATAAGTGACCATGTTGAAAAGAAGGACATCACCTTGGAATACATCTCAACTGATAAACAGTTAGCTGACATATTTACTAAGCCATTATGTGAATCAAGATTTGAAGAACTCAAGCATGAGCTAGGGTTAATTGAGCTGAGTTAACTCCCAGAAGACTCAAGAAGAAGAGATGAAACAAGGAAAGATAAAAATAGAGTTGAGCTCGTAAATCAGCTAAGTAAATTAGCCGTATCGAAAAATCAGTTGTATCGAGATAGCTGACAGCTGAGTACCTATGTGAAAAGAGAGAAGAAGAATTGAATCAGCTAATGAGTAAGCTGAGTCATTTATGAGCTAAGTGACAAAAACGCAGTCGTTTTTAATAAACGGGAATGTTTTAAGGATGATGTCAGTGCAATAATAACGAGTACAGTCAAAAGCTGCACGACAAAGCATATGATTGGATATAAATGATGCCGCATTAAATGCGAGAAATTAAATGTTAATCGGTGTGCTAAATCTGAGCCGTTGATCTCGATCAAATTTTAAAAAGCGTATGCACGTCCTTTCATAACCCATACATATACCATTTGCTTAGCTTTCTCTCCCACATTACACAAAATTGTTCATCTCTCCAAAAGCAAAGAAAGCGCTTTTCTATCAAAACCATACAAATATTCAAAGCAAATTTCTAAGGTTTCGTTCGGTAAAACTCGAAAAATGGCAACTACCTATGATTTCGCTAAGTTGGGAAAGCAAATCCTCACTGGTTCTACCGTGGATTTCGAAGAAATGATTAAACAGGGTTCCGATGAAACCCTCGTGAAGAAGATAGCCAACAAAATCGAGAAGTCTGGATTGAAACCCTTTCTCACAATGGAGTTTCAGATGACTTACGTTGAGGAGGTAGCACAGTTCTACGTGAACGCTGAGGTTCACGATGAGGGCATCAAGTCCTCTGTTCACGGAAAGGAGTTTACAATCACCGCTGAAGATCTAGCGGAGCATTGTTTGCTGCCGTCGGAAAGAGTGCCAGAAATACTTGAAGCCAATGTAAACTTGGCTGCTGCATGGAAGGAAGTGGCCAAACCAGAGAGTGCTGCTAAAGTTGTCTACACAGCAGACAAGAATCTGCTGAAGGAAGATTATCATAAGCTGTTGGATACTGTCGCCAATGTGTAGACATAAAATTTGGAAGCTTTAATCAGCTGTCCAAAACCAAGCTGATCGTCATGGCTGCGATCATGGAGGAAAAGAATGCAAACTGGGCAGAATTCGTCTACATCAGACTCTGTCAATGTTGGAAATAAGTCCTTCAAGGAAGATGGGTTGTTCGGAGGATCCTTAGGGTATGGCCTTGTGATTGGCCGGTTGATGGAGGTGAAAGGAGTTCCACTCCGACATGGAAAGGCATTCCACGTAAATAAGAAGATGTTCCGATCAAATCTTTCCAAAGCTCAGAAGAGAGCTTACGCCAATAGGGAGGATACAAGTGAGGGGGAATCAGCTGACCCAGAAGAAACAACTATCTCCTCCCCTCCAAAGAAGAAAGCTGCTCCCGCAGCTACAAAGAAGAAGGTTGCCACTGCAGCAAAGAAAGAAAACAATCGCACTTTTGCCCCTACGGTAGAGTATCCTCCCCCTGCGGCCGCGGTGAGAAGGAACCTCAAATACCTTCTCCAGTTGTCAAGAAAAAAGAGGACCGACAAGCTAAGAAAGCCAGCTCCTCGGACAAGAAAGTAGCACCAGCCCCCCCGCCGCCCAAGATTCTCGAGGAAACCGTATCAAACCAGAAATTCCTCGGTAAGGACCAAAAGAAGAAGACTCTACAAACGTCGAGCTTGAGAAAAGTTGAGTCGCCACTCAATTTGGAACATATCATTTGAAACAATTTGGAGAAGTAGGAGTCTCGTAAATTATTGATGAAACCGCCAAGTCTGCTTTGAGGCCGATCGCAGAGAGGCACATCGAAGACCCAACTATAGACAGAACAGCTGAGGAACAAGTAACAGCTGAGACAGCTAAACCTCTTGTCGACAGGGCTATGTTTCCGCCCACGACAGATGCTGCTGAGAGTGTTGAGCAACAAAGTTTGCTACTCTCCATTCCGAGAAAAGAAGTACAACAGGAAGATGACGGCGATGATGTGGTCATGTTATCTCCACCATATCCGAAATCCAAAATTATCTGCGCAAATGGAGGAAGTAGTTTGAGTCGCTCAAGGAACAGTTCAAAGACACGAGTTTGTTGAAGAAGAAGAAGAAGAACTACTGAATTTCCTTGGGTTGACAATAGTGGTTCAAGCACTCGATGAAGAGAACTGCCTGGATATATTGAATATCTTCAAAGAAAAAGAGAAGGAAAGGTTGGCAGAAGATGCTGAAGCTCGTGAGAAGGCCAACATTTGTCCCTTCACTGTAACCACTGATCACACTCATCCCCACTTCGATGTTCTCTTAGAAAGTGATGAGGACTTGGACCCTGCTGCTGAGACAGAAAAATTGGAAATGCATGAGCAACAGCTTATGGAAGGACCAGGAGAGTCATCCAAATCTGAGCTGGAAATTGATCCATTGGGAGTGGTGCACCAAATTGCCACTGTTATTGATGCAACTACTTCCCCAGCTCACTCAGAGGATGGATCTAGGGGACATGGCGATGAAACTGGGAACTTGGGGACCCAAGTCAAGCCAACCCCTGTTGAAGGTGTCTTACCAACTACCCCCACGGCTGAACACTCAAAGGACACAGCCGGGAGTTTGGAGAAGAGTGACCCCATCACAAGTCACTCACGGTGGTGTGCCACGGGGGAAACTCCTCCATTGCAGCCTAGGTCGGAGGATCTGCTGCAGATGACTCCACAAAGGATCTAGGAGGCGAAGTGGAGAAGAAAAAACAAACAGAAACACAGCAAGTTGTCACTAACGAAGCTCGGACGATTGAGATGTCTCTCAAGTGCCAATCGCTCTAGGCCGAGACGCCGCTAATGCGGTCGAGGCACGGGATGGTTCGCTCTCAGGAGTTAACACTGGTAATGAAAGTGCAATCCACGGAGTTGAGACTCCTGTGGATGCCACCGTAGAAGACCCTAAAACAGCTGAGTCTGTCGATAGGAATGTTCAAGGCCTTGCTGCAGATTGAGACTGCGGGAGGTATCAAGGCCTACGGGAGGTTGAGACTTCCCGAGGTAAAGAGGCGTAAATCGAACATCCCTCCCTGTTATCATTGATGCAATCGAGAAGGAGATAAGTGCCCTTCATGATTCCCAAGACAACCCCGACGTAACTTTTCTGGGATCTAAAGGTGAAGATGAAGCTGAGTCATCCCTTGTTGCAAGTCTAAAGAACTCAGCTGAGAATGTTCTTCCAAGCACGAGTAAGTCAGATCTCAAGGCTACTCGTCAAACATTCACTTTTGATGATGAGCCACCCCTTCAAGTCTCATCATCGTCCGATGACGCCACTGATACGGCTGAGGACCAGACAACTCAAAAGGAAAAACTAGCTGAGACCAAAGAAGTTGTTGTTAAAGTGAGGCTCAGCCAGCTGGGTCCATACCACAACAGACCCCGGTGAATCACGAGGCCAATCGAGGCTCCCAACGCTGCAGCAGAATCAACTCAACCAGGCACACCATGGCCATGAGTTACCGTTGAACATATTCCATATGTCCGTGATGATGCATTTGAGCAGACTTTCCCTTTCTCACTGGAGCTGCCTAATCTGGAAGAAGAATCAGCTAGAGAGCAGAGATGATTCCACAAATCGGATCCTGTCATTCCCACTGATACCATCGTCCCAGCAAATTTTGATTTTGATGCTGCTTGGCCGCCAGCTGAGACAGAGGTGACAGTTGAGGTTCGAGAAGTCTTCAAGGCCATATTTGCAGAGATCGAGAAGATGGAAAGGCACTAGGCCTCGTTGGATATGCGGCTGGATAACAGAGATGCAAATCTTACAGCTGATCTGCGTGGAATCATAGTCAGAATCAAGGAATGGTGGCAACAGCAGCAGACAATGTGTGTGGAACAGGTTCGATATTTCAAAGCATTGTACAATAAAATGCTGATCTGGAGCGCTGAAAATGCTGACATGGAACAGGTTTGATAGGATGCATGCCTCTCATACCACTGAAATGGAACTGCTGCGAGAATTTCATCGTAAAGAACTTCTGCGAGTAGAGGAGAACATGAATGAAAAATTCAACCTTCTTATGGCTGAAATGAAGCTGGTGACAGCCGAATCAAAAGTTACCCGCTCAGAATTTCGAACAGCATACTTCGCAACAGAATCCAAGCATAACTCAGCTATCAACCGCCTATACTTCATCCTTGTTGGTATGTTCCCTAGAGTTCCTCTCTCCTTTGATGATGCCAAAAAGGGGGAAGAGGAATCCCAGAAGATGCTCAAAGGGAAGGTTGGTGAGAAGGAAAAGGAAACAGCTGTCGCAAAAGGGAAAGACACAGATGTTGAGAAGAAGAAGGAGAAGGGAAAAGCAGTTGAGGGGGAAGGTTGAAAAGACATGACTTTAATTATTGCTAGATCCCCTCAACAAGGACTTGTCACAGCTGACATCATCAGCAAACTTCCAGTGACTCTGCCGCTCCAACACTCTGTTGTGCCCATGTCCGAGAAAAGAAAAATAGTGGAAGCAGGGATGAAGGAGGTCGAAGGAAAGATGGATGCCTGTGTGATGGACATATTAAAAATACGGAGGCATTCTGCGCAGGAAGAGACACAGATGATGCCATTTTTAGGCGTCGGAAACGAGCCTAGATCTGTTGATGAATTCAAAACGCTCGAATCCGAAGGATACTTCAAGGCATGTCCATAGCCCAAGCCGGGATTTGTATTGGGAAAAAGGCCTCAAGCTATGCGAAGAAGGCCGACATGCTGAGCCCGACCCTCTTGGTAGTCACTCTGCTTTGGTCACTCAATTTGGAAAGAAAGAAGGCCCGAGACAATACACGTCCGGAGGAAGAGGAAGAAGCAGTGGAGGAAGAGGTTTTAGACCTAGACCTCTACCCAAAAACATCGAATATATAGATCCAGGAAAGAAAGGAGGGATCTACTGGGCTGGGTATGATGAAGTAGCCAACCGGGAAGTGGCTAGGAAGAATGCCGACTATGTCAAAAGGATCGAAGAGAAAAATAAAAGACCAACTCAGTTGTGGGAAGAAAGACAAGAAACAAGAAGAAAAGATGAAGCTGCCAGAAGAGCCTACGAGAAAAAGAAAGCAACTGAAGAAGAAAAGAAGAGAAAGAGACCAGAAGATGACAGAGCTGAAGAAGAAAGAAGGAGACAGCGAAGGCGATGAAGTGTTGTTGTCCACCCCTTCATGTACTTTACTATTGTAAATACATATTGTGTAAGTCTTCTGTACGATAAATAAAAGTTATGCAATTTCACCATGCTGCTCTGATACACTTTGTAAACAGATATGTAAAGGACAAGAATGTTATGATCAATAAAAAGGATCGATTCTACGCATACATTTTCTGTTTCTACAATTATCTGTATGTATCTTTGATGTCTACTTTTTGCATGAATGATCTAAGTTTTGGCATCATCAAAGAGGGGAAAATTGTTGGAAAATTTATTGGTTAGATTTTGATGAATGCCATGTAAAACTTAGACTAGAAAGTTGGCACCCCATTTTCTTTGTAATTTGTATTGTAATAGATAGGGTTGTACTAGCTGAGTTAAGTCAGCTACGCCTGGACATACAAGAAAGTGAATCAAGATCGGGATGAAGACTCATTGTGAAGCGGTGAGTATAGCAAGGAAGAGAAGACAAGAACTCGACTGAAGGAGTAGAACTATGATACCGGTTGTGTGAAGTGTCGGTCAAGTCAACTCAAGATAGCCAAGTCTCAAGTTGAAGTGACGGATGAGTCATCCAGTGATTGGGAGCCGACTCAAGTCACCTAGGGAAGTTAAGGAAGCTGCGATCAAGTCAAGACAATCGAAAAGAATCCGTTGTACGAAGTCAAGAAGGTTACTTAAATAAGTAATACTTCCATGCTTTGCAATGTCTTAAAGTGCTCGATCTCGAAGCGTGCAAAAGGAATAAACAATAGGAAGATCGCACTGTGTCGGTCTACGGTGAAGGTTCATTTAATACAAGGAAATGCCAATATCAAGGATCGCAACAAGACAAGCCAACGAACACAAGTGAGTTTTTGAAAATCAGCCTATCTCTTCAACGGGCAGATTTTTAAAATTCACTCACTTTGAGAAAAGGTTACTTTGAAAACCTAAACCACGAACATTCAAGCTATCATTCGAGCAGTAACCTCTAAAATTATTCTCAAGTTATTCAAGAAAATCCTCAAGCCTAAATTTCGAAGAAAATCAATCCAACACCAAGCTGTGAAGGAAAGACAACTTCAAACTGTTGAAGAGAAAACTTTTGAAGAATCAAAAGGGGTCTACATTCCAAGGAGGATTGTAGAAAGGTTCAAGGTCGAACCAGTCTCAAGTTATTGGAGGGCTCCGTGATTAAATCCAAGAAGCTTGAGCAAGTGAGTCAAGTAGCAAGGCAAGCGCCTGTGAAGAAGTTGAGTCGGACGAGAAGCCAACCGTGTGTGACCAAGGCATCTCCGGATCGAGTCCCAAAGGATCAAGTCAGCTGTGTGATCAAGACTTGCATCTGGGCTGATAACTACTTTGTACTCTGATCAATACTTAGTGGATTCCTCCAGGAGTTGGAGAAGAGAGGATTAGAAGAATTACCCCATCTTCGAACCTCTATAAAATTTATTGTGTCATTTACATTTCAGCATTTAATTTCTGCACATCACTTTATTTTTGCTGATAATTTGCTATCCAACTGATAATTAACAAAGTGCTAAAACCAAGTGTTAAAACAAGCTTAAACTATATTCAAGGGTGTTAAGTCTTCCGCTGAAAATTTCATCTCAGCCAAGTTAAGTTTTAGACTAAACAGCTGAGTTATTCTATCAACAGCTTAATCGAGTATGTTGAGTGGCTAACTCTGCTGGTTAACTAACTTAGTTGTCCATCAAGGACATAGCTGTGATATTAACTCTGAACTTATTTTTAAAGGACTAAATTGGAAAAGTTGGTAAGGTTTATTCAACCCCCCTCCTCTTCTAAACCTTACTCACACCCCTTGGGACCTACATTTTCCGACCATGGCCTGGTGAGAGCATTTAGAACTTTGGTGACTTTGTCTTCTTCGGATATGACTTTCCCAAGTGCTAATAGAGGATTGACTATGTTGTCAAGCCTTTCCACCATCTTTGAAATATTTTCTTCATCAAGCATAATGAAGTTTTCAAAGTCTTTAACAAGCATGGTTTTTCTTGCTTGTTTGACTTTCTTTGTACCTTCATAGATGGTTTCCAATTTTTTCCCAAACTTCATGTGCGGACCTTATTCATCTAATACGATTATACTTGGTGGCGGTAAGAGAGCAATGCAAAATATTTAACGCCTTACCGTTTAGAGAAAATGACTTTTTGTTATTGTCGTCAAATTCCTTGTAGGACTTGAGGATCGAGGTGCCATCCTCCGATTTTTTTTTGGTTGTTCTATCTCTTCAATGACTGAATTCCATATATCGAACCTGCACCCTTGTAAGAAGCACTCCATTCGGTCTTTCTAAAAAACATAATTATTTGTGTCGCACAGAAATGGCTTGTTGGTGGAGGTGCCGGTGGTGAGGTAGCTTTCAATCGTAGCCATGAATCTTTCCTATTTACTCGCAATGAAGAAACGAGCTTGCCTAAGAGTTTGGCTCTGATACCACTTGTTAGTCCAAGTGGCTACAATAATCTAGAGGGTGGGTGAATAGATTATGCCGATTTTCCGAATATCACCCTCTTTTTCGAATGTAGAAACAATAGCAAGAATGGAAGTGCGGGAGAATAAACAACACACGTTCATTTATAGTAGTTCAACCCACCTAGGGTCTAATCTACTACCACCCCGGTATATCTAAACTGGATTTTGAAAAAGAAAAATAATTTTATTAATATTTACCAAAACTATTACGACGTCACCTTGAAGAGTACCACACTCTTCTTACTTTCTTACAACACCACCAAGGAAATTAACACAATCTTCCTTCACCTATGAAGAGTGCCACACTCTTCAACACCTAAAAATCACCCAAGTGTGCTCTTACCACAAGAACACTAACAAGGATATCTTGTTTTGGATGATTGAAACAAATTCAAGATTACAACTTGATAGAGGTATACAACTTTGAAGTGCAAGTGTAATCAAGAATAAAGCCTAGTACTCAAGATGTGCAAGTGAAAGACCTAGGTAAAATACAACAAGAATATGAAAGTGAAGAACGAGAGTTTGCTTGTGTTTGGAAATCAAACTTTTTCGTACTTCCCGTTTCTATTTTGGAAATCAAACTTTCAGGCAGGGGTTACCCTCTAGGACGACCTGTTGAACAAGAGACAGAAGTGTTGTCCAATTTTTGTCAAAAATGAACTTCAAGAAATACTCCAAAAAATTAGTAAAAATATTTTAAGTCGATTGGGAGTATTTGGACAGCATTTAGGGGCATTGTTTTGGTGAAAAACTCAGTTAAATAAAATAATCAAAATTACGATAAAAATATTTATCAAACAGCCGCCACCATCCAAAGTGATTCCACACCACCCCTGCTCCAAACCGTTTCCACCTCTGCCACCACCACTAAGAC
Source organism: Rehmannia glutinosa (assembly GCA_016081115.2). NCBI lineage: Eukaryota > Viridiplantae > Streptophyta > Magnoliopsida > Lamiales > Orobanchaceae > Rehmannia > Rehmannia glutinosa. The sequence goes on along the minus strand of CM071930.1, from coordinate 14,689,628 downwards.
CAACACTACCCCCACGTCACTGCCACCATTCTATTAATCATTTTCTCATAGAAAAACTACCTCAAATCAAATCTTCCCCATTCTCAATCCTTCGTCTTTTTTTTGTCCAAATCAAGCAAAACATAAACCCATTGGAAGAAAGGGCTGGTGTAAGGGTGAGCGATGACAATGGCGGGTGCAGGGAAAGTCAATAAGGAAGGTCGTCTGAGCGCAAGGGAAAGAGGGATTGGCCTAGGGAAGGGGAATATTTAGAGCAGATTTTTTTTATACTTTTTTAAAATTTAAATCCATTATCAATCCACGTGGCTTTGTTTATTCCACTTGTCAAAAAAAAACCCAATTTTATGTGCATAATCAACAATTTTAGCAAAATCAACTCCACCTCAGCAATATCCGGCAATAATAGGAACTCAGGTGAAAATCGGATGCAATGTCAAAAAAATTAAAAGTTAATGGTCTAAGATTAAAATTGACTACATAGAGGAATAATTGGCTAACTGACCAAAGTTAACGGACTAATTTTCTAATTTTCCCTTCGGATTTATGAGGTAATTATTCTTTCCAAATAATATAATGAAGATTAGGATTCTCCAGTTCCAATGGCGTAGCGAGCCCACACAAATGGGGTGGGCCGTGGGATGGGCAAAATAAAAAACATCATATAAATTATAACTTAATTTTTATATTTTATTTCTTAATAGAATTAAGTAAAAATAAATAAACAAGAGGGGGGAGGGCCGAGTCCCAGGTTGATCCCTTATCTCCACTATTATTGAGAAAAATGTAAAGGCATAACAAATCAAATTATTTGATTTTTCTTTAAGTTTCTCTTATAAAATAAATATCAATTTGTGAAAACTAAATATAGTTTAATATTATGAAGAAAAATATTGAAGCATATGTATAAATTGAAAATTACATTTTTTGGTTATTGGTACAAATTGTTATTTTTTTATATTTTAATATTAAACAAAAATGGCCTTATTTAAAGTGAAAAAAATAAATATTTCCTTAATTGAAATCCCAAATTTAAATGGTCCCATTATGACCTAGAATATTTTAGGTAGTTTGGGTCATCTCAATATTTTCTACATCAGCTGGTCTCTTATGAGACCGTCTCACGGATCTAGATCCATGAGATGGAGCTCCATACCCTGCAACCCGACCCGCTGGTCCAGGCCCACGCCCAAAAACTCGCCGCTGACTCTGCCCAGCCCAAATAAGACCGTTGACCCTGCTGCCCAACCCAAATCAAACTCAGAGCTGCTGCGCTTTGACCCAATAACACATAAAAACAAGCTCCTCCTAAAAACCTTGAAGCTAGACCATTGAAACTCGTAGCTGCAAGATATTATCCATCTCCGGCGCTGAACCTTGAAGGCATACCATCTCCGGCGCTGAACAATGCAAAATAGCGATGCTCGTGACGATGAAGGTAATATAATCTATTCATACAACAATACTATTTCGCGATTTTGAGTGTTAAACACACTCTTGCTGCGTTTTAAAATGTAAATTTTTGTGTTTTGTAGATGAAGTTTTTGTTTTGGATACTAGTGGTGTACCAAATATTGATAAATCAAACGAAGGTAATGTGGTGCATATTTCATAATATAGTTTAAAGGTATTGATTTTACAGTGAAAAGTATTACTTTTCCACTACAAAGTATTACTTTCTCTTGGAAAAGTATTAAGTTTTCTCTGAAAAGTGTCAATTCCAAAACATATAGTTTTATAGTCTCTTATGTGTATATCTTTGGTTTTTGTAGATGAACTTCTTATTTTACCTACCAGTACTGCACCACAGACTGATAAATCAAAGAAAGGTAATGTGTAGCATATTTGAAACTTAAGTTTTAAAAGTATTATTTTTACTATGAAAAGTATTGTTTTTTGTATGAAAAGTATCATATTTCTAACATGAGGTATCACATTTCAGGTGGAGCAATTGTTATTGATTTTAGTGATGAAACTGATGAAATTAGTAATTTTAAAGATGCAAGTGACATCTTTCCCACTCAAGATGAAGGTATTGGTTACTTATTGTTTTTTATTTTGAATATTAAGTACAAAAATGATTTTATAAAAAATTATGCAGAAAATAATATTGGTGGATTTGATGTGAGTGGTTCTCTTCTCCATTTAACACGAGGAACAATCAAAGAAATGCATAAGTTGTATTGCGATCATGCTCGTGTTGTTGGGTTCAGTGTACGGAAATCAACTACTAGAAAATCTACAGGTATTGCTTACCTCATAAAAGTATCACTTTGTACATAATAAGTATAACTTTTAACCGTAAAAGTATCATATTATTTCTTCCACATGTTTTTTTTATTTTTCAGCAAGAGTATTGCTTTGCAAATAACAAGTACCACTTTTATCAATAGAAGTATTAAGTTTCTTGTACAAAGTATTGGTTACATGTGTTTTGTTTGCATTTCTGATCAAGTGGGTGTTGTTATTGAGAAATATTTTGTATGTTCTGCTTCTGGATTTAAGGACACTGCTAGCGCAACAAAAAAGAAGACTAATGATACACGCACGGATGCAAAGCTTCATTGCGTGTAAAATTAAATGGGGACGGACTTTATGAAGTTCTACAACATGTGACGGACCACAATCATCCACTAACTAGAAAGGAATGGAGTCATCTACATCGTTCAGAAAGAGTCATTACGAGTGAAAAAGGCAAAGCTATTGAAGATATGATAACTTGTGGGATGAGAGCTACTCAGTCTTATAGATATATGGTTCATGATGCAGGAGGAGAAGAATCCATTGGCCATACTTTGAAAGATCATCTAAATTTTGTTAATTGTTTGAAAATGGAAGCGATAGAAGGTGGCGATGCACAAACTTTGATTGACATATTATATCAGCAAGATACAGAAGAACAAGACTTCTTTTTTAGAGTGAAGTTGGATGATATGGGAAGATTAAGTAATGTGTTTTGGAGGGATTCCATGATGAAGGAAGACTACAAGATATACGGTGACGTTATGGTATTTGACACAACATATCGAACGAATAAGTACAACTTGATTTGTGCTCCTTTTGTTGGGGTCAACAATCATTGGAAAAATGTGATGTTCGGTTGTGCTTTCTTATCCGATGAAAAGGCTGACTCGTTTGAATGGCTTTTTCCAAGTTTTTATGAAATCAATGGGTAGGAAATATCCTATAACTTTGTTCACTGATCAAGACCAAGCGATTAGCAATGCTATTGAAAAGGTGTGATGTACAGACAGCAGAAAGTATATACTTTTAGTAGCAAACATTGTGAAGCTCCGATTTTTCCGAGCCTATAATTGATCCTTATTGTCGTTTATACATTTGATCGACTATTTTACCACGTCATTTTGATGGGTAATTATTAATAATATATACATTTTGTACTTTATTTCATTTTATTTAATTACTTGTGATCATGATCTTTATTAATTCTATTTTGCATTTATGATCACTTGGTTGATCATTATTACTATTTTTGTATTTATTAGTCACCTTAGAATTTTAAGAGACTATTTATTTTAGAGACTTTTACCTTATAGAATTAAGATTTTGATTTAGATTAAGTGATCATGAGACTCATAAGTGATCAAGGAAATCACTAATTATTTTGGAGATTGATATATTTCATCTATTATCATCAAATTTGGACAAAAAAAAAATATATGGAATTACCAATATGCCCTTGTAGTGGACATCCAACATGGTGAATTTTGGAGTAAAAATATCATCCAACTCTTGTACACCTACACCTTATATTAGTCATCTTGTGTATAATTATACCATTAATTCAAACATTATACACATCATCTCTTACATTACTTCTTTAATATTATTTTTGCCAACATGTTGGAAGTCTTCCAACATTCCATTCAAACATTATCATGCCCATACCTTTGACCTTCAAAATGTTCCCCATGCATGAGGCAAAATGCAAGACACAATTAAACAAAATTTCCTCCCCCTCTCTCATCAATGTGGACGGCCACATACAAGGAAAATGAACAAAATTTGTTCATTTTCACCAACATCTTCTAATCTCCTACACAAAATCCTCCTCATTCTCTATAAACTCCCTACTTCTCTCTACTCTTTCTTCTTACTTTCTTCTTCAACACTTAGAAAATTTTTCAAGAATTCTCTCCTTATTCTTCATCAAAGTCGAACACTCCTACTACAAGGTAAGGAATATTGTTCTCCAATTTATCTTGATATCATCTACCTAGCTCTTTTCACTTTTTGACTTAAGTTAATTTTGGTTTTGGATGTACATTTAGAAGACCATTTGAAGATTAGAGCTTGACATCATCTTGAAGAAGGACTTCAGGAATTGAAGAACAACTAGTAGAGAATTTTGACTACAAGGTAAGATAATGGACTCTAGTGTATTTTCCTTCTTCTTTTTATTTTTTTTCAAATTTTAACACCCCTTTTTCATTTTTGAGAAATAGGGGCTGACCTTAGGTGATTTTGGAGTTGAACCAAAATTTCCAATTTTTAATCTTCAACTAGTCTCCAATCACGTACTACACAAGGTAAAGTGTAGTCCTTCTCATTTTCTTATCTCCTTCTTTTTCTCCTTAATTTTTCTCTCATTTTTCTAACTTCAAATTTTTGATATTTCTTGACTTAGGGGCTGACCTAAGAAGCCTCATCCAAAAATAGTGAAATTTATCCTTTTATTTCACAATTTCCAATTTTAAGGTGGGTGGAAAAATATTTTCCAACTATTAGGTGTTTTTATTAAAATGCATGTAGAAAATTTGATCATGAGCCATGATATATATATAATCTATGTATTGCATGTCAATTTTATGTATCAAGTCATGAAAATTCTCAAGAGTTGCTCAAAATTACTATTTATTGAATTTTAGGTGCATGCATGTGCAATTTAATATTTTATTTGATGAATTCTTGTATGTATTGGATATGCATGTGTATGATCTTTAAAATCTATGTTTTGGAAGACTTATAACCTGGAAAAGTCGAGCATAATTGATTAAATTTCAATTTTGGACTTAAAAATGTAAAAATGGAAAGTTGGTGGACTAAATTGCAAGAAAATAAAAGTTAAAGGACCCCTCTGCAAATTTCGATTTTTGGGACTGTACTCAGGTTCAAAAATGACTTTTGGACATTTTAATAAAGTTTTAAGAGTTTTAAGATAAATAAAATCAACCTTTAAAAGCCCAAGGACTAGATTGTAAAATTTTGAAAGTTTAAGGGCTACTTTGCAATTTTTTAAACTGCACCAGACCTAAACTTTAAAATTTGAAATATTTACTCTTAAGGTACTGGGAATTACATAATTTAAAAGTATTCTAAAAATCCAAGTGGTTAGGGCTTGGAAAGCAATTTTACTAAAATTGAGGGACTAATGTGTAAAATACTAAACTTGAGGACCTAAATGAAATTTCCGGGACTTATGCAGCCCATGCACCTGGAAATACTAACTTAACTATAACCTAATTATATTTTGGACCCAAGGTTCAAATTTCATGACAATTGGACCCCTAAAAGCCTTAAAGGCAATTATTTCAAAATGGGACAAAAATGATATTTTCAAAAGTTAAAGGACCTACACCTATTTTTTTTAAAATCTGCTTTGGTCCCAATATCCCACTAACCTTAGTGACATTTTCCAACTAGAATCACATTAAAAGCCCTTCCGGATTGTGAGTTCCGATTATTTTAAACTTAAGGTCCGAATTGGCAATTTTTACAAATTTGGGGCCAATGTGAGAATTTTATAAAACCTCGACCTCAAAACTTTAAAAACCTGAATCTATGAACAATTTAGAGAATTTAGGAACTGACCTCATAATTTTTCAAGGTCGGGATATTTATTTATTCAATTTTTAACCCCAAAAGTGTTGGTTTTTACAAAACGGGGCTAAATTACAATTTTTCTTTTATAAAGGACCTAACTCAACTTATTTTCTCTTTTACTAAAATAGCCCTGGACCCTCTGACTTGGAGATTTAATTAAAGTATTTTATTTTCCCAAAAACCCTTGACTTATCGGATCAATTTGACCGATTAATACCCGATCGCGGAGCGACTTCCTCACCTTGCGTTTTGAATCTATAACGGGACTTAAGTTCCACCTAATCTTTCAAGATATCGAAGGTTGCTTATCCTTCCGATAATCATCTTCATCCAAAAACTCCACCAACGACAAAATTGCCCTCGCGTTATTTCAAAACAATTCCTGAACTGCTTCCCTGAATCAATAATACTCGACTGTCTGGTTGACTATCTGTACTTGTATTTACCTTTCCTGAGTCAGCTGCGTGTGTCGAGCTGTCGAGCTCACGATCGGAATGGATACATCGGGGATGGAAAGGCAGCTAGCCGCTATTCCACTCTTCCGCCCCATCGCCCTAATCCCCACCGAGGGACGAAGTTTGTCCAAGGGAAGCGGGTCGTAGTACTTGAGGTATAATCATGATTATGACAAATCCGAGCCTTGCAAGCTCCACTGTGGAATTTGTTTTGCTATGGAGCGATAAGGTGACCGGTCTTGGACCATCTGTCTGGGGAGTTACAAGGAAGAACGAAGGAATCATTTGTCGATCCACACGATTCCGAGTTATCGGACCCGTTTGGTTGGCGCTACAAATCCGTGCACGCAACCGCTTACTTGTTTTGCATTGGTTGGCGCTACAAATCCGTGACGCAACCATTATCGCCTTGCATGGGATTGGCGTTACATTTCCGCACGCAATCCTACTGTCTCGATGAATCACATAGTGCCTGTGTGACCATGAAGTATTTTCTTGAACTGTATAAGTATATTACTTAAATATATTTATCACGACGCTTGTGGACTGTGTGTGAATTCATGCATCATACTCACGCGTTTTCATATAACTATTTTCTCACATTAACTATATATTACCACACTTGCACACGATCACCCCATACACCGAGATTTCTGTCTCATCCCCACCTATTTTCTAACCATAGATGAGGACTTCGTTGAAGATGCTGAACCGACCACGGATTGAGCCTTGTACTCCGCTTGTTGGATTTACTACTTTTTCTTGTGTTGTTGGACTCTTTTCTTGTGTTGTTGTTGGACTCTTGTATTTCTTTCCATTCCGTTTTGTAACTGAAGTGCGTAGGACCCTTTGACTTTAAGTTGTTATATTTGGTTGATTTTCGGGTATGTAATTTGGATTATGGATTGTGGACTGTAAGTTGTATTTGTACTTGTTATTTATTTCATTGCTATTTAGACTCTGTTTCATTGGGTTCTCGTTGATATTTGTCTAGACTGTTTGGTTATTGTATTTAAGTTGTGGATCGTCGTCGCGTTCCGTTTGGGGCATGACAAACGATACTATATATTACCTTTCTTCAGTCGCATCTTTCTTTACTTTCCCTGAAATCTTCATCTTCTTTACAACCTTCTGCTCCTCCTCATCAATTTCTTCTTTCTTTGGTGTTACATCCTTGTCTACTTTTCTTTTCCCTGCTCTTTTTTTATCAACAGACCTCCAAGCTTTAGTTTTGAAATACCCTTTTTTTCTTTGTACATTCTGTTTTTTATCTCCCTCACCCATAACAGGAACTATTGTTGACTCATCAGCCATTGTAATTACCTACAAAAAACATGTGGAGCAATATCATCATTACAAAAACACATTATACACTTCACATACATTGTGATACTTTTTAAATGAAAAGTTATACTTGTTATATAAAAACTGATACTTGTTATATAAAAAGTAATACTTGTAAGTGAACATAAACACAATGGTACTTCGTATGAGAAATGCAGAAAAATATAAATACAACTTAAAACACATACTCAAAATAAACACATGCTCAAAACATATGCAACACTATCATTACAAAAAACTCATGATACTTTTTGTATACAAGGTGATACTTCTTATATAAAAATTTATACTTGTTATATAAAAGGTTATACTTGTTATATAAAAGGTGATACTTTTGATAGTATTACACAATTATGTAAAGAGAATAATAAAAATCACATGTAATACTTCCTTTACAACAACTGATACTTTTAACACAAAAAGTAATACTTGTAAGGGCAAAAGTGATACTCAGAACTTACATACTAAATACATAAACATGGAAAATACATAAACCTAAAAATACATCTAAAACACATGCGCGAATTAACACCTATAGTCTACAAACCCATAACAAACTAGGAACTGAAAATTAAACCCTAAAATACAGAAATTAACAGGGTTTACAAACCCTAAAAAGCTACAGTAGCAAGGGAATCGAACAGAAATTGAAAGGAAAACGAAATTGAAAAAAATACCTTATTTTGCTTTCAAATATATTGAATGCCAGATGTCGGTATGAAAACACACACAGAGAAATATATACTTCCATGGATGGTTTCGACTCGATTTCAACTCGACGGTTTCACAGACGTGGGCGACGGTTGAGGAGGGGCGAGGGTTCAGGAGTAGTGGGGGCTCCGTTTCTTTCTCGTGTTCAAGTCTTGCTCTGTGGAGTGAGAATACTAAGAGAGAGAGAGAGAGAGAGTAGAGAGAGAAAATCAAAAGAATGAAATGAAAAGGGGCGCGGGTTTGCTGGGTATATCAGACCCATTGGTTGCGGGTTACGGGTTGCGGGTCGCGGGTAGGGCGCTCCGTCTCACGGAACTAGATCCGTGAGACGGTCTCATATAAGTTTTTGTGTTTCTATATAATGACTTTCAAACCTGACAAACCCTTGAGTCACTACAAGAATTTCGCTAATACACAACGGATATAATCTGTTGTATATTACAATAATCAACCGTTGTCGTAGATGGTGTTGTAAAAAAAGTCCGCTCAATGACAACGGTTTAAATCCGTTGTCGTTAACAATAAGACAACAGTTATAATTCATTGTCATTGAGCGGACTTTTTTTACAACACCATCTACGACAACGACTGATTATTGTAATACACAACTGATTATATCTGTTGTGGTTTTGAAGTATTACAACAGTTTTACAGGCCATAATAACCGTTGTAATTTTGGACCGCGGCTAATGCATTTTCTATTTGGTGTCTATTATTTTTTCAAATGTGGTAATATAACTTTTGATTTCATATATGCAAAACACAAAACACAATACAAGAAAGCAACATATAACTAATTAAAACAAAAATGACATTCAAGTGATTGTATTTAGTACATGTCTGCAAATGTTTAACAAAACAATATCCAATATTTAAAGAAACGTATCTAGCTCGGGCCAAACGTATCAAGCCCGGCCCGGGCGGCCCGGCCCGACGGGCTAGCTCGGTCGGTCGGTTTTTTTAGTGTATTTTTCATTGATGGACTGGGCTGGGCTCCCCAAATTGACAGTCAGTGGTACCGTTTGGCCCGTCTCGGCCCAGTTTTTCAAAAGCCCGACGGACTCGGTTCTAGTCGGCCCGACTCAGTATTTTGACAGGTCTAACTTTAATATAATCCCTATTAAATTAATGTATAGTAGGATTATTTCTATTAACATTAACATTTATACTTTTAATTTATTATTCATCACAAACTTAAAGGATATGAGATATATAATACAATTTTATTAAATTTATTAGTAAATTTTCATTTATTGATTGAATAATTGTAATTTAATAAAAAACTATGTTAAATATAAAAAAGAGTGATTTTAGTGGTCAATTTTTTGAAAACAAAATATTATTTTAATTTAATAAATATTTTTTTGATTTATTATGAAAAATGTATGAATATATTAATTTACAGAAAATAACTACAATATAATTATTTAATAGAAACTATATTAATTTTAACAAATAGCAAATAAGATTTCCAAAAAAAAATTATATATATTTGATGTCATTTTAAAATTAAAATAATAATAGGGACAATTATATGTTTTCGCTAAAAGACCACGATTAAAAAAAACGTTGTAAATATTATTGTTGATTATCATATATTTTAAAATATTGGACAACGATTCATGAAAGCGTTGTAAGAACCATTGTCTATTAGCGGCAAAATACGCAAATCGACAACAGTATGATAAAACCGTTGTAAATAATGGAATGGCCGTTGTCTCTAGGCATAAAATCCGCTAAACGACAACGGTTATCGGGAAACCCGTTGTTATATGCTGGAAGACAACAGAAATTACTAAAAACCGTTGTGTTTGAGGTGTTGTTGATGCGCATTTTTCTTGTAGTGAGTGCAGTTGGTGGATATCTTTTCTAGGTGAGGGAATTGATGATTCCTAGTGGTCAAGGCTGGAATAGGAAACTAGTTCTTCAAAATTTTAACCTTCAAGGTGTTGAGATAATTAGATGATGTTACACACACCAATTAGTCAATCTGGTGCTAGGGATAAAATTATTTGATAAATAAAAAAAGGCTTTTTCTATGTCAAGTCAGCTTACTTAATTGCTTTATCTATCAATTCTCCTAATTTTGGACGCGCTAAATCTAGGAAAAAGTCTGTTTCGGATAGCCCCAGTCGTTACATGACTTGTGATCAAGTTTATTGAGTTTATAAAATTTATCGTTTCAGGAAAAAAAAAAAAAAAAAGACTTCATTCACAAACGCGCGCTGTTAATTGACTTCCATGTCTTTGATGACTTGTACATCTTTACCTTAAATTTCCTTCTTTCAATTGTTTTTATATATTATGCTTAAGTGCTCTTTTAATCTGTTTATGAAGCCAAACTTACCTGATTATTGAATTAACTTATACTATTAATTTTTTGAGAGTATAGCATTACTAGAAGCTAGAGTCTTATTATTTAATTAACTTATAGAAAAAAGGTTAGTTCAATTATTTATTATCACACTTCAAAAAGTAAACTTATTAACAACATAAAAACCTATGGCTATTTTAGATTTCATTTATATTTCACCAGTTTTGGTTTTCTTTCGTCAAACATTCATTGAATTTTCTATTATTTCCCAGAATATTATTTAAAAAACTCTAATATATATTTATTTTATCAATAAGAAATGTATACATTTACATCATTCAATGGTTATATTTATTTAAAAATGATTTTATAATATAAAATGAAATTGAACCACTCACAAAGATATCTATTATGATTTTAAGCTGAGACAAAAAAACAATAATTAATTATGGCTTATGGAGAGAGTACTGAGTAGCGAGGGATCAAGGAGTTTTAGGGCGGCTGAGGGAAGAAAAATGACAGCGGATGGTTCATCATCCGGATCGGATCAGCCAGTTCGATCAATTTAACCCAAAATCGGTCATATGCCCGACCTGATTATATATTAAAACTGCCAGGTAAAAATTCATTGTTGCCTGGTCAAAAAACGGGAAACATATGACTCCATTAAACCGATTCAGAAATTTCCTTTTTTTTCTTTTGTACATTTAGTAAATAAAATTTTCTTTGTTGTATTAAAAAAAATTGAAGGACATAAATTCTTGTAATATTTTATTTACATATATATTTGGATATTGAATTCTCAACTTAGTTCTTATTTATATTTGTAGTTGTTAGTTTTTTTATATTTGTTCTCTTATTTATTTTTTACATATGTGTACGTGTACAAATGTCCAGTCAAGCCCGCTAATGTGTATGGTTCAGAAATTTTATTGTGGTATCATAACACTTTTCTATTAATTTGTTTGGTTTAAACGCACTATATCAAACCCTAACTAATATTTCATAGCAATGCCCTAATTAGATGTATAATAGGTCTATTCATATTATAAAACGTACTCACACCTAGATAAATGTTTTTTGAATGCTTTATTGCATTATTTATTTGAGTAATTCATGAATTAGACAGTTTATATGATAATTGTCTATGCCTAAATTAAAAAATCAAATAAAACTCAAGAGTAGTCTCCTCTTAGATGAGACGCGCATATTCAATTTAACGAATCCCCAGTGAAGTGTGTGTGCGTAACTCAAAAAAAAAAACAACGAATCTATCTGACCCGTGAACCTCGCGACCCAGCCCCAACGACCCAGCGACCCATCCTTAACCACCCAACACAATGTCAAATACTTTTAGGGGAAATACTAATTATTTTTATTAAAAAACACTAACATTTTTCAGGAATTGCTAAAAATCTTTCGGGGGAAAAACTAATATTTTTCAGGGGAACTACCAATATGTTTCACTGGGACGACTTTTTTTTTGACAGAAAAAGCTACTACTTTTCAGGGAGACTATTAAATATTTTCAAGTGAACGACGTACTAATACTTTTCACCTGGACTATTAATACTTTTTATATGAAAACCTAATACTTTCAAGTGAACTATGTACTAATACTTTTAGATGGACTGCTAATACCAGTCCTTTAATATTACAAAATTGCCAACAGATCGATTTTGAGACCGTCTAAACAAATTATGGCCTATTAGACCACAAAACCCAATATTCCATTGAGCCCAACCGACGTCTATTTACTTCGTAAGTGGAATAAGCATGGGTATAGCCGTATAGGAATAACGGTGTAAATTAAATATTGAGAGCCTCAACCTCAAAGTAGATGGGGTCATCAGCATGATAAAAGTAGATGAGTCATAAATATCCTTATTTATTTCATTCCATATTCCATATAATATTTCACTCATGTTAAATGAATGTCAAATGTACAAAACTGAATGAGATCTTCTACTCTAAAATAATATTTGATTTCATATTTAACTACATGGATGACTACCACTAATTTAAAAGGTCCTCACTAGATAGATTTGAATGAAAAGACGAGAGAAATGATTGAGACGTGATATATATAGGATTTGATAATTGGAATTATAGATTTTGATATTATCTTTCGTGAAAATGGAAAGAGAAGTAGGCAAATTAATTTTTTTGATATATAAAAATGATTCCATTTTTGTAAATAGTTGAAAAATAAAAATGGGTGTTTGGAAATAGCCCACAATCATACGCAATAATTTAGAGATGTTAAACGGGTTGGCCCTAGCCCTATAGGGCCAGCTCTAGCGGGCTTCGGGCTAAACAGTTTTCGGGCTAAACGGACCTGTGTTAAACGGGCTAGCAATATTGGAACCTAACCTAACCCTAGCGGGATTCGGGCTAATTGGGCCACTATCGGGCAATAGTCAAAAAAATAAAACTTACATATTTAAATTTAAAATTTTAAACTCGAATATATATAACATTTGAGTTTAACATTTTAAGTTAAACTATTCATCATAAATAAAATTCATGCAAAATTTCTAATTACATTGCATTAACAAATTTATAAAATTAAATATTTTATGATATAAATTTTGAAAATAAAATTACAATAACTAAAGCTACCCAAAATTAACATATTTTTCTATAATTACTCATATGACTATAATTTAAAATTTTCAATATAAGATATTTAAATTTAAAATTTTAAACTTGAGCATATATAACATTTACGTTTAACATTTAAAGTTAATCTTAAAAAAAGACACACATGTTTATATTTATGTTGCATTAACAAAATTATAAAATTAGATTTAGCACCATTTAGAAATATAATTTACATCCTATATAATCTAATAAGACTATATGAAATTTTCTTATTCAGAATAAAAATGAAAAACTAAATTAAGTAATAAATAAAACAAATAAAAATGAATCTTTTCAAGAATTATAGCTTGTTTAATAAAGTTAAACTTAAAGATGAGGGAGATGTGAATTTGAAAAATAAATTTACTAGTAATAGTAGGTAATAAAAGTAGATATAAAATATTAGAATTATATTTATTTTTTAAAAAATAGCGGGCTAATGGGCTAGTCCGGTTAGCCTTCGGGGCAGCCCTAACGGGCTTCGGTTTAAACGGTCCGGGACAAAAAGACCCTAATTTAAACGGCCAAAATAATTCGGCCCTAACCCTCTTTTTTTGCGGTTTACGGTCCGGGCCAACGGCCAAAATAATTATGCAGTCATTCAAATTAACCCTTTAACGAGTTTGCAATCATGAAGAGATTTTGGTTCCCTTACCAAAGAATGTAATCAAATTTGTACAACTAAATATTATAATTGTGAGCTAGTGAAATCACACCAATGTTTTTATGAGATAGTATGTTCAAAAAGTACTTCAATAATTGAACAAGATACAATATTTTAACACTTTTCAATTATATAATTCATACATTGTTGTTACATATTGTACTATCACTCAATAATACATTACAAGTCAACCTCATCAATTTTACTAATCTATAGTGTGTCAAATCGTATAATAGTGTCGTGTTTCATGTTGACACGATAACGACACAACACGATAAGGTCAAACACGAACATGATACGATGAGGATCTATACATACACGAACATGAAATGTTTTGTATTGACACAACACGATTTGACACGATAATTCAAAAAAAGAAAGAAGATGATCTACACATTGTAAGTCCAAGCGACTACGATAATCTAGAGGGGGGTGAATATATTATCTCCATCTTTTCAATTTAGCCTTTTTTTTTATAACCGAATGCTCAATTACAATAAAGGTGCGGAATATAAACAACACACGTCGATTTAAAGAGGTTCAACCCACCTAGGGCCTAATCCTCTACCACCCCAGTATATCCGGGATGGATTTCAAAAAGAAAAAGAATTTTATTAATTACCAAAATTAATACAAATTCAACTTACAACACATTGAAGAGCACCACACTCTTCTTCAACACCACCTTTGGAGATTACCACAATCTCCCTTTGAAGATTACCACAATCTTCCTTCAACGGCACCTTGTGAAGATTACCACAATCTTCAACCTTGAAGAATACCAAATTCTTCAACACCTCAATAAGAAGATCACCACAATCTTCTTCACCTATCACCTAGATCATCCAAGTGTGTTCTTACCACAAGAACACTCACAAGGATATCTTGTGTTTGAATGATCACCAAAAATCAAGATTACAACTCAATAATGAATATTACAATTTGAGTGCGAAGTGTAATCAAGAATAGCCTAGACCTCAAAGATGTGAAAGTGATAAGCTAGACAATTTTACAACAAGAATAATAACAATGAAAGACCAAGTATTTGCTTGAAGTGTATCTTGTTGTGTTGTATCTCAATTGTTGTATTGGTTGCTCCAAAACTTCCTCTATTTATAGGAGATGTTTGATCAAGCATAGGCTCCTCTTGGGGATTGAAAATCTACAGAAAAATACAATTAAAATCAAGAATATAGTTGTTAGAAATCAATCCCACAATTTTAGGAAATGTGTCTCATTGTCAAACGGTCATATTTTTTTTGTCAATACAGGCGACGTCGCACGAGAAATAAGAGAAATAAGAACACTTTGAAAATTCAGGCGATCGGTCGACGAGGCTTCGACCGGTCGACCCACTGCCTCAACCGGTCCCCCTAAGTGTAAAAATGGAGAAACAAAGTTCTGTTTCAATGTGAAACTTGCAGGCGGTCGACCGGATCGGTCGACGCCCAGGACGACCGGTCGACCTGCTTGATTTTACTTCCGTCTCATTTTCTGTTTCTAAAAACATCTTGGTACGGGTTTCCCTATAGGCGGCCGGTCGACCACGAGGAAATGTTGTCCAATTTTTGTCGAAAATAAAACTCAAGAAATACTCGAAAATTTAGTAAAAACATTTTAAAACCAATCGGGAGTATTTAGACAACATTTAGAAATCTTGTTTTAGGAGTAAAAACCCATTGACATAAAATCATTAAAAGTGTTGTCCATTATTATCAAAAATAAACTTGAGGAAATACTCCAGAAAATATTAAAACCATTTTAAATCATTTAGGAGTATTTGGACAATCTTTAAGAACATTGTTTTGGTGACAAAATAAAATCATCAAAATTAAGATAAAAACATGTATCAAACAATCTCCCCCTTTTTGATGATTACAAACCAAAACAATTTTTACACAAACTAAGAGAGCTATTTTAGAAATGATTTTCCGGTAAAAACATTAGACCGTTTGGAAGCAACCAAAATTTCCAAAAATATTCAAGCAACCAAGTAGGGAGTAAATATATTCCAATAATAAGCACAAGCTCCCCCTATCAACAAGCATATCAAGAATAATGTAAAAGCAATTATCCATAAGCTAAAAGCTTTAGCTTTTACAATTTGTTCAAGAGCTTATAAGCTCCCCCTGTCACAAAACATCATTAGATAATAATATAAGTCCATCAAGCAACAATTGGACTAAAAATGAATCACAACTTATGGCTTTTATGAGCCATAGCTTATAGCTTTTTCTTTGAGCTAATGAGCCAATATCCTGTTTTTCTCCCCCTTTGGAATCATCAAAAAGAATGTTAGGATGGTGAAAACACCATACAATAATATCAAAGCGCGCCAAAGGGACGGTTTAATAACCGTTGAACAATTAAAGCATAATAATCCAAGGAAAATGGGAGAATTGAAACATAAGAGATCCATAAGCTCATTAGTAAGCTAAAAACATGATTTCAAAAAGATTTTAAGACATTTAGAAGCAAGAGAATCATGTAGAAGTTGAAAGTTTCATAGTGACATTTCAACAAACACCTTGTGTGCGTGAGAAATAAAAGCCTTTGCATATAGTCCTTGTAAAGGTTTCAAGCCAAAAATTTCATATCATCAATCAACCTCATTCCAAAGCTCAAAAAGATCATATGCACCATATGCAACAATTTATTCATCAAATAAGAAGCTCAAAGTAGATTCTCAAGGGTTCAACCCAATTGAGATAAGCTAAGAATGATCAAGGCATTACAAATGCCAAAAATTAGAGCATCCATCAAGTAATAAGTCATGCTTTAAACAATACATGTATCAAATGTCCCAACATATCCATAGAGATCAAGGCATTAAGAGAAGCACTTTTACCATCAAGTACTTCATACCAATATTCAAACCATTGCCATATAAGAGTATTTTTACCATCAAATACTCCATCAAAATAATGATCATCCACAAGTCATTATCAACTTGCAATTTTAACCCTTTTAAGAAAAACAAGCAAATATCATTAGTACAAAGGAGTTTTACAAAAGTTCATAAAAATACAAAGCATCATTAATGAAAATGCTAGAAAGTAAAGGGGGTGGGGACATCATTCCTCATCCGAGGAGAAGCAAGATCCGGGAATAAAATCCTTGATAAATTTCTTCAATTTGCCGATAGACTTTTGCATTTTGGAGGTCTTTTGCTCCAAAGCCTCATATCTCGTCTCATGAAAAGCCCTCATCTCATCAAATTCGGCTTGAGTATACCTCCTAGGCGGTTGAGCACTGGTATTACCCTCTGGATTGCTCGGTTCACCCTCTTCCGCCAATCTTGCGGCCTCGGCGTCATCAAAGTAGTCATTAGGATCGGGGGACTCTTGACCTCTTCCTCTAGCCATTTTGGTTGGTCGGATGTCCATGTTCTTGCGCATCGTGATCATTTGAGAGATATTATCAATGTCGAAGTCATTTTGAAATACTTCCGAGTTACACTCCGACGAAGGAAGTCCCGATTGAATAAGAAGTTTACAAATCCAATTTCCCATAACTAACTTCTTATTACCTTGAGTGATGGACTCGATTAGACATTGAATAAGTATGGCACCAAAGTTAAGTAGTTCCCTCCTAGCAATTTTATACGTCAAAAAGTAATCCATGTTGCTAGGCATCTTTCCCGATTTACCACAAATGCAATATGCGACAATGACCGACAAAATACGATGCTCAAGTGTCATTGCCAACAAATAGTACTTTGGCCATACTCCCAAATACGTCTTCACTTCTTTCATTGACACTCCCAACATTTCATCATTCCAAGTCCCACAAGAGAAATAATCCCAACCACCTTCTCTAACACGTAAAAACCGGCAAATATCATTGGGAGTCCATCTAAAATGTCGTCCCCTTAAAAGTGAATTTACGGCTATAGGCTTCCTTTCAACATCATATTCGACCCAGATATTGGCATAAAAGAGTTGGATAATATCATCATCATACAAAACATAAGCATGTTCCCATAAATACATCCAACCTTGCTCCTCAAAAAATCCTCTAATCGTAGGATACTCATTTGTAAATGAACTAAAACGACACATTTTAGTCCGAGCAATAGACTTTCCTCCCATTCCCGAGTCCTTATAATACCATTCCGCATACTTATTGATGAAATTAAGAACATTGTGGGAATTAGGGGCTTGAGTAACAAATGATTTTTTACCTTTCGCCCAACGGCAATTTTGGAGCGAAATCGTTCCGCGTAGCTCGGAAATTTGGACCCGAGAGAGAATGGGATTTTGAACACCATCACCTTCTTGAGCCACGTTTCTTTGAGCGGCTCGAATATCCCTTTGTTCGGCTTCCTCTTGCCGATTTCTTGACGAACCCTCTCCGCCCCTTCTACGCTTGGAGATGGGATTTCGACCGCTGGAATTCTTTGGGGGAGCCATATATGTAAGATTCTTGTGAAAATAAGAAGATTAGCAACAAGAATCGTGAAAAATGATGAAGAATTGAGGAATATAGAAAAAGGGGGAAGATATCGTTGTTAAGGGTTTTGAGTTCTCTTCTGTTTTGAAACGAAGAACAGAGAGTTTTAAGTTGTAATTTTGTACTGGGCGACCGGTCGAGGTGCAGGGCGACCGGTCGCCCCTGCTTTGACCGTCCCAGTGCAATTTTACTTTCACAGAATTTTCCAAAATTCGATTTTTCACTCCAAAAGTTTTAAAATATTGCAAAAAGATAATTTTGGACTATATCCAACAAAATTGGTTTTTTGGAAAACATATATTCGAGAAAATCGAGACTAAACACGTAGTGCCTTTTTAAAGAAAATATTTGCAAGATCATTTAGGGGCACTTAAGGGGTCAAAATGAAATATCTTGAAAGATATGTGCATAAGTAATATCGAGTTTTAAGGTAAATACGATTGAACGATGCCTCGATAGTTTAAGAAACTTGAAGACGTAATAGCCAATGAGCATGAGATATGTATCCTACACAATTCTTAAAACATATCTAACACAAATCATAATGATAAAAGTGTAGGCTAAGAGATATCACAAGTAAGCTCATGCCATAAAAATCCATAAAAGATGATAACGCACTTTAGTCTACAAAAAATGCACAAGAATTTTAAAAACATCATATAAGGTCTTCTTTTTAAAAAAAAAAAAAATTTAAAAGCACAAGTATATATTGAAGACCTTAATTAAAAATAAATATTTGAAAACTCATTTTGCAATTAAGACACAAATAAAAGTATGCATAATAACAAAATAAAATGCATATTTAAATAGGGAGATCCGGGTTACCAATTACGCCATTTCAATGGGTTGTGTCGTTCCCATTGTTGATGATATCTTCCCATTGAGAAGTCACTTTGTTGATGATGACTTCTTTGATTGCTCCATTTCCAAGGTTTGTTGCTTTCCCATTGTTGAAAGTCTCTTCTTATTTGAAAATCATCTTGTTGATGATGTCTTTGCCATTTCCAAGGATTGTGTTTTTCCCATTTTTGATTGTACCCTCTTCTCGGAAATTGGCTTTGTTGAGAATAGTTTCTCCTTCTTTGATCAAATGAAACGGTCATTTGATGCCTTCTTGGCGGTATGAATTTTCTTCGATAATTATTTTGCCGGGTATCTAATATGACATTATTTTGTGGTACCCTCATGTGTTTGGGTCCTTTGGGATTAGTCTTGAGACTTTTAGGTCTCCAACAATAATTAGAGCTATTTCTAGCCCGACAAATATTTACCGTATGACCCTTTTTACCGCAATAAAAGCATGTAATAATTCTAGGAGCATAATGACCAACATGCTTAGAGACTTGATTCTTTTTCATGTGATTGACATCCTTAGGCTTATGATCAAGTTCTAGTTTCGAATTATTACAACAATCAACAATCTTAGTCATCTTATCGGTACTCAAGTTGGATTTAGATAAATTATTTTTCAAGCCATTTATATCCTCAACAATAGTACTATTTTCTTTTTCAAGGTTTCTAACCTTGTCAAGTGTGGTGGTGTGAGCACATGATAGTGATTCATAAGAAGTAAGTATACTATCCTTATTATTTTTCAAAATATTGAATTCCTTTTTCAAATTTTTGTATTTAACAAGTAAGCTTTGGAATTCATTTTGAAGTTCATCATAGTCATTTTGCAAATCACTATAATCATTTTGAGTAGCAATATCATATGAAGTAGAGGGTTTAAGACATACCTCATTTTCTTCTTTGATCCCCATTAAACAATATTCAACTTCTTCATAGTTGGAAGTTGTAGGAGGCTTGTTCCTTAGATTTGAGCTTGTATGTCCTTGAGAAGTAGATGCTTTTGTTTGACTCCTATCATTTGCAAATACTCCATAGATGGCTTCTAATTTTTGCCATACTTCATGTACCGACTTTATTCCTACAATATGTTCATATTCTAGATTAG
Source organism: Rehmannia glutinosa (assembly GCA_016081115.2). Classification (NCBI taxonomy): domain Eukaryota; kingdom Viridiplantae; phylum Streptophyta; class Magnoliopsida; order Lamiales; family Orobanchaceae; genus Rehmannia; species Rehmannia glutinosa. The sequence continues at coordinate 14,669,247 of CM071930.1, read as the reverse complement.
TAAATGAACAATACAAAATATTTAGAGTCTTACCGTTTGAGGAGATGATTTTCTTCTCTTCATCATTGAGCTTTTTGAAGCCTTTTGAGGTGTGTGGTGTATCTTTCATCGGAATGGATTCTCCGTTTATGACGGTATTCCAAATGTCGAACCCGCAACCTTGTAAGTAGCATTCCATTCTTTCTTTCCAAAAAATAAAATTTTTGGAATCAAATAGTGGTGGCTTGATGGTGGAGGTACCGGATGGATGAGCTTCGTTCGTAGCCGTCGATTGTTTATCTTCACTCGCGATGTGAAACGAGCTTGCCAAAGAGTTTGGCTCTGATACCACTTGTAAGTCCAAGAGGGTACGATAATCTAGAGGGGGGGGGGTGAATAGATTATCTCCATCTTTTCAATTTAACCTTTTTTTTATAACCGAATGCTCAATTACAATAAAGATGCGGAATATAAACAACACACGTCGATTTAAAGAGGTTCAACCCACCTAGGGCCTAATCCTCTACCACCCCAGTATATCCGGGATGGATTTCAAAAAGAAAAAGAATTTTATTAATTACCAAAATTAATACAAATTCAACTTACAACACCTTGAAGAGCACCACACTCTTCTTCAACACCACCTTTGGAGATTACCACAATCTCCCTTTGAAGATTACCACAATCTTCCTTCAACGGCACCTTGTGAAGATTACCACAATCTTCAACCTTAAAGAATACCAAATTCTTCAACACCTCAATAAGAAGATCACCACAATCTTCTTCACCTATCACCTAGATCATCCAAGTGTGTTCTTACCACAAGAACACTCACAAGGATATCTTGTGTTTGAATGATAACCAAAAATCAAGATTACAACTCAATAATGAATATTACAATTTGAGTGCGAAGTGTAATCAAGAATAGCCTAGACCTCAAAGATGTGAAAGTGATAAGCTAGGCAATTTTACAACAAGAATAATAACAATGAAAGACCAAGTATTTGCTTGAAGTGTATCTTGTTGTGTTGTATCTCAATTGTTGTATTGGTTGCTCCAAAACTTCCTCTATTTATAGGAGATGGTTGATCAAGCATAGACTCATCTTGGGGATTGAAAATCTACAGAAAAATACAATTAAAATAAAAAATATAGCTGTTAGAAATCAATCCCACAATTTTAGGAAATGTGTGTTTGTCAAACGGTCATATTTTTTTGTCAATACACAGGCGACCGGTCGCACGAAATAAGAGAAATAAGAACACTTTGAAAATTTCAACAGGCGGACGGTCGACGAGAGGCTTCGACCGGTCGACCCCCTCTCAACCGGTCCCCCTAAGTGTAAAAATGGAGAAACAAAGTTCGTTTCAATGTGAAACTTGTGTACCTGGCCGGTCGGCCGGTCGACCGGTCGACGCCCAGGGCGACCGTTCGACCTGCTTGATTTTACTTCCGTCTCATTTTCTGTTTCTAAAAACATCTTCAGGTACGAGTTGCCCTATAGGGCGACCGGTCGACCACGAGACAGAAATGTTGTCCAATTTTTGTCGAAAATAAACCTCAAGAAATACTCCGAAAATTTAGTAAAAACATTTTAAAACCAATCGGGAGTATTTAGACAACATTTAGAAATCTTGTTTTAGGAGTAAAAACCCATTGACATAAAATCATTAAAAGTGTTGTCCATTATTATCAAAAATAAACTTGAGGAAATACTCCAGAAAATATTAAAACCATTTTAAATCATTTAGGAGTATTTGGACAACCTTTAAGAACATTGTTTTGGTGACAAAATAAAATCATCAAAATTAAGATAAAAACATGTATCAAACACACATTTATACACCATATTACATGACAATACACGATACAAACCTACAAAATATCAGATTATCATGTCACTATCGTATCACTAAAAGGTAAATATGTCCTTATCGTGTCGCTCACATATTAACATGTTATTAGTAGATTAACGTTCCATTTGTTATTTTTTTATCGTGTTACACAAAGACGACACAAAATTTTCGTGTCCTTATCGTGTCAAAATGATAAAGACACGAACGTATTAAGATTGAACACTAAGGGCGCGATTGGATATGCTTTCATTTTGAAAAATTTTATTTTGCTAGAGAATAGTGGTGGAAAAAAATTTGGAAAAAAAAGTTAAATTTTGAAATTGTGATTGGATGTGAGATGAAAAAGTAATGATGAGAGTTGATTTGATTTAAAAATAGTAAAATAATGATTGAATGTGATTGGTAGTTAGAAATGTGTGAATAAGTTAATAGTGAAATTTGTGGGATAATGTGTAATAATGATTAGTTTTTTATGAAAATATGGGTAGATGTGATTGATAAGAGAAAAAATGAAAAAAGTGAAAGTGAGAGAATAGTATATTTTCTGAAAATTTTCATAAACAAACGCATATTTGGTTAAAAAAAAATCTCCAATGGAACGAAAATGGATTCTCATTGACGGTCAATATGTAGACCAACCGGATCCCCTGAGAATCCCGGGCTGCAAACCGGTCCGACCGGAGGACGTCGTCGAACCGATGCTGGACCGAAACGAGCTGCAGCACGATGAGTATGTTAATCTGGGGAAACGGTATTCTCTATTTGATGGGATTTTGCTTAATACTTGGGAAGATTTGGAGCACAAAAGCTTTCAGGGAAAACGAGACCTTGAGATCCATACTCAAAATCCCGCTTTACCCAATCGGTCCACTGAGAAGACCAGTCGAACCCGTCGATGTGAAAAGTGACTTACTCGGTTGGTACCGGCAACCAAATGAATCTGTAATTTTCGTGTCATTTGGGAGTGGTGGGGTTTTATCAGCTGAAGAAATCAATGAGCTGGCTTGGGGATTGGAGCTGAGCCAGCAAAGGTTTGTTTGGGTGGTACGCCCACCCATCGAAGGTTCCGTGGACGACGCTTTTTTCAATCTGGGCATGGATTTTGATGGCACTCCGAATTACTTTCCACAAGGGTTTATCAACAGGACCTAAGATAAGGGACTAGTGATCCCGATATGGGCCCCACAAGCCGTAATTCTAAACCACCCAGCTGTCGGCGGGTTTATGTCATACTGTGGCTGGAATTCGACATTGGAAAGCATTACTAGCGATGTGCCGATGATCGCGTGGCCTCTCTATGCCGAGCAACGGCTTAACGCCACCTTCCTGACGGAGGAAGTTGGCGTGGCCTTGCGGCCGCGGGTGCTGCCGACGAAGGAGGTGGTGGGGAGGGAGGAGATAGAGTCACTTGTGAGGAGATTAATGGAGCACAAAGAACGGCAAGTAATGAGGAATAAGGTTAAGAAGATGAAAATTAGTGCAATGGAGAGTTTGAAGAATGGTGGACCATCTTACAAGTTAATGTGTGAGTTGCTTTCAAAGATTGCCTTGAGAAAGGGCAACATGAATGGCTCACTTGATTGATAGTACAATGTGTTGTATCAAAGGGGTTATTATGTATTTTCTGTATATGGATCAATTGGTTGATGGTACAATGTGTTTCATGTATAAAAGGGGGTGCTAATTATTAATATCATGTCAATTTCATTCATGTTTATTAATGGAAAATGTTTGGGCTAATGGAAATGTTTGGACATCTTTAAGTAATATCATCTCAATTTCATTCATGTTTATTAATGAAAAATGTTTGGACTAATGGAAATGTTTCGACATTTTTATCTTTTTCGTAGAAATGTTAGATAAAGTTTGAAAGAAATATTGAGTGGACATTTTAATAGAAGTGAAAAAAGAACACATTTATTTGTTTTCATAAAGGAAAAGATTGTAGTCTTGCAATAAGCCTCATGCCCAAAGATTTTGAGGTTTTAAATAAATTTTTTGGAGGAGTCTAGATTAGTGTGTCATTAATTCTTCTTTTAATTTTATACCTTTTGAACTGGAAAAATCATTTATCCAATTTTTACAATTCTAATATTTCACTCTCAAGTCTCAATACATAATATAGCTAGATCCATTCAATCTATCCTGTAACGTGTTTGATCTCAAATAAGACTAAACTAAGCAATTTTAATTTTGAAGGACTTCGACATCAACAACAATCACAAGTATCGTCAATAATATTCGATAAGTAATGCATACATTTGTAAACGAATCGAATTGTTATGGTATAGTTGAATACTTCTATTGGACTATTCATTTTATTTGTTAACACTTTCTTAATTCCGTGTTTTTACGGATATTAAATATTTTTTCTTATTTTCAAAATTTTCTAAATTTAGTGTTTTGCCTTTCTTGGTTACTTCTTGAATTAGGATTTATTAAATAAAGGAAGTTGATTTGTAAAACGATTGTTTTAAAACTGGATTCTCGAGTTTTATGTTAATATGAAAAGATCATTTTTTGACAAATAAGGTTTTTAAAAGAGTCCTAGTCCTTATATGATTATGAATCCTAGTTCTACTATGTCTCTTTCTTCCTTGTTTTGTAGGGACTCAAACTCTTCAAAGGAATTACCTATATAAAGAGGACGTCCCTCACATAATCAGAGCACGCAGAATTACAACTGAGAGAGCACATATTTACGAGAGAAAACTGAATTCTGCAAGAGAGAAACCAAGTCTGATATACTACACAGTGCAGAGTGTTGAACGAAGTACTGCATGAGTATCGGTTCAACACCTGACGATTGAGCGTCTTTGTTTCTCTATTATTTGTCCATCTGTTGTTTTCATAGAAGTTCAGGATAGTTGATATTCTTTCTTTTTGGACGAATTGTTTTACAAGATTTAGATTTACTTATAGAAAGGATTTTTGATAAGTTTTGTTCTAGTTGAGTATCGATACATTCAACTAGTGGATTATTTCACCCTGCTGGCACGTTTATAAGTATTTTTATACTTATAGATAATTTTATCTCTGTGTTTTACTTTTATCCGCTGCGAGTTCGTACAAGTGTTACTGACACTTATAACAACACTTTATTCTGAGAAAGTTAGGGACCTAAAATTCTTTCAATTGGCATCTAGAGCCAACACTTGATTTCACTAAGTGTTGATCCTAAGTTCGAGCAAGCAATGAATAGTCAAGTTTCATCTATGTTTCGTCCACCTATGTTAGATGGATCTAACTACTCGATTTGGAAGATCAAGATGCGGGATTTTAAAAAATCAATTGATGAGAAAGCTGGAGCACTGTTTTAGTTGGATGGACTCCTCCAAAAATTATAGATGTGGATGGCGATTACATACATCAGGATGAAATAAGTTGGTCCAATGAAGATATTCAAATGACGAACTATAATTCGAAAGCTCTCAATACTATTTTTGGTGCAGTGGATTTCAACATGTTTAAGATCATCTGCAACTATACTGCAGCCAAAGACGCATGGGAGGCTTTCCAAAAATATTGTGAAGGATCTGCAAGTATTCGTCTCTCCAAGTTACGACATCTGACCGTCAGGATTGAAAATCTGAAGATGGAGAAAGATGAAGACATCACATCTTACCATGGACGACTTTGTGACATCGCCAATGAATCTCAATCTCTGGGTGAGCCTATTTCAAATTCAACTTAGTAAGCAAGAGATGTGTTCCCTACCTGAAAGGTTTGATATAAAGATTGATGTGGTTGAAGAACTATCAAACATTGCTACACTATGACTTGATGAGTTAGCTAGGATTCTCAAAACCTGGGAACTCAATTTTGTCGACAAAAGGAAGTCAAAAGGGAAAAGCATAGCTCTACAGGTATTACCCGATGAAACTAATGAATTAGCTCAATTAACTAAAGAGGATGAGGAATCTGAATTAGGTGAGGAATCTATGGCTATGTTTGCTAAAAATATCAGTAGGATTATGAAAAAGAAAAGTAAAACTCAATTTCCTTCCAAAACCAACAAGCATTTTAAACCTAATGCTCCTAGATATCCTTAAAGAAATATGCCTGATAGGAACCAAGATAAAATTGGGAATCAGTTTGATATTGAAAAGGTCAGATGTAGAGCATTCACTGGGTTTGGGCACTATGCCAATGAATGTGCAAACACTTTACGTAAAAAGGGTATGAATTTGAGTGTTACTTTGAGCGATGATGAGTCTGAGGAAGAAAACTCGGGTCAGAATGATGAAAATACTGCTCTCACTACAATCATCAATGATAAAAAGGCGTTGCATATCAATCCACTAGGTGTCTCTCGAGGTGTTGCTCGAGATGTTCCAACACCTGACAGGTATACTTTCTTTAACCCTTTAAATACGTTTTGCTTAACATATGCCCAGTTCATTCATAGGTATTCGTTCTTTGAGTTGGTTTAGTTACAATCTCTCTAGTTGAAACAGATAACCAGGTTGCTAAGGACTCCGACAATGAAGAACAGAACATTATGAAGCTTACCAAGAACTATACCACGACTGGGAAAAACGTGTTGAACATATCGGATGTCTCACAATGGTGAATGAAAAACTTACAAAGGAGAACGAGGATCAGAAGAATTCTTTAACACGACTGGAAATCATGTTAACCAGGAAAGATGAGGAATTAGAAAAGGTAAAATCTAAACTTGAAAAATCTCTTGAAACTTTGAACAGGCTTAATTCTGGCAAAGCTAAACTTATTGAAATCCTAGCCTTAGGAAATACAGAGAAAACTGGTTTGGGATACAAAACTCCTACTTTTGTAAAAGGATCTGAAAACTCCGATGCTTCAAATTCTTATACTAAAAAACTCTCTTGTTCTAATGAAAAGCCACATAAAAGAAAAAGACATTATGTCTGTCATTACTGCTATAAACCTGGCCATATTAAACCATATTGCTATAAGCTAAAGTCCGATCGAAAACGTCAAAGGTTTTCTGGCCAAGTGTCCTCTCGAGTATCCTTACACACTTCTAGCAACGTACACCTTGATTAGACAAAAAACTATTTGGGTCCGACAAAACTGAGTTGACCTGTAATGTTATATATAAATCTTTGAGGTCTAACATTGCAGGGTCTTAGTACTTTGATAGTTGATGTTCTCACCATATGACAGGTACCAAAGAATACCTAATGGACTCTGGGTTATTTGACGGAGGTAAGGTCACATATGGTGGTGGTGCTCGAGGACAGATAGTTGGTAAAGGTACTCTAAATGTAAAAGGTCTTCCTAAGCTCAAAAACATTCTACACGTTGAAGGACTTTCTGCAAACCTACATTGTATTAGCCAACTTTGTGATGATGACTTATATATTAAATTTGATAGGAATTCTTGTTAAGTCTTTGATAAAGCTAACGTTTGCATCTTAGCAGGATTAAGATCTATTGATAATTGCTACCAATTCGGTGGTACTACTGTTTATCATAGTGTAATACTAAACAAAACGGATTTGTGGCATCAAAAGTTAGGACATGTGAACTTTACAATGATTGATAAACTTGTTAGGTATGAATCTGTAAGAGGCTTACCAAAGCTGAACACAAAAAAATACCTCTGTGTGTGGATCGTGTCAAAAAGGTAAACAAACTCGAGTGTCACACCAAGTGTCACAACACTTTCACACTACTCGATGTTTTGAACTTCTTCATAGGGATCTTATGGGTCCTATAGAGGTTGAAAGTGTTGGAGATAAGAAATATTATTATTTTGTATATGTTGATGATTTCTCTCGTTTTACTTAGGTTCGTTTCTTACGTGAAAAATCAGATGCTTTTGAGTCTTTCAGAAATTTGCATAAGAAGGTGTGTAATTTATATAGTGTTACTATTGCTAGGATTAGGACTGATCATGGAAAAGAATTTGAAAATTCATCGTTTTTATCCTTTTGTGATAGGAAAGGTATTTCTCATGAACTCTCCGCACCCAAAATTCCACAATAAAATGGGGTGGCAGAAAGGAAAAATCAAACATTGCAAGAAATGGCACGAGTTATGTTGAGTTTGAAAATTTTGACCAAACGTTTTTGGGTTGAAGCCTTAAACACTGCATGCCATATTACGAATCGTGTGTATTTAAGGGTAAGAAGTACTATGACTCCTTATGAGATACTTTTGGGTAAAAAAACCTAACCTTAATTATTTTCATGTGTTTGGATTTGTGTGTAATGTGTTAAATGATAGAGATGAGCTTGCTAAATTTGATTCTAAAAGTTATAAAAGTCTGTTCCTAAGATATTCCACTAACAATCATGCTTATAGAGTTTTTAACCTTCGAACAAGAACTATTATGGAAACTGTGAATGTTGTATTCGATGATTTGGCTGACCTTCCAGGAAAAACTGAAGAAGACTGTGTCTCTGATCTAATTGAGACAAATGGTTTATCTGAGTCAGTCCCTGAAACTGAAGATAAACCAAGTGTTGCAACATGTGAGGCTCCAAATTTTTCAACCATAGACGACATGATCGCTGGTATTTTTTTTTCGATACAATTTTTTTAAACATTCCGATAATTTATTCTTATATTTACTATTTATTTTTGCGATTCGTATTATGTTATCGGCTTTAGCGTTACTTAAAACCTAACGACATGACAATACTATTTGAATCATACTTCAAATTCGATATCTATTATCTATTTTCATCTTGATTTATTAAGAAGTATTAATTAAAAATCTATTATCTTGATTTATCAAACTTGTATTATAAAATTTTAGTATTCTTAGCAAATTATAGTAGTGTTTAACACTATTTCAAAAATACGATTTCGTGTTTTACAAACAAACCTTTTCATATTTGTGATCTCTGAAAACTATCTACTACTAAATTGTATTCTAAAAATACAATATCATTGTCTTGAAAACTCATTTAGAATAATTTATATTTTGTTTTCCAAACAATAGCCTTGAGGTTTATTTAATTAAAAATTCAACTTCTATATTGAAATAACAAGTGTCTCATACTTTATTTTGTTAAATAACCTACTAATTGACTTAACTAGTAGATACATCATTATACTTAGAATTATTTTTATTTTACGGTGTATACTAATGACATCTATTTTCACTTCTTTCACAATTGTCGATTTCTTTCAACTTTTAACGTGTTACATTGGTCGGTTGGATCTCTTTTCTTAACGACTAGCTATTAATTTTCTTGTATTAAAATATTCATTTATATATTTTTTATTTTCAAAAATTGTATTTATATATTTCAAAATAATTTTATAATTTAATTAATTGCTTGATTGATATTTGTTTTACTTGTGCGATTGGTTTTAATTTTATTTAGTACCTTCGAAGATAAGTGATGATACTACTTGGGAATTATTAAACACCTTATAACTTAGATGATTTATTACATAAGTGATATATAGCTTATAGAATAAGGAGCTTGACTTATGATAAGTTATTGTGGAATTTATAAGTGATTGTGGGCTAGATAAGTGAATTTTTGGGACTTGATAATCTACACCAGTTATCACCAAATTTGGACAAAAAAAAAATTAATTTGGGAAGCTCATGGACGTCCACATGGTGTTGGAGGGAGGCAAAATGCAAGACATTATGTTTAAACATCTCAATCTAATATTCCTCTCAAATTCCCACCAATTCCCCATTAAATTATTCATCTCCCATCACCCGCTCTCACATTTGCTTATTTCATTCAAACCTCCTACAAACAAGACAAAATTAGCCCATTACTTTGACCACACTCATGTCCCCCATGCAACTAGAATATTGCAATATAAAAAAAAGGGAAAGAATCCTACACCCTCAAGCTACGAATCGGCCATATGCATGAAAGTAGGAAAAATAATTCATTTCATTTCATCCTTCTTTTAGAAATCTCCCAACTCTCCCTCTACATTCATCATCTTCTTCTTCTTCTTCTTCTTCTTCTTTCTCTCTTCTAATACATAGCCAAAAAAAATTAAAAAATACAAGAAACTCTTCCTTCCCTTCATGAAATTCGGAACTTACACTAACAAGGTGACAAATTTTCATTTTGTTCAATCTTTCTCATTTTCTTCAAGCCTCCTTACTTTCTCTAAGTTTTTGTTAATTGTTTCAATTTTTTTTTGAGGTACTTAGGAGCTCAACTTGAAGAATTTAGAATTTTGAGACCATCTTGAAGAGGACTTCAAGATTTTTGAAGAATTGGACTACAAAGGTAATAACTTGGATTTTTAGTACATTTTTCTCATTCTCCTTCTATTTTCCAAATTTTGATACTCCATTTTCATTTTTGGAGTTTTAGGGGCTGACCTTGAGAGTGCACTTGAGGGTGACCAACATTTTTCATTTTGAAGCCATTACTAGTCATATTTTAACTACTACACAAGGTAAGTGTAGTTTGTACCAATTTCTTCACCTCTTTCTTCTTCTTCTTAATTTCAACCTCATTTTTCTAACTCTTAATTTTTTGTATTTCTTGACTTAGGGGATGACCTAAGTGAATTTCAATCAAAGTTGTGAAATTTATCCTTTTATTTCACAACTATCCAATTTTAAGGTGGGTGAAAAAATTCTTTCAACTTCTAGGTGTTTTATTTAAAATGCATGTAGTATTTTATTCTTGAGCACTTTAGATATATATATTATTGTAGGTCCCAAGGGGTGTAAGTGTAAGGTTTAGAAGGGGGGGTTGAATAAACCTTACCAAATTTTCGATTTAGTCCTTTTAAATATACAGAGTTGATACAACACAGCTGTGTCCTTGATGGACGGTCAATTTGGTCAATCAGTAGAGTTAGTTTCTCAACAGACTAAGCTGAGCTGTTTATGGAATAACTCAGCTGTTGCCTCTAAATTAACTCAACTGTGGTTTTGTTTTCAGCGGAAGACTTAACACCCTTAAGTTTGATTAAGTAAATGGAATGCTATTTACAAGGTTGCGGGTTTGACATTTGGAACACCGTCATTAATGGAGAATCCATTCCGATGAAAGATACACCACACACGTCAAAAGGCTTCAAAAAGCTCAATGATGAAGAGAAGAAAAACATCTCCTTAAATGGTAAAGCTCTTAATATTTTACATTGTTCACTTACCACTTTGGAATTTGATCATGTTGTAGGTATTCGATCGGCACATGAAGTATGGCAAAAACTAGAAGCCATCTATGAAGTATATGCAAATAAAAGGAGCAACTCAAAAGCATCTACTTCTCAAATGGATACAACATCAAATCCAACAATATGGGATGAGCCTCTTACAAATTCCGATGATGAAGTCGAAAAATGTCTTATGGGCATCGAAGAAGAAAACGAGGTAAGTTCTAAACCCTCTACTTCTTATGACAATGAATTGCAAAATGAATATAGTGATTTGCAAAATGATTATGATGAACTTCAAAATGAATTCCAAAGCCTACTTGTTAAATACAAAAATTTGAAAAAGGAATTCAATGTTTTGAAAAATGATAAGGATAGTTTATTTACTTCCTATGAATCACTATCATGTGCTCACACCACCACACTTGATAAGGTGAGAAACCTTGAGAAAGAAAATAGTACTTTTGTTGAGAATATTGATTGCATGAAAAAGGAGTTATTAAAATACTTGAGTACTAATAAAATGTCCAATATTGTTGATGTTCATAATTATGATAAAGGACTTGATCATAAGCCTAATGTTGTTAATCATATGAAAAAGGATCAAGTCACTATGCACGTTGGTCATTATGCTCCTAGAATTATTACATGCTTTTATTGCGGTAAAAAGGGTCATACGGTAAATACTTGTCGGGCTAGAAATAGCTCTAATTATTGTTGGAGACCTAAAAGTCTCAAGACTAATCCCAAAGGACCCAAACACATGAGGGTACCACAAAACAATGTTATATTAGGTACCCGGCGAAGTAATAATCGAAGAAAATTTATACCGCCAAGAAGACATCAAATGACCGTTTCATTTGATCAAAGAAGGAGAAACTATTTTTGACAAAGCCAATTTCCAAGAAGAGGGTATAATCAAAAATGGGAAGAACACAATCCTTGGAAATGGCAAAGACATCATCAACAAGATGATTTTCAAAGAAGAAGAGACTTTCAACAATGGGAAGGCAACAAACCTTGGAAATGGAGTAATCAAAGAAGTCATCATCAACAAAGTGACTTCTCAAGGGGAAGATATCATCAACAATGGGAACGGCACAACCCATGGAAATGGCGTAATTGGTAATCCGTATCTCCCCATTTAAATATGCATTTTATCTTATTTCTATGCATGTTTTTATTTGTGTCTTAATTGCAAAATGAGTTTTCATGTATTTAAATTTTAAATTAAGGTCTTCAAAACTTATTTGTATTTTTAAAATTTTTGAAAAAGAAGACCTTATATGATGTTTTTAAACTCTTGTGCATTTTTGTAGACTAAAGTGTATTATCATCTCTTATGGATTTTTATGGCATGAGCTTACTTGTGAAATCTCTTAGCCTACACTTTTATCATTATGATTTGTGCTAGATATGTTTTAAGAATTGTGTAGGATTTACATACTTTCACAAATGGCCATTTACGTCATTATTTGTCAAGAAAGGCATAAATTATCGAGGTACGTTTACTTGTGTTATTCTTACTCTTATAGACTCGATATAAGTATTGCCATGTGCCTATGTGCTTGTTTTTCATAGTATTTCATACAAGTGCCATTAAGAGGACTTTTAAATTTTTTGAAAGGCACTATTCGATATTTGATTGCACATATGTACCGTGTCAACTTTTGTTCAAATACTTCTTTTAAATGAGGTCTCAACTATATGCTATCGGATTTTCAAATTTCAAAAGAGACCTGTTATAGCTTTCTTAAGCTTATTTGAACTTGCATGATTTATTAGACTCTTGATGATATTCTAAATGCATAGTATGTGTTTCCTGCTTCATGGTCTATATATATAGTGTCTATTTCTACCATGCTCTTATGCAAGATATTTTGTAATTGATGATTGAGGCATGTTTTTACACCTGGGCTATTTTTTCTTGTTTATATAAGCGATGCCGGTAATGAGTTTGTTAAGTTGTGTAGATGAGAAATGAAGTACTCCAAATATTAGTTACCTCAAAATATTTGGATGTAAATGTTCTATTATGAACACTTTAGATCAATTGGATGGCCTATGATGATAGTGATGAAGAAGACAAAAAGGGTATTCCGGAACAAACTCGATGACCAAGGCAACATTGGTCGAACTAAGGCGAGGTTAGTAGCTCGAAGGTATTTTCAAGAAGAAGGTAATTAATTTTGTTGTAACATTTGCACTCATAGCACATTTAGTAGCTATTTGCATTTTACTTGCCCATTCTTGTTTTAAAGAAAATTTCAAGCTTTACCAAATGGATGTTAAATCCAACTTTCTAAATGGTTTTATTCAAATATAAGTCTATCGAAGTCTAAAATTTTAGGCCAAATGATTTTTATAAAAGGCCTTGTACAATTGATAGACTTAGCTATTTTTGCAAAATGATTTTACAAAAGGTAAAGTTGATACTACACTTCTTGTTTTGAAAAAGGGCAAGGTTGTTTACTTGTGCAAATTTTTGTTGATAATATTTATGGTGCTACTAATGAATATTTGTGCAAGATATGTTTTCTAAGTTGATACTAGGTGAGCTTGAGATGAGAATGATGGGGGAGCTCAATTTCTTGCTTGGACTACAAATTATTCAATGCCAAGAAGATGGTTATATAAGAACTCTTGAAGGAGTTAAGCATTAAAGGAAGAAGAACCATCTCAATCTCTATGGCTAAAGATTGACAAAGGTTGAAGAAAGGCATATCGGCCAACAAACAAATTCGAGGTATGTTTTCTTGTATTATTCCTATAGACTCGACATTCCATATGCCTTATGTCTATATGCTCGACTTCAAAAACTATCCCAACGAATCTCATTAAAGTGCTATTAAAAGAAATTTTCAAATATTTGAAAGGCACTTCTTCTTATGACTTGTTGTATCCAAAGCTTTAAAACGTTCTTATTTTTTTTCGGGATAACAAGTTTGGTATCTATTATACGGTTATTCGTATTCAAAATTTGGTTCGTCATAATCGAACTAAACATATTGAGATTCGATATATTTTTTAGGGATTGTGATTTTTAACAAAAAAACTTGAGATGTGTTTAATTCCGTCTCAAGGATAACTCGCGGACTTTTTGATCGTTAACCGCCGAGTATTTTACCTCATTTCGAGCTTGATTATAACATAATGTATATTGAATGAGGTCTACGTTTGCATTTTGCACGTTTTTAAAACTTAGGGGCGAAAAATCGGATTTTTGGATAAAACTTCGGATTTTTCAAACAGAACCATAACAGTGGGCTGCCAGGGCAGGGGAATGGGAAGCACTACACCGTGTCAAAACTCTGAAAAGGTGAAAGAACAATTCATACGAGGAAATGGCAATTCCAAGGACTGCAACAAGACAAGCCAACGACTGCAAGTGACTTTCAAAAAATAAGCCTATCTCAACAACTGGCAAATTTTTGAAAGATCACTATAAAAGGCTGAGGAGTTTGTTTGAGACAAGTGTGACACAAGTGTATGATACAGAAGAGATAAACCTGAACTAAAAACGTTCAAGCAATTATTAGAAAATCTGAAACATTCTCAATCCTCAAACCTACACTACGAAGAACATCAATCCAACACTCACTTGTGAAGGAAAGATAACTTCAAACAGTTGAAGAGGAAAATACTGAAAACAAGGGGTCTACATTCCACGAAGGATTGTAGGAAGGTTCAAGGTCGAACCAAATCTTAAGCTTTTGGAGGGCTTCGTGATCAAATCCAAGAGCTTGAGCAAGTAAGTTTGTAGTAGCAAGCGGTTGCCCTGTGAAGAAGGTGAGTCGCACGAGAAGCCGGTGAGTGATCAAGGCGTCTCGATCGAGTCCCAAAGGATCAAGTCAATTTGTGTGATCAAGACTTGTATCCGGATCTATTACCACTTTGTATATCGATCATTACCTAGTGGATTCCTCCGGGAGTTGGAGAAGAGAGGAGTAGAAGAATTACCCCATCTTCGAACCTCTATAAAAATTTCATTGTGTCATTTACATTTCAAAGACTTTAATTCCTCCTTTTGCACGCCGGGACCGAGCACTCCGAGAAAGGTGTTATGGAGATATTACTTGTTTAAGTAAGTCTCTTGATTTCGTCGGCAAATGGATCTTTTCTGATTATCTCGACTTGATTTGCATTTCCTTGCTTTTCCCAGGTGACTTAGAGTCGACTTCCAATCATTGGGTGACTCTTCGTCACTTCATTTTGAGGCTTTTCTCGAGTTGACTTGGTGATACTCCACTCACCGCATCTCACCGCTTCTTGATAGAGTTCCGTCTACTCTTCTTTCCCATACTCATTTGTCTCGCGGCGGAGTCTTCCTTCTAGTCTTGATTATCTTCTTGCATGTTAGGGCGTAGGCCGATTTAACTTAACTCGGCTTGGCCATTTTGTATTTATTATAATGCATTTTACAACAAGAATTGTGGTGCCAACTTTCTATTCTAAGTTTTACATGACATTCATCAAAATCTAAACAATAAATTTCCTAACAATTTCCCCCTTTTTGATGATGCCAAAACTTAAACCATTCAAAAATGCAAATAGCAAAGATACATACAGATAGTGTATTGACATAGAATGTATGCGCAGAATCAGTCCTTTTATTGATCATAACATTCTTGTACTTTTACACACTGTTTACAAGGTGTATCGAGCACATATTTGTCTCTACAGAAAATAAAGAATTTCTGACTTTATTTGAAGACTTACATTGTATGTATTTACATAATAAAATACACGAAGGGGTGGACAGCAGCACTTCATCTCCTTTGTTGTTTCCTTCTTTCATCTTGATCAGCATCTTCTGCTCTTCTTCTCTTTTTCTCATCGTCAGTTGTCTTCTTCTTCTTTTCATATGCCTTCCTGGCAGCTTCATCTCTTCTTATTCTTTCCTGTCTTTCCTCCCATAGCTGAGTTTGTCTCTTGTTTTCTTCTTCTATTCTTTTTGCATACTCAGCGTTACTTTTAGCCACTTGCAAATTTGCTACTTGGTCAAGGCCAGTCCAGTAGATCCCTCCTTTCTTTCCTGGATCTACGTATTCAATGTTTTTGGGTAGAGGCCTAGGTCTGAAGCTTCTTCCTCCACTACTGCTTCTTCCTCTACCCTCGGGCGTGTCTCATCTTGGGGTCTTCTTCTTTCCGGTGAGTGACCGGCGGAGTGACCAGCAGAGTGATTTAGGTAGTCTGTGCTGTCGGCTTCTTCACATAACGCGAGACCCTTTTCCCAAGACAAGTCCCAAGCTTGAGCTATAGACATATTTGCAAAGTATCCTTGATTCGAGCGTTTTGAATTCATCAAGCGATCGTGGCTCTGTCCCGATATCCGAGATGGCATAAGTGTCTCTCATCTCTTGGAATGCCTCCATGTTCTTTCAAGATGTTCATGACTCGGGCATCCATTCTTCCTTCCACTTCCTTCATCCCCGCTTCAATTGTTTTTCTCTTTTCACCATAGATATAGCGAGTGTTGGAGTGGCGAGTTCTGAGGAGTTTCTTTGCGATAATGTCGGCTATGACAGGACCTTGTTGGGGGGTTTGTGCAATCATCAAGGTCACATCGTCGATCCTTCCCCCTCAACAGATTTTCCTTTCTTTTGTTTAGGTGCTTCCTCATTTGTCTTTGCCTTCACATTTGCTCCTTTCTTTTCGCTTGATTTCTTTAGCGCCTTAAGGTATTCCTCTTCCCCTTTTTGGCATCATCAAAGGATAGATGAACCCGGGGAACATGCGGCAAGCGGAAGTCGAGCCTGCGATAGTCGAGTTCGCTTCAAGTCTGCTGCGTTGTATGCGGCCACGACGAATTCGGATCGAGTAGCGTTGGACTCTTTGAAATCGGCTTCATCTCGGCCATGAGAAGGCTGAATTTTCTAGTCATGTGTTCTTCCGACGTATTTGTAGATCATTCGTATTTTGCTCACGCAGCTGTGACTTTATCTCGGCGAGTGTGAGCTTCATGCATGTGCTCAATATGTTCTCTAAACTTCATTTTTGCATCGGCATTTTCGACTCTCCATACCAATGACTTGTTAAACAATTTCTGAAGTATCTAACTTGTTCCACACGCATTGTTTGTTTGTTGCCACCATTCCCTTATTCGATTTGTTATGCCTCTCAAGTCGGTTGTAAGGTTGGCATCTCTGTTGTCCGATCGCATGTCCAAAGAGGCTCGATGCCTCTCCATCCGTTCAATCTCGGCAAATAGTGCCTTGAACACCTCTCGAACTTTAGTTTGATTCTTCCGTTGCGGTGATGGCCATCTGACATCAAAGTCAAAGTCATTTGGAACAATGGTACGATGATGAGAAAACGGAGGTGTGCGTGGTAGCGTGCTTGTTCGTTTCTCGACTCTTCATGGAGGTCGGGTACCTCCGGGGAAAAAGGAAAAGATTCTATAAAGGATTCATCACCGCTAATCGGGATTTGTTTAATGATGAGCGGTGTGCGTGAAGTTCCTTCTTTTGGAGTCGACCTGCTGCGCGCTTGGGGAACTGCGCGATGGACTCGTCTCGTCGGGGTCTTTTGAAGTAGACCCGAGCTCATTTGAGCCTCATTTGTCTCAACAACTTCTTTGGTCTCGGTGGTTTTTCCAATTGAGTAGGCTGGTCCTCGGCCTTATCGAAGCGTCATCGGACGATGATGAGATTTCCATTGGTGGCTCATCATCAAAATTAAAGGTTTGACGAGTAGTCTTGGGATCGACTTGCTCGTGCTTGGAACATCCTTGGTGAGTCTTTTGGATTTGTCACGGGGGATGACTCGATTTCTTCTTTCTTCGCCTTTCCGATCCCGGAAAAGTTACATCGATTATCCCGGGAATCATGAAGTGCGCTTATCTCCTTCTCGGATGGATCAATGATGGCGGGAGGGATGTTCTCTCTTTTGCGACTTCTTTACCCCGGAAGTCTCAACCTCCGTGGGCCTTGATACCTCCCCGATCTCAATGCAGCGAGGCTTGGACCTCCCTTTCATGTCGATTGTCTTAGGGTCTTCTGTGGTGGCATCCATTGGAGTCTCAACCCCATGGATTGCACTTTCATCGCCCGCAGTGTTAACTCCCAGGGCATTCCTTCCTCGTGCCTCATTTTGCATCGGCAGCGTCATTAGCCTTCGAGAGCGGTTGGCACCTCGGTGAAATAGTCTCAATCGCCATCGAGCTTCGTTGATGGCAACTTGCTATTCTTCTTGTGTTTGTATTTTCTCTACTTCGCCTCCGGATTCGTTGTGGAGTCATCTGCAGCATCCTCCGACCTTGCTGCCGCAGTGGAGGAGTTTCCCCTCGGGTGGCGCACCGGTGAGTGACTTGGAATGGGGTCACTCGTCTCCAAACTCCCGGCTGTTTCGATTGAATGTTCAGCCGTTGGGGCGGTGGTAACACACCTTCAATAGGGGTTGGCTCATTGGGGTCCTCACTATCCCCGTTTCATCGCCAAGACCCTTATTGCTTCTTCCGAGTGAGTGAGGGAAGTGGTGGCGGCAACAACGATGGCGATTTGATGAACCACTCCCATTGGATCAATTTCGGTTTGTGTTCGGAGGACTCTCCTAGTCCCTCCATCAATCTTTGCTCGTGAAGGATTCGGATTCATGCAATTCTTGTTGCATTTGCAACTCTTCTAGCGGCGAGCATTCTCCAGGATCTCTCATCATTTTGTCGAGAGAAGACATCAAGGAGAGGATGTGTGTGTTACGTGGTGCGGGAGATAGGGCGGATGCTTGCCTTCTCACGTGCCTCGGCTTCCTCTCGCTTGTCTTTCCTTCTTCTTATCCTTGAAGATCGCAGGATGTTTGTGCGGTTGTCTTCATCTAGTCTTTGAGAGCACTGTTTGGTTAGTCAAGGAAATTCATGATTCCTCTTCTTCTTCTATAAATTCGGGCCGTTGGAACTGTTTCCTTGATTTGCTCAATTTCCATTTCCTCCACTCACGCAGACGATTTTGGATGTCCGGGTAAGGTGGAGATAGGATCATCACATCACTATCCGCTTTATCGCTTCTTCTTGTGTTTTAGTTTGTGTGAACTACAAGCTGTGTCTTAGGTTGTCTCTGCTGATCGCTTCAAAGAGACTTGGTCTGTTTCATCAATTACATCCGGAGACTCTACTTCTCCAGCTAGAGTCTCCGTGATCTGCTCGGTGAGTGGGCGACTCGGCCCGGTTTCTCAAGCTCGGAGCGCTTGATGATTCTTCTTCGTCTTTTAGTTTGCACGAGAGGAATTTTCGGTTCGAGAGATAGTGTCTTCGAATCGTGGACGGCGGGGCAGTCCGTGTCTTTTTCTCGAGGAGTTGGTCGTCTTGGCTTGTCGGTTCTCCTCTTTTTGACGATCGGAGAAGGTATTTGTGAGTCCTTCTCGACCGTTCTTCTTTGGAGCGGGAGACACGGAGCAGCAGGGGGGTGACTGGCTGCGCAGGGGCGGGGAGCATCTTTGGCTTTCTTTCTTTGCAGGGGCGTGATCTTCTTAGCTTCTGCAGGGCGACTTTCTTCTTGGGTGGAGAGGAAACAACTGTATCTTTAGGGTCGAGTTGATTCCCCCTCACTCGTGTCGCCTCTCTTGGCGTAGGCTCTCTTCGTGCGCCGAGAGAGGTTTGCTCGAACATCCTCTTGTTAACATGAAATGCCTTCCCATGTCTAAGAGGGACTCCTTTCACCTCCATCACCGGCCAATCACTAGGCCATATCCTAGGGATCCTCCAAATGTGCCATCTTCCTTGAAGGATTTGTTCCTACGTTCGCGCAGATTTCTGCTGTAGACAAACTCGGCCATTTATCTTCTTTTTTCTGCGATGATTGCGGCCATTACAATCAGCTTTGCTTTTTGATTGGTCAAAGCCGCCAAATTTGATGTCAATACATTTGGCGACTATGTCCAACAACTTGTGATAATCCTCCTTCGGCCATCTCTTGTTTCTTTTGTGTATACTATTTTATCAAAGCAAAGTCGGGCTTGGCTATTTCTTTCCAAGTATCGCCAAGTTTACATAAACTTCGTTAATCTCGATGCTCCTTCTGTGGTAGTGAGCAATGTTCACCAAATCCTTGGCGAGAGATAGTCACCGCTTTCCGTGAGCAGGATGATGACTTTATTCCTTCATCGTGAATCTCAACATTCACGTAGAATTGTGCGACCTCCTCCACATATAGGTCATCGATATTCTAACGTCGAAAGCAGTTTGATTTCGGCCGGTCGTTTCCAATTTTTCAAGAATTTTCTTCACTAGGGTGTCGTCGGACCCCTGTTTCACCATTCCGTCGAAATCCACAGTAGACCCGGTGTGGATTTGCTTTCCTAACTTGGTAAAATCATAGGTTGGTGCCATTTTCAGGATTTTATCAGAGAAAAACTTGAAGATTGATTTGGAGATAGATAGGGCTTCGAGAGAATTTTTGCCTTTGCTTTTGAAAGAAAGAGATGAACAGTTTTGGTAGTGTGAGAGAGAAACGGACGAAAATGGTTTAAATATGGTTTATGAAAGGGCGTGCGGGTGGTTTTTGAAATGTGATCGAAATCAACGGCTTAGATTTTGCACGCCTATTTAGCATTTAATGTCTCGTATTTAATGCGGCAAAGCATTTATATCCAATCATAAGCTTGGTGTGCGGCTTTATGTCCGTACACATCATCATTATCTTTGACGTATTCCTTAAAAACAATCCCGCTTAGTCAAAACGATTGCGTTTTTGTCACTTTGCTCATAAGTGCCTCGGCTTTTCCCTTAGCCGATTTAACTCTACTTCTCTCGAGTTCTCTTAGTGACTCAATTCTATCGGTGACTCGGTGTATTGTCTTTTCCGATCTGGTGATTTCTTGGTGATTTACGTGTTCGACTCTTTTTCACCTCCTTTTCTGTTCCATTTCTTTTATGGATTCTTCTAAGTGTCAGCTTAGTTCAATTAACCATAACTCATGTTTGAGTTCTTCAAATCTTGACTCACATAATGGTTTTGTGAAGATGTCACCAATTGTTTATCGGTTGAGATATATTCCAAGATGATGTCCTTCTTTTCAACATGATCTCTTATGAAGTGATATCGACATCGATATGCTTTGTTCTTGAGTGCAACACAGATTTTGAGTAATGGCAATTGCACTTGTGTTATCACACATGATTGGAATTTCTTTTTCCTCAACTTCATAGTCTCTCTGTTCTTTGTCTCATCCATAGGACTTGGGCACAACAATTTTGCCCGCAGCCTATGTGTTCGCCTCAATTTCACCAGAGGTGGCTATTGAATTTTGCTTCTTGCTAAACCAGGAAATCAACATGTTTCCTAGCATTTGACATGTGCTGAAGTGCTCTTTCTGTCCACTCTTGCATCCAAAGATAGTCGAATCAATAGCCAATAAGCTTGAATCCACCTTCCTTTGGATACCATAGGCCTACTTCTTGGCTTCCTTTCAAGTATCTCAAAATTCTCTTCTTTTCTTTGTCATATGGCTCTCTTTTGGAGCAGATTGAAATCTTGCACATACACCTACAAAGACAAAGGTGTGATGTCCGCCCGCTTTGTGAGATAGAGCAATGATCCAATAAGTGCTCAGTATCTTGTTTGATCTACTGTGCTTGCCATCCGCATCCATGTCCATTTTGGTCGATGTATTCATTGGTATTTTTACGAAGACTTCTCCTCCATACCAAACTTCTTCATTAAATCTCTGGTGTATTTTGTTTGACTTATGAAGGTTCCATCCTTCAATTTGTTTCACTTGGAGTCCAAGGAAGAATGTTAGCTCTCCCATCATGCTCATTTCAAATTTACTTTGCATGAGGTTTGAGAACTTTTCACACTGACTCTTTGTTTGTGGATCCAAAAATGATGTCATCAACATATATTTGAACAAGTAGTATACTCTTCTTGTCTTGAATTCGAAAAGTGTTCTATCTACTTTTCCTTTTGTGAATCCATTTTTGTTAGGAATTGTGACAAAGTATCATACCATGCTCACGGGTGCCTGTTTCAATCCATACAAGGCTTTCTTGAGTTTGTATACCTTATCTCCAAGAGTCTTCTCGCTCAAATCCTCGGAGGTTGTTCAACATACACTTCTTCTTCCAATAAACCATTTAGGAATGCACTTTTTACATCCATCGATATACAATGAAATTCTTGTGAGTGCATAGGCAAGAAACATCCTTATAGCTTCCAATCTTGCTACGAGGGCAAATGTTTCATCAAAATCTATCCCTTCTTCTTGGCAATATCCTTTGGCTACTAGTCTTACTTTGTTTCTTACCACAGTAACCTTCCTCGTTCATCTTATTTCGAACACCCATTTGGTGCCAATAACATTTTGATGTATGGGTCTTTGCACTAATTCCCATACTTTATTTCTTTCAAACCGATTCACTCTTCTTGCATAGCTTGAATCCAATGTGTGTCGTCCAATGCTTGTGACACGTCTTTGGGCTCTATTTGCGAGATGAAGCATGTGAACATGGCTTCTTGTTGAGTTCGATCTTGTTTTGACACCTTCTCTTATGTCTCCAATGACAAGTTCGTGGATGGTTTTCACCATCTTACATCAGGTTGGAGTAAGTTAGCTGGATTGATCGACTTGCATTTGTGTTCTTTGTGGTCGCCTCTCTCGTAATCACTTAGCCGCAAATTTTCCATTGTTTTTGAGATTCGGCTATCTCATCTTCTTCTCAATTGATAATTCCGGCTTGACTTGACAAGAGGGACTCTTCAGATGGTTGGATGATTGACTTATCGGTGACTCTTCAATGTCTTCTCCATTTACATTTGGCTCATCGAATACCACATGAATGGATTCTTCCGCAACCATAGTTCTTTTATTGAGTATTCTCAGAGGCTTTGCTTTTGTTGAGTATCCTAAGAAGATACCTTCATCGACTTTAGCATCAAAAGCCTTTAGATTGTTTTTGCCATTGTTGTGGATGAAGCATTTACATCCAAATATTCTCAAATATGCAACATTTGGTTTTCTTCCATCCGGATCTCATAGGAGTCTTTGTCCATTTGTCTATTTATCATACATCTGTTTTGAGTGTAGCAGTGTGTTGAGTTCTTCAAATCTTGACTCACATAATGGTTTTGTGAAGATGTAAGCCAATTGTTTATCGGTTGAGATATATTCCAAGATGATGTCCTTCTTTTCAACATGATCTCTTATGAAGTGATATCTCGACATCGATATGCTTTGTTCTTGAGTGCAACACAGATTTTGAGTAATGGCAATTGCACTTGTGTTATCACACATGATTGGAATTTCTTTTTCCTCAACTTCATAGTCTCTCATTTCTTTGTCTCATCCATAGGACTTGGGCAACTGTTTGCCCAGCACTATGTGTTCCGCCTCATTTGTAGAGGTGGCTATTGAATTTTGCTTCTTGCTAAACCAGGAAATCACTGTTTCCTAGCATTTGACATGTGCCTGAAGTGTTTCTTCTTCTGTCCACTCTGCATCCAAAGATAGATAGTCGAGAATCGAATAGCCAATAAGCTTAAATCCACCTTCCTTTGGATACCATAGGCCTACTTCTTGGCTTCCTTTCAAGTATCTCAAAATTCTCTTAGTTTGTCATATGGCTCTCTTTTGGAGCAGATTGAAATCTTGCACATACACCTACAAAGAAAGGTGATGTCCGGCCGCTTCTTTGTGAGATAGAGCAATGATCCAATAAGTGCTCAGATCTTGTTTGATCTGAGGCTTGCCATCTGCATCCATGTCCATTTTGGTGATGTATTCATTGGTATTTTTACGAAGACTTCTCCTCCATACCAAACTTCTTCATTAAATCTCGGTGTATTTTGTTTGACTTATGAAGGTTCCATCCTTCGAGTTGTTTCACTTGGAGTCCAAGGAAGAATGTTAGCTCTCCCATCATGCTCATTTCAAATTTACTTTGCATGAGGTTTGAGAACTTTTCACACGACTCTTTGTTTGTGGATCCAAAAATGATGTCATCAACATATATTTGAACAAGTAGTATACTCTTCTTGTCTTGAATTCTCGAAAAGTGTTCTATCTACTTTTCCTTTTGTGAATCCATTTTCGATTAGGAATTGTGACAAAGTATCATACCATGCTCTCGGGTGCCTGTTTCAATCCATACAAGGCTTTCTTGAGTTTGTATACCTTATCTCCAAGAGTCTTTCCGCTCAAATCCTCGGAGGTTGTTCAACATACACTTCTCCTTCCAATAAACCATTTAGGAATGCACTTTTTACATCCATCTCGATATACAATGAAATTCTTGTGAGTCGCATAGGCAAGATGCATCCTTATAGCTTCCAATCTTGCTACAGGGGCAAATGTTTCATCAAAATCTATCCCTTCTTCTTGGCAATATCCTTTGGCTACTAGTCTTGCTTTGTTTCTTACCACGTAACCTTCCTCGTTCATCTTATTTCGAACACCCATTTGGTGCCAATAACATTTTGATGTATGGGTCTTTGCACTAATTCCCATACTTTATTTCTTTCAAACCGATTGACTCTTCTTGCATAGCTTGAATCCAATGTGTGTCGTCCAATGCTTGTGACACGTCTTTGGGCTCTATTTTGCGAGATGAAGCATGTGAACATGGCTTCTTGTTGAGTTCGATCTTGTTTTGACACCTTCTCTTATGTCTCCAATGACAAGTTTCGTGGATGGTTTCTCGGCCATCTTACATCAAAGGTTGGAGTAAGTTAGTGGATTGATCGACTTGCGGTTGTGTTTTTGTGGTCGCTCTCTCGTAATCACTTAGCTGCAAATTTTCCATTGTTTTTGAGATTCAACTATCTCATCTTCTTCTCAATTGATAATTCCTTGAACTTGACAAAGATAGGGACTCTTCAGATGGTTGGATGATTCATTTTATCGGTGACTCTTCAATGTCTTCTCCATTTACATTTGGCTCATCGAATACCACATGAATGGATTCTTCGCAACCATAGTTCTTTTATTGAGTATTCTCGTAGGCTTTGCTTTCATTTGAGTATCCTAAGAAGATACCTTCATCGCCTTTAGCATCAAAAGCCTTTAGATTGTTTTTGCCATTGTTGTGGATGAAGCATTTACATCCAAATATTCTCGAAATATGCAACATTTGGTTTTCTTCCGATCCGGATCTCATAGGGAGTCTTTGTCAGCTGTCTATTTATCATACATCTGTTTTGAGTGTAGCAGGCTGTGTTGAGTTCTTCAAATCTTGACTCACATAATGGTTTTGTGAAGATGTAAGCCAATTGTTTATCGTTGAGATATATTCCAAGATGATGTCCTTCTTTTCAACATGATCTCTTATGAAGTGATATCGACATCGATATGCTTTGTTCTTGAGTGCAACACGGGATTTTGAGTAATGGCAATTGCACTTGTGTTATCACACATGATTGGAATTTCTTTTTCCTCAACTTCATAGTCTCTCATTCTTTGTCTCATCCATAGGACTTGGGCAACAATTTGCCGCAGCGATGTGTGTGTTCCGCCTCTTTTGTAGAGGTGGCTATTGAATTTTTTCTTGCTAAACCAGAAATCACTGTTTCCTAGCATTTGACATGTGCCTGAAGTGCTCTTCTGTCCACTCTGCATCCAAAGATAGTCGGAATCGAATAGCCAATAAGCTTAAATCCACCTTCCTTTGGATACCATAGGCCTACTTCTTGGCTTCCTTTCAAGTATCTCAAAATTCTCTTAGTCTTTCTTTGTCATATGGCTCTCTTTTGGAGCAGATTGAAATCTTGCACATACACCTACAAAGAAAGGTGATGTCCGGCCTCGCTTTGTGAGATAGAGCAATGATCCAATAAGTGCTCAGTATCTTGTTTGATCTACTGTGCTTGCCATCTCCGCATCCATGTCCATTTTGGTGATGTATTCATTGGTATTTTTACGAAGACTTCTCCTCCATACCAAACTTCTTCATTAAATCTCTGGTGTATTTTGTTTGACTTATGAAGGTTCCATCCTTCATTTTGTTTCACTTGGAGTCCAAGGAAGAATGTTAGCTCTCCCATCATGCTCATTTCAAATTTACTTTGCATGAGGTTTGAGAACTTTTCACATGACTCTTTGTTTGTGGATCCAAAAATGATGTCATCAACATATATTTGAACAAGTAGTATACTCTTCTTGTCTTGAATTCTCGAAAAGTGTTCTATCTACTTTTCCTTTTGTGAATCCATTTTCGTTAGGAATTGTGACAAAGTATCATACCATGCTCGGGTGCCTGTTTCAATCCATACAAGGCTTTCTTGAGTTTGTATACCTTATCTCCAAGAGTCTTCCGCTCAAATCCTGGAGGTTGTTCAACATACACTTCTTCTTCCAATAAACCATTTAGGAATGCACTTTTTACATCCATCGATATACAATGAAATTCTTGTGAGTCGCATAGGCAAGAAACATCCTTATAGCTTCCAATCTTGCTACAGGGCAAATGTTTCATCAAAATCTATCCCTTCTTCTTGGCAATATCCTTTGGCTACTAGTCTTGCTTTGTTTCTTACCACGTAACCTTCCTCGTTCATCTTATTTCGAACACCCATT
The DNA here is from genome assembly GCA_016081115.2 of Rehmannia glutinosa. Lineage (NCBI taxonomy): Eukaryota > Viridiplantae > Streptophyta > Magnoliopsida > Lamiales > Orobanchaceae > Rehmannia > Rehmannia glutinosa. The sequence goes on along the minus strand of CM071930.1, from coordinate 14,642,824 downwards.
TGGTGCCAATAACATTTTGATGTATGGGTCTTTGCACTAATTCCCATACTTTATTTCTTTCAAACTGATTGACTCTTCTTGCATAGCTTGAATCCAATGTGTGTCGTCCAATGCTTGTGACACGTCTTTGTGCTCTATTTGCGAGATGAAGCATGTGAACATGGCTTCTTGTTGAGTTCGGATCTTGTTTTGACACCTTCTCTTATATCTCCAATGACAAGTTCGTGGATGGTTTCTCGGCCATCTTACATCGAGTTGGAGTAAGTTAGCCGGATTGATCGACTTGCGGTGTGTTGTTCTTTGGGTCGGCTCTCTCGTAATCACTTAGCCGCAAATTTTCCAACTGTTTTTGAGATTGACTATCTCATCTTCTTCTCGAATTGATAATTCCGATTTTGGCTTCAAAGATAGGGACTCTTCGTATGGTTGGATGATTGACTTATCGGTGACTCTTCAATGTCTTCTCCATTTACATTTGGCTCATCGAATACCACATGAATGGATTCTTTCGCAACCATAGTTCTTTTATTGAGTATTTCGTAGGCTTTGCTTTCATTTGAGTATCCTAAGAAGATACCTTCATCGACTTTAGCATCAAAAGCCTTTAGATTGTTTTTGCCATTGTTGTGGATGAAGCATTTACATCCAAATATTCTCAAATATGCAACATTTGGTTTTCTTCCGATCCGGATCTCATAGGGAGTCTTTGTCATTTGTCTATTTATCATACATCCTGTTTTGAGTGTAGCAGTGTGTTGAGTTCTTCAAATCTTGACTCACATAATGGTTTTGTGAAGATGTCACCAATTGTTTATCGGTTGAGATATATTCCAAGATGATGTCCTTCTTTTCAACATGATCTCTTATGAAGTGATATCGACATCGATATGCTTTGTTCTTGAGTGCAACACAGAGATTTTGAGTAATGGCAATTGCACTTGTGTTATCACACATGATTGGAATTTCTTTTTCCTCAACTTCATAGTCTCTCATTTCTTTGTCTCATCCATAGGACTTGGGCACAACAATGTTTGCCCATGACTATGTGTCCCGCCTCATTTGTAGAGGTGGCTATTATTTTTGCTTCTTGCTAAACCAGAAATCAAGCATGTTTCCTAGCATTTGACATGTGCCTGAAGTGCTCTTCTTCCCGGCCCACTGCATCCAAAGATAGTCGAATCAATAGCCAATAAGCTTGAATCCACCTTCCTTTGGATACCATAGGCCTACTTCTTGGCTTCCTTTCAAGTATCTCAAAATTCTCTTAGCTCTTTGTCATATGGCTCTCTTTTGGAGCAGATTGAAATCTTGCACATACACCTACAAAGAAAGGTGATGTCCGCCCGCTTCTTTGTGAGATAGAGCAATGATCCAATAAGTGCTCAGATCTTGTTTGATCTCTGTGCTTGCCATCCGCATCCATGTCCATTTTGGTGATGTATTCATTGGTATTTTTACGTAAGACTTCTCCTCCATACCAAACTTCTTCATTAAATCTCTGGTGTATTTTGTTTGACTTATGAAGGTTCCATCCTTCACTGTTTCACTTGGAGTCCAAGGAAGAATGTTAGCTCTCCCATCATGCTCATTTCAAATTTACTTTGCATGAGGTTTGAGAACTTTTCACACATGACTCTTTGTTTGTGGATCCAAAAATGATGTCATCAACATATATTTGAACAAGTAGTATACTCTTCTTGTCTTGAATTTCGAAAAGTGTTCTATCTACTTTTCCTTTTGTGAATCCATTTTCGTTAGGAATTGTGACAAAGTATCATACCATGCTCGGGTGCTGTTTCAATCCATACAAGGCTTTCTTGAGTTTGTATACCTTATCTCCAAGAGTCTTCTCGCTCAAATCCTGGAGGTTGTTCAACATACACTTCTCCTTCCAATAAACCATTTAGGAATGCACTTTTTACATCCATCGATATACAATGAAATTCTTGTGAGTCTGCATAGGCAAGATGCATCCTTATAGCTTCCAATCTTGCTACGAGGGCAAATGTTTCATCAAAATCTATCCCTTCTTCTTGGCAATATCCTTTGGCTACTAGTCTTGCTTTGTTTCTTACCCACGTAACCTTCCTCGTTCATCTTATTTCGAACACCCATTTGGTGCCAATAACATTTTGATGTATGGGTCTTTGCACTAATTCCCATACTTTATTTCTTTCAAACCGATTGACTCTTCTTGCATAGCTTGAATCCAATGTGTGTCGTCAATGCTTGTGACACGTCTTTGGGCTCTATTTGCGAGATGAAGCATGTGAACATGGCTTCTTGTTGAGTTCGATCTTGTTTTGACACCTTCTCTTATGTCTCCAATGACAAGTTTCGTGGATGGTTTCTCGGCCATCTTACATCAGGTTGGAGTAAGTTAGCGGATTGATCGACTTGCTGTGTGTTCTTTGGGTCACTCTCTCGTAATCACTTAGCCGCAAATTTTCCAACTGTTTTTGAGATTCACTATCTCATCTTCTTCTCAATTGATAATTCCGACTTGACTTCAAAGATAGGGACTCTTCTCAGATGGTTGGATGATTGACTTATCGGTGACTCTTCAATGTCTTCTCCATTTACATTTGGCTCATCGAATACCACATGAATGGATTCTTCCGCAACCATAGTTCTTTTATTGAGTATTCTCAGTAGGCTTTGCTTTGGTGAGTATCCTAAGAAGATACCTTCATCGCCTTTAGCATCAAAAGCCTTTAGATTGTTTTTGCCATTGTTGTGGATGAAGCATTTACATCCAAATATTCTCAAATATGCAACATTTGGTTTTCTTCCATCCGGATCTCATAGGGAGTCTTTGTCATTTGTCTATTTATCATACATCTGTTTTGAGTGTAGCAGTGTGTTGATTGCTTCACCCAAAATCTTTTTGGTAACCCCGATTGACTAACATGGTCCTTGCCGCTTCTTTGAGGGTTCTGTTCTTCTTCTTTCGCAACTCCATTCTGTTTGTGGAGTCCTTGCTGCGATAGTTCATGACCAATACGATTCTCAATACAATTCGAAGTTATTATTCCATTGACAAACTCGGTTCCTGTCTCGATCTTATTTTGATAATGGATTGGCTCTTCTTTTGAATCCTCTTCATCGAGATGTGGTAGTTTTTGTAGAGTTTCTTTCTTCTTACACATGAATATTGTCCATGTATATCTTGAGTAATCATCTACTACCACCAAGGTATATTTCTTTCCACTTATCTTTGTTTGGTTCCATTTGGGCCAAATAGATCCATATGTAAAAAGTGCCATATTCTTGTTGAAGATTGGCATGTCTTTTCTTTTAATGATGACTTGATTTGTTTTCCTTCGACATGCGTCACATATACTCTCCTTCTTGTATACCGAGTCCGGAAGTCCGTCCACAAGACTACTTCTTGCAAGTTTGTTAATCGTTTTGAAATTTAGGTGACTCGGCTTTTTGTGCCACAAACCAACTTGATTCATTTGTGCTCTTTGCTAAGAGCAGTCTTTGGGTGTTGCGGTTGACCAATCCACGACATACATATTCTTCTGTCTACATCCTTGCAAAGACAACTTCATTTGATTCAATATCCTTGATTTGGCATACACCCATGTTGAATCCAACATTGTAGCCCTTGTCACAAAGTTGATCGATGCTCGGCAAGTTGAAGTTGAGTCCTTCAACATATGCAACATCGTGATTTCTAATCCATTCCTCTTGATGGATCCAATGCCTCTTATTTCACCAGGAGCTTCATTTCCTCCAAATATGACTTTTGCTCCTTTAACTTCCTTGAATTTTGATGATTTTTCTTATTTCTGTCATATGTCCGGAATGACCACTATCCATGTACCAGGTTCCTTGGCACTCACTGTTCTTGAAACCCGCAATCAAGGAAATTAAGTTTTAGGTACCCATACTTGTATGCGGGTCCTGAGGGGTTAGAATTGTAAGATGATCCAACCAACTTATAGCCAAATGATTTGACTCTAAGGGGTTGCCATCTATCGTGCCATAATCATAATTAATCCTGGCAAATTGCTTGGGGATTTTAGGTTCATACAATTGTCTCTTTTGTCTCGTATGCCTGCATATGTGTTTTAGCAATTGCCTTTCTTGGGTAATTGTGGTGTCTTTGAGTGTAGTGCCTAGGTGCATATGTGTCTTTGATGAAAGCTCTTATACTTTTGAAATGGCCTTTCTTTGAGTTCTAGGCCTTTGCCATTTGGGCTTATATTCCATAAGTCTATCGATAGTTCACATTATTCCAATCACTTGGCTTGGATATTTTCTACCATTCCCATCATATGTATTTCTCTTATAGATTTTCTGGGGTCTTTGGTAGCTCGCTTCTTCTTTACTGAGTATTTTCTGTTTGGAGTTTCTTTGAGGAACTCATTTGAATCTCTTCTCATTTGTCCTTTCAGCCGCACTCACTCAATCGGTCGTTTTCCTTTTCCTTTATAACCAAGGCCAGTTTGATTGTTATTGTGCTTTGGAGTGAATGTGTATGCAACATTTAGAGTTTTGGATTTTCCAGACTCTTCATGGCTTGAAGATCCTTTTTCCAAAATTACTTTTGAGGTTTGACATAGCACAGAGGAATTAAATCCTAAGCCTGTCTTGTCTCCACATTCTCTTTGACTCAAAATAAGATCATCCAATGATTTAGATGCCTTAGTGAATGAGGCAATAACATTTTTGAGGTCATTCTCCCTCTTTTCTCTAGCAGCAATTTCTCGCTTTATTAATTTAGCATTTTCAGCCTTTAAACTTTCATTCTCATTAGCTATTTGACTTAGAGTACTCGGCTCCTTAGTCGGCTTTGAGTTTTGACTTTTTGAGTATTTGTTTTCCTCATTTAATAGTGTGTGTGAGGATTTAATGTGTTCAAAATCTTTCATCATTTTGCCTAATGAATCATAAAGATTAGTGGGTGATGAAGTGTGTGTGTCACATGATCACTATCACTAGAGTCCGAGTTTGAAGAGTTAGAGTGTACCTCATCTTCTTGGTCGAGTTGATCTTGTTCTTTGGCCATTAAGCGGATCGGGCTTCTTCTTCGAGTCACTTGAGTAGTCACTTCATTTGCTCTCGAATCACCTGTCTCTCTTGACTTGGTTGTTTCAAAGATCTCTGCGACCATCATTGCCTTTTTCTTTTCTTGTCTTCTTTCTCTCAAGACCTTTCTTTCTTCTTCATTCCTGTATTTGTTGACTACGAGGATATGGGCGATCAATGGCATAGTGACTGGTTGTCTACAATTCCAAAGATAGGTATTCAACCTTTTGATCACTCTTTCCATTCTTGGATTGTCACCCTTTGATATTGACTTTTTTATGATCTGTTCTCTTGGTTGGTCTATCTTCCTTGATTTGGAGGGGAGTCGAGTGTCTTCCGGAAGATTCACTCTTCCCTCTCTTGTAGTTCTTATTGAAGAACTTGTTGAACCTTTTGACCATCAAGGCTATTTCTTCCGGATCAATGAATTCTTTGACCTCGGCTCTCTTCCCATCTTTAACAATTAGAGCATTTGTTTTGGGTACAACTGTCTCTTCCTGGTCTTTTCTTTCTCGGCTCAAACTCGTAGGCTTTGAGGTCCGAGAATAATTCATGGTTGGATGTCTTTGATAGGTCCATGGAATGTCTCAAAGGTGCCATGACCTTCATTTCCCATTCAATTTGGAAGACTTTTTAGGATCTTCATACACATTTCTTCGTGTATATTCCTTTCCAAGTGCGGATAACTCATTTGTGATTTCGTGAACCGAGCATCCAGTTGATCCAGGTTTTCTCCCGAGATCATTTTGAAGTTCTCAAATTTTTGTCTGACCACCGATAATTTGTTTTCTTTGATTTGCTCACGAGCCTTCACAAATTAATGTCGGTTTGTCCCATTTCTTTAGCCGTTTTGCATGATTTGACTTTATTGAACATGGCTTTGTCAAGGTTTTGTAAAGGATGTCCTTGGCTACATTGTCAGGTTATATCTTTTTGTCATCATTTCTCCATTCAGTTCTTGGTTTTTCAACCATGCCAGTGCAGGAGCAACATCCTCTTCTCCTTCACCGCAACTCTTCTTACAGTGTGTGTTCATCTTTAAGATTTGCAGTGGCCCATCGTCTATCACTATCCACATTTCATCATGTAATCTTTGATAGATGAGCTCGCATACGAATTTTCCAATCATCAAATTCTTCAATTGTGAACATAGGGATGCGTGTCAAATTTGCTTCCATGATAATAACTTTTAATGATAAAAGGAGTTTAGAGAGTTTAAGTACTAAAGCGGACTTTGAAAAGTTTGGAGATCTAGTTGAGAACGGTGCGGAGGGTTCAATGAACCAACCGCTCCGATACCACTTGTAGGTCCCAAGGGGTGTAAGTGTAAGGTTTAGAAGGGGGGTTGAATAAACCTTACCAAATTTTCGATTTAGTCCTTTTAAATATACAGAGTTGATACAACACGGTTGTGTCCTTGATGGACGGTCAATTTAGTCAATCGGTAGAGTTAGTTTCTCAACCGACTAAGCCGATTTTTGTTGATGGAATAACTCATTTGTTGGCTCTAAATTAACTCAATTGTGGTGGTTTTTTTTTTCAGCGGAAGACTTAACACCCTTAAGTTTGATTAAGTAAGAATTTAGTGCTTGGTTTAGTACTTAAATTATCAAGTGGATAGCAAATTTATCACAGAGATATAAGCGATTAAAAATGCAGGAATTAAAGTCTTTGAAATGTAAATGACACAATGAAATTTTTATAGAGGTTCGAAGATGGGGTAATTCTTCTACTCCTCTCTTCTCCAACTCCTGGAGGAATCCACTAGGTAATGATCAAGTATACAAAGTGGTAGCAATCCGGATACAAGTCTTGATCACACACGGTGACTTGATCCTTTGGGACTCGATCTGGAGACGCCTTGATCACTCGGTGCTTCTCGACGACTCAACTTCTTCACAGGCATTTGCCTTGCTACTACGACTTACTTGCTCAAGCTCTTGGATTTGATCACGAAGCCCTCCAAAAGCTTAAGACTTGGTTCGACCTTGAACCTTCCTACAATCCTTCGTGGAATGTAGACCCCTTGTTTTCGATATTTTCCTCTTCAACTGTTTGAAGTTATCTTTCCTTCACGGTGAGTGTTGGATTGATGTTCTTCGTAGTGTAGGCTTGAGGATTGAGAATGTTTGATTTTCTAATAATTGCTTGAACGTTTTTAGTTCGGGTTTATCTCTTGTGTATCATACACTTGTGTCACACTTATGCGAAACAAACTCCTCGGCCTTTTATAGTGATCTTTCAAAAATTTGCCCGTTGAAGAGATAGGCTTATTTTTTGAAAGTCACTTGCGTCGTTGGCTTGTCTTGTTGCGATCCTTGGAATTGCCATTTCCTCGTATGAATTGTTCTTTCACCTTTTGAGTTCGACACGGTGTAGTGCTTCCCATTGGTTCATTCCTTTTGCACGCTCTGGGGGTGAGCACTCCGAGAAAGGTGTTATGGAGATATTACATGTTTAAGTAAGTCTCTTGATTTACGGCAACGGATCTTTTACAATTATCTCGACTTGATTTGCATTTCCTTGCTTTCCCAGGTGACTTAGAGTCGACTTCCAATCATTGGGTGACTCTTTGTCACTTCAATTTGAGACTTGGCTTTTCTCGAGTTGACTTGGTCGATACTCCACTCATTTGCATCTCACCGCTTCTTGAGAGTTCCGTCTACTCTTCTTTCCCATACTCACTGTCTCGCAGTGAGTCTTCCTTCTAGTCTTGATTTTGTCTTCTTGCATGTTAGGCGCGTAGCGACTTAACTCAACTTGGCCAGCTCTATTTATTATAATGCATTTTACAACAAGAATTGGGGTGCCAACTTTCTATTCTAAGTTTTACATGGCATTCATCAAAATCTAAACAATAAATTTCCTAACAATTATGTATTGCATGTTGATTTCATGTATCAAGTTGTAAAAATTCTCAAGTGTTGCTCAAAAATGCTATTTATTGAAATTTAGGTGCATGCATGTACACTTTAATGATGTATTTGATGAATTATTGTATGAATTGGACATGCATGTTTATGAACCTTGAAATTAATATTTTATATGACTTATAACATGGACAAGTCGAGCATAATTTATTAAACTTGAATATTTGGACTTAAAATGCAAAAATGGTACGTTGGTGGACTTAATTGCAAGAAAATAAAAATTAAGGGACCCCTCTGTAATTTTCGAATTTTGGGACTGTACTCAGGTTCAAAAATGATGTTTGGACATTTTAATAAAGTTTTAAGAGTTCTAAAATAAATAAAACCAACCCTTAAAAGCCCAAGGACTAGATTGTAAAATTTTAGAAGCTTAAGAGCTACATTGCAATTTTCGAAACTGTACCAGCCCCTTATTTTGAAATTTGAAATTTTAACTATTAAGGGACTGGAAATAAAATATATTGAGTGTATTCCAAAAATCCAAGTGTTTAGAGCTTGGAAAGTAATTTTATAAAGATTGAGGGACCAAATTGTAAAAGATTAAACTTTAGGACTCAAATGAAATTTCCAGGACTTATACAGTCCATGTACCTAGAAATACTAATTTAACTATAACATAATGATATTTTGGACCCAATGTTCAAATTTAATAACAATTGGACTCCTAAGAGCCTTAAAGGCAATTACTTTAAAATGGGACAAAAATGAGATTTTCAAAAGTTAAAGGACCTACACATTTCTTTTTAAAACTATTTTTGTCCCAATATACCACTGACCTTAGTGACATTTTACAACTGGAAACACATTAAAGCCCTTCCGGTTTGTGAGTTTCGATTATTTCAAACTTAGGGCCCGAAATGAAAATTTTAACAAATTTGGGGCCAAATATGAGATTTTTATAAAAACTAGACCTCAACACTTTAAAAACCTGAATCTTTGAACAATTTAGAGAATTTAGGAACTGATCTCATAATTTTTCAAGGTCGGGACATTTAATTATTTAATTTTTAACCCCAACAATATTGATTTTTACAAAACGGGGCTAATCGTAAATTTTCTTTTTAACAAGAACCTAACTCAAATTATTTTGTTCTTTAAAACAGCCCTGGACCCTTTGAATTTAATACATAATTAAAATATTTTAGTTTCTCAAATATCCTTGACCTATTGGATCATCTTGACCGACTAATACGCGATCGAGGGGCGACTTCCTCGTCTTGCAATTTTGAATCTATAACGGTACTTATGTCCCACCTAATTCTTCAAGATATTGAAGATTACTTATCTTCTCGATAATCATCTCCATCCAAATAACTCCACCAACGCCATAATTGCGACACGCGATTTTGAAAACTTTCTTGAACTGCTTCCCTGAATCAATATACACGACTGCCTGGTTGACTTCCTGAACTTGTAATTAATTTCCTGCCTGAGTCAACTTGGTGTGTCAAGCTCACAGTAGAAATGGATACATCGAGGATGGAACTGGGCAGCTCGGCTGCTATTCCACTCTCCGGCCACATTGTCCTAATCCCACAACTGAGGGACGGAGTTTGTCCAAGGGAAGCGAGTCGTAGTACTTGAGGTATAATCATGATTATGACAATCCGGGCCTAGCTAGCTCTACTGTAGATTTGTCTTTGCCTATGGAGCGATAAGGTGACAGGTCTTGGACCATCTTGCTTGGGGAGTTACAAGGAAGAACGCAGGAATCGCTGTCTGATCCACATGATTCTGGAGTTAATCGGACCCGTTTGGTTGGCGCTACAAAACCGTACGCAACCGCTACTTGTATTGCATTGGTTGGCGCTACAAATCCGTACGCAACCACTACTTGTCTTGCATAGATTGGCGTTACGTTCCGTACGCAATCCTACTTGTCTTGTTTGTATCACATAATGCCTGTATGATCATGAACCATTTTCAAAACTGTATAAGTATATTACTTCAAGTATATTATCACGTCTCTTGTGAAGTGTGTGTGAAATCACGCATCATAACTCACGCATTTTTCATACAACTGTTTTTTCTTGCCTTAACTATATATATCGCCACACTTGCACACAATCACCCCATCCACTGAGATTTCTGTCTCATTCCCACCTATTTTCTAACGGCTAGATGAGGAGTACGTTGAAGATGCTGAACCTACCATGGACTAATTTTCCGTGCTCCGCCTGTTGGACTTTCTTTCTATTATTGTTGATGTTGTTGGACTCGCTTCTTTTACTTTTGTTGTTGTTGGACTCTCTTTTATTCCGTTTTCATTCTGGACTGTACTTAAGGGCGTAGGACCATTTGACACTTAAGCTTGGGATGTTGTGTACTTTATTTTAGTTTTGGCCTGTAAGCTTATTTTGGATACCTCGATTGGGTTGTATTTATAGCTTGTACCCGTACTTGTAGTTTATTTCCGCTACTTTAGACTCTGTTTCATTTGGGATCTTGTTATATTTGTTTAGACTGTTGGTTTATTTCTATTTAAGTTGTTGATCGTCGTCGCGTCCCATTTGGGGCGTGATAATAGATGTCGTTGCAAGTGTTCCAACATATGTTGAGACACCTGCAGCAGCACCTGTAAACCCAAGTACTTGATGATCATGTGGCTGATCGTACCAGAGACATACCAAGCAGAATTCAGAAAAATCACCCAACTACTCAAGTAATAGGTGAGGTTACTGAAGGTGTACGAACATGAAGAAAGGAGAAGGTAAACTACCGTGATATCGTAAGAAATGCATACTTGTCTTCAAACTGCACTCAGGTAAGAACTTGTTGTTTTATCTCTAATTTTGAGCCTAAGAATGTTAATGCGGCTTTAAAAGATGAATTTTGGATTAATGTTATGCAAGATGAACTTGATCAATTTGCTAAGAATAATGTATGATACTTAGTTCCTAGACCTGACAATGTGAATGTGATTGGTACAAAATGGATTTTCAAAAACAAAACTGATGAATCTGGGAACATTGTGCGTAATAAAGCTCGTTTAGTTGCTCAAGGGTATACACAGGTTGAGGAGGTTGACTTTGATGAAACTTTCGCTCCTGTAGCCCAAATTGAGTCAATTAGACTTCTTCTTGCTATAGCTTGTCATCTTGGTCTTACACTTCACCAAATGGATGTCAAAAGTGCTTTTCTAAATGGTATTTTAAATGAAGAAGCTTATGTTGAACAACCAAAAGGCTTGAAGATCCCTATAAGCCGAACCATGTGTTTAAGCTTAAAAGGCTATTTATGGTCTTAAACAAGCTCCTGGAGCTTGGTATGGAATATTAACTAAGCATTTGTAAGTTCAAGTGGCTACGATAATCTACGGAGAGGGGTGAATAGATTATGCCCATTTTCGCGATTATGCCCTCTTTTTCGAATGTAATAAGCCAAGACAAGAATGGAAGTGCATAAAGTAAACAACACGCGTCGATTTATAGAGGTTCATCCCACCTAGGGCCTAATCCTCTACCACCCCAGTATCTCCGGGATGGATTTCAAAAAGAAAAAAAGATTTTATTAATTACCACAATTAATACAACATCACCTTACAACACCTCTTTGGAGATTACCACAATCTCCCTTGAAGATTACCACAATCTTCTACGGCACCTTGTGAAGATTACCACAATCTTCCGACTTGAAGAATATCAAATTATTCAACACCTCGAAGAGCACCAAACTCTTCCACAAGAAGATTACCACAATCTTCTTACACTTAACACCTAAGATCACCCAAGTGTGTTCTTACCACAAGAACACTTACAAGGATATCTTGTGTTGAATGATGAACCCAAATTCAAGATTACAACTCGACAGTGAAATATACAAGTTTGAGTGCAAGTGTAATCAAGAAATAAGTCTAGACCTCAAGATGTGAAAGTGTAAGACCTTAGGCTATTACAACAAGAATATTGAAAATGAAAGAACAAGTATTTTCTTGAGTGTATCTTGTTGTGTTGTATCTCAATTGGTTGTCTTGCTGCTCCAAACCTTCCTCTATTTATAGGAGATGATTGATCATGGATAGGCTCCTCTTGGGGACTGATTTCTACAAAACAATGCAATTAAAATCAAGATTATAGTTGTTAGAAATCAACCCCACAATTTAAGGAAAAGTTGTCTGCTGCACAACGTTTAGAATTTGCTGATAAACATATAGGGCGACCGATCGAATAGAAATAAGAGTTTGAAAATAATTGCACGAAATAACTCAGAGCGACCGGTCGACATGAGGTCCGACCGGTCGACGTGCACCTGGACCGGTTGGGGTCTTTCAAAAACTAATACAGAGAGTTCTGACTCAAAACTGAACACTCCAGGCATTGGTCGACCGGTTGACCACACCGGTTGACCTCCCTCAACATGTTCTCTGTTTTCAAGTTTAAGACGCGTTCAGGTACGGGTTGCCCTCTAGGGTGACTGGTTGACCTCAAAATAGAGGAGTTGTCCGATTTTAGTCAAAAATAAACTTCAAGAAATACTCTGAAAAATTAGTAAAAATATTTTAGATCGATCGGAAGTATTTGGACAACATTTAGAAATATTGTGTTGGTGTAAAAACACATTAACACAAAATCGTCAAAAGTGATGTCCAATTTTTGTCGAAAATAAACTTTAAGAAATACTCCGAAAAATTAGTAAAAATATTTTAAATCATTTAGGAGTATTTGGACGACTTTTAAAAACATTGTTTTGGTGTAAAAACAAAATCATCAAAATCATAATAAAAACATTTATCTAACAGCATTTACTCCGAATGGGTTTTAAACATGGTGAAGTGGATTAGACTCTTTTCATTCAATGAACTAACCATAATATTTTAATTGCTCAAATTTACGTGGATGATATTGTGTTTGGTGCTTCTAGTAAAAAATTGTTAAATGAATTTGTTGATTGTATGTCTTCTACATTTGAAATGAGTATGGTTGGTGAATTGAATTACTTTTTGGGCGGCTTACAAATCAAACAACCGAATGAGATTTTTATTTCTCAAAGCAAATATGCAAGAAATTTGGTGAAGAACATTATTCGCATAGAATACATTATAACTGAAAATCAGTTGGTTGATATTTTTACCAAAGCTTTAGATTTTGAGAGATTTTCCACTCTAAGGAAGTATCTTGGTCTGTGTGCTATCTAACACTGTTTCTGGGAGTGTTGCAGCACCCACAATAACACTTGATGCAACACCTTTTTCCCTTGTTTTCTTTTTTCTGTTTTTTGCATTCATGCATTAGTTAGATTTGCATCTGCACGACTAATTCAGTTTGACAGAGTTCTGGTAATGTACCCAAGAGTATTCACTTGATAAGCTGATGTGAGCGGATATTTCCAATCTACAAAATCATTATATTTATTTACCCAGACGATGAGTTTAAAAAAATACCGATCATGTTTTAAGGCCTTTGAGGGAAACAACTACCTCCCCACTGAGTGCAGCTAATCCTTTTGACCAATTTTTACCTTCTAAAAGTGTTTTGAGTGGCATGATCTTGTGATAAAAAGCTACCATTGGGATTTTGTGTGAAAGCTACTCACTGGCTAAATCTGGCATGAAACTTGGAAAACTCAAGAGAAAAACTCGAAAAATTCTATATGATGGGTATGTGGATCACTATTCATTGAATCGACGTAAAGGTGTCTCGCAAGGTGTTACAGCACTCGGTACCATGTCAGCTAATATGAGTCCCCCACTTGTGTGTGTTTTTTTATTTAATTTTTGTCCCATATCTAGACATAATTAGGACATGCATTTTTGGTGAAAATTGATGAATGACTATATTTTGGAATCCCTTGGATCTTATGCGATCTTGATTTTTCTTTCCTTAATTATCGAATCTTGTGGTGGTTTATGTTTTGTGGTGTCATATGGTTTGTGATATACATGGATATATTTGAAATATTATTAACACTATCTTATCTATATTTATGGTTAAGTGTTTCATTTGTTTTGGAGACTTGAAATTCAAAATATATTGCAAAAAACTGGGCTTTAATTTTTTTTTCCCGTTTGTTTTTAGGAAATTATATATATTGGGCTTCTCGTTTATCAACCCGTTACAAGAGTCTAGTGTATTTAAGATTGATTGACTGCTCTCATATCATATTTCACATCACTTTACAACTTTTCATTACTCTCTCTCTCCTCTCTTACTTCTTTGATCGACAATCACTGTGCTTCTTCTAAAATTTTCTCCATTTTTACTGTAAATTTAATTCTCTTGTTTACACGTACAACCTCTACTAATCAAAATGAAGAGAATTCTTTCAGGGATTTCAGGTATTTTCAGTCCGACTGCTAGTCTGACTTCATCTTCATCATCTCAACCTATCATAGGGGCGACTCTGTCAACCCCTATGAAATCTACCGGTGATTCTGCATTGATCGATTGCCCAGTGCAATCTACGCCTCCACCATCACTTTCAGGGGTTGATATAGGTGCTAGAACACCCTCTACATCACCCTCTATTCAAAATCTTGAAACCCCTGTGAAATCTTTGGAATAGAGTACTCCAATGGAAGAAATCCCAAAATCTCCTATACACTCTATTCCAGTCCAAGAGCCTCAAAATTTATCAGAAACCATAGCCCCGACCGAAGAAAATTCGCAAGAAACCCCACAAGAAAACCCACTCGAATATATTGATGATATCTTTGATCCAAATACTACTCTAGTTCTTGTTTCTGAAACACCAACTCCGATAGGTGTATTTCCACCTGGTGATCCGACGAATGTGATTAATGTCGAGAATATCCCAGATTTGGCCACTCATAAAAAATCCCTTAAACCCCAAAAAGTCTCCGATTTCGAAAAAGAGGGGTTTTTTCACTTCTCAGCCTTTTGGTGTTGGATCTCCGTCGCAAGTGTTGGGAAATTTATTTTATAGATTTTGATGGATGCCATGTATAAATTAAACTAGAAATTTGGCACCCCATTTTCCTTGTAATTTACATTGTAATAGATAGGGCTGCAAAAGCTGAGTCAAGAAGCCAAGTCTCAAGTTGAAGTGACAGATGAGTCATCCAATGATTGGTGCAGACTCAAGTCACCAGAAAAAAAGGCAGCAGCCAAGAGAAGTTAACTGAGATAAATCCGTTGCACAGAAGTCAAGAACTTTACTTAATATAGTAATACCTCCATGCTGCCAAGTCTTAAAGTGCTCATCCCAGAAGCGTGCAAAAGGAATAAACCAATGGGAAGCACTGCACCTCGTGTCAGAACCTGAAAAGCTGTAAATTCATTTAATTACGAGGAAGGGTCTACATCTCAAGGTTTAGGACCAAGAAAAGATAAGCCAACGAACACAAGTGACTTTTGAAATCAGCTTATCTCTTCAACGGGCAAAATTTCAAAAGTTCACTATAAAAGGTTGAGGAAATTCATTGAGAAAAGGTTACCTGAACTACAAACAAGCAAGCAATATTCAAACTATTAACCTGCAATATTCTCAAGTATATTCAAGCAAATCCTCAAGCCTGAAACTCGAAGAAAATCGATCCAACACAAGCTGTGAAGGAAAGACAACTTCAAATCTGTTGAAGAGGAAACTTTTGAAGAATCAAAAGGGGTCTACTTTCCAAGGAGGATTGTAGAAAGGTTCAAGGTCGAACCCGTATCAAGTTATTGGAGGGCTTCGTGATCAAATCCAAGAGCTTGAGAAAGTGAGTTGAAGTAGAAAGGCAGCTGCCCTGTGAAGAAGCTGGGTCGGAAGAGAAGCCAGCTGTGTGACCAAGGCTGTCTCTAGACTGTTGACCACTTTGTAAACAAATCTTTTACATAGTGGATTTCTCCAGGAGTTGGAGAAGAGAGGATTAGAAGAATTACCCAATCTTCGAACCTCTATGAAAATCAACCGTGTCATTTATTTTTCAGAACATTTACATTTCTGCATACTTACATTATAACTGATGATAAACTTATATTTGCTATCCAACTGATTAATAACCAAATGCTAAAATTTAGTGTTAAAACAAGTTTAAAACAATTCAAAGGGTGTTAAGTCTTCCGCTGATAAAACCAACACAACCAAGTTAAAGTTCAGGTTAAACAGCCGAGTTATTCTATCAACAGCTCTATCGATTGTGTTGAGTGGCTAACTCTGATGAATAACCAACTTAGTTGTCCCTCAAGGACACAACTATTTGAGTTAACTCTTTAATATTCTTAAAAGGACTAAAATATAAAAGTTGGTAAGGTTTATTCAACCCCCCCTTCTAAACCTTACTCACACCCCTTGGGACCTACAAGTGGTATCAGAGCGGTTGGTTCACTGAGCCTTCCGCATTGGTTACTGAACTAGATCTTTATCTTTTCAAAAGGTTTCCTCAGTGTGTTTCATCTAGCATGACCACGTTGGATAACTCAGGTTGGTCGATCGAATACTTTGGTTGGGGTTCGGGCTCATGCTCCGATGTTGGTTCCTTCTCCTCCTTGTATTCCTCCTAGTTCCTCTTTCTCCTCCTCTAGAAGCCATAAATCTCAAGTTTTGAAGTTGTAAAAATCTAAATTTTGAAGATTGAAAATCCCAAAACTTGAAGGAGTACTTGTGAAAGTCGAGAAATTGGAAGAATTCAGTGATGGGTTTCTTGAGAAGATGAAGGATGTATGTTTGTGGTGTAAGATTTGAAGTGAATTTTAAAGATATTTGGAGATAGGTTTGAGTATTTGGGAGAGTATTTTCGAGTTGCAGGGTTTGGGTAGAGAAAGTGAGAAAGAAATTGAGTATTTGAGGTTAAAAGGGATGAGATTTTCATGTAAGCCTTGTCACATGGCCCGTGCGAGGCCGCACGGTGGAACCGTGTCGCCCTCTGTGTGCCCCTTCCCGCTACTGCCTTGAATCCACACGACCGTCTGGATGTCACAAGGCCCGACCGTGTAACTTGCCTATGCTTTTAGGCTGCACGACCCGTGTGGTTGGTTGACATGGTCGTGTAACGTATTTTCCAATTTATTTTTAAAAATAAAACCTGGAGTTTGTCGTGTTGCCTCTTACACATCACCTCACAAAACCAAACAAAACTAAAAATCACGTTAATACTAAAATTATAATGGAATTAAAATCTAATTAATTGAAGGCAATCAAAAATAAACAAAAATAGGAAATAATTTGGGTTGCCTCCCATTAAGCGCTAAGTTTTACAGCTTCAGCCAGACTTCAGATTTCTAGTTTCACTGTCGTTGAACTGGATCATTGAAATCTTTGAGCCCTCATATTATGTAACATCCATCAGACTAACGGTGTTGCATTATTCTCTCGGGTAAAGTTCAGTTTATCACTTGGGAATTTTCTCTTTTGATGCTGGTCTCCCACTGCTGTGGCGATCTGGGCTACCTGTGCTTCCAAAGATTTCAGTCTTGCATTTACGTTTGTGTTCAACAAAGTAACTTGATCCTCAATCATGTCTATCTTTGCTTCATCCTTATCCAGGCTCGCTCTAGTTTCTCCGATAAACGAGGACAGCATATCTTCCATAGATGCTTAGTTGACCCCGCTCTGCCTTGATTACTCACTTTAAATCCCGGAGGTGGCTGCAAAACATTTTTGTTATACGCATATGAAACGTTTCATGGTTTCGCAGCCCTAGATGATAGTAATTAGGTGTCTGATTATTTATATAGTTGTTGTTGAAGTTCCTCTATTGTCCGACAAAATTAGCTTCTTCTTCAACAATTGCAGGATCTCTAGGAGTCACTTGTTGCATTGCATTCAGTTTCATGTTCAGCACGAATACTTGTTCAGTGAGCATGGCAACTTTCTCATCTTGAACCTCTGTCACACGTCGGACATTGGATCTCTCGGATGGCCACTGATAACTATTATTTTCCATCTCCTCTAACAATTCTAGTGTTTCATTTGAATATTTCCCTAGCAGTGCACCTCTAGATGCAGCATCTATAATAGCGTTCGTGTTGCCACTTAAACCATTATAGAAATATTGAATTTGTTGGTAATAAGGATATCCATGTTGAGGGCACTTCCTCAACAACTCTCTGAATCTATCTCATGCCTCATACAATGGCTCTGAATCTAACTACCTAAACTGGGCGATTTCAGATTTTAGTTGTAGCGTCTTATTAGGGGAAAAGTATTTGGCTAGAAATCGCTGACTTAGTTCAGCCAAATCTGCTGCGGGCGGTGCCAGAGAGCATAACCATCCCTTAGCATAGAGAATGCAAAAAGGCAGCATCGAATGATGTATTCAAAAACACCATTCATCTTGACAGTGTCACAAATTATTAAAAATTGCACCAGATGCGCGTTTGGTTCTTCAATGGCTCTTCCCCAAACAGATTCTGTGAAACCATCTTAATCAATGCTGGTTTTTGTTCAAAGTTATTTCTAATAAATTTGTTTGGGGCAAAAATATCATTTAATATTTAATATATAATTTATTACATATTGAAAAAAAGAAGTATTAATTTTCCAATAATCAATGAGTTATAGATGGAATAACCTTGCCCAACGGGTCTGGGACTGGCCCACATGCCACTTCTCCTACACGGCCCATAACGCCCATCACCCAGGTATATAAAGATCCATCCTCTTGATCATTTGTAAATTAATTAATCTCTGATAATCTCGCGTATTTATTATTCAGTATTCAGTTACTGTCTTATATTCTCTATCGTTCAACGTGCTGACTTGAGCGTTGGAAGGGCCTGTTCGCCTTATTTTTTAGCTTCACCGCAAGTGTACGGTGCAGTTTAAAGAATAGGATTAGCAAGGTCGAATCCACAGGGACTAATAAATTAATGTACTAAGTACTGGATTATAATAACCTTATTTTTATCTAGACGATCGAAAGTGAGTGAGTTGGTTTTATAAACTAAAGCAGAAATTTATCCTAAAATAACAAAGTAAAGAATGATTGAAAGATCAAGATGATGAATGGATTCCTGGGTTATGGTTTCAGTTAATATCCCCTTTTATTCTCAGATTAATCAAACCAATGTTAAACGTATTCTTCCCTATAGACCGATCACAAAAGTAATTTACCCTCTCTCTCGAAATGCATGTAAAAGCATTGATTGGAATATCTATGTTGGCATCTCTACTCAACATGAGATATCCAACTCCCAAAAGTTTAAAAGATTATAAAGCCTCACGAATATTCACAGACTTCTCAATCATGCAAGATATTCATGTCAAGTACTCATTGATCTAGTATTGAAACTCGTCGGTTAGAATTATGAATCAATACATCAAACAAGTTACACCAAACACGTTTTGATAAAATAAGAATTAAAGCAAAGTACTGGAATAGGGTTGGAAAACATTAACTTCAATTGTAATCAATCATCAAATAAAAGTATCCATTAACCTACTCCCAAACCCAGGAATCACAAGAAGTTTAGCTAGACATAGAAAAGAAATAGTCCATAGACAAATTATTCATGTTCATGTCTAACTAATTGCAAATAACGATACTATGGAATGAGTGAACTCGGGGATGATGACGATCTCTCGATCTATCTTCAATCCTCGAAGGTGTGGTTGTGGTCTTGATCGATCTCTCCAATTCTTCGGTGGAAGATTGCTCTTTTCTCTGCTTTCTAGGGAAAAGATCAGTGTGTCTTTGTTTGTGGCCACCCTGTCTCTATTTGTACTTCGTTCGGGTCGATAACCTAGTTCGAAACAGGTCACACTCTGTTTTCCCGCATAGGTGCACGGGTCGTGCGCTAGAGCACGCCCAGCCCGTGCTGGGTGCAACAGAAACTTTCAAATCATTGTAAGACACACGGGCCGTGCGCTAGAGCACGACCAGCCCATGCTAGTAGCCGAACTTTGATAACTGATCTTGAGTAGGCGCACGGGCCGTGCTAGGGACGCACGCTCTGCCCGTGCGCACCTGCTAACCTTGATCTCAGCTCGTTTTCTGTCTTTTCTCGCCCGGTTCGTCTGACTTCTTCCCGATTCAACTCCAAACTTCGTACATTACATCAAGCATTGGCAGTTTTTTATCGCAATGCTCCAGATTGTTGCCAAAATGCTACAATTATCAATAAATTCCTACAAAACGAGCAAAGCGTAATCCTTTTCCAAAAAACAGGAATAAAGCCCTATTTAATCATGTAATGCATGCATAGTAAAACATTCTAGCCAAAATTAAGCCCAAAATGCATGCAAAATACATGCCAAACAAACCCCCAAACTTAAACTGTGACAGTCCCGGTCAACACTTTATAAAAAGACAACACAAATGGGGTACATAAGAGCAACTCAAGAACACCGCATCACAATGTATGTCGTTTATCCATAGACACCAAGCACAAACCAACCAAATTTCAAATATCTAACACGGAGCACAAGTTTATCAAAATCATGGCAAACACTTCAAATCACGCCTCTCATGGATAAAATGTATACTCTACTTACTAGGATAATAAGGGACGTGTATTCGCTCAAGTCATATCAATGTTGAAGAATTACCATTTGCTTGCAAATCGTCTCACATCCCTGCCACTCGATTGTATGCAATTCACAAATCAGAAAGGACTTTGATTATGGTTGTAATGAAGGCTCTTTGGTTAAGGTAGGGAAATATGGATAAAGTCACTCAAACTCAAGCGTATAGATTGGTAAGGACATCGTCTTACTCAAATACTTATTCTTATTCAAATCAAATATGCACCGACAATCACTTTTTTTCCTATCACATATCTATTTCTCCCTTCTTTTTCATATAATTCATTCTCCTTCGCCTTACAACATAATTTCCAGCCTATATGTTACTTACGGCCGACTCACTTTTGCAGTTTTTTTTCCGACTCTTTTGTGAGTATCTTCCCTTTTCCTTTTTTTCTTCTTTTATTCCCAATCACTCAACATATACACCATTTTCTAACTTCTCGATACCCTTTCATTCAACCCTTTACTCAATCTCTTTACTCAATGCTATACGCTCAAGCTTAGGGTAACATATATATCAAGTTAAGGTTTAAGGCTTGAAACGTGGCAATCAAAAATCAGGCAATAGGCTCAAATTGGCTAACTAGGGAAATCAAATATCATAAGGTAGGCAAAAAGGCTTGAAAGGCTTAACAAAAATGGCCTAAAATCATTTTCATAAACTGCATACAATATGTGACTTTGACGGAGATACCAAAACAAGTTCTAGAATTCAAACCAACATGAATGACACACTCAGTCAACAAACAAGACTGCATGATATGAAAGCAGTAAATGCTCAAAAAGCTCACAGGCTTGTAAGTGCATAATTCAAAGTATATCAACCATGATTTCAATATTCACATGCTCCAAATTAATTATTCTAAACCCGGTCAACTCACGCTCAACACCCAATTCAAAACAACATCAACCGTTCAACAATTATTCTCAAGATCACAACAAGAACACAATAGTGGTCAACTCACTCCCTAAACAACTAAGAAAGCAATAAATGTGCTAAAGCAATAAACGTGCAAAATATCAAAAATAAACATCTAATATAATGCATCCTACATGCTCTAAATGCAACTACATGAATGCAAAAAAAACGCCAGACTCATCAATAAAATTACTACCTCTCCCCCAAAACTTGAATGAAATTATAGCGCATAGAAGAGAAGATAGAATTTCAAAGAAAAGTGTGGAAAGGACATGGATCACTGTGGGGGTGGCGGCGGAAAGTTGCCCTGGGAGATATGCCACATATGTATATGATGCATCGTCTGCAATATCTCCAACTCCCGCTGCTCTTGGGCCTGGTACCTCAGCTCCTAGGCTTGGTAACTCTGCTCCTGCTCTGTTCGGAAAGCACAGAACTCCTCCTGGTGATGCAAGAAATCATCCTGGTACTGCCGGAAATCATCCTGGTCTGGAAATCGTCCCTATGTTGTCGCATGCTCTCCTCAAGAGCATAGATTCTATCATGATAATCCTGTCCCCCACGCTCCTCACCTTGGTGGGAGCTCTCTAGAATGTCGGGTCTTCCTTGTGGGAAGCCGTGCTCGAATCCTCCCTGCTGGAAGCCCTGCTCAATTACTTTCATTATCCACCACAGCTGTGAGCTGCGGGTTAGGAAGGGGGAAGGCCGGTCCGACCTTTTGTTGAAAACAGAGGATGTTCTCCTCGTCTGTTATGATTTTCATGGTGCGGAGGGCGTTCATGTTGATGCTCCGACTGCCCGCTATCGGCTCCATTCTGCGCATATCAACCCCAAAATATCGAGCAATGTGGGTTATCATTCCCCCAATCAGTATTGTCCCCGCGTCCTGCCTGGTAATATACACGGCGTGCTCCACAAAGTGGGCCGCCATGTTGTAAGGTGTGCGGGTGAGCATACACCAAAGTAGGTATAGCTCCCGAGCATGCATACCTCCGTTGTTGTATCGAGTGTACACGGAGTGTGCTGTGACTTTTTGTATATATCGGAAGATGGGGTTGCGGAGTGATGATGCCTTGGCCGTGCGTGCCGCATATAGCATCGGGCCAGTCTCCGGTGTTCGAACCAACGATCGCCAGAAATCATACTGGCTGTAATTTGCGGCGGACCGGAAGGGGGTATTAGATGGTACCCCAAAATTTTCGTTGAGTTGGGCGATAGTGACATTTCTCCACACGTTGCCCAAACGGAAATGGATTTTCTGGGGCTCATTATTTGCACGCATCTCTGTGACATCCAAGGTGCACAAGAACTTGAGCGCTAGTGCCTTAAACGTTGGCCACCGCCCTTGCATGAAGGTGGTCCATCCCACTCGGTCGAACATTTGCCAAACTTCCTCATATATCCCAAGGGTTTGGGTACATTCATCGTCGGCGTATCTTGTTGGCATGAACGAACGAGTGATCATCCTGGCCCAGTGCTCCAAGTGATCCTCGTCAGTCAAAAGCAATCCATAAGCCTCGGGGCTATTTGGATCAATCTCCCGCCGTTGAGCAGCGGCTTCCCTCTGACGTCCACCCCGACCTCTTTGGTTCCTTGGTTCAGCCATATGTTCGAGTTAGTACCTAGCAAAATAATTGTGAGAATACATACATGCCAAGTATAACAAGAAAGCGATGAAATTCATACAACAAATCAAATACGGCTTAATGTCTCATCTCTACAATTTAATTAACAATTAAGCTTCCAAACCCAACTAACACTGTAATTGCAGAGAATCCTAGTCACTAACACCCTAAATAATCAAGCTCATGTATAATTCATCAAACAATCAATCACAAATATCCTAATTCAACAACCCACAAGGTGTTCGATAAAATGCCTAATAGAAAAAATCAATCAAAATCATGGCAAAATCATCAAACATGCACCATATAGTAACTTTAATCCATAATCCTCAAGAACTTCGAAACAAAAAGTGCAATTCATACCTTAAATCTCGAAAATTCGGAAAGAGTTGAAAGTTGAAACCTAGGCGCCCTTCTACTCAAATCTTCACTTCAAAGCAATTTTAAAAATGTAATTTGTGTGGAGTAGTGTGGGAGGTGAATATGTACGTGAAATCCAAGGGAAATTTGCAAAAACATTTGAGAGGAAATCAAGCTAGGTGTGTCTGCGCGCAAGAAGAAGTGAGAATGTGCGAAACATTTGTCCCCTGTGCGTTCTTATGTCTGTCTTAGCCGACAGGAGCACGGGTCATCCTAGCGCACGGCCGCTTTGTCTTTGGGGTCGAACCTCGACTCCAAAAATCCTGAATACCGCACGGGCCGTACGCCTTGCGCACGGGCTACCCGTGCGGGGTGCCTCTCAATACTATGTGATGGTGCCCGCACAGGCCGTGCGCATGGCGCACGCCCTGCCCGTGCTGGGTACCGCACCTCAGCTTTGATTTTTCACTTTTTTTTGGGTTTTTTTAATATGGAACACAAGAAGATCCTAACCTATGAAAGCATAGAAATCCTAGCTTAGAAAAGGGAAATAAACCAAGAAAACATGGGAAGAAATAAAACAGCAAACCGTTGGGTTGCCTCCCAACAAGCACTAAGTTTAACGTCTATAGCTCGGCGCCTGTTTTACTCGATCACGGTTCTAGCAAAGTGATGCGAGTTACTTCTTCATGTCTTTTTCCTTGCCAATTCAACTCGCATAAATTTGAGCCTCATTTGAATGCCTCTAGCGTAGAAGTCACCCATCGGTCAAATGCCATGTTCTTCTCATTTGCATCGTTCAGCGGCGACACGCGCGTCTTCGAGCCAGCTTGGCCCTCATCGTGTGCTTCGCTTTCTCACAATTCAGTACGTCCTGCATATGATCTATAGCACACACACAATGACTCGGATTAAAAGTATTAGCACATAAATCGACGACAGATAATGATTTACAACTCTCCATTTTATCATGATGTTTCCTAGCCTTATAGATGGAGAACAACACTTACTCATCATTAACTCGTAATATGAGCTCTACTTTTTGTACATCTATTGAGGCTCGTGCAGTAGCTAGGAATGGACGCCCGAGTATCAGAGGGACGTCTCGATCTTCCTACATGGCAAGCACCAAGAAATCCACAGGGAATATAAACGTGTCTACTTTCACGAGCACATCCTCCATGATTCTCTTAGGATATGTGAGTGATCTATTCGCTAGTTGTAAGGTGACTGTGGACGGCTTCACCTCTACCAATCCAAGTTTCCTGAAAATGGACAAGGGCATTAAATTAATACTTGCTCCTAGATCACAAAGTGTTTTATTAAATACAAAACCACCAATAGTACAAGGGATAGTGAAACTCTCCGGATCTTTGAGCTTTTGTGGTAATTTCCTCTGAATGATCGCGTTGCACTCCTCGGTCAAGTTGACTGTCTCGAACTCCACCAACTTTTTCTTCTTTGACATCACTTCCTTCAAAAACTTCGCACAATTGGGCATATTCTCCAATGCGTTTTTCTTCTTAAAGATGTCTAAGAATTTAGCAAATTGGGAGTCTAACTTTTTCTTTTTAAAACATTGAGGGAAAGGAAGTGGTATAGAAAAGTTTGAAAGATCAGAGTTAGGGAAAGATTTAAGCTTCTCAGCCCCTTTTTGTTCAGTAACATGATCCTCAACTCCTTCATCGGCCTCAACCTCGCCATTTGCTTCAGTTTCTACCGCCCCAAGGGTTCAGAATTCCTTCTCGGTACTACGCACAACCTGCCCGTGCTCAGGCGCATGGGTCGTGCGTCTCATATCCTGTTCCTAAAATCTTTCGGCAATGCGCACAACCTGGCCGTACGGTGGCGTACGGGCCATGCTCCACTGCGTCTGTTCAATATTTTCTGGTATTTTCAGCCCTTCGTATTTCGTACCACTCCTCAAACGAATGGTGTTACACTGTTCTTCAGATTTACCTCAGTGTTGCTCGGAAATTGGCCTTTCTGATGCTGCCCACCAATAATCGTAGCTATTTGGCCAATTTTGGGTTTCAAGATTTTTCATTTGGGACCCAAATTGTGTGACCTGGTTTTCATTTTTATCCAGCTTCGTCTCATCGTTATTGAATCTGTTCCTCGTCTCACTCATGAATGAGGCGAGAATGTCCTCTAAAGATGGCTTTGGCTCCGCATTAATGACACTGTTTGTCACATTAAACCCTGGTGGTGGCTGCATCACATTCTTCGTGTTTGCGTAGGAGAAGTTCTCGTTGTTCCTCAAACCCGGATGGTAATGAGTGGGAGTCTGATTGTTCCGAAAATTATCGAAATTCCGGTTGTTAACATAATTTGCTTCATCCATCAGATCTAGAGGAACTCCCCCCTTACTTGCACCCGCGTTTTCCTCATTTGCCTTCGTCAATGCACTCAATTGACTTGTCAATACAGTCATCTGAGCTGTCAACTCCTTAATTGGGTCCGAATCAATAACTTCGGCCACCCTTTTCACATTAGTCCTCTCAGAGGGCCACTGATAGCTATTCATGGCCATCTCTTCCAACAAGTTGAATGCATCTTCCGGAAATCATGCTGGGTGCCGCAGAAAACTTTCTAATCATTGTAAGACGCACGGGCCGTGTGCTAGAGCACGACCAGCCCGTGCTAGTAGCTGAACTTTGATAACTGATCTTGAGTAGGGGCACGGGCCGTGCTAGGGACGCACGCCCTGCCCGTGCGCACCTGCTAAGCTTGATCTCAGCTCGTTTTCTGTTTTTTCTCGCCCGATTCGTCTGACTTCTTCCCGATTCAACTCCAAACTTCGTACATTACATCAAACATTGGCGGTTCTTTATCGCAATGCTCCGAATTGTTGCCAAAATGCTACAATTATCAATAAATTCCTACAAAATGAGCAAAGCGTAATCCTTTTCCACAAAATAGGAATAAAGCCCTATTTAATCATGTAATGCATGCATAGTAACACATTCTAGCCAAAATTAAGCCCAAAATACATGCAAAATACATTCCAAACAGGGCCTCCCTGGGACAACCCTCGCGGGCTGTATAACATTTGCATGTATGCATGCAAGTTGCCAATAGAAGATTTCCAGCTCAATGAGAAGAAGACTTAAAAGACTTCCCGCTTGGGGAGAAGAAGATTTGGACTTATTTAGAAACGTTAACTTGAAGTGATATGCCCTAAAAAACAGTATATATCAAACTTATTACTAAAAAATTGTGATTAGTTTTTTTTACTAACATTAATTATACTATTTAAACCATTGAAGAGACATTAAAACTTGAAAGTTTGGTTCGATGCTTTATTTTTCTTCAGACGATTTTATGGCAATATGAAATATGGCTACCAGTTGAAAGTTAATTTTTGAAAGTTATGCACTTATTTCACAAATATACAGATAGGAATATTACCATGGTTCACCTTCTAGATATTTAAGTTTGGATGAGGTCCTATCAATTTCTTTTATCATGAGTCGAACTTTCAAATTAAATCCTCTTCTATTTTCTTCTATATATGCAAACTTGAAGGTTGCACAAAATAACAGAAGGAATAATAATGTGCAATGTATAAAACAATTCTATTATAGATAAATAATATGTCATCCATGTTCAAAAATCAAAGAATTATGTAAATACAACTCGCCTCACATTTAGGGCCTTAAAAAGATTAAGTTAGATAATTTTTTAGCAATACTAGAGGGAATCGATCTGGGCATTCACTTCGTGGTGGGACCACTAGCTGCAATTGAGAACTTTTTATTTCTTTATCTATATAATAAAATAAGAAAAATCTTGTGGTTGATCTAAGCTATTCATTCCTGGTGGGACACCTACATTCATTTCGTGGTGGGAGAGCTCGACCACTAGTTGCAAATGAGAACTTAATTTAGTTTCTTTATCTACATAATAAAATAAAAAAAATCTTGTGATTGATCTAGATCATTCATTCTTGATGGGAGAGTTTTATGCTGCAATTGCAAATTTTAATTTCTTTATCTATATAATAAAGTAAACATAATCTAATGGGCCACAAGATTTGAACCTAGGGCGCCTTTCAAAGTTTTAAGAGTGACGAGCATTCAACCACTACACTCGATTTAATCTTTGAATAATATTTTATTTATCTTATACGTGTACTATACATCTAAAAGATATACACAAATTTTGGACCCCAAAATTTCGTAATTTTTTTGGGCTTGAGTAGTCCGACTCCTTCCTTTAATATAAGAAGCAACTTTAGATGCGGTGACAACTTGTACTATTACCCCATGAGCACCCTGCTTTTAGAATATATGTCCCACAAGGTTCGAACTTCAGGCCTTGTAGTTTACCTCTATTTCACACTCACGGGCATGCATGATCCCAAAATTTTTTATTTGTAATCATGGATGCTTTATTTCCGACAAGGAGGGAGCCAAGAATAAAAATGGGGTGGGCCGATACATGGAAACGGATAGGAGCAATACACGAAAATCATATAAATTATAATTAAAAATTTTGAACAAAAAAATTAATTTTTTTCTTTAAAAAAATGGAGGTGCGGGCCCCCTACCTCTGCCCTTGATTTCCGAGTAGTCTAAATACTGTCTTCATTAGCAACCTAGATAAGTGAGAGAAAAGTCAACCACTCATGAAGATAATAATTGTGCATAAGCAACCTAAATAAGAGAGAGAAAAGTCAACCACTCATGAAGATAATAATTGTGTAATCATGTGCTGAGTTGTGTGTGATAAAACCTACACAATATAATATTATCATGTTCCTCTTCTTTAGCTATTTTATTTTATACTTCTTTATCTCTTGCTTTGTTAATTTTCCTTATCTTTCACTCATTTGAAGGTCAGGTTCAATCTCCCTCCCATACCAAAACGTCATTTCTGGGCACATGCAATTTAATAATCCACAAATGATTCATACATTTGACTATTTCTTAATCATACAGCTGAGTTCATATATTAATGGAAGACATTCAATCAGAAGTAAACAGTTTTGTTGAACAAAAATGGATGAAACTCAATTGCACCCCTTTGTATTCCCAGCTCTTATATCTTTATTTTTGTTATGTTTCATAACCAAATGGCTCCAAAAACCTGTTGAAATCAAGAATTTACCCCCATCACCACCAAAGATGCCAATTCTCGGACATCTACGTCTTCTAAGCTCATTGCCTCACCACTATCTCCAACTCTTGTCCATAAAACATGGCCCACTCATGCTTCTTCACTTCGGATCTATTTCTACACTTATCGTCTCATCGGCAGATGCGGCCCGAGAAATCATGAGAACTCATGATATCAACTTCTCATATAGGTACACTGGCGGAGCTAGGGGCCATGCTGGCCCGACCCTCCTTTTTTATTTTTAAAAATTAATATTATTAAGATTTTTTTAATTGATTTTTCTATCCGGTCCACCCCATTTTTGTGTATTAGCCCACTCTAATATCGTTTGCTGGTTCCGCCATTGTATAGGCATCCATTCAAGGTTCAGGGGAAACTGCTATATAACTGCAAAGATGTGTCGTTTTCCCCTTACGGCGAATTCTGGAGGCAATTGAGGAGCATATTTGTCCTCCAGCTGTTGAGTAACAAAAGGGTTCAATCTTTCCATTACATTAGGGAAGAAGAAGCATCCATTCTGATTAAAAAGATCAGAGAAAAACATCCAGGGCCAGTGAACTTGAGAGAGATGTTTCCTGACTTCACAAATTATGTTGTTTGTAGATCAGCTTTTGGCAGGAATTACACTAAATCTGAAAATGGGAAGAAATTTTTGATCTTGTTGAGAGAACTCTCAGAGCTGATGGGGGCTGTTGGTATCGTAGATTTCGTTCCGTGGCTTAGTTGGATTAGTCGTGTTAACGGTTTGGATAAGAGAGTGGATAGATTTGTAAAACAACTCGATAATTTCCTGGAGGGCATGATTCAAGAGCGCCTGGAAACTCGGAAGGACAAGCAAGATGTCCTGGAAGGAAATGGAGAAAACTTTCTTGATATTCTGCTTGATATTTACAATGATAACTCGGGTGATGTCTCCATTGACAGAGATGGTATCAAAGCATTGATTCTAGTAAGTTTCTGGTAAGCAAAGATTATGAGAATTCAATTTGTAAATTTTCTTTTTCCAAGGTTCTCTATTTATAGATTATGTATATCATTTATATAAATTGCTATGATGTACAACATAAGCTAGCTAGCCATGCAAGATAAGAGTATGAACAAATTTAATGTATATATCATGGTGAGTTAAGTTGGTTGCTATTGGATTTATTAGGTCCAACAATCTCTCTAGGGATTCATTGTCGGTTCATAACACCGGTGTTCTGATGGCAAAATATATATATATATATATATATTTATGACGTCCAACTATGTCCTTGCAAAGCCCCTAATACCCTCCCATAGTAGGGCAACAAGAGACTTTGCACTTCTAATTAAGGGACTAAATAGTCTTGTTAACCATTAATTATAGATTTTGCTCTAGTGTTTGGGGCTTGATCCTAACAACTGGTATTAAAAAGAGGTTACAAGTTCAAATCCTCTTGAGTGTTATGGGAGGGGGGAGACCATTTGGATTTATGGGATCGAGGTGGAAATTGTTGTTTATGCAAAAAAATGATCGTGGTAACCATCAACTATAGCAGCTTTTGGTCTATTGATTGGAGTTTGATCCTAACACTAACCATCAGTTATATCTTTTGGTCTGGTGGTTGTCACTTCTTGATTCTAACAATTGTTCTACTTGTTTTCATCTTAAAGGTATCTTTTCGACTTTACCTTGTTTTATCTCCATGGATCTCAAGAAGTAAACCAACGTTTTACGACAATTCATAGCTTTTCAGAATGAATTCTAGTTCACAACAAAGCTAAAAACCAAGTTGAGAGTTTTTCTACTATTACCTTTCGACTTTTGTTGATTGAATCGAAATATATTTTTAACATTATTTTTTTCTCTTGTTATGTATATGTCATTTATTCTGCAGGACGTATTTATAGGTGGGATCGATACCACATCCACAGTTCTGGAATGGGTGATGACAGAGCTCTTACGACACCCTACCGTGATGGAAAAACTGCAAAATGAAATAAGGCAAATCCTTAAAGACAAACATGACATAAAAGATGACGACTTAGAAAAGATGCATTACTTGAAGGCTGTGATCAAAGAAACTCTTCGTTATCACCCGCCGATCCCATTAGTAATGCGCAGACAAGGAAACAAAGACTTGAAAATAAAAGGGTACGACGTTAGAGCAGGAACATTAGTGATTGTTAACGCTTGGGCCATAGGCAGGGACCCTGTGTCTTGGGATGAACCAGAAAAGTTTCAGCCAGAGAGATTTTTGAACTCTCCCATTGATTTTAAGGGCTTGGATTTTGAATTAATTCCATTCGGGGCTGGAAGAAGAGGTTGTCCTGGTATTGCATTTTCTGTTGCTACAATTGAGTTTGTATTAGCAAATCTTTTGCAGAAATTTAATTGGGAATTGCCTAATGGGGCACAAGGGCAAGATTTGGACATGACTGAGCGTTTTAGGGGTACACTTCACAGAAATATCCCTCTTATGGCAGTTGCAACTCACGTTTAATAATATCACAGAAAAGTTTGGATTTCCAAAATAAATGCATGTATTGTTTCTATACAATTATGGATTGAATTTCTATGGTTTTTGTTGTATAAAGTGTCTACATTATTCAAACAAAATTGTTTATTGTAGCTCTTTCTGACTTGAGATTTTATATCTATATCTATATCTATACTATCTTAAAAGTGTGAATGTTTTTTGCATTTTTTGATTGGACAAAAATATTCTTTAGACATAGTAAAATTTTAGGACAACTTAGTAATTTGATATTTATTTAGCTTCTCTTTGTTCAATTATAAAACAGTGTGGCATTTTATATTCTACATTTTAAAAGTATTTACTCTTTCAGTTATAACTGAATTTTCAAATAATATTAGCTTCATATTAAACTAGATTTCGAGAACTTTCTAACCATATGTCATAAGCATATATAAGGACTTCACATTAAAACAAATTTAACATTATAAAGCTCAACACTATGTAAAAATTAATAATTTATATTTTTCTATAGTTTTGTTATTTATTTAAATTTGTTTTGTTTAATTTTATGAGAAATGTTTATTATAGCACAAAAAGATTTCAGAATCGGAAAATATATTTTTTTTAATCGTAACAATAAGAATACTTTAAATTTCTTATAAAATCAATTTTAAATTTAAACTAGGTTTCAAAATCTTCAACTATATATTATAAACATATACACAAGTTGTTATAGAAGAAAATTGTAACTATTTAACTTTAAGTATGATGCAAAAATGAATATTTCTTATGTTCTTTTAAATTTTCTCAATAGTTTATGCGTGTAAAATATACGTGCATTTTGGGGCTTAAAATACTATATATTTGACGCATTTGCACGCATATTTAGTGTGTTTTACTTGGTTTCCTTAGAAGAGCATGATACTGCATATTCTTTTAGCTTTTTACAAGACACGGAGCTTAAAATGAAGAAATATCAGTTGGAAGCACCGGATAAGACTGACAAGTGCGAAGAGAAGATCAAAAATGCAAAGAAAACGAACAAGAACAAGTCACACGGCCGGACCGTGTGGTGTCACACGGCCGTGTGAAAATACCCGTGTGAAAAGTGACACAACCGTGTGAAAAAGAAAGAAAAAAGGGAATGAAACCAAACCGCATGGCCGGACCATGTGGACCCATACAAACATGTGGTATTGGGTAGGACAAAACCCACAGGGCCGTGTGATCACACGGCCAGGCCGTGTGGGACTATGCCACCCGTTTTTCTTGAGTTTTTTTCCCGTTCCAAATCTACACGTGATCTCTCCCAGCATCTATAAAAGGAACCAAATGCTTGCACGAAATTGAATCATCCAACATGTTAGGAAATTTATTATTAAGATTTTGATGATACCATGTAAAATTTTGAATAGAAGGTTGGCACCCCATTTTCCTTGTATTTCTATTTTGTAATTGATAAGACTGCATGAGCTGAGTGAAGTTAGCTATGTTGAAGAATGCAAGAAGTCAACTGAAGACTGAACTGAAGACCCAGTTGTGTGTCAGCTGAGTGTGGTCAAGATGGAAGGCACAAAATCGACTGAAGGAGATCCAGCTGAGGACATCTGAGTAAAGGTTAAAGAAGTGTCAGTCAAGTCAGTCAGGAGGAGAGTCTACCAGTTGAATTGACAGTTGAGTCATTCCCAAATGATTGGAGCTGACTCAAATCAAAGGGGTAAGGCAGCTGTCCAGTCAAGTCGACTGATTTTAATCTGTTGCATGGAAGTCAAGGATATTACTTAAATTAGTAATACTTCCATGCTGCCATGTCTTAAAGTGCTCGTCCCAGAAGCGTAAAAAGAGAATAAACTAATGAGAAGCACTGAAACTTATGTCAGACCTTAAAAAGCTGCATAGTCATTTAATACGAGGAAGGGTCACCATCACAATGCTGCAGGTCGAGAAAAGACAAGCCAACGAACAAGAAAATGTCATTTGAAAATAGTCTATCTCTTCAACGGGCAAATTTTCAAATGAACACTATAAAAGGCTGAGGAAGCATTTGAGAAAAAGAGATGAATGACACTAATCTAACAAGTAAATTCAAGCAAGCAAAACCTACAAACATTCTCAAATCTTATTAAAAATTTCCTCAAGCCTAAAACTCGAATGAACTTGATCCAACACACACTGTGAAGGAAAGAATACTTTAATCAGTTGAAGAGAAAAAAAATTAAAGAACAAAAAGGGTCTACTCTCCACTTTGAAGGAGTTGTAGCAAGGTTCAATATCGAACCAGAAGTTCCAGGCTCGTTGGAAGGCTGTGTGATCAATTCCAAGGGTATGAAGGGAGCTAAAGTAGCAAGGCATCTGTCTTGTGAAGAAGCTGAGTCGTAGGAGAAGCCAAGTGCGTGATCAAGGTTGTCTTTAGAATGAAGAACTACTTTGTAAACTGATCTATTACTTAGTGAATTCCTCTAGGAGTTGGAAAATAGTGGATTAAAGGAATTACCCCATCCTCGAACCACTATAAAATTTACTTTTGTCATTTACTTTCAGCACTTTACTTTCTTGCTTACATTTATATTTGTTGATAAGTTAAATTCAAACCCAACTGATAATAACATTGCTAAAACAAGTGTTTAAAAATGTGCTTAAAATTTACAAGGGTGATAAGTCTTCCGCTGTATAAAACCAAATCAACTGAAAAGTTAAGTGTTAGCTGACACAACTAAATTATTCTATCAACAGCTCAGTCGAGTCTATTGAGTGGGTAACTTTGCTGAAGAAAGCCAACCCTAGTTGTCCCCCAAGGACTCAGCTGATTTGAGTCAACTCTGTTGAAAATTTAAAAGGGACTAAATAGTGAAAAGTTGGTAAGGTTTATTCAACCCCCCCTTCTAAACCTTACACCATACCCCTTGTGACCTACACAACAACATTCATACCACATACAACACATCAAATTATGTAGGAACACAAGATCCGAGGTCTTCTAAGAGAGAAGGGCTAGGTCGCAAAGAACACCACAAGGCCTTTTGCATTTACGGGAGCACAAGAGCTTCGAAGGCTCAGGAGGGGAATCCATCATGACAAGAAATGATTTTCTTTCTATGTCTAGATCTCTTGTATGTGCTTAAACGATGACATAATATTGATTTCGAATTTATTTATGAATTTGTTATCAATGTTTGGCTAACTTTTTGGATCTTAGGGGCATAATCGGAATTGTGTATTCATGTTAAATCTTGATTAACTATTTTCTTAATTGATTTATGCTTTCTATTTTATGTAGGCCGAGATCAATGTGATAAGATAATAAAAGATAACAGGTAGTCTATTTGGTGCTAGGCCGATTATCAGCAATGGGAACTTGACAAAGTTGGGAAGCCCAAACAAGGCCAACAATAGCATTAAGTCTGTCCCAATCCCAATTCCCATTAGTCCAAAAATAGGCTATGTCAACATGCTCAACCCCAGTCTTATAACAGATAATGGTATTGAATAAATCATTATGCCCAAACCATATGTCATACCAAAAGCTAATGGTACCCTTACCAATGGCCCAAATAATACTAAGTTGTGTAATCTCTCGGACCTTACACGGTCTTTTCCATACAAGGCTATCTAAAGAAGAAACAGGAGCAGTATAGATGGGGAGCCCCCTAGCATATTTAAGGTACATGAAATCAGCCCAAAGAGAGGATCTTTCTCTAAGCCTCCACCATAGTTTCATGGAAAAGGTTGTAATGAGATCATGGATACTCCTAAGGCCCAGTCCCCCCTGATCAATAGGGGAACAAATTTTCCTCCAAGATATCCAATGGATTTTTTTGTCATTGTCAGTTCTATCCCAGAAGAACCTGGCCATAATTTGTTCAATTTTACGGACAATGAACTTATGGGGCTTGATAACTTGGATAAGATGAGTAATCATGGAACTTATAATCATGAGTCTTCCACCAAAGGTAAGAAACCTCCAAGTCTACCCCTGAATTTTAGCAGACATGGAGGTTAAGAGGTTCAAGAAGAGGTCACCTTGTTTGTGCCCTTTATATAAAGGAGCACCCAGGTAGGTGATAGGCAGTGATTGATTGTAAAACTGGGTTTGGCTAACAGTAGCTTGGATTTTTTGGATGGACAAGTTAGGAGCAACAACAAAAGAGCTATTGGCTTTGTTGATTACTTGACCTGAAATCTCGCAGTACAGGTCTAAGAAATCAACTAAGCTCTAAGGGATGCTTGAACATCATTGGAGAATATGATGATATCATCAACATAGGATAAGTGGGAATGGGAAGGCTCCCTTGGGAATTATAAGCCATGTAAGTGTGGGTGGCAAACAAGTGATTAAGCCTTCTAGAGAGAAACTCAGCAGCAAGGATGAAAAGAGAGGGTGACAAAGGGTCACCCTGTCTTAATTCTTTCTAAGATTTAATGTAACCAGAAGGGGTTCCATTAACAAGGATATAAAACCAACAGTTGGAAATGGCATTATCCACAAAGGATATCCATCTCAAGGAATCCCATGCTAGAGAGCATGAATCTGAGGAACTGCCAATGGACTTTGTCATAAGCCTTAGCCATGTCCAGTTTAAACAACATTACTAGGATCAGATCTGATAGTGATAGCCATGGTCCCAGGAAGGACCCCTATCAAGAAGAATGGGCGAGGATTTTAGTAGTATATTGTTGAGGATTTTAGTGATAATCTTATTGGACACATTACAAAGACCGATTGGTCTGAAATCACTCCAAGCAACAGGGTTGGGCTTTTTTGGAATGAGAACAACAGTGGTAGAAGTGTAGCTTTTGGGTAGAGGGTGACCATTGAATAAGGTGTGAACAACAAGAACAACATCATCTTTGATGATTTCCCAACAACTTTGATAAAAGTGTGCTGAGAAACCATCAGGGCCAGCAGCACTGCCAGGGCAAATAGAGAAGATTTCAGATTTAGTAATGAGGTATTGATGGATTTTGCCTAGTTTTTCAGTAAAATTCAATCAAGACTTTCAAAGTAATCAGATTTGGAATGCATATTCGAATTTATGAGGTAATTATTCTTTCCAAATAATCTAATGAAGATATGGTTTCTCCAGTTCCAATGGCGTAGCGAACCCACGCAAATGGGGTGGGCTGTGAGATGGGCAAAATAAAAAAAATTATATAAATTATAACTTAATTTTTTTATTTTATTTCTTAATAGAATTAAGTAAAAATAAATAAACAAGAGGGGGGAGGTTCGA
This sequence comes from Rehmannia glutinosa, assembly GCA_016081115.2. Lineage (NCBI taxonomy): Eukaryota > Viridiplantae > Streptophyta > Magnoliopsida > Lamiales > Orobanchaceae > Rehmannia > Rehmannia glutinosa. The sequence goes on along the minus strand of CM071930.1, from coordinate 14,606,749 downwards.
GTCCCAGGTTGACCCCTTATCTCCACTATTATTGAGGAAAATGTAAAAGCATAACAAATCCAATTATTTGATTTTTATTTAAGTTTCTCTAATAAAATAAATATCAATTTGTGAAAACTTCGTAAAAATATAATTTAATATTATGAAGAGAAAGATTGACGCATATGTACAAATAGAAAATTACATTTTTTGGTTATTGGTACAAATTGTTATTTGTATTGTATTTTAATATTAAATTGAAAATGGCCTTCTTTAAAGGAAAAAAAAATATTCCCTTTATTGAAATCCCAAATTTAAATGGTCCCATTATGCCGTAGAATATTTTAGGTAATTTGGGTCATCTCAATATTTTCTATATAATGACTTTCAAACCTGATAAACCCTTGAGTGCAGTTGGTGAAGATCTTTTCTAGGTGAGGGAATTGATGATTCCTAGTGGTCAAGCCGTCAAGGCTGGAATAGGAAACTTGTTCTTCAAAATTTTAACCCTCAAAGTGTTGAGATAATGAGATGATGTTACACAGGGATAAAATTATGTGGCACTTTGATAATAAATAAATGTTGTGAATTTAGTTTGGTAAAATGGGTGTTAACCCAATTTTGACCAAATATTTAAGTGGTTTTCATTAGTGAAAAATGGAATTAAATTATTTATAAAAATTCTACTAAGTGAGTAGATGAGAATAGCATTTGGAATTTCTCAAAACTAATTCCGGCTGAATGAGAAATTACTGCTAGAAGTTAGCCACTTAAAACTAGAAAATGGTATGGAAAATATAAAATATTGGGAAGGAGAAATGCTCCATCCCACATAGAGTAGATAGCCAAAGTTTGCTCACTTAATAAATCCCAAGCTGGAATATGGGTTTGGGCCCTTGGGGGAACCCAAGTTTTTAAAGGGATGAGGACCTACATGCTTGTGGGTTTGGTTTAAAACACACACGCGTGTACACCACCGCCAGCTGGGTCGTGGGCCTGGGCTTGGGCCCTTATACTTTTTGGACCAAATTTATTTAAACCTTTTAAAATATTAATTAATTATTTTTAAATAACTAATTAAAATCCAACTGGGGTGCGCAGAGTGCACTGCGCGCTGAAGCCAGCGTGCGTGGCGCGCACCGGAGACAATAAGCATAAATCGCGCAGGTGCGCGGAAGCGCACGTTGCACCTGTTCGAGAAACCATGTGCGTTTTTTGGCTGTAGACATGTCTTTTCGAGCCAAAAGACATTTTTTCCATCCAGGCACCTTAATGCCTATAAATACAAGGCCCCTGCAGATGAAATAAGATGCGAAAATACAAGATTAAAATCAGGTCATTTGCATTACAACATATTGATTTAACTCCCTTCAAGGTTTGCATGTTTCAAACACTTTAATTCATTGTAGTTTCGACTTTTGCAAGTGCTGCTAAGTCGAAATAGAGAAAAGTCGTTGTATCTTAGGGACGAGCATCGGAACCGTAACCAATTCGATTACGGGGCATTTTTATCTTACGGAAACTGTATCTAATGCAGGCCTTGACTAAGCCTAAAATAGTTTAAACACTTCGCCATTTTTTGAAAACAGTAAACCAGCCTAACAACAATCGCAAGACGAAAATTTTACGTTTTCTGTTTTCTAGATGATGGTTTCCGTTTTGTTCACTCTGATGGTTGTTGCTCCTGCTCACGGCGAGAAACCGGCGAAGTTCTCCGGTGTTGACTTCAAATGTTGGCAACAGAAGATGTTGCACCTGACAACTTTGGGTCTGTCCCATTTCTTGAAGAGGACGCCCCTACCATTGGTGATGAAGAATCCGACAACCAAAGGAGGATCGCTGTGGATACTTGGCATAACAATGATTTTCTTTGTCAGAACTATGTTTTGAACGGGCTAGATGACACCCTCTATAATGTCTATAGTTCGTTCAAAACTTCCAAAGAGTTATGAGACTCTTTGGAGAAAAAGTACAAAACATAGGGCGCGATTGGATGTGAGGGGGATTTCATTTTCGTTTCGATGGAGAATATTTTTGACCAAACATACGATTGTTTATGAAAATTTTAGAAAATATACTATTCTCTCACTTTCTTTTTCTCTTATCAATCAAATCTACATATTTTTTCACAAAAAACTAATCATTATTACACATTCTCCCACAAATTTCATTATTCACTCACTCACACATTTCTAACTACCAATCATTATTTTACTATTTTTAAATCAAATCAAATTTCATCATTACTTTTTCATCTCACATCCAATCATACTCTCAAAATTAATTTTTTTTTCTTCCAATTCTTTTTCACCAGTATTCTCTAGCAAAATGAAAATTTTCAAAATGAAAGCATATCCAATCACGCCCTAAGATGCCGGCACAAAGAAATTTATTTTTGGTAAATTTCTGGATTACAAGATGGTTGACACCAAGATGGTGATCAACCAATTGCAAGAAATTTAGATCATACTTCACGACTTAGTGTCTGAAGGGATGATTCTGAGTGAGTCGTTCCAACTGGCTGCGATGATCGAATAATTACTGCCATCGTGGAAATATTTTAAAAACTACCTCAAGCACAAGCAGAACAAAATGGGGCTTGAGGATTTGATAGTTCGACTTCGGATTGAGGAAGACAACCATGATTCCGATTGGAAATCGACAATTGTGGGGGTGTGACAACACTTTATGTACCACCAGTGGAGCTTCTGTTGCATTTTTAAATGTAACAGAATGTGTTGCCAAAAGTGTTGTGGGACCAAAATCACAATTGCATGGAGTGTTGCCCAAAGTATTGTAACACTAGATGTAGACACACTATCAAGTTAAATCCGAAGTGTTACTAAAGATGTAATAACACTGAAGGTTACACCCGTGTTGGGACGAAGGTCTGAAATCTATTAGAACGAGATTCTAACTGGATGGTTGGGACAATATTCTAACAAAATAAAAGTGAAGTGGCCGAGAGCCATAAAAGTTCTGGATAATCTTGTGTTAAACAAGGATACTAGAAGTTGGAAGGGAAGCTTTAATTTTTAGCAAACCACATAAAAGGAGAATACCTTGAAGTGTTGGAGTGCTTTGGCTAAAGTAAAAGCACCCAAGAAAATAAATTCAACATTCTTGATATAAATGATGGTACGATTATTAAATCAAAGAAATATTGGATTTATTAAAGGTGTCTTTTCTTTCAAAGGAAAGAGATAAGTCTAGACTTTTTTGTTGAATACATAATACCAATAAACAGTTGATTTCGAATGGGGTTATTTTGGTTGACTACGTGAAGTCAAAGGAAAACCTTGCGGAGTCGCTTACAAAAAGCATAAATCGAGATCAATTGTATAAATTATGGGTTTAAAATCCACAAAATAAAGAATGTTCATAGCGGTAACCCAACCTTGTGAATTGGAGATCCCAAGAACTCGGTTCAATGGGACAACTAAGTTATTAATGTTCAGTTGAACACTTTAGAAAATGTGTTAGCTCATTCCTGAAACTTCTAAGTGAATTAGAAACATGCTGAATGTGGTGAGGTTAAGTTTAAGACTTTTAATGATTCCTATACCGAAAGATGGAGTATGGCAGGATACTCTTCAATAGGAGATCACCTATATAAGAGAGAAGTAATGGCCGGTTTAAAGAAACACTTATGAATCTAAGATATGGTCCAGGGCCGAAATAGACACAACGTGAGAACAAGTGTTAGAATTATTATTGTGTAATTAATGTTGTCTCGGTTTACACAAACGGCTGAGTAGTTCAAGACATCGCGTCATTAAGCGACTAGTAAATCCAATAGTATTTTACTAAGAAAGGTTCAAAGCCACAAGCTACTGTCGGATGCGATAATGATTCACGAGACTTTCAAGTTTAATCTGCATACACGCATGCATTAATTTTATTCATGTGGGGGATTGTTGGAATTAGGTTTGGTGAAATGGGTGTTGACCCGATTTTGACCAAATATTTAAGTAATTTCCATTAATGAAAAATAGAATTAAATTATTTGTAAAAATTTTATTAAGTGAGTAGATGAGAATAGCATTTGGAATTTCTCAAAACCAATTCCGGGTGAATGAGAAATTAATGCTAGAAGTTAGCCACTTAAAACTAGAAAATGGTATGGAAAATGTGGGGAAAGTGAAATATTCCATCCCACATAAAGTAGATATTCAAAATTTGTTCACTTAATAAATCCCAAGTTGGACATATGAGTTTGGGCCATTGGGGGCACCCAAGTTTTTAAAATGGAAAATACATGGAATACGTTGATTTTGGTCCCCATACAATACAATACGTACGCTCCTATTACTTTTGTACCTAATTTTTTACTTTTGTACCTTTTTTTTACGCTCCTACATATTTTTTGATTATTTTTTTTATTCCTACATTGTTTTACATGTTATATAAGTTGTTTCGATATTGTTTAAATTTGTTTCTTTATTGTTTTGATGTTTCAAAACAACTTTAACCTATTTTTTATGTTGTTTTTTATTCATATATTATTTTGTATATTGTTTCTATTATTTCAGTGTTGTTCTCTAATATTTTTAACGTTGTTCTAATATTGTTTTTTGTTGTTTTCATGTAGTGTTCAATGTATAAATATAATTTTTACCTATTTTTAAGCTATTTTTTCATGTTGTGTTTTAAATATTTTTTACGTTGTTCTTGGGTTATTTTCATATCCTTTTTAATGTTGTTCCGATGTTTCTTTGTTGTTTCCATTAAGTTTTTTGATGTTTAAATACAATTTTTACCTATTTTGTAACTCTTTTTGCTCATATAGTGTTTTTATATTGTTTATGGTTTGTTTATATATTGTTTTTTTCTTGGTTGTTTCTATGTTTGAAACATGTTAGAAATAATATTGAAACAAAGCGTAAAAATATCCAGGAATTTTTGCTGGAGCGTGCTATTGTGTATAAAAAAGGGCGAGAGCGTTAATTTAGGTAAAATTGTATCGGGAAGCGTAAAAGGCTGACATTGACTTAAAAATATGGGTATTTATGTTAGTTGCCCATTTTTAAAGGGGTGAGAACCTATATACTTGTGGATTTAGTAAAAAACACACGCGCGCACGCGCCGCTGGGCCGGTTCGACCCGACCCGGGATGAGGGCCGTGGGCTTGTGCTTGTGCTTCAAGACCTTTATACGTTTTGGACCAAATTTATTTAAACCTATTAAAATATTAATTAATTATTTTTAAATAATTAATTAAAATCAATCAAGTCTTGTAGCGAAAGTTGTGCGTGGGAGCGCCGCACGCCGAGGCTAAGGTGTCGCAAACGACGCACCGCTTGAGATAAGTATAAATCGACGCGTGCCCAAGTGTGCGCAGACGCGCACATTGCACCTGTTCGAGAAATCAAGTGCGTCTTTTGGCTGTAGACATGTCTTTTCGAGCCAAAAGACATGTTCTTTCCATTCGTGCACCTTGATGCCTATAAATACTACGCCCCTGCAGATGAAATAAGATACAAAAATACAAGCCTAAAATCGAGTCATTTGAATTACAACATATTGATTTAACTCCCTTCAAAGATTGAAAGTTTCAAATACTTTAGTTCGTTGTAGTCTCGACTTTTGCAAGTGTTGCTAAGTCGAAATAGAGAAAAATCGTTGTATCTTAGGGATGAGCACGGGAACCGTAACAACTTCGAATACGGGGGGTTTTCGTCTTGCGGAGGCTGTATCTAATATAGGCCTCGACTAAATATAAAATAGCCTAACCCCTTAGCCATTTTCTGAAAATAGTAAACCGGTCTAACAATAATAAAGAGGCATTTTCTCTGTCAAGTCATCTTACTCAGTTGCTTTATCTACCAATTCTCCTAAATTTGGATGCCAAAAATATCCATTTGGAATAGCCCCGGACATTACACTTGTAATCAGGTTTATTGAGTTTATAAAATCTGTCGTTTCATGAAAAAAGAAAAAAAAAGACTTCATTCACAAACGCGCTCTTTTACTTTACTTCCATGTCTTTGATGACTTGTACATCTTCTTTACCTTAAATTTCCTTCTTCCAATTGTTTTTATATATTATGCTTAAGTGCTCTCTTAATCTGCTTAATTATGAAGCCTATTGACATGCGTTTTGGTCAACAAGCAAAATTTATGGAAAATGTAATACATGGAAATGGAAAATAGATTCTAATGTAGGGCTAATTCTGCCTTTTTATATAAGGTGCCGAGCAAAACGTTTCTGGTCGGTTTTGTTTTTACAGCTGTTCTTTTACAAGTGTTTTTCTCTAGTATTTCTCTCTTGTCCTTTTCCTCATAAATGAGGCCTATTTATACCCATTTTATTAGTGGGTTTTTAACAATCACAATTACTCTTAATAATAATAATAATATCAAAGGGACACGTGTCCTTTCCTAAGTGTGCATGTTAGCCAAGTATTACCACTTGTTGACTCGTCTTGTTATTATGCTGACAAGTGGCAGCTTCCTGTGCTAATGGAGCACTTAACTTTCCTTAACTGGATGGTTATCCTTTAAATTTCCCGCCATAAATGTCCCGCCATAACCCTGCTCAGGACGAGCCGAGCCCAACTGACGTCACCAGCTCGGTCTAAGTTATCCTGTGGGTCCCACATGTACATGTGCTGAATGGCCACGTGGAATGATTTGCTTCCAGCTCAGCTCGGGTGTCATCAATGGCCCCCGAGTTTAATTCCGAGGAGAGAATTCTTGGAGTCGGATTTAAACTTTAATGCTAATCATGAATCTTTAATGGGGAAGAGGAAACCTCAAAAGTCACTCATCTCTGACATTTGTCGTCTGGCAATTAATGCCTGAAACGGCACATTAATTGGGATGTCATGATGATGGACACGTGGCGCCTTTTAGTTGGACCAACCCTATGCAGAAACCGAAGGGGTGGGACAGTTTTGGCAGCGGAATACGGGGACATGACGTTTCTGTCAATTTTTGAAATTGAAAAGACACGCCTTTTGAGTTGGTGTCCCATTTTTTGAGAGGACTTAACCTATAAATACCCCTTTCACCTTCCACTTTACACTTTTGCATTCACAATCTTCCGAGCAACATTTCGTGAGAGTGAGCAGAAATTTCAGGCCGGTCCTTTGAGTTCAGAAATTTCAGAGTCACTTAGGTATTTTCCAAAACCCTTCTTCTTTTCTTTGTTTCAAATAATGTCTTTTTCCAAAGATAGACAGAACCGCAACTATAGCATTGAGGTTGAAATCAAAGATCCACCCTCTGATCCTTCTATCTCTTCTTCTCTAGTTAGAAGAACTTCACTACGCAGCCCCAGTGTCGTCGAGCTGTCAAGTTCGAATCATACACCCCCATTCGAGACTCTACTTGAGCAGACACATACCATATTTGAACCTGTTCCGGTTACCATCTATCGAGAGGGCACTTTTTACGAGCCTGGATTAGTTCGAGAAGAGTCCGGCAAAGAGGCATTAAACACGATCCCCGAGACAATCAGCAAGAGGAAATAGAAGACATGGATCAGCGACAGCATGAGCAGGAGGAGGAGGGTGGTGAGGTCTCTGAAGGTACGGGGGTGCAAGGCCTGTAAGGCAGGCGGGCCATCAACATGGAGATGGCAGGCGCGAAGGAGGATCCCACCTACGTGTGGAGGCCGGGTGGAGACCCTCCGACCAAAATGATACGCCAAGAATGTTGTCGGATGGTGCAGAGTGCCCCGAGCACCCGCCGGAGGGGTGTATGGCCGTATACGTCTCCAGTCTTTTGTTTGGGTTGCGATTCTCCCTATCGTTGGTGCTCATGCGGTGGTTTCGCAAATGGGGCCTCCCACTGTCCCAGGTGCACCCATTATCCTGGGGTCAGATTATCGGGATCTTTGGTCTTTGTTCGGCCAAGAATGGTATCCTGTCCTCGATTCGGCCCGAGATGAACGAGATGTTAAATGCGGGAAGGCGACTCCATCAACACCGTGCCAGAGGCAGCCATCAGGGTGGTACTATGTGCATACCAGGCCCGGATACCCAGACGGCCTGGTTGAAGGCCTTCCACAATCCTTGAAGGAGTGGAAGGACAAATGGTTTTGGGTGAGTGGCGAGTGGCAGACTCACGTCGGGGCGGAGGGATTAGTTCTCCATCCCTCTTCGGATTTTACATACAATTTTCGTAAGTGTATCCCTTTTTTTCCTTTTTCCTCTTTTTTTTTGTTTTTTTAACCATGTTTTGTCCATTTTCTACAGGGAATCGTACCTCGGATAACCGTCTCTCGGTTGCTTTCGTCCGCCGGCTAGATAACATCCAGGCCATAGGCCAGAGGGACAGAAGAATCGAAGTTTTGGCCACTGAGGCCCAACTGGCCGAGGCCGGCCTGCGGCCCACCTTACCCGCAGATCCCGAGGCCGGAGAGGTGGCCGAGGAAGAGGCGGTAGTGGTGGAAGAGGAGGCTCAGGAGGAGCCTGAGAGGAGCCCGCCAAGGGCTGAGAGGGGACGAACTCCCGATCTGGGGCGGCAGCCTGTGTAAACGGAGCAAGCAAGGCTATCCCCGGTGACAGCTCGTCCTTAGGGGTAAATGCCCTTGCCTACCAAGCAGGTGCGGACCCCCGAGCGGCCGGGACCGACCGGGGCCCAAGGTGCGTGTTCATTTCAAACTTTTCTTTCTTCCTCAATTCCTTTTCTTTCCTTTACTTATTAAATCTTCTTGCAGGGCGCGGGGTGGACGTCTTCTCCCGCCTTCAGCGTGTGAGGAATACGGCCACTCGCAGGACCAAGGTGACTGTGGGCCAGCCTGGTGATACTGAGGCGGCTTAGAGAGTGGAAATCTGGGCCGGTAAATGTCCCACAGACAGAGTCTCGAAAACGGAGGAGCCCCCACTCCGGAGAAGGCGAGGGGGCATAGTAATTGAGGAGATGGGTCAAACGGAAAGGACCGGGCTAACCCCGCCGGTGCCGCCAATACAAGTCCCGAGGGGGGGAGTTCCGAGGACTTTTTCTGACGATCTTGGTCAGGAGGGCCACTTCATCCCCCTAAGTCGGGTAAGGGAAGAGGCCTGCGAAAAGATGGTTGGATCGCGGCCCCAGTGGTTCGTGGAATTTGTCAGGTGTTCCACACCTACTGAGGAGCAATCAAGGGCTTTGCGAGGCGAGTCGTCTTTGCAAGGGCGCCCGGCTCGTGCTTGGACCCACGGGCGTTGAGCGATTCGCTTTCGAAACAAGCTGGGAGAAGTAGACTCAGTACGTCATGGGGTTGTCTGGTAGGATCATCAGACTCTTATGGCACGCAATCAGAGGGTCTCGCAAACTGGAGAAGAAATACGCTGACCTGGAGAGACGACATACAGACTTGCAAGATGCTTATGCTACCCTCCAGGGGGTCCAGGAGTCCCTAAAAACCCAGGTGGAGGAGGCCGCAGCCAGGGCAAATACTGAAAGAGATGTTGTCGTGAAAGTCGAGGTCGAGCGGGACCAGGCCCATAAGGCCGAAGAAGAGCTCCGGGCTAAGGTCGCAAAGTTGGAGAAGGTAGTTGCTGCCCATGCCGGGGAATTGGAGAGGCACGAAGCCGAAGTCCGCAGGGAGGCAGAGGAAGCTTCCTAGAAGCAGGTTGAAGAGGCCTGGGTGGAGGCCATCCGGGCTTACAAAGATTCGGAGGAGTATGCTTTCATGCTGACCTGCGGGCATGCGACCAGCATCGGGGAGATCCTCCAGGACTTAAAAGCCGGCAAAACCGTGGTTGAGCTTGAGGCTGAGCTGGTCCAGTTGGACGTCGATCTAGACACCATCTGTCCTCACTTTTTAGAGACCACCAGCCGCTAGGATGCCCCTCCTCCAGAAGAAGAAGTGGCTTCTAGTGAGCCTGTCGAGATTCCTCCTCCTACCGGGGCTTGAGCCTTTCTTCTTTTGAAATTTTTTATTTTTGTCTTTCGCATTTTCCTTTCGTATAGACTAGGCGGCCTTGGGCCTTCTGATGTAACGGGCTCTGCCCCTGCAATGTAAATATTTTGATTACCAAATGAAGTTCCTTTCGGTCTTCTGTGCGTGTATCTGTGTTTTTAAATTTTTGCTAAGTGTTGGGCTCGTCTTTCATTTTCGTTGTATAATTTCTGCTTCGTCTGCCTCTTTTCTTTTTATTCTTATTAAGTATGGGGCTCAGCCCTCCAATGCATTAATAATGTGAATAATGGGCTATAACTGTCTAGATTATTGCGCGGAGCTTTAGGCCGAGTCTTTATTTTGGGTTGGCTCGCCAATTGGTCGAGCTCCCTTTTTATTTAAACGTACATGGGACTTACCCGAGACGAGCAGCCGGCGCTTGGGTTTCAGTCGAGGCGATTGAAGCGGCGCTCGGATCTTGGCCGAAGCGAATAAAATGGCGCTCGTCACTTGGCCGAGGCGAATGAAAAATTGCCCCCCTTAAGAGAGCTCACAGAATATCAGATGAAAGGATAAGTTTTTTAGAACTGTATCCGAGCTTCAAATCTCAAACTTTAATGATAATACCTCTTAAGATATGATACATTCCACGGATGTGCAAAATTTTCCTCACTCAAGTACTCAAGCTCGTACGTGTAAGTCCAAGCGGCTACGATAATCTAGAGGGGGGTGAATAGACTGTCTCCATCTTTTCGATTATGCCCTCTTTTTCGAACCAAATACGCCAAGACAATAATAAAGGTGCGGAATGTAAATAACATGCGTCGATTTATAGTAGTTCAACCCACCTAGGGCCTAATCTACTACCACCCCAGTACATCTGGGATGGGTTTTGAAAAAGAAAAAGAATTTTATTAATTACCACAATTAATACAAATTCAACTTATAACACCTTGAAGAGCACCACACTCTTCTTCAACACCACCTTTGGAGATTACCACAATCTCTCTTTGAATATTACCACAATCTTCCTTCAACGGCACCTATGAAGATCACCACAATCTTCAATCTTGAAAATACCAAATTCTTCAACACCTCAAGAGCACCACACTCTTAAAACACCTATCACCTAGATCACCCAACTGTATTCTTACCACAAGAATACTCACAAGGATGTTTTGTGTTGAATGATGACCAAAATCAAGATTACAACTCAATAATGAATAATGCAATATGAGTACAAGTGTAATCAAGAATTGAAAGCCTAGACCTCAAAGAAGTGCAAGTGCAAGTGCTTAGGCTAATACAACAAGATTTATAAAAGTGTTTGCTTGTATGCTCTTTTGCTTGTGTAATGTGTTGTAACTTGTTGCTTGAATGAAGCCTCTATTTATAGGAGAGGTCTTGACTTGATTTCCAGACATAGGCTCCTCCTTGGGGAGTGATTTGCTGCAAAAGAAACCATTTAAAATCAAGATTATAGCTGTTAGAAATCAATCCCACAAATTAGGGAAAAGCATGCGAAAAATGCAACTGATAGTTTCTTTGATAAAAAGCGATTCGACCGTGCGCAGAGATAAGATTGAAATGAGTTTGCTGCAATTTTTACACAGGGGGGCCGGTCGGAGGGGGGTTCAATCTGTCGCCCTTGATCTTGACCGGTTGGGGGTTTTTAAAAAATGAAACAGAGAAGACAGAAGTTGAGAGGGCCTTCCCAGGTACCGGTCGCCCTCCCTGATTTCTCATACGTCCCTTTTTCTGTTTCAAAACTCAACTCAGGTACAGGTTGCCCTATAGGGCGACCGGTCGAGCTTGAAACAAAAGTGTTGTCCAATTTTTTATCGAAAATAAACTCCAAGAAATACTCCGAAAAATAGTAAAAATATTTTAAATCGATCGAAAGTATTTAGACAACATTTAGGGACATTGTTTTGGTTTAAAAACTCATTTGAACAAAATCATCAAAATCATGATAAAAACATTTATCTAACAAACTCACCCTTTTTGATGATTACAAACCAAAACAATTTTCACGAGTACGATTTTGAAAAACAAAACAATTTTCCGGTTTTATGAGAAAACTATCCGTTTAAAAACATTATAAATAGCTTCCCCTATCAATAAGCACATCAATAAGAAGTATTGCATAAGCTAGAAGCACAAGCTATTACAAGATACACATAAACATCATGAGCTAAAAAGCTCCCCCTGTCAAAATACTCATAATCCATTGCAATTAAGTCCATAATGCAAGCCATGGACTAGGTATACTTGGCTTTAAGAAGCCATATCTTATAGCTTTTATGTCGAGCTTTTATTAGCTTCTTTGAGCTAATGAGACAATTTCCTATTTCTCCCCCTTTGGAATCATCAAAAAGAATGTTAGGATGATAAAAACATCATACAAGTATATCAAAGTGCGCCAAAGATACGATTTATCAATCATTGAAAAAATTAGGCTTAGAATCCGAAGAAATGGGAGAAATATATCATAAAAAATCCATAAGCTCGTTTTGTTTGCCGAGACATGATCTCAATAAGTATTTAAGACATTTGAAAATGAGAGAATCATGTAGGTGATGAATCTTTCATTGAAACATTTTATCGAACACTTGGCGGGCGTCAAAAAATGAAGAAGATATATATAGCCCTTGTAAAAAAAATATTAAGCCAAGTTTTTCATCACCAAGAGCAAATTTTCAACATATATCCAACAAATAAGAGGCCCAACAAAATATATTCTCAATGGTTCAACCCAATTGAGATAATTTTAACCAAATTCCATCAAGCAAAAATTTAAAAACCATCAAGTAGTCCATGTCATACATCAAGCAATGAATATAAGACATTACAAATGTCCCAAATTATCCATCTAAACAAAATGATCAAGGCATCACAAATGCTTTTAAGCAAAAATTAAAAGAAGCACTTTTACCATCAAGTACTTCATACCAATTATCAAACAATTCAAGACTAGAGTATTTTTACCATCAAATATTGCATCAATACCATAATCAAGATCAACCAAAAGCCACTTTCATACTTGCTATTTTACCCCCTTCAATAAACAACAAGCAAATGTCATTAGAACAAAAGAGTTATACAAATCAAGTTCATTACAAGAAAATTAAATGACATAAAAAGAAGAGCAAGAGAAGTGATCATTCTTCATCGGAAGAAAAACATGTGTTGGGGATGAGTTCTTTAATGAACTTCTTCAATTTGCCGATTGATTTTTGCATCTTGGAGGTCTTTTGATCCAAAGCCTCATATCGAGCTTCATGATATGCTCTTAGTTCCTCATATTCGGCTTGAGTGTAACTCCTAGACGGTTGAACACCGGTATTACCCTTCGGATTGCTTGCCCCATTACCCGCCGCCAATCTTTCAGCCTCGGCATCATCAAAGAAGTCGTTTGGATTTTCGGATGTAGAACCTTGGCCTCTTCCTTTAGCCATTTTAGTCGGGCGGATATCCATATTTTTGCGCATGTTGACCATTTGTGAAATGTTGTCAATATCAAAATCATTTTGAAACACCTCTGAATTACATTCCGGAGAAGGTAGCCCCGATTGTATAAGAAGCTTGAAAATCCAATTACCCATGACAAACTTCTTGTTTCCTTGTCTGATAGACTCAATTAATCATTGAATAAATATTGCGCCAAAATTAAGCGGTTCCTTTCTAGCAATTTTATAAGTTGAAAGTAATCCATATTGCTAGGCATTTTACCCGCTTCACCACAGATACAATAGGCGACAATAACCGAAATAATCTTGTGCTCAAGAGTCATGGCCAATAACGAATATTTTGGCCAAACGCCCAAAAAAGGTCTTAACCTCTTCCATAGAAACACCCAACATATCATCATTCCAAATCGAACAAGCAAAATAATCCCAACCACCTTCTCGCACATGTAAAAGCCGACAAATGTCATTAGGAGTCCACCTAAAATGACGACCCCTTACCAATGAATTCAACACAAGTGGCTTCCTATGAGCATCATATTCGACCCACATATTGGCATAAAAATGTAGAATTACATCATCATCATGTAAAACGTAAGGGTGCTCCCACAAGTACATCCACCCTTGTTCTTCAAAAAATCCTCTAATAGTAGGATACTCATTTGAAAATGAATTAAATCGACAAATTTTCGTACGAGCTATCGATTTCGCACCCATGTCCAAATTCTCATAGTACCACTCCGCATATTTGTTGATAAAATCTAAAACATTAGTAGAGCGAGGAGCTAGAGGTATAAGAGATTTCTTACTTTTTGCCCAACGGCAATTTTTGAATGAAATCGTCCCGCGGAGTTCGGCAACTTGGGGTCGAGAGAGTAGGGGGTTTTGAGTATCTTCTTGCTCTTGAGCTATATTCCTTTTGGTAGCTCGAATATCCCTTTGTTCGGCTTCCTCTTGCCGATTTCTCGAAGAACCCTCTCGCCCTTTCTTCGCTTGGAAGTAGGATTTTGACCGGTGGAATTTCTTGGTGGAGCCATAGAAGTGAAATACTTGCAAAATGAGGTAGATTAGTAGCAAGAATTTCAAAAATTGATGAACAAATGAGGATTTTAGGAGAAGGGGGCGAGTATGTTGCTGAACGAGGGTTTGAGGAGTTTTTGTTCTGTTTGAAAAATGAAGAACAGATCGAATTTACCCCCAAAAATTGGCCAGGGCGACCGGTCGAGGTTGGTGCGACCGTCCCAGTGCAATTTTTCAATGCCAGAGTTTTCCGAAATTCGATTTTCACCCCAAAAGTTTTAAATTTTTGCAAAAAAATAATCATGGACTAAATCCAACAAATACGAGTTTCGAGAAAGCATACACTCGAGAAAGACGAGATTTTACGAGTAGTGCCCTTTTGAGAAAAATTCACAAAAACATTTAGTAGCACTTAATGGGATGAAATGAAATAGTTTGAAAGAGAAGTGCATAATCATGACATGAACAAAATATCGAGTACTAAAAATAATACGAGTGAACATAACTCGATGGTTTAAGTATCTCTTGATGAAGTAATGGTAAATAACCAATGAATGAGAGATATATAACCTACACAATTCTTTAAACAAATCTTGCTCAAGACATAATAGGGCAAGAGTAGGCCAAGCAATACGAGATAAAAAAAATGTTTATGCTATAGAAATCTATAAAAGATAAAAACACATAAGTCTAAGTAAGTCCACAAGAGTTTAAAAACAACATGTAAGGTCTCATTTTCAAAGGATTTTAAAAGCACAAATATATATAAGACCTTAATATTAAAAATAAAATTTTTGAAAACTCTTTTCACAAATAAAAACATGCATAATAACAAAATGCATATTTAAATGGGGAGATACGGTTTACCAATTTCACCATTTCCATGGATTATGTCGTTCTCTTTGTTGATGATGTCTTCCCCTTTGAAAATCTTCTTGTTGATAATAATTTTTCCAATTGCTCCATCTCCAAGCTTTGTGTCCTTCCCATTTTTGATAATGTCTTTCTCTTGGAAATTCATTGTGGTGTTGTCTTCTCCTTTGATCAAATGAAATGGTCATTTGATGTTTTCTTGGCGGTATGAATTTTCTTCGATTATTATTCCGCCGGGTACCTAATATGACATTGTTTTGTGGTACCCTCAAGTGTTTGGGTCCTTTGGGATTAGCTTTGAGACTTTTAGGTCTCCAACAATAATTTGAGCTATTTCTAGCCCGACATGTATTTATGGTGTGTCCCTTCTTACCGCAATAAAAGCAAGTAATAGCACTAACATGCATAGGAGCACGATTCTTTTTCATATGATTGACAATATTAGGCTTATGATCAAGTTCACTATTCAAATTATCACAACCATGAACATTCTCAACATTGGACATTTTATTGGTACTCAAGTTGGATTTTAATAAATCCTTTTTCATATAATTAATATCTTCAACAAGAGTACTATTTTCTTTTTCAAGGATTCTAGCCTTATCAAGAGTGGTGGTGTGGGAACATGATAGTGATTCATAGGAAGTAAATAAACTATCCTTATCATTTTTCAAAACATTGAATTCCTTTTTCAAATTTTTTTACTTAACAAGTAAACTTTGGAATTCATTTTAAAGGTCACCAACATCATTTTGCAAATCACTATAATCATTATGTATAACAATATCATAGGAAGTAGAGGGTTTAAAACATACCTCGTTTTCTTCTTCGATGCCCATAAAATTTTTCAACTACTTCATAGTTGGAAGTTGTAAAAGGTTTGTTCCTTAGATTTGACCTTGTATCCCTTTGAGAAGTAGATGCTTTTGAGTTGCTCCTATCATTTGCATATACTTCATGAATGGCTTCTAATTTTTTCCATACTTCATGAGCCGATCGAATTCCTACAATAAGATCATATTCCAAATTGGTAAGTGAACAATATAAAATATTGAGAGCTTTACCATTTAAGGAGATGATTTTCTTTTCTTCATTATTGAGCTCCTTGAAAGCTTTGGAGGTGTATGGTGTGTCTTTCATCGGAATGGATTCTCCATTGATGACGATGTTCCAAATATCGAACCCGCAACCTTGTAAATAGCATTCCATTCTTTCTTTCCAAAATGCAAAATTTTTCGAATCAAATTGAGGTGGCTTGGTGGTGGAGGTGCAGGAAAGGTGAGCTTCATTCGTAGCCGACGATTGTTCCTCTTCACTCGCGAGTTGAAGAAGAGTGTGGTGCTCTTCAAGGTGTTGTAAGGTGAATTTGTATTAATTGTGGTAATTAATAAAATTCTTTTTCTTTTGCAAAACCCATCCCGAATATACTGGGGTGGTAATAGATTAGGCCCTAGGTGGGTTGAACTACTATAAATCGATGCGTGTTATTTACATTCCGCAACTTTATTATTGTCTTGGCGTATTTGGTTCGAAAAAGAGGGCATAATTGAAAAGATGGAGATAATCTATTAACCCCCCTCTAGATTATCGTAGCCGCTTGGACTTACAAGTGGTATCAGAGCTAAACTCTTTGGCAACCCTTTGAAGATTACCACAATCTTCCTTCAACGGCACCTATGAAGATCACCACAATCTTCAATATTGAAGGATACCAAATTCTTCAACACCTCAAGAGCACCATACTCTTAAAACACCTATCATCTAGATCACCCAAGTGTATTCTTACCACAAGAATACTCACAAGGATGTCTTGTGTTGAATGATGACCAAAATCAAGATTACAACTCAATGATGAATAATACGATATGAGTACAAGTGTAATCAAGAATTGAAAGCCTAGACCTCAAAGAAGTTCAAGTGCAAGTGCTTAGGCTAATACAACAAGATTTATGAAAGTGTTTGCTTGTATGCTCTTTTGCTTGTGTAATGTGTTGTATCTTGTTGCTTGAATGAAGCCTCTATTTATAGGAGAGGTCTTGGCTTGATTTCGGACATAGGCTCCTCCTTGAGGAGTGATTTCTTTGCAAAAGAAACCATTTAAAATGAAGATTATAGCTGTTAGAAATCAATCCCACAAATTAGGGAAAATTTGTCTGAAAATGCAACGGATAGTTTACTGATAAAACTGGGGTTCAACCGGTCGCGCAGAGATAAGATTAAAATGAGTTTGCTGCAATTTTTACACAGGGGGACTGGTCGGAGAGGGGTTCGACCGGTCGCCCTTGATCTTGACCGGTTGGGGGTTTTTAAAAAACGAAACAGAGAAGACAGAACTTGAGAGGGCCTTCCCAGGTACCGGTCACCCTCCCTGATTTCTCATACGTCCCTTTTTCTGTTTCGAAACTCAACTCAGGTATAGGTTGCCCTATAGGGCGACCGGTCGAGCCTGAAACAAAAGTGTTGTCCAATTTTGTATCGAAAATAAACTCCAAGAAATACTCCGAAAAATAGTAAAAACATTTTAAATCGATCGGAAGTATTTAAACAATATTTAGGGACATTGTTTTGGTTTAAAAACTCATTTGAACAAAATCATCAAAATCATGATAAAAATATTTATCTAACAGTACGCTCCATTCAACATGACCTTACTGACCAGGAATGGACCTTCCTAGGCCAGTTTTAATGGGCTGGGTTCAACCCCAGTTACCCTTTTCAGAACGAGGTCCATGACCTGAAACTTTCTCTCATTTACTTTTGAGTTGTAGTACCTTTCACTCCTTTGTTTATACACAGTATTTCTCATCTCGGCACTGCACCTCTTCTCTTCCTGTAGGTCCAGCTCGGCTCGGAGCGCGGCTTCATTATTTTCTTCGGAAAAATTTTCAACTCTAAAGGTAAGGGCTCCAATTTCAACAGGGATGACAGCCTCGGTCCCGTTGGCCAAAGAAAAAGACGTCTCCCTCGTGGTTGCTCGGTGCGTCATTCTATACGACCATAATACGTCGGGCAACTCCTTGGGCCAATTTCCTTTGGATTCCTCAAGCCTTGCATTCAGGGTGTACTTGAGTATCTTGTTCACCGCTTCGACCTGCCCGTTGGACTGTGGGTGATACGGGGTCCAAAATGATTCTTAATTTGAAAGCCTTCACAAAAATTTCGAAACCTCCGGTTATCAAATTGTTTTCCATTATATGTAACAATTGAGTATGGTATCCTAAAGCTACAGATGATAGACTTCCACACAAAATTAACAATCCTTTCTTCATCTCTCATTGCCAGGGGTTCCGCCTCGGCCCATTTTGTAAAATAATCAACTGCCACAATGGCATATCTCACGCCCCCTTTGCCAGTGGGAAGTGGTCCATTCCCCATTTGGCAAACGGCCATGGACTGAATATGGAGGTTAGTTGTTCAGGATGGTACCTAACCTGCGGTGCAAACCTTTGACATCTTTCACACTTTTTGACAAGTAAGGTCGCATACTTCTTCAGGGAGGGCCAGTAATACCCTTGTCGTATCAGCTTATAAGCCAATGTTTGGCCCCTGGCGTGATTCCCACATATGCCCTCATGCACCTCTCGGAGTGCATAGTCTGCGTCCATCTCGGATAGGCATCGAAGTAGCGGGACGGAATACCCACGCTTGTATAAGACACCATCTACAAATGTGAACCGAGCACCTGAGTACACAATGTTCTCGCTTCAACCTTGTCTTCAGGTTGAACACCATTTTGTAAGTAATGGATGATTAGGGTCATCCAGGTCAGCTCGGTTGCTTCGTTAGCATGTATCTTCTGTATATTGAGTGACGGGGCGGACAACTAAGTGATGTTTACATCTGCGATCGCATCAGTCCTCGGGCTGGAGGCTAACCGTGCCGAGGCATCTGCCTGCATGTTATCAGCCATGGGAATATGTAAGACTTCCACTTTGAAATGCGAAAGTTTCTTCTTAACCAGGTCCAGATATCGTGCAATTTTTTGTTCCTTGGCTTCGTACTCGCCATTTATTTGATGGACCACCAGTTGTGAATTACTGTGGACTAATAATCGTTTCAGGCCCATCGATGTTGCCATTTCTAACCCAGCCAAGAGTGATTCATACTCGGCTTCGTTGTTAGTTGCTGGAAACTGAAATCGCATGGCCAAGCAGTAGCACTTAAATTTTGGACCGATTATCACGATCCCGCCCCCTGCTCGACCTGCGGTGGAAGAGTCGTTGATGAACAACTTCCATTCTTGGTCTTCGATCACTTCTAGCTGGATAGAAGGTGTAAACTCGGCCACAAAATTAGCCAGCGTTTGTCCTTTAATCGTTGTTCGTGGTTCATACAAAATGTCAAATTGGCTGAGTTCGACAACCCACTTAATCATCCGACCCGAGGTATCTGGTCGGTGTAGAACTTGCTTCAGTGGATAATTAGTCAGTACCACGATCTTGTGCTCCAGAAAGTGCGGACGGAGTTTTCGAGCTGAAATGACCAGGGAATATGCCAGCTTATCCATGGGCGGGTACCGGAGCTCGGCGTCATGCAATGCCTGGATTGTATAGTAAATCGGGTGTTGGATGGAGTTGTCCAACCTGATTAGTACCGAGCTGACTGCATACTCGGAAACAGCAAAGTACAAATACAAGTCTTCCCCCCGGGTCGATTTTTGTAGTATAGGGATTGAGGCTAAGTGTTGTTTGAGTGACTCGAAAGTGGCTTGTGTTTGTTCGGTCCACTCAAAATTCTTATTTTTCTTTATTATCTCAAAGAAAGGTTTGCATTTATCTGTAGACCGTGAAACGAATCGGTTTAGGGCGGCTAATCGGCCTGTTAAACTTTGTACTTTTTTGACGGAATTGGGGGGGTTCAAAATCGATTATGGCTTTTATTTTATCAGGGTTGGCCTCGATTCCCTTTGACTAACCATATAACCCAAAAATTTACCCAAACTGACCCCAAAAGGTGCATTTTTTTTAGTTCAACATCATCTTATACTCCCGCAAAATGGCAAACATTTTATTAAGATCATCAAGGTGATCAGATATGTACAAGGATTTCACCAGCATATCATCCACATATACCTCCATGGTATGACCTATCAACCCTTCAAATATTTTATTAACTAACCTTTGGTAGGTCGCCCTGGCATTCTTCAGCCCAAAGGGCATCATCTTGTAGCAGTACACTCCACGGGCCGAGAAGAACAAGGTATTTTCCTCATCATCTGGATGCATACGTATCTGATTGTAGCCTGAATACGCATCCATTAAACTCATAAGCTCATGTTCGGCTGTGGCATCTACCAAATAATCGATGTTGAGCAAGGGGTAGATGTCCATTGGGCACGCCTTATTGAGGTCGGTGAAGTCCACACAAAGGCGCCACAAACCATTGATCTTCTTCACTAACACAGGGTTAGCTACCCATCGAGGGTAAAGGGCCTCCCTGATGAACTGATTATCGAGCAATTTATTAACCTTGGCCTCCAGGGCGACCTGCCTGTGGGGACCGAGCTTCCGTCGTTTTTGAATCACTGGTCGAAATGTAAGGTCTATGTTGAGATGATGGCATGCGTGTTTGGGATCGATTCCCGGCATATCGGAGTGCGTCCATGCAAAGACGTCAAGATTATTTCCGAGTAATTCGATCAATTCCGACAGGAATGGCTCTTGAAGGTCGTGGCCAATACGTAATTGGCATCCCCTATGTTGCTTGTCGACATCAACCGTGTCGACCTGTTCCACCGGTTCTGCGTGTTTCCTTTTCTTACTTTGCCCCTCTTTTTTCTGTAGGGGTAGTTCTTCCTCAACTGCCGGTCTACTCTCCGGCTCCACCTCGCTCACTGATCCTTCCTTATCCTCAAACATTGGTTCCTTTCCAGGTCGTCTGCCTGGGTTATTTTCTGTGACAACAACATCATCCTGCTCGGGCTCGCCTTTTTCCTCCGGTCGCCCATTTGTTCTCTTTGGTTTCCCCCTTTCGACCACATTAATCTCCACGGGTCGGAGTTTGAGAGAACATTCCCGCGATTCCCTCTAATTTCCTTTGTGGATGGCTTCTCCATCCGGGGTTGGTAACTTCACACAGAAATGATATATGGAAACTATTATTTTCATGTGGTAAAGCAGAGGCCTTCTAATGATTGCGTTATACTCGGAATCAGCGTTGATATTCTTGAATGTGGTAATAACAGTTCGCTTATGTATTCCCTGTGCCATCTGGATGGGCAGGTCGACTTCCCCGAGCGGAATGATCCGTCCTCCTCCAAAACCCAAAATACTATCATTACATGGACGAATGTAGCTGTCGTCCACGTTCAGCCTTCTGAAAGCCCGGACATAAATGACTGACGAATAGCTTCCTGAGTCGATAAGAATTATGTGCACCGGAATGCCCAGAATAGGTGCTGTAATGACCACGGGGTTAGAATAAGGATGGACCACCTGGTCGGCATCTATGTCTGAGAAGACAAACCGACCCGTCGGTTGGCCTTCCCTAATCTCCGCCACTCGAACTTGTCTTTCTGCGTGGGCGGCTTGCCTGACATCAACTTTTCTTTTTCGATTAGAGCGTTGGTGTTGATTCTGTTAACACTGGACATCATTAAAATCTCCCTTCCTTGATTCTCGTTCTGTGGCAACGACAGGTGAGCTGGATTTGGCAATCGCTCTGGATTTACGCCCGGAGCGAGCACTGGTGGTGGCGGTAATTCGTGGACGTACCTCTTCAGGTTGCCCCTCTGCACAATGCGCATTATTTCTCTGATGAGGTCTCGACACTCATCCGTGTCATGGCCTATCGATTTGTGATAGGCACAGTACCTCCGTGCATCCAACTTTGCTGGCTCCAGCCTTAACGGTCGAGCCGGTGGTAATAAATTAATACCCTGTATCTCATTCCATATCGCTGAAGGAGTGTGGGTCAGAGCACTCCATAGCGCAGCAACCTCGGCTCGCACCTCCTGGCGCCCCTTACCCCGATCCTGAAGCACACTCCTTCTTTCCATTTTTCTTCACGCCCCCTACCTTTTGCTCGGGACGTTGACTGGCCATGGCTTCTTCCCACAGATATGGCGCTCCGAGCGGATAAGAAATTCCTGATATGAGGTCGCTCCCGATTTATGGATAGAATAATTGAACCATGTTTTGGGATTGAGGCAGGCCATGGCCGCTATCAAAATGGCATCATCCGAGACCGGCTCCATCTCTCGGACCTGCTTATTAAACCGAGCTATGTAACTTTTTAAAGGCTCATCTTTTCCCTGCTTAATATTTACAAGGGAATCTTTCGGTACGACTCGGACTTTGGAAGTCAAAAAGTGTTTTGTAAACGCGGGTGCTAGGTTGCCCCAGGATCGGATGGACCCCCGCGGCAGGGTCCGAAACCAATGGTGGGCTCGGCCGCCCAGCGTTAATGGGAATGCTCTACATAAGATCGTTGGGACTATAAAGTTCCATCCACGCTAAATATTTGTGTATGTGGGTCATCGGGTTGGTCTATCCGTTGTACAGACCAACTTGTGGAATCTTGAACTTCGGGGGCAAAGGAGTTGACAGAATACTGGGAGCAAAGGGCGACACAACAGAGGGTCGACTTGTTACCTGGTGCGGCCTTTGGTACTGAATTTCTTCGGTATCATCTTCCAATTGATTTAACCGGCGGCGAAGACGTAGAATTTCCGCCTCTCATTCCTCCAATGGGCTAGGACCCTGAGTTTGGTTGGCCCTAGTAGGCTCTCTTTCATCCGAGAACTGGAGCCTGGAACTTATCGATCGAGAAGGGTGAAGAGGGTCAAGACCCAACTGTCCCGCAAACACGGAGCGGGTGCGTCGTGGTTGTGGGTGCGCCGGCAGCGACTCGGCTACCCGGCTTTGCTCTTCTACGTCGTCACGTGGCCGTCTTCTATCACGGCAACCCCGCTATTCATTTCGAGAACTGGCCTCCTGGCCTCGAGGAGGGGCGGGGGCTTGAGGATTAATATTAATATTTAACGGGGGTTGAGTTGGTGAGTGTTTACGGGGTGGGGGGTTGTATTGGCGAAGGAGTAGTGGCAAGCGTTTGGGAAATGAGTTGATTCATCTGTTGAACAAAAGTGGGGTTTGCAATAAGTTGAGCAAAAGGAAACAAAGTCGTGCTCCCAGCTTCGGTCAAGGGCACGTTCTGGCTATTAGTAGTTTGGCCGGTTTGATTATTTGCGGGCGGATCCTCCGTTATGCGGGCGTTTCGAGACAGCTGACTCATTTTGTCTTTTTCAAGAGGGTTAATACTAGATTTACCTGGATTCACGTGGCTTAATTAATCGAAATTGGATTTGGACCACAGGCGGGCCCCTTCTTCTAGCGCTTGATTTATTGACGTGCGTTTTGGTCAACAAGCAAATTTTATGGAAAATGTAATACGTGGAAATGGAAAATAGATTCTAATGCAGGGTAATTCTGCCTTTTTATATAAGGTGCCGAGCAGAAAGTTTCTGGTCGATTTTGTTTTTACAGTTGTTCTTTTACAAGCATAAATGAGGCCTATTTATACACATTTCATTAGTGGGTTTTTAATAATCACAATTGTTACATAATTGTTGAAATCCCCAATATTACATTACAATTCAACCTCATCAATTTTACTAATACCGGTGTCAAATTATGTAATCGTGTTGTGTTTTGTGTCTATACGCTACCGACACGACACAATAAAGTCAAACACAAACACTACACGATGAGGATTTGTACATACACGAACACGAAACTTTTCGTGTTGACACAACATGATTTGACAGTATAAGTCAAAACCAGAAAGAAAATGATTTAACACATTTATACACGATATGACATGATATTACACGATAATACATGATACAAACATACAGAAAATCAGGTTATTATGTCGTTATCGTATCATTAAAATGTAAATATGTTATTATCTAGTTATTATTGTGTCACTAATAGATAAATATATCATAATCGTATTATTATCGTGTCGCTAAGATTGAACACTAAGTTCCATATTATTTTTGTGTCATGCTATAGTCTCAGGTTAAAAATTGACATTCCATCACTGTTTCCCAAACAACCTGCATACACATTAATAATCATTTGGACGGATATAACAGCACCTTTTCCAATGTCAGTCAGCCTTTCTCTCACTCCCTTACTCACTATGTGTGCAAAATTGATGGATATACATAAAAACCATCATTATCAGAAGCCCCTTTTTGTCTCTATCTCTTATAGTGTATATATACATCACTATATACAAACATTTGTACACCTTTTCTTTCTTTCCACTGTGTGTCTGTGTGTGTAAAAACATCCATGGATACCTCCTTCAAAAACCTTCACGTTGCCATTCTCTCCAGCCCCGGCATGGGCCACCTCATCCCGGCCCTAGTCCTCGCCAACCGCCTCGCCGCCCAACACAGCGTCAACGTCACCGTCCTCCTAGTCACAACCGCCGTCTCGCCGCCGGAGTCCAAGCTCCTCCAGATCCCCCTCCACCGGGACCTAGTCCGAGTCGTCGAGCTCCCCCCTGTCGATATTTCACACCTCGTGGTCCCCACCACCCAAGTTGTCGCCCAGCTCTGCGTAATGGTCCGCGAGGCCTTGCCGCTCATCAGATCCGCCATCGCCGCCATGGACCGCCGCCCCGACGCCGTAATCGCCGATCTATTCTGCACGGAAACAGCGGCAATCGCCGCCGAGCTCGGCATGGCCAAGTATTTGTACGTCCCTTCGACGGCGTGGTTTACCGCCCTAACTGTGTACTGTCAGGTTCTCGATCGAGAAATCGAGGGTCAATACGTTGACCAACCGGAGCCTTTGAAAATCCCGGGTTGCAAACCGGTCCGACCGGAGGACGTCGTCGAACCGATGCTGGACCGGAACGAGCTGCAGCACGATGAGTATGTTAATCTGGGGAAACGATATTCTCTATTTGATGGGATTTTGCTTAACACTTGGGAAGATTTGGAGCACGAAACCCTACAAGCTTTCAGGAAAACGAAACCTTGAGATCCATAATCGAAATCCCGGTTTACCCAATCGGTCCACTGAGAAGACCGGTCGAACCGGTCGATGTGAAAAGTGACTTACTCGGTTGGTTGGACCGGCAACCAAATGAATCTGTAATTTTCGTCTCATTTGGGAGTGGTGGGGTTTTATCAGCCGAACAAATCACCGAACTGGCTTGGGGATTGGAGCTGAGCCAGCAGAGATTTGTTTGGGTGGTGCGCCCACCCACCAAAGGTTCCGTGGACGACGCATTTTTCAATCTGGGCACGGATTTTGATGGCACTCCAAATTATTTGCCTGAAGGATTTATTAAAAGGACCCAAAATAAGGGTCTATTGATCCCCATGTGGGCCCCACAAGCCCAAATTCTAAGCCACCAAGCTGTCGGTGGATTTATGTCGCACTGTGGCTGGAATACGACATTGGAAAGTATTACTAGTGACTTGCCGATAATTGCGTGGCCTCTCTACGCCGAGCAACGGCTTAACGCCACCTTTCTGGCGGAGGAAGTTGGCGTGGCCTTGCGGCCGCGGGTGTTACCGACTAAGGAGGTGGTGAAGAGGGAGGAGATAGAGTCACTTGTGAGGAGATTAATGGAGCATAAAGAAGGGCAAGTAATGAGGGATAAGGTTAAAAAGATGAAAATTAGTGCAATGGAAGGTTTGAAGAATGGTGGACCATCTTATAAGTCAATGTGTGAGTTGCTTTCAAAGATTGCCGTGAGAAAGGGCAACATGAATGGCTTAGTTGGTTGATGGTACAATGTGTTGTCTCAAAGGGGTTATGTATTTATGTAATTGGGTCATTTGGTTGATGGTACAATGTGTTTCATGTATCAAAGGGAGTACTAGTAAGTAATATTGTATCATGTCAATTTCATTCATGTTTATTAATGGAAATGTTTGGACATCTTTAAGTAATATCATGTCAAGTTCATTCATGTTTATTAATGGAAAATGTTTGGACTAGTGGAAATGTTTGGACATTTTTATCTTTTTCGTAGAAATGTTAGATAAAATTTGAAAGAAATATTGAATGGACATTTTAATAGAAGTGGAAAAAAGAAACATATTTATTTGTTTTCATAAAGGAAAAGATTGTAGTGCAATAAGCCTCATGCCCAGAGATTTTGAGATTTTAGATAAAGTTTTAGGAGGAGTCTAGATTAATGTGTCATTAATTCTTATTTTAATTTTATACCTTTTGAACTGTAAAAATCTCTTATCCAAGTTTTTACAATTCTTATATTTCACTCTCAATGCATAATATAGCTAGTCCATTCAATCTATCTTGTAACGTACTTGATCTCAAATAAGACTAAACCAAGCAATTTTAATATTGAAGGACTTTCGACATCAACAATAATCACAAATATTGTCAATAATATTCTATAAGCAATACATGCATTTAAAAACGAGTCGAATGTTATGGCACAGTTGAATACTTCTATTGAACTATTCATTTTGTTTGTTACCACTTCTTTCAATAACTTCAATTGTGAAAATATATCATCACTATCAATATTAGCATGATCACCAAAACATAACAATATTGTAATGTTGTGTCTCTTTCCAATTCATCATATTCTAAGTTTGAGAATTTTGGGTATCAAATAGAAAACCAAATATAGGTTGATATCCTAAAAAAGTTGAAATGGACTCTCAATAGAAGAAATAAATTGGTTCTCAAAAAATATAGACTTTCAATAGAAGAAATAAATTGGTTCTCAAAAAAAAAACAAGAAATAAATTGATCTAGTATACACATATATAATAACAATAATCACTACAAAAAGAATCTTTAGCTGAATATACATATAAATACATATATAACTAAGAAAGTTAAGGAACCAAAATTGAACTCTCTCTACTCTCTCCTCTCTCCTCTCTCCTCTCTCTCAAAGCCTAACACCCAACACCCAACACCCCCTCCCTCTCTCTATCCCACCTAGTCATTTTCAGCCTTGTCCCTCCTCTTTACCATGGCCGGAGACCAAAAGCCCCATGGTCTCCGGTCACTAACCCCTTCCTTTTCGGTGGATGCTTCTCTTTTTGCGGGTATAGTTCTTTTAAGCTTGGCTTGCAGGTTTAAGGGTTAGTGAAAATGGTGGCGGTTTTGGGTTGGTTATGGCGGGGAGTTGGATGGTGTGGATCTCGAGGAAAGGAGAGGCAAATTTCATGCCTTTCGATTTTTATATTCTCTGTAGGTATTTTTACTTGTCCCCATCAGGTGTTTTTTTGTCCCAATTAGTGGCTTTTTTCTTCTTCTTTTCATTTTATAAATTTGTCCCATTTGTGAATTTTGCTCAGAAGACTCAGATGTCCCTTTACCTGATGATAAGCGACAAAAGCGATATCAAGTTCTTTGTTACGTGTTTTGTCCAGCGCCTTTCATTATGAAGTTCTGAATCTATAAATTAGTTAGATCTGTTTAGGTTTAAAGTTTCTTTTAGATCTGTATAGATCTATGATCTATAGTCTTGCAATTATTTTACATTTGATGTTGTAATTAAGTACATTTGATGTTGTAGTCTTGCAATTATTTTACATTTGAGCATCAATAATATATATCATGATTAGCCACAAATTAGATACTTGATTATATTCATCTGATAAAGGATATCTTGGTTTTCATTTTCATTTGATCAAAAAAGATTCTTCAAACATCGATAAATAATTGTTTTGGTAATTTACCATGCTTCTCTTTAAATATGGTCAATTAGGTTACCTGTCAATTTCATGAAGTCAATACCAACTACTTTTGTGGGTGTAAAATAGTGATTGTTTTAATTTTTTAATGATTGGCAGCTCATTTGTGTCGTAACCAATGTCAAATGTGGATACGTTTAGGAATAAAATCTTTTGTTTTGCAATTATTTAGAGGTGCATTTGTCACATTGAGATTGACGTATTGGACTTAGCTGCTTAATCAATCATTAGTCTTCATACGTCATCTTGATTTGAAATCTCAATATCGAATAATCTATGTGATGATACCCGAGCCGAGCTGTAAGAATATACATCCACGTAGTTGTTCAAATGATGATGATGTAAGCCGTTCAAGATGACGTGGACTGGTCAGATGACGTGGACCGGGCCGAGATGACCGAGCCGAGCTCAAGCCACTACAACAAAAATAATTCAAGTGAGTGCTCCACTCAATACTCTCCCACTAAGTGAATCCAATTCACCAGTGGCAGACCAAGGTGCCACCTATCAACACGTCAACGGGACAAGTTAACAAATGTCTCTCAACACATGGTCACTATGCGCCCCATTCACATTAGGAAGAGGACAAGTGTCCCATTATTATCTTAGATATAATGATTATTAGGCCACTAATTGTATTAGTATAATAGATCTCATTTATTAGGAAAAAGACAAGAGAAAACCACAATATAACTTGTATAATTCGAATTTACGGTGCGAACCCGACCAAAAAAAGCCAACTCAGCATTGTTAATAAAAAGGCAGAATTAGTCATCTAATATTATTTCCATGTGCTTAGTTTTAATTTCCAAGTCATACATTCCAAGTGTTGTTTTCTTGTTGATCGAAAAACAAAGACCAACAATTGGAAATTTAGAAGGAGGGCCTGTTTGGTCCAGTCAACATACCAAGAGTTCCAGAAATTCCAGCCAAGGTAATCTATCTTTTCCACCCATCGAAAGATGAGTGAAAACTCGAGAAATTCCCATAGACAGGAAAATTTACCACAAGATACCCAAAACCCTCAAAATGTGCCCCAACCGGGACCGAGGGCGCAGTTTTGTTACCCATCACACAACTCCTCACAAATCCAAATTTCATCCAACGAATGAACCAATTAGTCGCCTAGGCACTTGCAAACCCTCACCCACAAATCCAACCTCCCCCACCAATAAACCCTCCATAGGCAGATCCACCACGGAATGCCCCATAAACCCGGATAACCAAGAGGTTAACTCTCGGAATAGACAACCTGATGATAGATAGGACAGGAGAAGGCAACACGATGAGGCCCTGGAACAAAGCAGGGTAGCGGAGTCCTCACTAGTACTCCGATGCCCACGTTGGGCTCATTCAGTTTTTGGGCGCCTCAGCCAGATCGATTCGACAACGGCCTCTACAGTCTATCCAGTCCAGGATCCAGTTTCCCGGTGATCGAGAACCTGCTAGAGTTAACCGAGTTCAAGGCCCTAGCCCGGTCAATGAACGAGAAGCGGAGATACTCCGCCTGCGATGTCGTCTTAATGAACTGGAAGAGACACCGGATGACGTTCCCTATCAGCCGAGTCCTTTATTAGGTCGGTCGATTGTCGTATCACCTTTTGCTCCTCATATTTTGTAGGGTGTTCCCATTAATGTTGGGCGACTGATCCCATCGTTGGTTCAGAACTTTACCTCACCGCTCCATTCGCTCGTGGAACGACTTGGTGCCAGCCTTCACCACAAATTTCTTGGCGTACAGGGTCCATGCTGTTTGATAAATGGTTTTATCATGATTTTGATTTTACACCAAAACAATGGTTTTAAAGATTGTCCAAATACTCCTAAATGATTTAAAATGGTTTTAATATTTTCCGGAGTATTTCTTCAAGTTTTATTTTGACAAAATTGGACAACTCTTTTAATGATTTTTTGTTAATGTTTTTTTTACACCAAAACAATGTTTCTAAATGTTGTCCTAATACTCCCGATCGGTCTAAAATGTTTTCACTATTTTTCGGAGTATTTCTTGAAGTTTATTTTCGATATAAAATTGGACAACACTTTTGTTTTGAGGTCAACCGATCGCCGTATAGGCAACCCGCACTGAAAGTTGAGGAAAACAGAAAACTTCATGTTTGCATAAATGGTCAGGCAAACAACCGGTCGCCCTATAGGGCAACCGGGTGCCGTCGTCGGCCGGTCGCCCTATGGGGAGACCAGGTACTGGGAGTAAAAATTGAAACAGAACGTCTGCCCTTCGTGTTTGAGGTTGTGCGACCGGTTGAAGTCAGGGATGACCGGTCGAACCCTACGTCGACCGGTCGCCCTGTGTAAATGTGTTTTCTCATTTTCAAACGTCTATTTGTCTTGACGACGTCGCCTCAAGTTTGACAAAGCAAAAATCGACCGTTTGACGTGAGACAACATTTCCTTAAATCATGGAGTTGATTTCTAACTATATTCTTCATTTGTCTTGCAATGTTTTATAGATTTCAATCTCCTAGGAGGAGCCTATCATGTCCAAGACATCTTCTATAAATAGATGAAGAATTGAAGCAACACAAAAAGGAGAGAACAACACAACACAACAAGATATACTCAAGCAAACACTTGGTCTTTCATTGTTATTACTCTTGTTGTAATTTGCCTAGCTTATCACTTTCACATCCTTGAGGTCTAGGCTATTCTTGATTACACTTGCACTCTATTGTATAATTCATTATCGAGTTGTAATCTTGGATTTTTGGGTAATCATTCAACACAAGATATCCTTGTGAGTGTTCTTGTGGTAAGAACACACTTGGGTGATCTAGGTGTTAGGTGTAAGAAGATTGTGGTATTCTTCTTGTTGAGGTGTTGAAGAGTGTGGTGCTCTTCAAGGGTGAAGATTGTGGTAATCTTCACAAGGTGCCGTTTGGAGATTGTGGTAATCTTCAAGTGAGATTGTGGTAATCTCAAAGGTGGTGTTGAAGAAGAGTGTGGTACTCTTCAAGGTGTTGGTGTAAGATTTTGTTGTAATAATTTTGGTAATTATTAATAAAATCTTTTTTTTTCTTTTCGAAACCCATCCCGGATATACTGGGGTGGTAGAGCACGTAGTCCCTAGGTGGGGTGAAGCTCTATAAATCGACGTGTGCTATTTACATTCCGCCCTTTGTTATTGTCTTTGAGCATTCAGTTTTAA
Organism: Rehmannia glutinosa; assembly: GCA_016081115.2. Classification (NCBI taxonomy): domain Eukaryota; kingdom Viridiplantae; phylum Streptophyta; class Magnoliopsida; order Lamiales; family Orobanchaceae; genus Rehmannia; species Rehmannia glutinosa. The sequence goes on along the minus strand of CM071930.1, from coordinate 14,575,712 downwards.
AAAAGAGGGTAAAAACGAAAAGATGGAGATAATCTATTCACCCCCCCTCTAGATTATCGTAGCCGCTTGGACTTACAAGTGGTATCAGAGCCAAACTCTTTGGCAAGCTCGTTTCACATCGCGAGTGAGAGAAACGATCGTCGGCTACAAACGAAGCTCATCCTACCGGCACCTCCACCACCAAGCCACCACTATTTGATTCCAAAAATTTTACATTTTGGAAAGAAAGAATGGAATGCTATTTACAAAGTTGCGGGTTCGATATTTGGAACACCGTCATCAATGGAGAATCCATTCCGACGAAGAATACACCACACACCTCTAAAGGCTTCAAAGAGCTCAATGATGAAGAGAAGAGAATCATCTCCTTAAATGGTAAAGCTCTTAGTATTTTGTATTGTTCACTTACTACTTTGGAATTTGATCATGTTGTAGGTATTCGATCGGCACATGAAGTATGGCAAAATTAGAAGCCATCTATGAAGTGTATGCAAATGAAAGGAGCAACTCAAAAGCATCTACTTCACAAATGGATACAACATCAAATCCAACATGGGATGAGCCTTCTACAACCTCCCATGATGAAGAAGTTGAACAATGCCTCATAGGCATCGAAGAAAAACGAGGTAAGTTCTAAACCCTCTACTTCCTATGATAATGATTATAGTGAGTTGCAAAATTATTTTGATGAACTACAAGATGAATTCCAAAACTTACTTGTTAAATACAAATATTTGAAAAAGGAATTCATTGTTTTAAAGAATGATAAGGATAATTTATTTACTTCCTATGAATCACTATCATGTGCTCACACCACCACTCTTGACAAGGTTAGAAACCTTGAGAAAGAAAATAGTACTCTTGTTGAGGATATAAATTGCTTGAAAAATGATTTATCTAAATCCAACTTGAGTCTTAGATAGAATGACCAATATTGTTGATTGTTGTGATAATTGAAACTAGAACTTGATCATAAGCCTAAGGGTGTCAATCACATGAAAAAGAATCAAGTCTCTAATCACGTTGGTCATTATGCTCCTAGAATTATTACATGCTTCTATTGCGGTAAAAAGGGTCATACGGTAAGTACTTGTCGGGCTAGAAATAGCTCTAATTATTGTTGGAGACCTAAAAGTCTCAAGACTAATCCCAAAGGACCCAAACACATGAGGGTACCACAAAACAATGTCATATTAGGCACCGTGAAATAATGATCGAAGAAAATTTATACCGCTGAAGAAGACATCAAATGACCGTTTCATTTGATCAAAGAAGGAGAAACTATTTTAAACAAAGCCAATCTCCAAGAAGAGGATATAATCAAAATTGGGAAGAACACAATCCTTGGAAATGGCAAAGACATCATCAACAAGATGATTTTCAAAGAAGAAGAGATTTTCAACAATGGGAAGGCAACAAACCTTGGAAATGGAGTAAAAAGAGCAATGGGCAATGGCGCCTTTATGTGGACTTTGTTAGTCCAAGTGGCTACGATAATCTAGAGGGGGGGTGAATAGATTATGCCGATTTTTCGCAAATCGCCCTCTTTTTCGAATGAACAAATAAATGACAAGAATATAAGTGCGGAAAACAAACAACACTCGTCGATTTAAAGACGTTCAACCAACCTAGGGCCTAATCCTCTACCACCCCAGTATCTCCGGGATGGATTTCAAAAAAGAAAAAAAGATTTTATTAATTACCACAATTAATACAACACCACCTTTGAAGATTACCACAATCTTCTTACAACATCTTCAAGGAGATTACCACAATCTTCCTTCAACACCTATGAAGAGTACCACACTCTTCAACACCTAAGATCACCCAAATGTGTTCTTACCACAAGAACACTAACAAGGATATCTTGTTTTGGATGATAGAAAAATTCAAGATTACAACTCAATAAATGAAGTATACAAACTTTGAGTGCAAGTGTTATCAAGAACAAAAAGCCTAGACCTCAAGATTGTGCAAGTGCAAGAACTTAGACTATTACAACAAGAATGTAAAAATGAAAGCTTTGAGAATTTTGCAGATTTTTGTTGTATTGTATGCTTGTGTGTTGTGTTTTTATGTCTTCAAATTATCCTCTATTTATAGGAGAGTCTTCATAGGCATAGGCTCCTCCTTCTTCACTTTTGTCTACAAAAAGAGGATCACAAGATGTAAAAATATTGTACAAAATTGAAAAGCAAATCTTGTTGATAAGGATTTCAACGGTAGAAATTTTGCTGTCAAAATAATACACAGGGCGACCGGTCACCCTATAGAAAATTTTGAACGTTAGCAATTAGTGTGATCAGTACCGTTCGGAGGGGATCGGCCAGGTCGGGGGTCCGCCAGGTCGCCCTAGGGTGCGGTCGGCCACCCTTACTGGGACCGGTCCCCTCTTTAGTTTTTCAAGTGCGAGGTGTTCTGTTCTCGTTTTTCATTTCTCCAGGTACCGGTCGACCTTTTGCTCGACCGGTCGACCTCCAACTTGAAATGTTGTCCGATTTTTGTCAAAAATAAACTTCAAAAAATACTCCAAAAAATTAGTAAAAACATTTTAAATCAATTGGGAGTATTTGGACAACTTTTATAAACATTGTTTTGGTATAAAAAGTCATTTAAACAAAATCATCAAAATCTTGATAAAGACATTTATCTAACAAACTCCCCCTTTTTGATGATTACAAACCAAAACAATTTTAGGAAGTCGATTTTAAAAACGAAACATATTTTCAGTCTAAAGCATCAATCCATTACAAGCAAGATTTACCATAAGTAAAACATACAAGGATAGGAGCAAAGATTTTTCAAAACATTTTTGCACAAGCTCCCCCTATCAACATGCATAACAAAAATAAGTAGAAGCAAACAACTACAAGCTAAAAAGCTCCCTCTGTCACAAAGACATCATTAGTTAAGCATAAAAGTCCATAATACATCACATGGACTAAGTATTATTCACAGCTTTTGGCTTTTAAGAGCACTAGCTTATAGCTTTTCTTGCGAGCTTATTTTTGCTTCTTTGAGCGTATGAGCGTTTTTCCTGTTTCTCCCCCTTTGGAATCATCAAAAAGAATGTTAGCACGATAAAAACATCATACAATTATATCAAAGTGCGCAATTTAATCGTTTGATCGAGCATTTTGAAAATTTAAGCTTAAATTTCAAATAAAAAGGGAAAAGTTGCTCATTTGATTTGCAAAAGCTCATTTGATTGATAAAACATTATCTCTATAAACTTATAAGACTTTTCAAATCAAGAGAATCATGTAGGTGATGAATTTTTCATAGAAACATTTTGTCGAACACTTGGCGTGCGTCGAATAAAACAAGAGATATATAACGCCTTTGTATTTCATTTAAGCCAAAAAATTTCATCACCAAATTCAGTTATACAACATTCATCCATCAACAATCAACATATACATCATACTAATACAAGAATTTCATCAAAATAGCAAGATACAAGCACATTCTCATGGGTTCAACCCAATTGAGATTAAAAGGAGAAATTTTTACCAATTGATCGGAGAAGTTGGATGATATGGATGAAGTAGAATTTACATAAACTTAAAAATATAGATTTTATAAGAAGAAAATCATTTTGAGTGAATTTGTGTGTGAAAATGACAAAGGGGACGAATATAAGGTGAAAGCGCCAAAAATGGCTATGTCTGGATAACAGAATCGATTTTAACCAAAATCTTGATGTGGGCGACCGGTTGGAGGCTGGGGTGACTGGTCGGAGGCTTGGGCGACCGGTCGACCTCAGCCCAATCAGCCCACTGTCCATTTTGTTTTTGCAAAATCCAAAGTTTGAATCAAAATTTGATTTTTCGCCCCTAAGTTTTAAAAACGTGCAAAATGCAATCATGGACCTCATTCAATATGCATTATGCCTAATCGAGCTCGTATTGAGGCAAAAGTCTCGGAAGATAGCGGTTTTGTAAAGATATCCGCCAATTGATCTTGAGATGGAACAAAAGATATCTCAATTATTCGTTTGAAACACAATCCCTTAGAAAATGATGTCGAATCTCAATATGTTTAGTACGGTTATGATGAACCAGGTTTTGAGAAATATTTATAGCGGATATGTTATCACAAAAAATAGGAACACTTTCAAAAGAATATTTATAATCTGTTAAAGTTTGTTTCATCCAAAGAAATTGAGTGCAACAAAAGGCCGCGGAAATATATTCGGCTTCGGCCGTTGAAAGTGAAACACAATTTTGTTTCTTTGAAAACCAAGAAACTAGGCAATCACCTAGAAATTGATGTGATCCGGAAGTACTTTTGCGATCATCAATATTTCCCGCATAATATGAATCACTATAACCTTTAAGAGAAAAATTTTCATTCTTTGGATAAAATAAACCATATTGAATAGTGCCTTTCAAATATCGAAAAATCCTTTTAACGGCACTCATATGAGATTCTTTGGGATTGCTTTGAAAACGAGCACATAGGCATACGGCATGAAGAATATCCGGTCTACTTGCGGTTAAATAAAGTAAACTACCAATCATACCTCTATATTTAGATTCATCAACCGGCTTGCCTTTTTCATCTTTGTCAATCTTGACGTTTGTTGCAATTGGGGTAGAGACGGTTCTTCCTTCTTCAATGCCGAACTTCTTCAAAATCTCTTTTGTATATTTTGATTGTGAAATATAAATTCCTTCTTGGCATTGCTTAATTTGAAGTCCAAGGAAGAAATTGAGCTCCCCCATTATGCTCATTTCAAAATCACCTTGCATCAACTTAAAAAATTTCTTACACAAGGATTCATTAGTAGCACCGAAAATAATATCATCAACATAAATTTGCACTAATAAGCAATCTTGCCCTTTTTCAAAAACAAAGAGAGAAGTATCAACTTTACCTCTTGTAAAACCATTTTGCAAAAGAAAAGAGCTAAGTCTATCATACCATGCATGAGGTGTTTGTTTCAAACCATACAAGGCCTTTTTAAGTTTATAAACATCATTAGGTCTAGAAAAGTTTTCAAACCCCGGAGGTTGTTTTACATAGACTTCTTGTGGAATAAGACCATTTAAAAATGCGAATTTTATATCCATTTGGTAAAGCTTGAAATTTTTAAAACAAGAATAGGTAATTAAAATACGAATAGCTTCTAAACGTGCTACGGGTGCAAATGTTTCATCATAATCAATACATTCTTCTTGACAATAACCTTGAGCTACTAACCTTGTTTTGTTTCGAATAATATTGCCTTGGTCATCGAGCTTTTTTCGAAATACCCATTTTGTACCAATAATTGTTTGAGATGGAGGACAAGGTACTAATTCCCATACATCATTTCTTTCAAATTGATTCAACTCCTCTTGCATTTCTAAAAACCAATCCTCATCTTCAATAGTTTCCTTAGCATTTTTAGGCTCTTTTTGAGATATAAGAGCTTTCTCGGTAAATTTTCCTCGAGTCATTACTTTATCAAGGGGATCACCTATAATAAGATCTTTTGGGTGATCTCCCTTAAATTTCAATGCTACGGGAAGATCCGAACTATCACCTTTGTCTTCTTGAAGAACATTTGAGCTTGAAGGTTGATCATTTTGAGCATCATCTTGAACAATTGGTTTTATAACATCCTCTTCATCACTATCATCATTGGGTATCCTTTCAACACCCGAAACTTCATTGAATTTGACATGGATGGATTCTTCAACAACCCCACTAGTCTTATTGTAAACCCGATATGCTTTGCTCTTGGTTGAATACCCCATAAATATTCCTTCATCGGCCTTAGGATCAAGTTTGTCCAATTGATCCTTAGTATTAAAAATAAAACACCTACATCCAAATATTTTGAAATAACTAATATTTGGAGTTCTTCCTTTCCAAAGCTCATATGGAGTTTTATTCATTTTAGGACGAATATAAACTCGATTAATGACATAGCAAGCGGTACTTACGGCCGCCCAAAAATATTTTGGAAGTGAAAATTCATTGAGCATGGACCGACTCATTTCTTGAAGTGTCCGATTCTTCCTTTCGGCTACTTCATTTTGTTGAGGTGTCCTTGGAGCCGAAAAATTGTGACCATATCCCTTGGTTTCACAAAAGACTCTAAATTCTCCATCAAATTATCCACCTCGATCACTTCGAATAGACTTAATAGTATCTTCCTTTTCATTCTCAATAAGTCTACACAACTTAACAAACTCATTAACAGCATCGCTTTTATTTGCAAGAAAAAGAGCCCAAGTATATCTAGAAAAATCATCAACTATAACAAAAGTGTAATGTTTTCCACTTAGACTTGCCGTACCAATATCCCCATACAAAACTAAATGAAGAAGTTGTAGAGGCTTGGTTGTAGAAATTTCATTTTTGGGCTTAAAACTACTCTTAACTAATTTGTTCTTTTGACAAGTGTCACATAAGCCAAGATTTTCAAAATTCAATTTGGGTAGTCCTTTTACATGTTGGTTTTTATAAATAGTTTGCAAATTTTTATATCCAACATGTCCAAGTCGCCTATGCCATAAACTAGTTAAATCATTATTGGCGACAAGATAAGAAACATTTTGACTAACCAAATCACTTGTACAAATTTTGTAAAGATTGCCTTTTCTATTTGCTTCACAAATAATTTTATCATTTTTGGAAATAAGGCATTTTTCTTTATTGAAAACAACATTATAATTTGAATCACAAAGTTGGCTAACACTTATCAAATTAAACTTAAGCCCTTCTACTAAAAGAACATTACTAAGAGAGAAAGAAGAGTTACCAATTTCTCCATTTCCAAGAATTCTTCCTTTGCTATTGTCGAACATAATCATACCCTCTTGTTGAGTGTGAGTTTTGCATGTATTTTAGGGCATATTTATGGCTATAACTGTTTATAAACATGCAATAACGTGTATGAAATGGTATATATTCGCTCTTTGTGGAAACGATATTATGCTTGCTTGTTTTGTAGGAATTTAACGATATTTGGAGTGATTTTGTGACAAATACGAGCATTGCTACCTAGAATCATCAAGAATCGAGCGATTACACCCAATTGGAAGCCAACTATATGGAGTCTAGAGTCATAGTGATGAGTCGTGTAGCAAAAGAAGCATGGATTATCAAACAACAAGGAGATTTATCTCAAGGAACATCCAAACGCGTATGGAATTTCCAAAGCGGGTGGTTTAGTATTTTGGTCATAACTCTCTACAAAATTGATATTGAGCTGATTCAAGTGGCTATGGAAAGCTAAAAGAGAGGGATACAACTCTTATGAAGACCCCGCAAACAAATGTGGACGTTTGGGTGGCGCACGGGTAACCCGTGCGTGGACGCACGACCCGTGCGCCCTACAGAGACTGGATGTTTTCTATGAAATGGCGCACGGGTAGCAGCTAAACATCTTGTGATTTCCGGGTTTTGGTAGTAGATTAATTGAACTCTTGTTGAATGTTTTAATTTTGGTTGAAGTTATTATCTTGAAGCCTATTTGAGTACTTTGTTCTTATTCTTGTTTTATCACTTGGCCAATGATTTAACTTGTTTGATATATTGATTCAAAATTCGAGAGATGAGCTTCAATATTAGATCTTGAGTACTTGACATGAATATTTGCATAATCGAGAGGTTTGTGAATATTTGTGAGGATATTTGATCTTTTGTGCATTTGGGAGTTGTGTATCTTATGTTGAGTAGAGATGCTAGCATAGATATTTCAATCTACACTTTATATACATCTCGAGAGGGAGGATAAAATACTGTTGTGATCGTCTTATAGGCGTATTGATAATAACTTTGGCTTTGATTAACCCGGACAACAAGAGGAATATTAATTGAAACCATAATCCGGGAATCCATTTCATTCTCTTGATAATTCCATTATTCTTAGTATCTTGTATTCTTGTGGTTATTCTTGTCTTTACCTCCACAAAAATCATCAAATTAAGATCGTCTAAATAAAAATAAAACTATTTTGGTTCAATACTTAGCGCACTAATTTATTAGTCTCCGTGGATACGACCTTGCTTACCCTATTTTATAAACTACACCGTACACTTGCGGTGAAGCTAAAAATAAGGCGAACACCTCTTCTTGGAGCTTGATGTTGGTAAAAAATTCTCTCTTTCTGGTCATATGGCGTGAACATCCACTGTCCACGAGCCATTTTGAATCCTCCATAGTTGTTATAGCCCCTATGACCTACAAAAGAATTATTTTTAGGTACCCTATAGTTTTGGGGTCCATGGGGGTTAGCCTTGAGACCTTTGGGTCTCCAAACAAAGCTAAAATTATTCTTCAATTTACAATGACTAACATAGTGACCAACTTTACCACAATAAAAACAAATAAGATTATGGGCACTACTAGCACGTACAAAAGTCGGACCTTGGTCTTTTTTCTTCGAAAGAGGTTGAAAAGGTTTATAGCCAAGTCCTAATTTAGAATGCTCACCTATTTGTGCATCTAAAATTTTTGTAACTTTATCCGTACTTAAGTTAAAACGATGCACATCCTTTTTCAAACATTCAAGATCTTTGGTGAGCGATTCTTTTTCAGTTTCAAGAGTATGAACTCTAGTAAGAGTAATAGCATGAGCTTTATCAAGAGATTCATAAGAAGTAAATAATTTTTCCTTTTCAATTTTAAGCTCTTTATGCTCCTTTTTCAAATTCTTGTATTTAAAAATCAAATTTTGAAATTCAACTTGCAATTCATCAAAATCACATTGCAATTCATCAACTAAGGAATAGGATGAAGCATTAGAGCGTACCTCGTTGTTTTCGTCGTCTATGGCCATAAGACCATGTTCGGATTCTCCTTCTTTGTCGGTTGTTTCAAGTAGCTCATCCCAAGTTTTGACTTCCACATTTAGAGCCTTCTTTTTCGGAAAAGGCTTCTTATTCTTTTGTTCCTTCTCCTCGAGTTTTGGGCAATCGGCTATGAAGTGCCCGGATTTTCTGCATTTAAAACAAGAGTTGTCTCTCGGTTTTCTCGCCTTATTTTTATTCACAAATTTTGCAAATTTACGAACAAGTGCGGCCGTCTCCTCATCATCCTCATCAATATCATAGTATGCATTATTAGAAGAAGATGCAAGACCTTTAGGAATATTTTGCATACCCGATTGATTGATGGATGGTTTGGAATTTTTCCTCTCCTTGAGATAGACTTTGTAGATAAGGAGGTTCCCGATGAGATCATCGAATTTGAGTGTCACGAGATTTTGTACTTCCGTGATAGCCGTCACCTTTTCGGACCATGAGTCGGGAAGAGCGTTCAATACCTTGGTCACCTTGTCTTCTTCGGAGATGATCTTTCCAAGAGCCACAAGAGGATTGACAATGTTGTCAAGCCTTTCCACCATTTTTGATATGCTTTCACCATCATGCATATTGAAATTTTCAAAGTCTTTCACAAGCATTGTTTTTCTTGCTTGCTTCACTTTCTTTGTGCCCTCATAGATGGTTTCTAATTTTTTCCAAACTTGATGTGCAGACCTTATGCCTCTTATACGATTATACTCGGTGGCGGTAAGAGAGCAATGTAAAATATTTAAGGCCTTACCGTTTAGAGAGAAAGACTTCTTGTCATTTTCATCGAACTCCTTGAATGGTTTGGGAGTCGTGGTGCCATCCTTCAATTTTTTTGTTGGTTGAGCAACTCCTTCAATAACCACATTCCAAATATCAAATCTGCACCCTTGTAGAAAGCACTCCATATGGTCTTTCCAAAATGCGTAGTTGTTGGCGTCGAATAGTGGTGGCTTATTTGGGGAGGCGTCGGTGGTGAGATAAGCTTCGTTCGTAGCCATGGATCTTTCCTCTTTACTCGGAACGAGCTAGCCAAAGAGTTTGGCTTTGATACCACTTGTTAGTCCAAGTGGCTACGATAATCTAGAGGGGGTGAATAGATTATGCCGATTTTTCGCAAATCGTCCTCTTTATCGAATGAACAAATAAATGACAAGAATGTAAGTGCGGAAAATAAACAACACTCGTCGATTTAAAGAGGTTCAACCCACCTAGGGCCTAATCCTCTACCACCCTAGTATCTCCGGGATGGATTTCAAAAAAGAAAAAATAGATTTTATTAATTACCACAATTAATACAACACCACCTTTGAAGATTACCACAATCTTCTTACAACACCTTCAAGGAGATTACCACAATCTTCCTTCAACACCTATGAAGAGTACCACACTCTTCAACACCTAAGATCACCCAAGTGTGTTCTTGCCACAAGAACACTAACAAGGATATCTTATTTTGGATGATATAAAAATTCAAGATTACAACTCAATAAATGAAGTATACAAACTTTGAGTGCAAGTGTAATCAAGAACAAAAAGCCTAGACCTCAAGATTGTGCAAGTGCAAGAACTTAGGCTATTACAACAAGAATGTAAAAATGAAAGCTTTGAGAATTTTGCAGATTTCTTGTTGTATTGTATGCTTGTGTGTTCTGTTTTTGTGTCTTCAAATCATCCTCTATTTATAGGAGAGTCTTCATAGACATAGGCTCCTCCTTCTTCACTTTTGTCTACAAAAGGAGGATCACAAGATGTAGAAATATTGTACAAAATTGAAAAGCAAATCTTGCTGATAAGGATTCCAACGGTAGAAATTTTGTTGTCAAAATAATACACAGGGCGACCGGTCACCCTATAGAAAATTTTGAACGTTAAACAGAATTAGTGCGATCCAGGTACCGTTCAGAGGGGGTCGACCGGTCAAGGGGGGTCCGACCGGTTGCCCTAGGGTGCGACCGGTTGGCCCTGCCCTGGACCGGTCCCCCTCTTCAGTTTTTCAAGTCTGGAGTGTTATGTTCTCGTTTTTCATTTCTCCAGGTACCGGTCGACCTCCAACTTGAAATGTTGTCCGATTTTTGTCAAAAATAAACTTCAAAAAATACTCCAAAAAATTAGTAAAAACATTTTAAATCAATTGGGAGTATTTGGACAACTTTTATAAACATTGTTTTGGTATAAAAACTCATTTACACAAAATCATCAAAATCTTGATAAAGACATTTATCTAACAGACTTCACCGACCTGAACAAAGCGTGCCCGAAGGAAATCTACCCTCTTCCCAACATTGATTACATGGTTGATGCTACGGCCGAACAAGAGTTGATGAGTTTTATGGACGCGTACTCAGGCTACAATCAAATCCGGATGCACCCGGATGACGAGAAAAATACATCTTTCTACTTAACTTGGGGCATATATTGTTACAAAATGATGTCATTTGGTTTGACGAATGTTGGGGCGACCTATCAAAGGTTAGTCAATAAGATGTTTGAGAAGTTGATAGGGCATATGGAAGTTTATGTAGGTGACATGCTTGTAAAATCTTTGTATGTTGCCGACCATATTTCTGATCTTAATGAAATGTTTACGATTTTACATGAGTATAAGATGATGTTAAATCCTAAAAAATGCGCGTTTGTGGTTGGCTCGGGAAAATTCTTAGGATACATGGTCAGCCAAAGAGGAATTGAAGCTAATCCAGACAAAATCAGAGCTATAATTGACCTGGAACCTCCTAACTCTGTTAAAAAAGTACAAAGCTTGATGGGGCCTAGCGCTTTGAGTAGATTTGTGTCAAGGTCAACAGATAAGTGTAAGTCGTTCTTCGGGATCATCAAGAAAAATAAAGAATTTGAATGGACCGAATAGACACAAGCAGCATTCGAGTCATTAAAACAACATCTGACATCCGTTCCTATTCTGCAGAAACCAATCCAAGGCGAAAACTTGTACTTATATCTAGCAGTCTCGAATATGCCGTTAGCTCGGTACTCATTCGGCTAGACAATTCAATTCAGCACCCAGTCTATTACATCAGTCAAGCCCTACACGACAACGAGCTGCAGTATCCTCCGATGGAAAAATTACCATGTGCGTTAGTCATCTCGGCGAAAAAGCTGAGACCGTATTTCTTGGAACACAAAATCATCGTCTTAATGAATTATCCTTTGAAACAAGTTATGCACTGATCAGACACTTCTGCTCAGATGATCAAGTGGGCCGTTGAACTTAACCAGTTCAAAATCTTATATGAGCCAAGAACAATGATCAATGGACATGCACTGGCAGACTTTAGAGCAGAATTCACCCCGTCAATTCAGTTGGACATCATCGAGGAACAAGTGTGAAAAGTGTTTGTCGATGGCTCTTTCACCGCAGACCGAGCAGGGGATGGGATTGTGATAACCAATCCAAAACACAAATGCTACTTCTCGGCCCTACATTTTCAGTTCCCAGTGACAAACAATGAAGCCGAATATGAAGCTTTAATGGCGGGATTAGAGATGGCAGCTTCGATGGGACTGAAAAAGCTACTCGTTCACAGTGACTCACAGTTGGTGGTCAACCAGATCAACGGGGAATATGAAGCAAATGAGCCAAAGATATCTCAATACCTGGAGCTTGCGAAAAGCAGACTTTTTAAGTTCGAGGCAAAAGTGATGCATGTATCGAGAACCGAGAATGTACAAGCAGACGCTCTAGCCCGACTAGCATCTAGCCCGGGACTGACCTGATTGAAAACGTCACAGTTACCCACATATCTTCCCCATCATTAAACACGATAAAGATAAACGCTAGCGAGGGCGCGAGCCGACATGGATGACGCCCATCACCCAGTATTTGGAGCATAGAATTCAACCAAAAAACAAAATCGAAGCCAGAACATTGAGAGCACAGGCTGCTCGGTTTACCATAGTGGATGGGGTCTTATACAAACGTGGATACTCGGTCCCACTACTCAGATGCTTGTTAGAAACTGATGCCGACTACGCTCTCCGATATGTGCATGAGAGTATTTGTGGGAATCACGCAGGGGGCCAAACACTAGTATACAAGCTGATCCGACAAGGGTATTACTGGTCGTTCTTAAAGCAAGATACGATCTCTTTTGTAGAGAAATGCGAAAAATGCCAACGATTCGCACCTCAAGTCAAGTACCACCCCAAACAACTCTTTTCAATTTTTGGTTCTTGGCCATTTGCCAAATGGTGAATGGACCTTATTGGACCACTCCCCACAAACAAAGGGGGCATGAGATATGCCATAGTCGTAGTGGATTATTTCACCAAGTGGGCCGAGACGGAACCCTTGGAAAAGATAGATGAAGAGAAGATCATCAATTTTGTATGCAAATCAATCATATGCAGATTCGGAATACCATATTCAATCGTGACAGACAATGGAAAATAGTTCGACAACCGAAGATTTCAGACTTTCTGAAAATGTTTCCACATAAATAACCATTTCTCCACTCCGTATCACCCACAATCCAACGGCCAGGTCGAAGCGGTGAACAAAATTCTCAAGTATACATTGAAGACAAGACTAGAAGAGTCCAGGGAAAACTGGCCCAAAGAGATTCCCGGAGCATTATGGGCTTACAAGATGACACATCGATCTGCCACGGGAGAGACACCTTTCTCCTTGGCATACGGAACCGAAGCCGTCATCCCAGTGGAAATCGAGGCTCCAACATTCAGAGTTGCAAATTTTTCTGAAGAGAAGAATGAGGCCGCCTTGCGAGCCAAGCTAGACCTGTTGGAGGATAAAAGATGTAGTGTCGATATGAAAAACACAATGTACAAACAGAGAAGTGAAAGATACTACAACTCAAAGGTGAAGGAGAGAAAATTCCTGGTTGGCGATTTAGTACTAAAGAATGTCACAGGGGTCGAGCCCAGCCCACTAAAACCGACCTAAGAAGACCCGTAAAGAGTTAGTAAAGTTTTGTTAAATGGGACGTATGAGCTCGAATACTTGAGTGGGGAAAAGTTTAATCACCGGTGGAGTGTGTCATACCTAAAGAAGTAATATCAATAAAGTTCGAAAATTTCGATGCAAAAATCATTTGTCTTAAATTTTTATTCGTCTCGGCCTACTCCGAGCACGGCATGAAACATTATCTTACGTCTCGGCCTAGACCCGAGCACGCCACAACTAATCTTTATGTCAAAACTCGACCTAGCATTGAGCTCTTTACAACTAACTCGGTCTAGCTCCGAGCACAATACTTTGGAAAATATTTACTAAAGCTCGAACAAGAGCATTCAATTCCATACACCACTATGGTTGGCAAACAAGCCGAGCTCAAGACTTAGAAAAACTTTCTCGAAATTAAAAGTACAAAATGAGAAAGTGACGAGATGAAAATTCCATTAAAAACGAAGTATTTACATGTTTGAGGGCCCGAGGCCGATTACATCGAAAACAAAAATACACAAGACATTCTAAGAAGCAGGAGGTTGGGTTGCACCAGGAGCTGGAGCCTGCGTCCGGCCACTAAAAGCCACTTTCTTCCCGTCATCGTTTGCCGGTGGATCGCCCTATTCCGAGAAGGCACCGGTGTACTGAGGACGGAGCACTTCTATTTTCGCATTTAAAACATCTAGCTCCCCATCTAAGTCGGCCACGATTTTACCTTTCTTCAGACCGTCCAGGATATCATCCACACTAGTCGCGTGCCCACAGGTCAGCATGAAGGCATACACCCCAGATTGTTTGTAGGCCCTCACTGTCTCCACCTGAGCTGCCCGGAGGGACTCCTCCAACTGTTTTTTAAAGTCCTCATCCATCTCCCTTCGGAACTTGGCCTCCCGTCTCGCCAACTCCTCATGGTGCGAGGCCACTGCCTTCCTCAGCTCAACAACCTCCCCACGAAACTCCCGTTCCGCACTCTCCGCCTTGTTCTGAGCGGCTACGGCATCATCATCCAATCTCCTCGCATTCAGGGCCTCCTTCACGGCCACCTTGGTCCGAGACTCCAGAGTTGCTTCGATCCCAGGAAAAGTACCGTAGGCCTCCTAGAGATTCGCATGGCGCCTCTTTAGGTCATGCCCCTGCCCGATCATATGCCATAGGGTACCTATAATGCGGCCAGACAAACCCATGGCATATTGTGCCTTCTCCTCCCACTCAGTTTCGATGCAAAACTGCTCGATTCGGTGGTCCAGGCCCGAGTTGTAGATATCCCATGCCGCGCTTCCAGCCTCAGGAAAGGCAGCCACTTGCTCGTCAGTGGGCGTCGAGCACTTCGCAAATTCTATGAACTATTGAGGCCGCAGACCGGCCATACCCTCGTAGGGTTCCTCCCGACTAGGATTCGGAGGAACAAAATGCCCCTCTGGCCCCAAATTACTGAAAAAGTCCATCGGTGGGCCTCATTGGTCATCTCCCCGATAGAATGGTAATTGAAGGCACCCGTGAGTCTGCCCGGTCCTTTCGGTCTAACTGGGCTCGTTGATTTCAACCCTGCTTGTCCTCCTCCACCTAGGAGGCTCAGTTTCCGGCTCATCCACAGCCTTGCGCTTGTTGCACTGAATCTCGGCCCGCGTTTCCTCTTCAGCCTCGGTGGCATGCTCGTTGTTCATGTCGATCCCCATGGCGGTCGTTCGCCTGATGCGATTGAGGCGAGCAAAAATATCCATCTATTCCGGGTCTGCAATAACATTGAAAATATCAAAATAAAAGTAAAAATACCAAAATGTGAAGAAATTCGAACTTGTGAAAATATTACTATCTCGAGTTTCAGTCTGCAGTGGCGGCTCGGTATGCTCGGTCCTCAGAGGCACTTATCTTAATGGCTCAGGCCTCAAAGGGGATGGCCCAACTTGTTCGGTCCTTTGGGGTTGTGATTCCAGCACTAGTGTTCCACCCTGTTCAGCTCACGGTGGACTTTCCTACCTAGCCCTGGCTCGCTCCCGGGGAATAGGTTTATGCCTAGTTCTCAACCCATCAGGCAAATCAGCCTGCAGACCGGCCCGAGATAGCTCAGCCTCTCGAGTCAAGAACTTAATTTTTCTATCCGACTTGGGCAGAGCCTTGATATTTTCCAGTCGGTTCACGAACTCAGCTGAAAAAGGGCCCTGAGAAGGACGGTTCTCTGCACAAAAAATAAAGAATTAACGATTAGAAAAATTTCTGGAAATTTAAAGAATGGAAATATGCTTACGAAAGTCATATCGAAATTGTAGAGAGGGAGCAAGGAATGAATCGTCATCCCAAACACGGCACCCTCGACCCAGAATCACTTCTCCTTCCACTCCTTTAAATACTGGGGAAGACCCAAAACTAGTCCATCTGGATAGACAGGCCGAGTCTACATATAGTACCAGCCCGATGGTCGCCCCCAGCCCAAGGTCACCTTCCATACGAACAACTCGTTCAATTCTTCAAAATGTAGGCACGGATAGCCCTGGCGAGAGAAAAATACAAGCAGCTCGATCAACCTGCCCCAAGTCATCGGGTGCACCTCGGACAAAGGCAAACCCCACCTCCTGAACTACTTCGTTATCAGTTTAGGCAGGGGAAACCTCAACCCGAATAGAATGCTATGAGCATACACGTCGATGCATCCTATGGGAGGCAGCTCAGGCACCTCATCATGCTTGGGCAACCAGAACTAGATGAACGAAGGAAATTGATGTCGTTGGTAAAGAGCCTCCAGCTCGTGCGACATCATTAAGCCCAACTGATGGTTCTGGTCGGTCTCCGTCCAATCCTCCCTTGTACTCTTAGGGGGGCTACTACTTGGCCCTGCGACCTCGGCGCAGCTCACGCCTAATTTCACCTGGGCTACCAGGCTCCTCATCCCCACTTACTTCAGGGACCTCTGCAGCAGCCACATCCTCTGGCATATCGACCTACTCACGGTCACTACTTCTGGGCTTGTAGGTCCCAAGGGGTGTGAGTGTAAGGTTTAGAAGGGGGGGTTGAATAAACCTTACCAACTTTTCAAATTAGTCCTTTTAAATATTCGAGTTAATACTTCAAATTTGTGTCTTGATGGACACTAAGTTAGTTAATCAAATAGAGAGTTAGTCACTCAAATGCACTGATCGAGCCGTTGATAGAATAACTCATTTGTTTTGACTAAAGACTTAACTCGATTGTGATTTGTTTTAGCGGAAGACTTAACACCCTTGAATTTGGTTAAGTTTGTTTTAATACTTGGTTTTAGCACTCGATTGATTATCAATTGGATAGCAAATTTATCGTGAGATATAAAAATAAGATGAGAAATTAAAGTCTTTGAAATGTAAATGACACAATAAGTTTTTATAGAGGTTCGAAGATGGGGTAATTCTTCTACTCCTCTCTTCTCCAACTCCTCTGGAGGAATCCACTAAGTATTGATCAATATACGAGTGGTTAACAGTCCCGATACAAGTCTTGATCACACACGGTGACTTGATCCTTTGGGACTCGATCTGGAGATGCCTTGGTCACAAGTCAAGCTCGCACGACTCGCCTTCTTCACGGGAAGTCGCTTGCTACTACAACCCACTTGCTCAAGCTTCTTGGATTTGATCACGAAGCCCTCCAAAAACTTGAGACTGGTTTGACCTTGAACCTTCCTACAATCCTCCGTGGAATGTAGACCCCTTGATTCTTCAAAAATTTCCTCTTCAACTCGATTGAAGTTATCTTTCCTTCACGGGTGAGTGTTGGATTGATTTCCTTCATAATGTAGGCTTGAGGATTGATCTTGAATGATTTGAGAATATTTTTGGTTACAGTTCAAATGTTTGCTTGAATGTTCGTGGTTCAGGTAACCAAGGTAACTCCTTCTCAAATAAACTCCTCAGCCTTTTATAGTGATCTTTCAAAAATCTGCCCGTTGAAGAGATAGGCTTATTTTTGAAATTCACTTGTGGTCGTTGGCTTGTCTTGTTGCAGTCCTTGAAATTGCCACTTCCTCGTATGAATGATTCTTTCAGGTTTTCAGAGTTCTGACCCAAGTGCAGTGCTTCCCATTGGTTTATTCCTCTTGCACGCTTCGGGGTCGAGCACTTCAAGAAAGGCGATATGGAGGTATTACTTGTTTAAGTAATTCTCTTGATTTACGTGCAACGGATCTCTTTCGATGATCTCGACTTGACCGCATTTTCTTAACATCCCCAGGTGACTTGAGTCATCTTCCAATCATTGGATGACTCTTCCGTCACTTCAACCTTGAGACTTGGCTATCTTGAGTTGACTTGACTGATACTTCACTCACCGCATCTCATCCGCACCTTGATCGAGTTCTGTCTTCTCTTCTTTGCCACACTCACCGCCTCACAATGAGTCTTCCTTTTGTCTCTAGTTGACTTCTTGCATGTTCGGGCATAGCCGACTTGACTCAGCTCGACCAGCCCTATCTATTACAATGCAATTTACAACAAAAATGGGTGTCAACTTCTATTCTAAGTTTTACATGGCATTCATCAAAATCTACAAAATAATTTCCCAACAATTTCCCCCTTTTTGATGATTCCAAAACTTAAAACATACATCAATAATTAAATAGCAAAGATACATACGGACAAATGTAGAATCACAGAATGTATGCTTAGAATCGATCTTTTATTGATCATAACATTCTTGTTCTTTACATAGTGTTTACAAAGTGTATCGAGCTTGAATGAAAAGAAAATGTATCGAGCTTAAGTGGACCTTAAAGTATCCATCTTTGTTTTATATCTACACAAGTAGAAATTGTACAATTTTATTTGATGTACTGAAGACTTACATAAAATGTATTTACATAGTAAAATACATGAAGGGGTGGATAGCAACACTTCATCTCCCTTGCCCTCCTTCTTTTATCTTCTTGACTCTGTCATCTTTCGACCTTTTTCTTTTCTTCTCATCTTCACCGCTTTCTTCTTCTTTTTCTCATACGCCTTCCGGCGCCTTCATCTCTTCTCGTCTTTCTTGTCTTTCCTCACATAGCCGAGTTTGTCTTTTATTTTCCTCTTCAATTCTCTTCACATACTCAACATTGTTCTTAGCCACTTGCGGGTTGGCTACTTCGTCAAATCCGCCCAATAGATCCCTCCTTTCTTGCCTCGGATCTATGTACTCAATGTTTTGGGGGCGAGATCTGGTCTGAAACCTCTTCCTCCACCATCGCTTCTTCCTCTCGCCTCGGGCGTGTGTTATCTTGGGGCCTTCTTTTCCAATTTGAGTGACCGATAGAGAGAGTTGCCAAGAGTTTGTTGCTTTGTCGGCTTCTTCACATAGTTTGAGACATTTCTCCCAAGACAAATCCAGGCTTGAGCCATGGACATGTTTGCGAAATAACCTTCAAATGCGAGTGTCTTGAATTCATCGACCGATCTTGGCTCGGTTCCAGCATCTGAAATGGCATAGGTGTCTCTGTCTCTTTGGAATGCCTCCATGTTGTTTCGAGAATATCAATAACTCGGGCATCCATCCTTCCTTTCTTACTTCCTTCATCAACGCTTCAATTTGTCTTTCTCTTTTCACCATAGGTACAGCAGAGTGTTGGAGTGGCAGAGTCACTGGGAGTTTGCTGATAATATCAGCTATGACAAGACCTTGTTGGGAGGTTTTAGCAATCATCAAGGTCACATCTTTCGAACTTTCCCCCTCAATAGACTTCCATTTCTTCTCTCTTATTACTTCCTTTGTCTTTCCCTTCACATCGCTTCTTTTCTTCTCGCCTTCAAATCCCCGGCGCGCTTTAGGTATTCCTCTTCCCCTTTTGGCATCATCAAAGGAGAGAGGAACCTCTCGAAACAAGCTAGCAAGCAAGAAGTCTAGTCTGGCGATAGTTGAGTTTCGTCGAATCATTGCGGAGTAAGCTACGGAACTTAGAGCGGTGGCGTTGGATTCACTACCAACTTCATCCCGGCCATGAGGAGACTGAATTTTTGATCCATATTCTCTTCCACACGCAGGAGCTCGTTCTTATTATGTTCACGCGTGACTTTATCTCTCGTAGTATGAGATTCATGCATTTGTTCAATGTGCTCTTGCAATTTTGTCTTTGCATCGGCATTCTCGGCCCGCCGGACTAACAACTTGTTGAACAACGTCTGAAATATCGAGCTTGTTCCACACGCATTGTTTTTGTTGTTGCCACCACTCACGGATCCCGACTATTATGTCTCTCAAATCGCCAGAAGGTTGGCGTCCCTGTTATCCGCCTCATGTCCGGTGAGGCCTGGTGCCTTTCCATTTTTTCTATCTCAGCAAATAAGGCTTTGAACACGTCCTTATCAGAAGCCTCACTGTCTCAACAGCCGTCAATCTCATTGGTTTTTCCAAATGAGTTGGTGGTCCTCGGCCTTATCGAGCGTCATCGGACGATGATGAGATTTCCATGGGTGGCTCATCATCAAAGTTGAATGTTTGGCGAGTAGTCTTGAGGTCAAACTTACTCGTGGTTGGAACATCCTCAGCTGAGTCTTTGGGATCAATCACAGGGGATGACTCAGCTTTATCGTCTCCTTCCGATCCCGGAAAGGTTACATCGGGATTATCCGGGAATCGTGAAGAGCACTTATCTCCTTTTCTCGATGGATCAATGATAGCGAAGGGATGTTCTCAGGCTTCGATTTCTCTACCGGGAAGTCTCAACCTCCCGTTGGCCTTCATTACCTCCTGCGTCTCAAGCAATGCGGCGAGGCCTTGGACATCTTTTTCAACATGATGTCATTTGTCTTGGGGTCTTCTCGAGGTGGCATCCATTTGAGTCTCAACTCCATGGATTGCACTTTCATCGCCCATAGTGTTAACTCCCGAGCGTTCCTTCGTGCCTCGACCATTTTGCATCGCAGCGTCATTAGCTGCAGAGGCGATTGGCACTTCATTTGAGACAGTCACAAGCTATCGAGCCTCATCGATGACAACTTTTGTGTATTCGAGTTGTTTTTCCTTCTCCACTTCACCTCCGAGATGCATTGTGGAGTCACCGCAAAGATCCTCCGACCTTGCTGCGGTGGAGGGAGTTTCTCACCGGCACACCACCGGTGAGTGAGTGACTTGGAATGGGGTCACTCGTCTCGGACTCCCGATTGTTCCCACCGAGTGTTGTAGTTGGGGTGGTGGTGAGACACCTTCATTAGGGGTTGGCTCGATGGGGTCCCCACAATCCCGGTTTCATCGCGTTCCTTAACACCTTCCTCCGAATGAGTGGGGAGGTGGTGGCGGCGACAACTTGATGGCAATATGTCGCACCACTCCCATGGGGTCTATCTCACTGTGATTTGGAGGACTCTCCGGGTCCCTCCATCATTCTTTGCTCATGAAGTATTCGGATTCTTGCATTGCTTGCTGCATTTGCAATTCTTTTGTGGCGAAGAACAGGTCAGATCCTCATCACTTTTCGATAGGACGTCAAGGTTAGGGTGTGTATGATCGGTGGTGCCGGTGAGGGGGAGATCTCGGCCTTCTCATGTGCCTCTGCGTCCTCAATTTGCTCTAGCCCGTTTGTTTTCTTTTCGAATCTGCAGTATATTGATGCAATTATCTCGTCGAGGGCTTGCAAAGATCTTTGTGTCCACCTCAAGAAACCTCGAAGAGTTCTTCTTCCTCAAAGAATGAACTCGGACTTTCAAACCGCACTTTCTGGATAGACTAGCTTCCATTTTCTCCACTCTCGCAGACGATTTTGGATGTCGGATACAATGGAGAGTACATGATTACATCGTCTTCATTCTCTTACCGCCCTCGTTTCGGGGATTAGGGGTAGCAGACTTTTTGCCGACACCCTCGATTGCCTCATTATGTGCAGAGACACAACCCATCAACAGGTGATTCGGTTGTCTCGGCCATTCCTTGTTCTCGGTTGTTTCGGTTCTACGGTTGGGTCCTCGACTTGCCTCTGTGATCGGCCTCGCCAGACTTGGCGTTTCATTGATCACACGGAGACTCTACTTCTTGTGAGCTCTCGGTATCTTCTCCGGTGAGTGACGGACTCATTTGTCTTCTCAAGCTCGGAGAGCTTGGAAAGTCTTCTTCTTCTCTTTGTTTTTACCAAAGGGATATCCGCTCCACTTCCTCCGGTTCATTGAAGGTAAATGCCTTAGAGATGTCTTAGAGGCGGTTGTCTTCCTTGTTGTGGCGATCCTCTTCTTCTTGATTCTTGGAGAAGGGATTAATGGTTCCTTCTCCATTGCGGCTGCAGGACAGAGACAGCTGCGGGCGGTGACTCGGCTGCGGGAGCGGGAGCGATTTCTTTTTCTTTCTTTTGGGGGCGGGATCTTTTTTTTTTTGCGTAGGGCGCCTTTTTCTTTGGAGAAGATGAGACAGTTGTATCTTGAGTGGTGATTCCCCCTCACTGATCGACCCTCTTGGCGTATGCTCTCTTCTCAGTGCGCCGGATAGGTTTGATCGAACATCCTCTTGTTTACATGGAACGCCTTTCCATGTCGAAGAGGGACTCCTTTAACTTTCATCAGCCGGCCAATCACCAGGCCGTATCCTAGGGAACCTCCAAACGTTCCATCCTCCTTGAAGGATTTGTTCCCAACATTCTAGCGAGTCTCTTGTAGACAAACTCAGCCCAATTCACCTTCTTTTCTTCAAGGATCGCGGCCATTACGATCGAAACTTAGCTTTAGACAGGATGGTCAAAGCGCCAAATTTGATGTCTATGCATTTGGCAACGATGTCCGAGTAATTTGTGGTAGTCCTCTTTCAAGACCTCTTGTTAGTTGTGTAGACCACTTTTGCAAAGATAGTTGGACTTGGCTACTTCCTTCCAAGCGATCGGGTCGACCTCGGCTTCATGAATCTCCGGCACTCCTTCCGCCAAGCAACAAGCGATGGTCACCAAATCCTTGGCGGTGATGGTTAAATTCTTTCCATGAACAGAGGACTTGATGCCCTCATCGTAAACTTCGGCGTTCACGTAGAAGCGTGCGACCTCTTCCACATAGGTCATCGGAAACTCCAACGTTAGAAACGGTTTCACCAGAGCGTTTCCAATTTCTCAAGAATCTTCTTCACTAGGGTGTCGTCGGACCCTGTTTAACCATACCATCGAAATCCACAAGTGAGACCGGTGTGGATTTGCTTTCCTAGCTTGACAAAATCATGTGTAGATGTCATTTCGAGATGTTTTACCGAACGAAACTTGAAAACTCGAGGCGAGGATAGATAGGGTTTTGAGAGAAAATTTTTGCTTTTGCTTTCGAGAGAGAGATGAACAGTTTTTGGTAAAGTGTGAGAGAAACGGATGAAATGGTTTAAGTATGGTTCATGAAAGGACGTGCGGGTGGTTTTTGAAATTTGATCAAAATCAACGGCTTAGATCTTGCACGCCGATTTACATTTAATTTCTCGCATTTAATGCGGCAGCATTTATATCCAATCATAAGCTTGGTGTGCAACTTTAGCCTGTACACGTCATAATTATGCTAACGTCATTCTTAAAAACATTCTCGCTTAGTAAAAATGACTGCGTTTTTGTCACTTTGCTC
Source organism: Rehmannia glutinosa (assembly GCA_016081115.2). Taxonomy (NCBI): domain Eukaryota; kingdom Viridiplantae; phylum Streptophyta; class Magnoliopsida; order Lamiales; family Orobanchaceae; genus Rehmannia; species Rehmannia glutinosa. Next base: position 14,552,490 of record CM071930.1, on the reverse strand, counting down.
ATGAATGACTCAGCTTGCTCCTTAGCTGATTCAATCCTTCTTCTCACTGCTCTCCTAGTGACTCAGCTGTCAGCTAACTTGATACAACTGATTTTCCGATACGGTTGATTCACTTAGTTGAATTACGAATTCAGCTCTTTTTCCTCTTTTCATTTTTCATCTCTTTTCTTTGAGTCTTCTGAGTGTCAACTCAGCTCAATTAACCCTAACACATGCTTGAGTTCTTCAAATCTTGACTCACATAATGGTTTTGTGAATATGTCAGCCAACTGCTTATCAGTTGAAATATATTCCAATGTGATGTCTTTCTTTTCAACATGATCTCTTATGAAGTGATATCTGACATTGATATGCTTTGTTCTTGAGTGCAACATAGGATTTTGAGTGATTGCAATTGCACTTGTGTTATCACACATGATTGGAATTTCCTTTTCTTCAACTTCATAGTCTCTCATTTCTTTGTCTTATCCATAAGACTTGGGGGCAACAAATTTGCCCGCATCTATGTATTCTCGCTTCATTTGTAGAGGTGGCTATTGAATTTTGCTTTTTGCTAAACCAGGAAATTAGCCTATTTCCAAGCATTTGACATGTGCACGAGGTGCTTTTCTGTCAACTCTACATCCAAAGATAGTCGAGTCGAATAACCAATTAGCTTGAATCCGCCTTCCTTTGGATACCATAAGCCAACTTCTTGGCTTCCTTTCAAATATCTCAAGATCCTCTTGCATTTTTAGTCATGTGGCTTTCTTTTGGAGCAGATTGAAATCTTGCACATACACCTACAAAGAAAGGTGATGTCCGCTCGCTTTGTGAGATAAAGCAATGATCCAATAAGTGTTTTGTATCTTGTTTGATCTGCAGGCTTGCCATCCGCATCCATATCCATTTTTGGTGATGTATTCATTGGTATTTTCGAGAAGACTTCTCTTCCATACCAAATTTCTTCATTAAATCTTTGGTGTATTTTGTCCGACTTATGAAGGTTCCATCCTTGTTGTTTCACTTGGAGTCCAAGGAAGAATGTCGCTCTCCCATCATGCTCATTTCGAATTTGCTTTGCATAAGATTTGAAAATTTATCACACTGACTCTTTGTTTGTGGATCCAAAAATGATATCATCCACATATATTTGAACAAGCAGTATACTCTTCCTATCTTAAATTCTAAAGAGTGTTCTGTCCACTTTGCCTTTTGTGAATCCGTTCCCAGTCAAGAATTGTGACAATGTATCATACCATGCTCTAGGTGCCTGTTTCAACCCATATAGAGCTTTCTTGAGTTTGTATACATTATCTCCAAGAGTCTTCTGCTCAAATCCTGGAGGTTGTTCAACATACACTTCTTCTTCCAATAAACCATTAAGAAATGCACTCTTTACATCCATTTGATATACAATAAAGTTTTTGTGAGCTGCATAGGCAAGAAACATCCTTATGGCTTCCAATCTTGCCACAGGAGCAAATGTTTCATCAAAATCTATCCCTTCTTCTTGGCAATATCCTTTGGCTACCAATCTTGCTTTGTTTCTTACCACAGAACCTTCCTCATTCATCTTGTTTCTGAATACCCATTTAGTGCCAATAACATTTTGATGGGTAGGTCTTTGAACCAGTTCCCACACTTTATTTCTTTCAAACTGATTCAACTCTTCTTGCATGGCTTGAATCCAATGTGTGTCATCCAATGCTTGTGACACATGTTTAGGCTCTATTTGTGAGATAAAGCATGTGAACATTGCTTCTTGTTGAGCTCTGGATCTCGTTTTGACACCTTCTCTTACACCTCCAATGACTAGTTCTGGTGGATGGTCTCTCAGCCATCTTACATTAGGTTGGAGTAAGTTAGCTGGATTGTCGTCGCAATCGTGTTGCTTTGATCAGCTCTCTCATCATCACTTAGCCGCAGATTTTCCAACTGTTTTTGAGACTCGGCTATCTCATCTTCATCCGGGTTTATAATTCCGGCTTCGACTTCAAAGATAGGGACTCTTCTACATGGTTGGTTGATTCAAACTTATCGGTGACTCTTCAATGTCTTCTCCATTTACATTTGGCTCATCAAACACCACATGAATGGATTCCTCTGTAACCATAGTCCTCTTGTTGAGTACTCAGGCTTTGCTTTCACTGAGTATCCCAAGAAGATACCTTCATCGCCTTTAGCATCAAAAGCCTTTAAATTATCTTTGCCATTGTTATGGATGAAGCATTTGCATCCAAATATTCTAAAATATGCAACATTTGGCTTTCTCCCCGTCCAAATCTCATAGGAGTCTTTGTCGGTTGTCATTTTATCATGCATCTATTTTGAGTATAGCATGATGTGTTTATTGCTTGACCCAAAATCTTTTAGGTAGCCTGCTTGACTAACATGGTCTTTTTTGCTTCTTTAAGAGTTATGTTCCTTCTTTTCGCAACTCCATTTTGTTGTGGAGTCCTTGCTGTCAGCAGATAATTCATGACCAATACCATTTTCAATACAAAGATCTTGAGTGATTATACTATTGACAAACTCGGTTCCTCGTCGAGATCTTATTTTGATAATGGTTTGACTCTTCTCATTTTGGATTCTTTTCATCATTTGTGGTAGTTTTGCAGAGTTTCTTTCTTCTTACACATGAATATTGTTCATGTATATCTTGAGTAGTCATCTACTACCACCAAGGTGTATTTCTTCCCACTTATGCTATTTGGTTCAACTGGACCAAATAGATCCATATGTCTTTTCTTTGAATGATGATTTGATTTGCTTTCCCATCTCGCATGCATCACATACACTTTCCTTCTTGTATATCGAGTCCGGAAGTCCTTCTACAAGATCGCTTTCGCAAGCTTGTTAATTGTTTTGAAATTTAGGTGACTCGGCTTTTTTTGCCACACCAACTTGATTCGGTTGTGCTCTTTGCTAGTAGACAAGTGTTTGGTGTTGCAGTTGACCAATCTACCACATACATGTTCTTTTGTCTGCATCCTTGCAACACAACCTCATTGGATTCAGTGTCCTCGATTTGGCATATACCATGTTGAATCCAACATTGTAGCCTTTGTCACGAGTTGGCTAATACTTAGATTGAATTTGAGTCCTTCAACATATGCAACATCCGTGATTTCTAATCCATTTTTCTTTATGGATCCAATGCCTCTTATTTCTCCTGGAGCTTCATTTCCTCCAAATATGACTTTTGCACCTCTGACTTCCTTGAATTTTGATAGATTTTTCTTGTTACCTGCCATGTGCCTGGAACAGCCACTATCCATGTACCAGGTTCCTTGGCACTCTCACTCGCTTGAACCCGCAATCAAGGAAGTTAGGTTTTTTAGGTACCCATACTTGCCTGGGTCCTGAGGGGTTAGTATTGTAAGATGATCCAACCAACCTATAGCCAAATGATTTGACTCTAAGGGGTTGCCATCTATCGATGCCATAATCATAATTAATATTGGCAAATTGCTTGGGGTTCTAGGTTCATACAATTTTGTCTCTTTTGTCCGTATGCTGTGTATGTGTTTTAGCAATTGCCTTCTTTGGGTAGTTGTGATATCTCTGAGTGTAGTGCCTAGGTGCATATGTGTGCTGATGAAAGCTCTTATACCTTTGGAATGGCCTTTGCTAAGTTCGAGGCCTTTGCCACATAGACTTATATTCCATAGGTCTTTCTTTGAAAGTTCACATTATCCCAATCGGCTTGGCTTGGGTACTTTCTACCATTCCCATCATATGTGTTTCTTTTATAGAACTTCTCGGAGTTTTTGTTAGCTCTGTTTCTTCTTTTCTGAGTATTTCTGTTTGGAGTTTCTTTGAGGAACTCGGTGGATTTCTTCTCTTTTGTCCTCTCAAAGACACTCAATCGGCCGTTTTCCTTTTCCTTTATAACCGAGGCCGGTTTGCTTGTGATTGTGCTTTGGAATAAATATGTGTGCACCATTTGGAGTTTTGGATTTTTGAGATACTTCAATACTTGAAGATCCTTTTTCCAAAATCACTTTTGGATCTTGACATAGCACAGAAGAATTAAATCCTAAGCCTGTCTTGTCTCCACATTCTCTTTGACTCATAATAAGATCATCCAATGATTTAGATGCCTTAGTGAATGAGGCAATCACATTTTTGAGGTCATTTTCCTCTTTTCTATAGCGACTATCTCTCTGCTTTATTAGCTTAGCATTTTCGGTCTTTAGACTTTCATTCTCATCGACTATTTGACTTAGAGTACTCAAAGACCTTAGTTGTGAGTTTTGGCTCTTGAGTAGGTTGTTTTCCTCATTTAGTAGTGTGTGTGAGGATTTAATGTGTTCAAAGTCTTTCATCATTTTGCCTAATGAATCATAAAGATCGGTGGGTGATGAAGTGTGTGTGTCATGATCACTATCACTAGAACTGAGTGTGATGAATTAGAGTGTACCTCATCTTCTTGGTCAGGTTGGTCTTGTTCCTTGGCCATCAAACAGATCAAGGCTTCTTCTTCGTGAGTCACTTGAGTAGTCGGCTTCACTACTCTCTAAATCGATTTGTGTCTCTTGACTTGGTTGTCTCTGATCTGATCTCTGCACCAACATTGTCTTTTTCTTTTCTTGTCTTCTTTCTCTCAAGACCTTTCTTTCTTCTTCATTCCTGTATTTGTTGACTACAGGATATGGGCAATCAATGGCATAGTGACCTGGTTGCTGTAGTTCCAAAGATAGATTTTCAACCTTTTGATCACTCTTTCCATTCTTGGATTATCACCCTTTGATATTCAACTTTTGATGCTCGCTCTCTTGGTTGGCCTATCTTCCCTTGACTTGGAGGGAGCCGAGTGTCTTTCGGAGGATTCGCCCTTGCCTCTCTTGTAGTTCTTATTGAAGAACTTGTTAAACCTTTTAACCATCGGGTTATTTCCTCTTGGTCAATGACTTCTTTGACCTCGGCTCTCTTGCCATCCTTAACAATTAGAGCAATTTGTTTTGGGCACACAGATCTCCCCCTGGTCTTTTCTTGTCACTCAAATTCGTAGGCTTTGAGATCCGAGAATAGCTCATGGTTGGATGTCTTGGATAGGTCCATGGAATGTCTTAGTGCCATGACCTTCATTTCCCATTCATTTGGGAGACTTCTTAGAATCTTCAATCACATTTCCTTTCGTGTATATTCTTTTCCAAGTGCGATAGCTCGTTGGTAATTTCGTGAACCGAGCATCCGGTTGATCCAAGGTCTCTCCTGTGATCATTTTGAAATTCTCAAATTTTCAGACAAAGAACCGATAGTTTATTTTCCTTGATTTGCTCTCGAGCCTTCACAAATCAATGTTAGCTTGTCCTGCATTTCTTTAGCCGTTTTGCATGATTTGACTTTATTGAACATGGCTTTGTCAAGGTTTTGTAAAGAATGTCCTTGGCCACATTGTCCAAGTTATATCTTTTTTGTTATCATTTGTCCATTGCTCTTGGTTTTCCAACCATGATGGTGCTGGGAGCAACATCCTATTCACCTTCAGTGCAGCTCTCCTTGTTTGTGTTCACTTTTAAAATTTGCAGTGGCCCATCCTCTATCACTATCCACATCTCATCGTGTAATGCTAATAGATGAGCCTGCATACGAATTTTCCAATCATCAAATTCTTCAATTGTGAACATAGGGATGCGTGTCAAATTTGCTTCCATGATAATAACTTTTGCTGGTAAAAAGAGTTTTGAAAGATCAAGTACTAAAACAGACTTTGAAAAATTTGGAGATCTAGTTCAGTAACCAGTGCGGAAGGCTCAATGAACCAACCGCTCTGATACCACTTGTAGGTCCCAAGGGGTGTGAGTGTGTAACGCCCCGAAATTTTGAACTATAAAAAGTGTGCAAATATTCATTTTACCGTATATTTTTTTCCATAAGAAACATGAGAAAGACAACTCGTTATGGCGAGCCATTAAATTTTCAAAAGAACAATAATTACAGTGGAAGTAATCGCATAAAATAATTTGAATAAATTTGATATCATATAATTCTAAAAGACCATTTGGCAGTGAAAGAAAACCGCGTACATATTTTTATTTATAAGAGAAAATAGGCTTGTAAATATATCTTATTCAAAATCAATAGAACCAGCGGAAGCAAATTATGAAGTGTAGAAAATTCATATATTCATTTATTTATAAGAAAATCGGACATTTACTAATCTATATATATAAAAAATCCCTTTTAGTCTATTTGCATAAATAAACTTAGAAAATCATAATTCATCATTTATTGTCCCAAATCGAAAAATCTTTGAAGTTGAGAATTTTCTCAATACTAATCAATTATCATACAGAGTCTAGCATCGTAGGTAAATACTTAGAAAATAATGATTTGTTTAACAATTTCTTATTCAATTGAAAATTAACATTTAGAAAAGACATCACTCTAGTAGTTGCATAGGAAAATCATAATTCGTATAATCACTTCTTATTAATTTGAAAACAACATTTAGAAAATAAAAAGACTTTACTCCGAAGAGTTTCATAGGCCACCCCTTGTCCACCGCCAATAACCATCGCCAACTCTTTAACTCGAAAAATCGATTATATATGTGGGGTGAGCGACACGCTACTCAAAGGAGTATAAATTGTCCAAGCTAAATACACAGATATCTCACATAGACATGCAAATACAATCCGATAGGACATAGCATAGATCTTTTGAAAAACCGTAGACATAGATATGGGTGCACCTTTGCAGGGTTCCACCGAGGGATACATCGACCCGGACCTTTTGAGTCCCCTCGGCTCAATAGTGCCTAAGCAAATCGTACTACACATTCATGCAAAATAATCTAAGCATTTAACAAGGACAATAAAGTTTAGAAAACAAACCCCACCTCGAAACTTTGCTTGAAAAATAGTAGAATGATTTGATTCAATATCCCTATTGAACTTCAGAGCTCGCCGTCCTCATCGCCTAACATAGAAATATATAATTCTTAGTCCTAGAAGTCAAAACTTAAGTATTAACCTCGATATAGGAAGCACTAAAATAACATTCGTGGAAGCTCACAGTATTTTCCTAAGGTTTAGGGTTCAACTTGGTAGGTTTGAACAATACTAAATCTCTGCGCAGTTGGGATCGAATAATATTTTCTCATAAAACATTTACTGCAATTATTCAATATTTTTACAGTAGATAATAAATTCAAAAATAGATATCATATAAAAATTTCACGAAGATTCGAAAGGTTTAGCTATGAGTTTTGAATTTGTGAAACTGAAATTGTTGTAAAACAAAATCATGCACAGCTATGGAAGAAAAATCATATTTAAATAAATATAGCACTATCGGATCTGAAATTTTAACGCCGTATAATGGACGTGCCATAGTATAACATATCCAAAAATAATAATATATTAAATTCGTTAACTTTAGGTTTTGAATTTTATAAACTGAAACTTTTGTCATGGATAAAACTGTAACGTCTTGGAAAATAGTTAATATTTAAATAAATATATATTGGAATGATCTGATATTTTACAAAAGGGTAGAAAACATTATAATACATAACATATCCAAAATTCATATATTTTTAAGGTCTCTATACATGATTTCTAGAATTTATAAATCAGAAACAGAGTATATTTTAAGATTTGGAAAGCTTGAATGCGAATTTCATATAAAATAAAATACAACTCAAAAGTATATAAAATTTTAACTGAATATTTTAAACATACTATAACATAACATATTAAAATTTCACCAATTTTGGATATGTATAAGTAGGATTTTGGAATTTCTAAAACGAAAACAGAGAATAGCATAAATTCTGGCATTTTAGTTTGGAAATTCAATAACTACAAAAGTACGCATCGGATTAGTATGTTATTTTAACAGTACAATAAAAACGTCATGATGAATAACATATTAAAATTTCATAAATTTCTGAATAGCATAGATTGGGTTTCGAAATTTATAAGAAAATTACCTTAGGAGTTGAGAATTAAATAGGGAAGGCAATTGAGGGATCATGGCGTTGAAGAGAAACTTCGTCGAGGTTGTATGGTAGATGATGGGGCTGTGGTGGCACAGAGAAAGAGCTGGAACGTGTTTTTGGTTTGGTCCCCTCTAATGTGGTATAATAAAACCCTAATAACAAAAGAGTTCTAATATAATTACCCTAGCTAGTTTCCCAAACACCTTAGGATTCCTAATGGGCCAAGTAATTGGATAATAAACCCAATAATAATAATAATAATTCACTAATGGGCCATCTAACTAATTAAATATACTTTTTTTTTTGGTGTTACAAACTCCCCCTCTTAAAAAAATTTCGTCCTCGAAATTTAGTTAACTTGATTCAAAGTCCAATCATGTCCAAGTATCTTGCTACAATCTCATCATCTCATTCTCAAGTTGCCTTGTCCTGGCTCAATTGTGTCCTAGTTATTGTTGTTATAAACAGACTCCACTAAAGGTAAATATGTGTCTCAATCATCCCTCAAAACCAAAATACATGTCCTATAGAATTGCATTGTTCTTTCAGTGTGTCCATTCGTTTGTGGATGATATGTTGTACTAAAACTTAACTCTATTCCCATGAAATTTTTCGAGCTTCTCCAAATATTTAAAATGAACCTAGTATCCATATTCAATAATCTCACTATTTCACTTGCGTATAATTGGGAAAATTATTCTAAACCATGTCATTTTGACTGGCATCAAGTATGCTAATTTGGTCAATTGGTCCATAATAATCCATACAACATGATTTTCCTTAGTTGATCGCAACAAACCTATAACAAAGTCAATATCTATATGCTTTCAACTTTCGTTCAACGATAACAAGTGTCCTAAAACAAATCAAGACGGTCGTTGGTGCTTGACCTTAACTTGTTGACGTGTCATGTATCTATCCACAAGGTGTTGATAGTTTCTATCATATCCCTCCACCAAAAATACATTTCACAGATCTAGCTAAATCGTAACTCGTGGGTGAGCGGTGTACGGTGTATAATGTGCTTATTCTAATATCTTAGTTCTTAGTTATTTGTCCCTAGATATAACCAAAATTCCTTCGTAGCCTAATACACCAATAGAAGCTAAAACAAATATGTTGAGGCTTTCAATTAGATCATGGTTTCTCATCTTGCATAAAATTTATATGTCACTTGTGTCTCATTAATCTTATCTCTAAGTACAAGTTGCTCAACCATTGTTGTAATAATTGATTTCAATCCACTAAAAGGTGTTACAACCTTGAATTATCGACTTAGCGAACCCTCTCACCAATTATTCTTATTCTACTGGTACGCTAGTCAATCCTTATTTAACTTCTTAGAAATTCTCCGCACGCTTCTTCATCCACTGAAACTTCACATTTTCTTGTTACTCTAGTCCTTGGTGTTGAACTCTTAACTATATTCCATTCACTCTAGAAACCTCGAACTTCATTCACAATCGTAACTATACTCCATTAATTAATAACTTCAACTTTAACTAGATCACCTATATTCCTCATATGGCAACAAATATGACTAAAATATAATACATAGTCTAACCATAATTTAAATTCATTGAAATTCAGTGGGTGATATCGATACCTCAAATAGATCCTAAATAAGACACTAGATCCTTTAAGTAATCAAATGAATCATTTATTCTTAGCACTGGGTACTTGTTTTGTAATCCAATAAATTCTCCATGTAGTTTATACACTCCATAGCCTAGTTCGTCTTGAAACATGACTGGCTCTCCACATAATGATACTCTAAGTCAGATTAGTCTTTTAACCAATAATGCTTGTAATTGCACATTTAACTCTTATAATTCCTTCGTCGCTAGTCTATTTGGTGAATTTGATATCGTGTCATCCTAAGTAAAAAGTCAATGGTGGATTCTATTTGTCTATCCAGTGGACTCCCAAATAAAAATTCCTAAAAATATATTTCATAGTCTCGAATAACGTAATTAGCAAATTGACCATCAAGCCAAAATATCGGTAACTTATTGTACTATCCAAATACCTCAAAACAATTTCTTTTCTTAAACTTTCTATTGCCCTTTTTCATGATCACAACTCGGGGTATAGTACTAGCCTTTGCTCCATAGAAAAACAAACTCATATTATTAATGCATCGAACATTATCTTCTTATAGGACACTCTATACTTTCTCACTCTTACTAAATCAGTCCATGCCTAAGATCACATCAAAATCTCTCATTATTATAACATATAAATCCACTTTTAAATCATTTTCCTTAACATTCAGTTTTTTTTATGACTTTAGACATCCGAAAAAGAATTAGTGTCCTTTCCAATTGCTATACTAACATTATAACCATCCCAAAGTATCACCATTAACTCTTAAAGAAACGAACATGATGTAAACCATGAATATTGATCAACTAGAAGGCCATTAAAGACTATCCAAAATATATGTTGTTAGTATTCTACTCATAGTCAATCCTGACATTCTCGATCGCTTATAAATTCGTAATGAATCTCATGTATTCTATCACAGGGGTCCTCTTCCAAGTCCTCTAGAGTTTATATTATCCTTTCCATATTCACATACAGTGTGTCAAAACCTCGTAGTCAATAGCTCTATGGTACATGTGTATTGCATCAATAAATAAAGTAAATCATTTTTTTTCTTTCGCAATAGAAATCATTTAATTTGTCGATGCTTGAGAAATGTCAATAGCGATGCATGATAGCAATGGCAGTAGCAAAAGAACTTTTGAAAATTTAACTTCGTACCTTGGCTTTGGAGTTGGCGTGGCATAGCGGTGGTGGATACGTAGACTCTTTTCATTTATATTAAAAAAACTTTTGTTTATTCATTTATCAGAGTACACACGAAAACTACATGTATCTATTTTGTTGCAAGTCTACAGGAAGGTAGACCCGCTCTGATACCACCTGTAACGCCCCGAAATTTTGAACTATAAAAAGTGTGCAAATATTCATTTTACCGTATATTTTTTTTCCATAAGAAACATGAGAAAGACAACTCGTTGTGGCGAGCCATTAAATTTTCAAAAGAACAATAATTACAGTGGAAGTAATCGCATAAAATAATTTGAATAAATTTGATATCATATAATTCTAAAAGGCCATTTGGCAGTGAAAGAAAACCGCGTACATATTTTTATTTATAAGAGAAAATAGACTTTTAAATATATCTTATTCAAAATTAATAGAACCAGCGGAAGCAAATTATGAAGTGTAGAAAATTCATATATTCATTTATTTATAAGAAAATCGGACATTTACTAATCTATATATATATAATCCCTTTTAGTCTATTTGCATAAATAAACTTAGAAAATCATAATTCATCATTTATTGTCCCAAATCGAAAAATCTTTGAAGTTGAGAATTTTCTCAATACTAATCAATTATCATACAGAGTCTAGCATCGTAGGTAAATACTTAGAAAATAATGATTTGTTTAACAATTTCTTATTCAATTGAAAATTAACATTTAGAAAAGACATCACTCTAGTAGTTGCATAGGAAAATCATAATTCGTATAATCACTTCTTATTAATTTGAAAACAACATTTAGAAAATAAAAAGACTTTACTCCAGTAGTTTCATAGGCCACCCCTTGTCCACCGCCAATAACCATCGCCAACTCTTTAACCTGAAAAATCTGATTATATATGTGGGGTGAGCGACACAGCTCAGTGGAGTATAAATTGTCCAAGCTAAATACACAGATATCTCACATAGACATGCAAATACAATCCAATAGGACATAGCATAGATCTTTTGAAAAACCGTAGACATAGACATGGGTGCACTGCAGGGGTTCCACCTGAGGGATACATCGACCCCGGACCTCTTGAGTCCCTGGCTCAATAGTGCCTAAGCAACTGTACTACACATTCATGCAAAATAATCTAAGCATTTAACAAGGACAATAAAGTTTAGAAAACAAACCCCACCTCGAAACTTTGCTTGAAAAATAGTAGAATGATTTGATTCAATATCCCTATTGAACTTCAGAGCTCGCCGTCCTCGTCACCTAACATGGAAATATATACTTCTTAGTCCTAGAAGTCAAAACTTAAGTATTAACCTCGATATAGGAAGCACTAAAATAACATTCGTGGAAGCTCACAGTATTTTCCTAAGGTTTAGGGTTCAACTTGGTAGGTTTGAACAATACTAAATCTCTGCGCAGTTGGGATCGAATAATATTTTCTCATAAAACATTTACTGCAATTATTCAATATTTTTACAGTAGATAATAAATTCAAAAATAGATATCATATAAAAATTTCATGAAGATTCGAAAGGTTTAGCTATGAGTTTTGAATTTGTGAAACTGAAATTGTTGTAAAACAAAATCATGCACAGCTATGGAAGAAAAATCATATTTAAATAGATATAGCACTATCGGATCTGAAATTTTAACGCCGTATAATGGACGTACCATAGTATAACATATCCAAAAAATAATAATATATTAAATTCGTTAACGTTAGGTTTTGAATTTTATAAACTGAAACTTTTGTCATGGATAAAACTATAACGTCTTGGAAAATAGTTAATATTTAAATAAATATATATTGGAATGATCGGATATTTTACAACAGGGTAGAAAACATTATTATACATAACATATCCAAAATTAATATATTTTTAAGGTCTCTATACATGATTTCTAGAATTTATAAATCAGAAATAGAGTATATTTAAGATTTGGAAAGCTTGAATGCGAATTTCATATAAAATAAAATACAACTCAAAAGTATATAAAATTTTAACTGAATATATTAAACATATGATAACATAACATATTAAAATTTCACGAATTTTGGATATGTATAAGTAGGGTTTTGGAATTTCTAAAACGAAAACAGAGAATAGCATAAATTCTGTCATTTTAGTTTGGAAATTCAATAACTACAAAAGTACGCATCGGATGTGAAGCCCTCGATTTTTTTTATTCGAACATGTACTTATATCACGTATCGTCTTTGTACTATTTGACAATTCTACCGCGTCGCTTTGACGGGTAAATATTAATGATAAATACATTTCATCCTTAAATTCTCTTATTTATTTCTTATGATCATAATCATTTATTAATTTTATTTCACATTTATGATCACTTGGTTGATCATCATTATTATTACTTGTGTATTCATTAGTCACCTTAGAATTTTTGGAGACTATTTATTTTAGAGATTTATACCTTATAGAATTAAGAATTCGATTTAGATTAAGTGATCATGAGACTTATAAGTGATCAAGGAGATCACTAATTATTTTGGAGATTGATATTATTCATCTATTATCACCAATTTGGGACAAAAAAAAAATGGAATTCCCAAAATACCCTTAGGTGGACGGTCATGATGTATTTTTGGTGTAGAAATATCTCCCAACTCTTGTACATGTACACCTTATGTATTCATCTTGTGTATTTTTACACCATTAATTCAAATCTTATACACAATATCTTATACACCAATTCTTTATTATAAACTTACTCAACATGTTGGAGGCTTCCCAACACCCCATGCCAACATTCCTCTCTATCCTTGCAATTTCATCCTCCCATGCAACACCACACTTTGACCAAGGCCTTTGTCCCCATGCTAGAGACAAGTTGGAAGACATAGAATTTGATCAAAAAATTTGTCTCCTTCCCCTCTCCACCTCAATTTTCGTCCATAACACCTTGAGGATCAAAAACATTTGATCAAAATATCATTTTCATCCAACACATTCATAATTCAAGCATTTTCTCCAACTCTCTAAAATCTCCAACATCTCTCTAAGTATATCTTCATCCACTCCTTCATATCTTCAAGAACACTTCTTCATATCTTCAAATCTTCAAACACCATATCTTCAAATCTTCAAACACCATTCCTTCACATCTTCAAATCTTCAAACACCATTCCTTCACATCTTCAAACCTTCAAACAACATATCTTCATATCTTCAAATCTTCAAACACAATTCCTTCACATCTTCAAACATCCTTCACAACTTCAAGAACATCTACTTCATATCATCAAACACTTCTTCTTTCTTCAAATAACTAAACAAAAACAAACATTTTTCCTACTTAAATCATAAAATTCGAACCATCACTACCAAGGTAAGAAATTTTGTTCCTCTTCTTGTCTTGATATCATCTAGCTATCTTCTCTCACTTATTAATGTAAGTTTGGATTTTATTTTTGAGGTTTACATAGAAGACTTGGAAGATACTAAGAGCCTTACCATCACCTTGAAGAGGACTTCAAGACTTGAAGAAAAATTTGAAGAATTTGGACTATAAGGTAAGAAATGGGATTTTTGATACCTTCTTCTTCTTCCCTATTAATTTCAAATTTTAACACCAAAATTATCATTTTGAGGTGGTTAGGGGCTGACCTTGGAGCTTTGGTTAAGAGGTGATTAAGTTCTTAAGAGACTATCAATTTTTGACTACAACTTTCAACTACACAAGGTAAGTGTGGTACCTTTGGCCTATTCCATCTCTTTTTCCCTCCTTAGTTCAAATCTTCATTTTCTAACTCAAAACTCCTTGTATTATTGGACTTAGGGGCTGCCTTAAGTGAGAATTAAAATCCTCAAGGTCTAGTGACACCACTTTACACCAATCAACCGAACAAACAAGGTGGGTGGAAAAATCCTTTCAACTTCTAGGTGTTTTAAATTGAAAATATGCATGTAGTATTTTGTTATTGAGCACTTGAGATATATATTATGTATTGCATGCTATTTTCTTGTATCAAATTGGAAAAATTCTCAAGTGTTGCTCAAAAATGCGATTTATCGAAAAATAGGACATACATGTACACTTTTTTGTTGTAATTGATGAATGCTTGCATGAAATGGATATGTATGTTTATGACTCTTGAAATCTATGTTTTGAATGATTTATAACCTGGACAAGTCGAGTATAATTGATTAAATTTCGATTTTTGGACTTAAAATGCAAAAATGGAAAGTTGGTGGACTTAATTGCAAGAAAATAAAACTTAAGGGACCCCTCTGTAATTTTCGATTTTTGGGACTGAACTCAGGTTCAAAAATTATGTTTTGACATTTTAATAAAGTTTTAAGAGTTTTTAGATAAATAAAATCAACCCTTAAAAGCCCAAGGACTAGATTGTAAAAATTTGAGAAGTTTAAGGGCTAATTTGCATATTTCGAAACTGTACCAGACCCTAATTTAAAATTTGAAATTTTAACTCTTAAGGGACTGGAAATAACATATTTTAAGTATATTCCAAAAATCCAAGTGTTTAGAGCTTGGAAAGTAATTTTATAAAACTTGAGGGACCAAATTGTAAAAGATTAAACTTGAGGACCCAAATGAAATTTCCAGGACTTATGCAGCCCATGCACCTGGAAATACTAATTACCTATAACATAATTATATTTTGGACCCAAGGTTCAAATTTCATAACAAATTGGACCCCTAAAAGCTTTAAAGACAATTATTTCAAAATGGGACAAAAATGAAATTTTCAAAAGTTAAGGGACCTATACTTATGACGTTTTAAAACTGTTTTTGTCCCAATATCCCACTAACCTTAGTGACATTTTCCAACTGGAATCACATTAGAAGCCCTTCTAGTTTGTGAGTTCCGATTATTTTAAACTTAGGGCCCGAAATGACAATTTTAACAATTTTGGGGCCAATGTGAGAATTTTATAAAAACTCCACCTCAAAACTTTAAAAACCTGAATCTCTGAACAATTTAGAGAATTTAGGAACTGACCTCATAATTTTTCAAGGTCGGGACATTTATTTATTTAACTTTTAACCCCAAAAGTATTGGTTTTTACAAAGCGGGGCTAATTGTAATTTTTATTTTTATAAGGACCTAACTCAAATCATTTTATTTTAAAAGAAACAGCCCTGGACCCTCTTACTTTAATATTTTAATTAAAATATTTCATTTTCTTAAAAATCCCTTGACTTATCGGATCGTCTTGACCGATTAATACCCGATCGCGGGGCAACTTCCTCGTCTCGCGATTTCGAATCTATAACGGGACCTATGTTCCTCCTAATCCTTAAGATATCGAAGACTGCTTATCCTCCCGATAATTATCTTCATCCCAATAACTCCACCAACGCCATAACTATCTTGTGCAAAATTTGAGAACTTTTCATGAACTGCTTCCCGAATCAATAATACTCGACTGCCTGGTTGACTACCTGAACGTGTACTTAATTTCTGCTGAGTCAACTTGGTGTGTCGAGCTCACGTCGGAATGGATACGTCGGGGATGGAACCGGCAGCTCGGCCGCTATTCCACTCTCCGCCCCATCGCCCTAATCCCGCAACTAAGGGACGGAGTTTGTCCAAGGGAAGCGGGTCGTAGTACTTGAGGTATAATCATGATTATGACAAACCGAGCCTTGCTAGCTCCACTTCGTGGATTTTGTCTTTGCCTATGGAGCGATAAGGTGACAGGTCTTGGACCATCTTGTTCGGGGAGTTACAAGGAAGAACGAAGGAATCGTTGTCTGATCCACACGATTCCGGAGTTAATCGGACCCGTTTGGTTGGTGCTACAAATCCGTACGCAACCGCTACTTGTATTGCATAGGTTGGCGCTATAAATCCGTACACAACCGCTACTTGTCTTGCATAGGATTGGCGTTACAAATCCGTACGCAATCCTCATGTTTGCTTGGACCATAGTGCCTGCTTGACCATGAACTGTTTTCTTAAACTGTATAAGTATATTACTTAATATATTTATCACGACGCTTGTGGACTGTGTGTGAAATCATGCATCATCTCTCACGCGTTTTCATACAACTAAATTTCTCGCATTAACTAATTATATCGCCACACTTACACACGATCACCCCATCCACTAAGATTTATGTCTCATTCCCTCCTGTTTTCTAACCTTTAGATGAAGAGTACGCTGAAGACACCGAACCTACAGATTGAATCCCTATCAGTGATGTGGAGCAACATTTCCTTTTACTTTTATTTGTTGTTGGACTCCTTCATTTTATTTCTTCTTGGACTGTAAGTTAATTAAGATAATCTTTTGGGTTGTATTCGGATACTGCCAGACCTTAAGATGTAATTTGTACTCGTGGTTATTTTAATTCCGCTGCATTAGACTCTATTTCACTTGGAGTTTTGTATCTTTGGTTTCGACTGTTGATTTATTTCTGTTTAAGTGATTGATCGTTGTCGCGTCACGTTTGGGGTGTGACATCGGATTAGTATGATATTTTAACAAAGACAATAAAAACGTCATGATGAATAACATATTAAAATTTCATAAATTTGAATAGCATAGATTGGGTTTGAAATTTATAAGAAAATTACCTTAGGAGTTGAGAATTAAATAGGGAAGGCAATTGAGGGATCATGGCGTTGAAGAGAAACTTCGTCGAGGTTGTATGGTAGACGATGGGGAGTTTTGTGGTGGCACGAGAGAAAGAGTCGAACGTGTTTTTGGTTTGGTCTCTCTAATGTGGTATAATAAAACCCTAATAACAAAAGAGTCCTAATATAATTACCCTAGCTAGTTTTCCAAACACCTTAGGATTTCTAATGGGCCAAGTAATTGGATAATAAACCCAATAATAATAATAATAATTCACTAATGGGCCATCTAACTAATTAAATATACTTTTTTTTTTTGGGTGTTACAGAGTGTAAGGTTTAGAAGGGGGTTGAATAAACCTTACCAACTTTTCAAATTAGTCCTTTTAAATATTGAGTTAATACTTTACAATTTGTGTCCTTGATGGACTGACTAAGTTAGTTAATCGTGAGTTAGTCACTCAATGCACACTGATCGACCGAGTGTTGATAGAATAACTCGTTGTTTTGACTAAAGACTTAACTCGATTGTGATTTGTTTTCATCGGAAGAAGACTTAACACCCTTGAATTTGGTTAAGTTTGTTTTAATATTTGGTTTTAGCACTCGAGTTGATTATCAATTGGATAGCAAATTTATCACAGATATAAAAATAAGATGCGTAAATTAAAGTCTTTGAAATGTAAATGACACAATAAGTTTTTATAGAGGTTCGAAGATGGGGTAATTCTTCTACTCCTCTCTTCTCCAACTCTTTGGAGGAATCCACTAAGTATTGATCAATATACGAGAATGGTTAACGGTCCGGATACAAGTCTTGATCACACACGGTGACTTGATCCTTTGGGACTCGGTCGGGAGATGCCTTGGTCACACACGGTGCTCGTACGACTTAGCTTCTTCACATGGTAGCCGCTTGCTACTACAGACCCACTTGCTCAAGCTTCTTGGATTTGATCACGAAGCCCTCCAAAAACTTGAGACCGGTTCGACCTTGAACCTTCCTACAATCCTCCGTGGAATGTAGACCCCTTGATTCTTCAAAAATTTCCTCTTCAACTGATTGAAGTTATCTTTCCTTCACAGGTGAGTGTTGGATTGATTTCCTTCGTAATGTAGGCTTGAGGATTGATCTTGAATGATTTGAGAATATTTTTGGTTATAGTTCAAATGTTTTCTTGAATGTTCGTGGTTCAGATAACCAAGGTAACTCCTTCTCAAATAAACTCCTCAGCCTTTTATAGTGATCTTTCAAAAATCTGCCCGTTGAAGAGATAGGCTTATTTTTGAAATTCACTTGTGGTCGTTGGCTTGTCTTGTTGCAGTCCTTGAAATTGCCACTTCCTCGTATGAATGATTCTTTCGACTTTTCGAGTTCGACCCAAGTGCAAAGTGCTTCCCATTGGTTTATTCCTCTTGCACGCTTCCGGGACCGAGCACTTCAAGAAAGGCAAGATATGGAGGTATTACTTGTTTAAGTAATTCTCTTGATTTCGTGCAACGGATCTCTTTCGATTATCTCGACTTGTTGGATTTTCTTAACATCCCCAGGTGACTTTGAGTCATCTTCCAATCATTGGATGACTCTTCCGTCACTTCAACCTTGAGACTTGGCTATCTTGAGTTGACTTGATCGATACTTCACTCACCATCATCTCACCGCACCTTGATCGAGTTCTGTCTTCTCTTCTTTGCCACACTCACCGCCTCACAAGTGAGTCTTCCTTTTGTCTATAGTTGACTTCTTGCATGTTCGGGCATAGCCGACTTGACTCAGCTCGACCAGCCCTATCTATTACAAATGCAATTTACAACAAAAATGGGGTGTCAACTTCTATTCTAAGTTTTACATGGCATTCATCAAAATCTACAAAATAATTTCCCAACAGGGCTCCATATTTAAGTTTTCTAGGTTGTCTTCCTGTTCATTTGAGTTTTCTTCCTTTTCACCCGACTCCTCTTCCGGAGACAATTGTGTCTTGTACACCTCGCCTCCAAGGATGACTGTAACGGGAGTTGCGTTAAACACCACGTACCTTTCACTCAAAAGGGACCTTTGGCTTGGGACTATGGCTGGAACTGGAAACGTCGATAACGTTATGACCTTCCGGAGTCACTTCTCTTTTAGATGGGGGATCTTCAACTTTAACTTCCATGCTATAATCTCGGTTCTGGCTATCATCAGCGGAACCGGACATGTTTTTTCGAAAAAGAATGAAAAGAAAGAAAGAAAGCAAATATTTTATAGATTACCTAATTATCCTTGAGTCTCCTCTCTCAAAGACGACCTGAAAGCTTCTGCTCGGCCTCTGCAATAGCTGGTATGTTTGGAATGAATGCGAAAGTAGAAAATGAAGGGGAAAAGCCATATTTATAGGTTAACTTCTCTCGAAAGTCACGCACTTTTGATTGAAAGAGACGCGTCTTTTCAAATTTCAAAAAGCCGAGTAACTATCACGTCTCCCTGGTTCTGCGCCACGATGGTCCACGAAAGTTGCCACGTGTTTGTCATCATGGGGTCCACCATGCGCCATTTGAGGCATTAATGGTCAGTTGACAACTGTCAGCATTTTAAAAAACCGTTTGACCTCTCTCTCTCTCTCTCTCTCTCTCTCTCTCTCTCTCCAACTAAAGTCCAAAACCATTTCAAAATCTTCTTCTCGACATTGAACTTGGGGGTCATTGATGATACCCGAGCCTAGTTGGAAGAAAATACATCCTCGTGGTCGTTCAAGTGATGATGACATAAGCCGTCCAAGATGACGTGGAGTGACTAGATGAGTGGACCGGGCCGAGATGACCGAGCCGAGCCCAAGCTACTATAACAAAAACAATTCAAGTGAGTGCTCCACTCAATATTTTTCCACTAAGTGGATCCAGTTCACCGGTGGCAGACCAATGTGCCATCTGTCAACAAGTCAACGAGACAAATCAACAAATGTCTCTCAACACATGGCCACCATACGCCCCATGCACATGAGGAAGAGGACAAGTGTCCCATTATTATCTTAGATATAATGATTATTAGGCCACTAATTGTATTAGTATAAATAGATCTCATTTATTAGGAAAAAGACAAGAGAAAACCACGATATAACTTGTATAATTCGAATTTACGGTGCGAAGCCGACCAGAAAAAGCCAGCTCGACATTGTTAATGAAAAAGCAGAATTAGCCATCTAATATTATTTTCAGGTGCTTAGTTTTAATTTCCAAGTCATATATTCCAAGTGTTGTTTTTTTGTTGATCGAAAAAGAGCACCAACACTATGTATCACGAGATATATTTAGCAAGACTACAACATCTATGACATTATGATTTTATGACAAAATTCTTTGAAGACAATTCCTTTTCGTTTTTAAGGAGATTCTATTTTCAATTGTTACTATTTAAAAACTCTGGAAAATATATAACTACTATACCATTTTCGGGAATGTTATAAAATAAAAATATTAAAGACTTGTATAGTCAATATAGAAACACAATTAATTGAAATACAATTCTATTTTTACACAATAATTTTAAATTAAGAACTGGTGAATTTATGAAATAAAACTAACAATAATATCAAATAGGTTCTTTTTTTTTTGGTTAATTCTTGCCCTAGGAGCACAGCTCATTGGTTTGATCAATTCAATATAAGTGTTTGGAAGCAGCTGTGTGGAATTTCGAATATAGTTGGACGCATGGGTAGGGTTGTAAACGAACAGAGCTTTCGACAAAAAGCTCGCGAACGAGCTCGGTTAGCGTTCGTTTATGTTCGTTTATTAAGTTTAATGAACGTAAACGAACAAGAAAATTTGTCCGTTTATGTTCGTGAACTGTTCACGAACATGTTCATTTAGTGTTCATTTGATGTTTGTTTATTATTCATTTTTTATTTATTAATTATACATTTACTACTTAATATTCATTACTTTATTATGAAAACTAAGCTTATTTTAGTTTAAAATTACAACCTATTTACATTTGCAATCATCATAATGTTCATTTATTTTGAGTTGAGTGTTCATGAACAAGGTGTATTTAACTTTTTATACACATGTTCATATAGTTGCTAATGAACAATTAATGATCATGTTCGTGAACCGTTCGTGAACATGTTCGATTATTAAACAAACAAACACAAACATCCTTTTAAAATAAACGAACGAACACGAACAACACTCGTTCGTTCGGGCTCGGTTCGTTTACAGCCCTACGCATGGGCACCATTTGGTTGGGATCCCCAGTGGCGGGGCAGTGGGGTTGGTGAGGTCTAGGAGTGTTAGGTGGAGCCTTAAATTGTAATGTCGATGTTCAAGAGTAGTTAAGTGGAGTCAGTGGCGGATCCAGGAATTAGTAATAGGGTGAACTAAGAAATAAAAATTTTATTAAGAAAATTATTGTCTATATAAAGAGCGAAAGAGAACAAAAATTATATATATAACAAATTGTTACAAAACTAAATTATTTTTCAATAAAGAGTATAAACTACTTCATAGGAGAAAAATATAGTGGTATTTTTATATTACCAATCACATAGACATTATATTCTTAATATTATTTGTTTTCTTGTCACAAAATAACAAGAAGTCAGTAACTAAATAAAAAAGAGTTAAAAAAAAATAGATAACCATTTAATTTCATACTTGATGATGATACTTAGGGGTGACAAATAATTTGTGTCGTCCGGATATATAATAACTCAACAAGATAAGCTCAAGTTCGTACACTACAAAATAACCTTATTGGGCCTAAAATTTAAATACAAATAAAACACGCTAAAAACACGGAAAACATGGTACAATACGATAGACATAATAAGCAAAACTGTTAAATTGATTTAGTTAGGACCGTTAGGCCATTAACTAATAAAACATATGATTTCCTTAATATATTTGATACCTTAATAACGTTCTAATAAATTACCAATACAAATAATTAAGTACAGTTTAAAATAATGACATGATAAGTCTGCAAATGATTAATAAATATCACACAAGTAGTCCAAAAATTACAAATATATTAAATATAGCATCAATCTCATGATAACACAAAAGTTTTACATCATCCATTCTTGATTTTTAACTTGAGTTTAGATTTTGGGTGGACTTGGGTTTTGCATTAAATTTTGAGGTGGGCTAATTTTGAATATTATAGTATTTATAATACTAAAATAGAATTTTTAAAAAGTTGAACTGGGCTCAAGCCCAGTGCCTGAGTAGAGTCTTATGTTGTGATGCCTAGAACCTTTATTTAAAAAAAAACAAAACTCTTCCCTTTTTAGTGGCTGCGAAGGTGTCAAGGGCGTAGCCAAGGGGGGACCTCCCCGGCCCCTCGCGCACCCCAATTTTTTTTTGTCTCGGTTTTTATATATATGAAAAAAAATTATATATTTTTTAAGGAAAAAAATAGTTGAGCTAGGGGGAAAAAAAATTGGTAGGGGGTAAGTGGTGACCATGGGGGGCTGGCTACGCCCCGTGGAAGGTATTATTTAGGGATGACAATGGGATGAATCTAGGGCGGGTTTTTAACCAAAATCGGAACCCACCCTGCCAAAGAAAGATGAGACATGGGACCCGACCCATCCCGCTTTAAGACCCATCTTGCTCGCCTTGCATTAGATCAACCCACAACCCAACGGGTCCAACCCGTTAGACCCATTATATGAATTGAACTTGTATATCGTATGACTGAATTATTGATTGATGGTTTATTCCGTGTATTTTTCCTTATTTAATTTGATCTTGAATGGAGAAATTGTTGAAAAAATTATGGAAATTACAACCAAGGCAATTTACAATAGGCACCCATCACAAATCATTCTTTTAGTCTCTTTTATTGCACTTCTGCTTCTTCCCCTATCCATTCTCTCCGCTCTCACCAATTAGAGATGTTAAACGGGCGTGCCCGGCTGGCCTAGACCGTTTAAATCGAAAAAAAAAAGGGTTAGGGCCAAATTATTTTGGCCCAGATCATTTAGCCCGAGGCCCATTAGGGCTAGCCCGTAA
Organism: Rehmannia glutinosa; assembly: GCA_016081115.2. NCBI lineage: Eukaryota > Viridiplantae > Streptophyta > Magnoliopsida > Lamiales > Orobanchaceae > Rehmannia > Rehmannia glutinosa. The sequence continues at coordinate 14,529,216 of CM071930.1, read as the reverse complement.
ATTAACCGGGCTAGCCCGCTAGCCGCCAATTGTGTGGTTTTTTTTAAATAAATATAATTCTAATATTATAAATCTATTTTATTATATATTACCTATTACTAAATAGATTTTTTCAAGCTCACCTCTAGGCTCTACTCGTCTTTAATATGTTTAAATGTATAATTCTTAAACTATGACTCATAGTCATATGAATATTTTTTTTTAAAAGGTATTATTGTTTTCATTTTATATGGGTATATATTATATAATGCTATCTTTTATTATTATAGTTTTATTTTAAAATTTTAGACTATGGGATATTTAAATTTATAATTTATTAATGCAATATAATTATAAACTATCATCATCATCATCAACTGCACCTTATCACACTATGTGGGGTCGGTGGTGTGAAGTTTATAGTGTCAATTAATTGTCTAAATTAGTTAACACTACAAATTCACACAAAAAGCAAAGTGGCAAAGTTTTTATTTGGATGCCCTTCGACGCAACCTTCATACGAAGGAGAAATGAGATGAAATTCCAAAACCATCAAGATCATAGGTTTTCCACTTGCATGGAAAAAATACGATGAGCGGCGATAAGTTGAGATAGTTGCTCTAGTCATGTTCCATTACATGATTGATATTGTAAAATCAACATGTAGGTCATGGAACATGACCAAATATAATTATAAACTATGCAAGATTTTTTTTATAATGAATACATTAACTTAATATGTTAAACTTAAATATTATATATGTTCGAGTTTAAATTTTAAATTTAAATATATAATTTTTTATTTTTTTGACTTATAGCCCGATAGTAGCCCATTTAGACCGAAGCCCGCTAGGGTTAGGGTTAGGTTCACAATATACTAGCTCGTTTAATAGTGACTCATTTAGCCCAAAACCCATAAAGGCTGGCCCTGTAGGGCTAGGACCAGCTCGTTTAACATCTATATCACCAATCACTAGAGAAAGGAAGCATGGGTGTCACCCGGGAAAGGAAGCGTGAGAAAGGGAAGATGATAACTTTTATAAGCACCCATCTCAACATTAAAAAACTCCATAAATCTTAGAATTCAAGACTCCACCAAGTAAATATATATACTATAAATATACGTGAGGTCAGACATACCAGATTACTCCGCCCGAATAATGGATGCCACGACTCTAAAAAATTAAGTAATAAGAAAACTATCCAAATAACAATCGAAAGTACCGGATATTCTAAAAGAATAACTAATTTAAGATCGTGTTCTAAAAATCGCTAGTCTTTAGTTGGGGCAGAAGCAGGGGCCTAGCATGGGCGGGGTTAGGCGGGACCTGAGCGAGATTAGACGGGACCTAATTGAAAAAATAACATAAGCAGACAAGAAAGACCTAGTGCCTAGGGTGGGACTAATCGGAGTTAGGCGAGGTCTTTTAGAATAGTGTTCAAGATGACAAATGAAATTTGGGGTGAGTTCTTTTCTTTTTCTTTTTCTTTTTCTTTTTTGTCCTTTGCTACATAAGAGCGGTTTGAAAACCGCTTAAACAATAACGGCGCCACTCCTAAAATATCTTCTTGGAGCAAACTCAAATTTTCCTCTAGTCGCTGAAGAACTTTTGTAACATCAAAATGTCTTCCATATGCTCAATTAGCCATACAATGTTAGATACTTTCATAATTTATTTTGTGACAAAAAATTTGCCGACCTCGACATATGTTTGCCTCTTCGAAATAATGATCGACCTACCCCGTCAAGTCATGGGGGTCGAGAGGGCAACGCAACTTCTTGCTTGGTAGGCTCCCCAATTAAGCTCAGAACAGTCTCGATTTGCAATTAAGATCTCCTATTCCATTTTATGTTTCATCTTATACTCCTATATGAATGGTGTGAATGTCACGTGTAAGAAAAAATAACGTCATTATGCACACGTGACATGTATTGATGATATCATTAAAACAGAAAATGAATCACTAAATGGAATAGATGATCTCAATTGCTCAATTTGTCCTCGTGCTGAACTAATTGAGTTTTATTTTTCAAGTTTACACCGATAATTCCATGATAGTTTCCCTCTTTTCACATTCTTGTTTTGCAAGGGACACCAAACCTTAAACAGTTAAACTTTAACCATTTCATAGATTCACCCCCATCACCCTTTATTTTGCAATATAAAAAAGGGATAATTACAATAAGTACCCTTGAAGTTTGATCTAATTACGAAAAAACCAAACTAACTTTCAAAAATTACAAGAAATACCCTTATTGTTTGATTCATTGTTAAAGTTAAGGAGTAAACTATAATATTTTTATAAATATGGAGGGAGACTTTGAATGTTTTTCTTTTTGCTTATGAAGGGGGTGAATGTTAAACAAAATAAAATTTCAGGGGTATTTTTTGTAATTTTGAAAGTTAGCTGGGTTTTTTTGTAATTAGGTCAAACCTCAAGGATACTTTTTGTAATTAACCCTATAAAAATTTGAGCAATTTACATTTTCTCCGTCATATAGTAAATGACAAATGGGCAATGAGAGAAATAACACCATATGCAAATACTTTGGGCAGGAATAGAATGGGAAAAATAGCCAAAGAAAATGTATGAATCAAATTTATAGTGAATAGACGAGTACAATATACAGAAGGAAGAGAGCCAATACAGACACAATTTATTACACTCAAATCAATCAGGAAAATATAAAAAAAACATGTACATGTTGAAACCAATCAAAAAAAAAAAAAAGAATGAACAAGCAGACAAGACCAAAAAATGAAAACAACGAAAAACAATCGAAAATTTTATGCAGGATTCTTGGCTCGCAATCAAGAAACAAAAGGGGAATACCGATTCCAGAATGAGACGGTCAAGCTGACATAAAAACAAATTAATAAAAAGGAATAATTACAAAAACTACCCCCAAAGTTTGGGGTAATTACAAAAAAACCCAGAGAAGTTTCAAAAAGTTTCAAAAATTACAGAACTACCCTGATGTTTGATTTTGTCTTAATTTGAAGAGGTTAACTATCATTTTTTTATAAATGTAAGGAGGCTTTTCGAAAAAATTCTTATGAAGGGGGGAAATGTAAGACGGAATCAAACATCAAAGGGTTTTTTGTAATTTTATAATTTCTTTGGGTTTTTTGTAATTTCATAATTTCTTTGGGTTTTTTGTAATTACCTCAAACCTCAAAGGTAACTTTTGTAATTATCCCTAAAAATGGAGTGTGAATTCCTCTATAAGGCCTCATATGTGGTCAGCCCCGAGCTAGCCGCTTGACTATAGCGGCCATGTACTTGCCTTGATGCTCTGCAAGGGCCAGCTCCGTTTCACTTGGTTCCCTTGTGCCGTCACCTGCAAAGACTCCAGCACCGTATGGAGAACCCCCTCTGATGGAATCCATTTTGAACATACCGGCTCCAAAAGTGTACCCAATCGGAACAAAAAGCATTCCATGATGAGCTAATTGAGTGATTGCCGTCCACCTGCATCAGAGAACGTGTTGAGTTGGAGAATGGGATTTCAGTTTCAACCGATGGTAGAAATTTCATAATCTCGAGTCCTCTGCTAGCTTGGTAATTAATCAGACGCGCTTATAGCACAATTAATCCTACAAAAAGGCACAAATTGGCACACACACACACACATTATCACGACACTCAGATTCTAAGTTTTTGCATGGTTTCAGAGTCCACGAACGACCTTTGGTGAAAGAGAAACTTATGATGTAAGAAGTAAGCAAGTTATTGCATAATAAACGAACTCATAAATGGCACATCTTCCATTATTAAGGTTGTCATTTAGACGAGAATTTCCAGAAGAAATATCTCAGGTCAATCACAGTAAATATCAAACTATGGCAAATGACAAATACTAAGTACTTGGTAGATTTAATAAATCCAGTTCAGCAACCGAGGATAAAATTTTCAATCCAACTATCGCACCAGCTAAAATAAAAGGGATATTAAAATTTCCAATCAATCACCCAAGCTGCCAAGCACCAATTTCATTGTCAGGTTTCTTCGTTATCCCCAAACAAACCTTAACCAAATCAATGGAATCAAACCAAAAAAAAACAAAATTAGAGAATGAATAACAGAATTATATAGAAATATATCTTAACCTATCCCAGCCAATCAATGAATGAACCAAAAATGTGAAAACTATAATAGTAATGAAGAGCAACACCAGAATGCATCTCCAATGATGGGGAGTTCATACATACATTTTAAGATTCTAGAAGCCTCATCATTTCACTAATTCCATAATTTGATATTTTATTTTCCTTTACTTGACATGAGTTTTGAGAGCTTACCTTATTATTAGAGAAAAGTTGAACCCTAGTTTAGCAGTTCTCACCCGAATCTAGGATAAAGAGGTTGTAGCCTCACAGGAAATACGTGAATGCTGAAACATAAATAGTGGATGAAAAACCCCACTTCATCCTTCAAGCTCCTTAACCTATCCATCTTCCTACCTGATTCTACTTCTGTTTCTCTTAAAAGAAGCTGAAATTACAAGAAGCAATAAGCAAGGTTGGGGTTGCTTGTTGTTTTTAGTAGCATTTAAGTAGAAACTTCAAAGTTGTTTAGACGCTTATATCCCCAGTTGCTTTTGCAAAAATGGGATACGGCATATAAGCACAACACATTTTTAACTAAGGGGCATTTCGAACTTATGGTATTAAAAAGCAAGGAAACGTAAAGTTACAAAATCTATTCTACAAAACACTCATTTTTAACTTATTCTCACTTTCCAATACCCGTAAGCATTCTCAACTTTTTCCTCTTTTGCTACTTCTCCAATTTTCTTTAAATTCATCAGTTTTAACAAGCTCAACTTTTCACTAACAGAGCCAATACGCCTACACATTCAAATTGAAGCATGCTTTTCCATCATAGAATCCATGATGTGTTCCAAATGAAACTTGGTGAAAAGAGGAGGATTTTGCCATGGAGAAGATTCGAGCTTGTTCTAATCCTCTTCAAATACAATCACCTCACTCTCCAGCTTTCTCTTTTTTCTTCTGTCATCCTCTCCATGCAATTAAATCTCGAACTATCTCATTCAATGACATAAGACCCATGTTTAAAATTAGAGATAAGAAAAACCTTGTACACTGTGCTCGTTGTGGATGTTCGTATACGTAGTAAAGTTTAGCCTACAGACTTGTACGTCAGGAGCCAGTAATTAGTTCCATGATTTTGCCATAAGAATTCATGAATTCAATTTAATAATGGTACAACAAAAATAAACATCTGAAACACCACCATAATTAGCATCTTATTTAAACTACATTACTTAAGAGCAAATATTTTTGCAAAAATCATAATTGTAAACCAGAACACACAAACATTGCACACAAAGTTACTGCTCTATGCTACATATAGCATCTCAATTCCCATTTCCCAACATTCGTAATGATTAAAACCGTCTATCAAAGGCCAATTGTCCCAGCACAAAATCACATATAAATGAAAACCAAACACGTCCCAATTCAATTTATCAAAAACGTAGTTGAAAAACATATACATATTAGTAAGGGGCTTACGCAGTGGTCTCTTGGCCGCCGCCTTGAGTCCCGGTGCTAACAAAGAACCCCGCAGGCTTGCCGGCGAGCTTCTGCTCCCTCCACAACTGCCCCGTCGAATCAAAGAACGCCTTCATCTGAGCCGCCATACACCCGTACCTAGTGGGAAACCCGAACAGAAACCCGTCAGCGCCCGCCAAATCCCCGGGTGACCCGATCACAGGAATCGAATCGTCCTTCGGCGGGGCCCGCATTTTGTCGAGGACTTCGTCGGGCAGCGTCTCGGGCACCCGATACAGCACGGCCTCGACGCCGTCCACGCTGTCGGCTCCCAGCTTCATCCGCCGGGCGAGACCCTCCACGTGGCCGTACATCGAGTAGAACACTATCAAGAGTTTGAGATTCCGAGAGGGTTCGGAGAGAATTGGGACAACAGCTTCATCACCGGCGGCGTCCTTGATGGTGACGGGTGGGGTGGATTCAGGAAGGCCGTCCTCGTCCTCGGCGGCGGTGGAGGAGACGGCGGCGGTGGTGGGTATGGGGTGTTTTTTCTTGCTAGGGACACAGCCCCCACCTTTTCCCATCAATTTTTGCTGAATTAAATAAAAAATTGGGAAAATGGGAGTGGCAGATTACAGAAGAGCTGAAATTTGTGGTGGCGGAGAGGGTTTTTGAGATGGAGGTTTCGTGAATGAGGGGCGACTGGCAAGTGACCAATACCGACTGCGATTTTGGAACTTTGGTTTGGTGGAAGTGTCAAACGGTGTCGTTTGCCTGCAGTAATTGGGGACTTGGGGAATGTTTCCCTTTTGGCTTTTGGGATACTAGTAAAAGTGTGAAACTAATTTTGGTACTACTTTTTAATATAAAAAAATTGAAAAATAATACTTCGAAATTTATTATTATCAAAGTAAATGTAGTATAATTTTACCACCAGCCTTCTTGTTCAAGTGGTATTATAATCTGTAGTTAAAAACGGGATGGAAAAAGTTTGTTATTAAGTACGTACGAGTATATTATGAATATTTTCTGAAAGTTACGGTGAAAAAATCGGCAAACAATACGGTAATATATTAATATACGGATCTGTAGAAATATGGATTTAATACAAGTATAATATAATTGTTCGGGAATACTAATACGGAAATATATTAATATATGGATTTGTAGATGTGTGGATTTAATACGAATATAATATAATTGTTCGCGAGTAATAATACGGCTTATTTTAACATTATATTTACATAGATTGTAGTTCATACTTATGTTTAGATGATATTAAAATTAATTTTAGATACTTTATTAATTTACTTTAAATTATAACACAAATTAAAAATAATTATTTAATAATAGTTAGCGAGTTTTTAAGTGAATTGTATTTATACTTAGATTATATAAAAATTAATATATAGTTTTTTAATATATTAAATTATAACTTAACATAAATTCAAGATAATTATTTAATAATAATTAATATATCTATATATTATTAATATTGTTATTTATTATTTTATAATATTGTAATTATACTTATAAATAATTTTTGAATAATTTTTTGATTTATTTAAATATTATAAAAATATTAAAATGAAGTTTTATTAAGCCAAGTATTATACGGATAACTATAATACGAGTATTAAACGTTTTATTTGAAAAGTACGGAGTATTTAACGACGTTTTAGAATGTGTACGGGAAACGGAAGTATTTTTTAATTATTCGTATGTACGGGTACTATACAGGTATGATATGTTAGTCCAAGTGGCTACGATAATCTAGAGGGGGTAAATAGATTATGCCGATTTTTCCGATTTGGCCCTCTTTTTCGAATGTGAAAATAATAGCAAGATTGAAAATGCGGGAAAATAAACAACACTCGATGATTTAGAGAAGTTCAACTCACCTAGGGCCTAATCTTCTACCACCCCGGTATATTCGAAGTGGATTTCGAAAAAGAAAAAGAAATGTTATTAATAGCACCAAACTATTACACCTTTACCTTCACCTTTGAAGAGTACCACACTTTTCTTACAACACCACCAAGAAGATTACCACAATCTTCTTACTTGTGAAAAGTACTACACTCTTCAACACCTAAAATCACCCAAGTGTGTTCTTACCACAAGAACACTAACAAGGTTATCTTGCTTTGGATGATGGAAACAAATTCAAGATTACAACTCGATATGAAAGTATACAACTTTAAAGTGCAAGTGTAATCAAGAATAAAGCCTAGTACTCAAGATGTGCAAGTGAAAGACTTAGGCTAAATACAACAAGAATATGAAAGTGAAGAACAAGAATTTTGCTTGTGTTTGTATTGCTTGTGTTGTTGTATCTTGTTGCTTTAATCCTTCATCTATTTATAGGAGAGGTCTTGGATTTGATTTTCAGAAATAGGCTCCTCCTTGGAGATTGAAATCTACAAAAAAAAATGCAAATTAAATCAAGATTATAAATTGTTAGAAATCAATCCCTTAAAATCATGAAAAATTGTCACGCTCAACGGATAGTTTGCTGATAAAATATTTGGTCGACCGGTTGAACAGAAAGAAGGAATTCAAATTGTACATGAAAAATACCATGTTGGACCGATCCAGGGGATGCTCGACCAGTCGGCCCCTTGTTCGACCGATCCAACAACCTAGAAATTGAATACAGGGAGATTGGCCAAAAACGAATCATCCTGCAGGCACCCGGTCAGGGTCGACCTCCTGGATTTTTTGTACGTCCCGTTTCTATTTTGGGAATCAAACTTTCAGGCATGGGTTGCCCTCTAGAGCGACCGGTTGAACACGAAACAGAAGTGTTGCCCAATTTTTGTCAAAAATAAACTTCAAGAAATACTCCGAAAAATTAGTAAAAATATTTTAAATCATTTGGGAGTATTTGGACAAAATTTAGGGACATTCTTTTGGTGGAAAACTCAGTTAAATAAAATCATCAAAATTACGATAAAAATATTTATCTAACAAACTCCCCCTTTTTAATGATTATAAACCAAAATAATTTTAAGAGGTCGATTTTGAAAACAAAACACGTTTTTTTCAGTCTAAAACAACTATCCACTTTGAGCGACACTTTTCATGCATAAGAATCATAAGGATGAAAGTAAATATTTTCAAAATATTTTGTAAAAGCTCCCCCTATCAACATGCACAACAAGCGTAATTATAGAAGCAAGCATTTAAAAGCTAAAAGCTCAGCTTTTACGATTGAGTTATGATATCAAGAGCTTAGAAGCTCCCCCTGCCAAAAAAAAATCATTAGTCATGAATAAAAGTCCATAATCCATCCATTGGATTAAGTTATATCCTCAGCTTTTGGCTTTTTCATCCATAACTTATAGCTTTTTTCGCGAGCTTTTTCTAGCTTCTTTAGCGTATGAGCTTATTTTATGTTTCTACCCCTTTGGAATCATCAAAAGGAATGTAAGCACGATAAAAACATCATATAATCATATCAAAGTGCGCAATTTAACCGATTTATCGAGCTTTTGAAAACAAAGCTTACAATTAAATAAAAAGGGAAAAGTCGATACGATGATTTGTAAAAGCTCATTTGAGTGGCAAAAACATGATCTCCATAAACTTATAAGACTTTTGAAATCGAGAGAATCATGTTAGGAATAAAATATTCTTTGAAGCATTTTGTCGAACACTTGGCGTGCGTAGAATAAAAACGAAGATATATATAACGCTTGCAAATGTAATCAAGCATAAAATTTCATCACCAAATGCAATTCTAGAAATATCATTCATCAACAATCATTATACCCAACACAATTTTACAAGAATTTCGTCAAAATATCAACATATATGCATTTTCTCAAGGGTTCAGCCCAATTGAGATTAAAAGGGCATTAATCTTACCAATCAATCGGTGAAGTCGAGCAATAATGATGATATATCAACACTATAAGTCCAAAAGTATAGAGTTTACAAAAAAAAATCATTTTGGTTGAATTATGTGTGAAATTTGCAAAGGGGTCGAAAATAGAATAGAAACCGTGTGAAATGACGAAGTCTGGGACATAAACAATTTTAACCAAAAATCCTCGATGGTAGACCAGTCGAAGGAGAGGCCGATGGGTCCAGGCTGAGGTCGACCGGTCGACCTCTCTTCATCCGGTGCCTGGAGCAATTTTTTGAGCCTCTGTCCCATGATTTTTCATCCCTAAGTTTTAAAAACGCGCAAAATGCAAACATAAACCTTATTCGATATGCATTATGCCTAAACGAGCTCGAATTGAAGCAAAAGACTCGGCAGTTAGCGATTTTGTAAGAATATCCGCGAGTTGATCTTGAGACGGAACAAAACACATCTCAATTTTTCGTTTGGAAATGCAATCCCTTAGAAAATAATGACGAACCTCAATATGTTTAGTACGGTTATGATGAATCGGATTTTGAGAAATATTTATAGTGGACGTGTTATCACAAAAAATAGGGACATTTTCAAAAGAACATTTGTAGTCAACTTTGTTTCATCCAAAGCAATTGAGTACAACAAAAAGCCGCAGAAATGTATTCGGCTTTGGCCGTTGATAAGGAAACACAATTTTGCTTTTTCGAAAACCAAGATACGAGGCAATCGCCTAAAAATTGACATGATCCGGAGGTGCTTTTGTGATCATTAATATTTCCCGCATAATTCGAATCACTATATCCTTTAAGAGAAATTTTTTCATTCTTTGGATAAAACAAGCCATATGATATGGTGCCTTTTAAATATCGAAAAATTCTTTTAACAGCACTCATATGAGATTCTTTGGGATTTCTTTGAAAATGAGCACATAGGCATACGGCATGAAGAATATCGGGTCTACTTGTGGTTAAATAAAGTAAACTACCAATCATACCTCGATATTTTGATTCATCAACCAACTTGCCTTTTTCATCCTTGTCGAGCTTGATATTGGTTGCCATACGAGTAGTAACGGTTTTTACTTCTTCGATTCCGAACTTCTTTAGAAGTTCTTTGGTATACTTTGATTGTGATATGTATATACCTTCTTGACATTGCTTAATTTGGAGTCCAAGGAAGAAATTGAGCTCCCCCATCATTTCGAATTCACCTTGCATTAACTTAGAAAATTTCTTGCAAAGGGAATCATTAGTAGCACCAACAATAATATCATCAACATAAATTTGAACTAGTAAGCAATATTGCCCTTTTTCAAAAACAAAGCGAGTAGTATCAACTTTACCTCTTGTAAATCCATTTTGCAACAGAAAAGAGCTAAGTCTATCATACCATGCTCGGGGTGCTTGTTTTAAACCATATAAGGTCTTTTAAGTTTGTAAACATCGTTTGGCCTAGAAAAATTTTCAAACCCCAAGGGTTGTTTTACATAGACTTCTTCTTGAATAAAACCATTTAGAAACGCGGATTTAACATCCATTTGGTAAAGCTTGAAATTTTTAAAATAAGAATAGGCAAGTAAAATACGAATGGCTTCTAAACGTGCAACATGTGCAAAAGTTTCATCATAATCAATATCTTCTTCTTGACAATACCCTTGAGCCACTAGCCTTGCTTTATTTCGAACAATGTTGCCTTGGTCATCGAGTTTGTTTCAGAATACTTATTTTGTACCAATAATTATTTGTGATGGAGAACAAAGTACCAATTCTCAAACATCATTCCTTTCAAATTGATTCAACTCCTCTTGCATTTCTAAAAACCAGTCTCATCTTCAATTGCTTCCTTTGCATTTTTAGGCTCCTTTTGAGAGATAAGAGCTTTCTCGGCAAATTTTCTTCTAGTCATTACCTTGTCTAGAGGGTCCCCAATTATGAGATCTTTTGGATGATCTCCTTTGAATTTTAAAGCAACGGGGAGATCCGAATTATCACATTTTTCTTCTTGAGAAAAATTTGAAGTTGACGGTTGATCACTTGATGTAGAAGGTTGATCATTTTGAGTATCAATTTGAATAATAGGTTCAACATCATCTTCCTCATCACTTTCATCATTTGGTATCCTTTTAATACCCGAAGCTTCATTGAATTTGACATGAATAGATTCTTCAACTAACATGCTAGTCTTATTATAAACCCGATATGCTTTGCTCTTAGTAGAGTACCCCATAAATATTCCTTCATCGGTCTTAGGGTCAAGTTTGTCCAATTGATCATTAGTATTCAAAATAAAACACTTACACCTAAATATTTTGAAATAGCTAATATTTGGAGTTCTTCCTTTCCAAAGCTCATATGGTGTTTTATTCAACTTAGGACAAAGGTAAACACGATTAATAACATAGCAAGCGGTACTTACGGCTTCGGCCCAAAAATATTTTGGAAGAGAAAATCATTGAGCATTGACCGACTCATTTCTTGAAGAATCCGATTCTTCCTTTCAGCTACTCCATTTTGTTGTGGTATTCTTGGAGCCGAAAAATTGTGTGCATATCCGTTAGTTTCACACAAGATTCTAAATTCACCATCAAATTCACTGCCTCGATCGCTTCGAATAGACTTACTGGTATCTTCCTTTTTATTTTCAATAAGTCTACAGAACTTAGCAAACTCAATAACGACATCGCTTTTATTAGCAAGAATAATAGCCCAAATATATCTAGAATAATCATCGACTATAACGAAAGTGTAATGTTTTCCACTTAGACTAGTCGTACCAATATCCCCATACAAATCAAGATGAAGTAATTGTAGAGGCTTGGTTGTGGAGATTTTATTTTTGGGCTTAAAACTACTTTTAACTAATTTGTTCTTTTAACAAATGTCACATAAGCCAAGATTTTCAAAACTCAATTTGGATAGTCCTTTTACATGTTGGTTTTTGTAGATATTTTGCAAATTTATGTATCCAACATGTCTAAGTTGTCTATGCCATAAACTAGTTAAATCATTATTGGCGACAAGACAAGAAACATTTTGACTAACCAAATCACTTGTACAAATTTTGTAATGATTGCCTTTTCTATTTGCTTCACAAATAATTTTATCATTTTTAAGAATAAGATATTTTTCTTTATTGAAAATAACATCATAATTTGAATCACAAAGTTGACTAACACTTATCAAATTAAACTTAAGCCCTTCAACTAAAGGAACATTACTAAGAGAGAAATAAGAATTACCAATTTCTCCATTTCCAAGAATTCTTCCTTTGCTATTCCCGAACATTCCATGCCTTCTTCTTGGAGCTTGATGTTGGTAAAAAGTTCTCTCCTTTCGGTCATATGGCGTGAACTCCCGCTGTCCACGAGCCATTTTGAATCTTCCATTATGGTTATAGCCCCTAGCACCTACAAATGAATCATTTTTAGGTACCCTATAATTTTGGGGTCCATGGGGGTTAGTTTTGAGACCTTTGGGTCTCCAAAAATAGCTAAAGTTGTTTTTCAATTTACAATCATTAGCATAGTATCCATTTTTACCACAATAAAAACAAATAAGATTATTAGAACTACTAGCACGTATGAAAGTCGGACCTTGGTCATTTTTCTTAGAAGCATTTTGAAAAAGTTTATAACCAAGTCCTAATTTAGAATGTTCACTCCTTTGTGCATCAAGAATTTTTGTAACTTTATCCGTGCTTAAATTAAAATGATGCACATCCTTTTTCAAATTTTCAATTTCTTTTGTAAGCATTTGTTTTTCGAAATCAAGAGCATGCATTTTTGTAATAGTAATAGCATGGGCACGATCAAGAGATTCATAAGAAGTAAATAATTTTTCTTTCTCCAATTTGAGCTCTTTAAACTCCTTTTTCAAAAGTTTGTATTTACATAACATATCTCTAAATTCATTTTGGAACTCATCACAATCACTTTGCAATTCATCAACTAAAGAAGAAGATGAAGAATTAGAGCGTACCTCATTGTTTTCATCGTCTATAGCCATAAGACCATGTTCAGCTTCTTCATCCTCGTCGGATGTGGCAAGTAGCTCATTCCAAGTTTTTTCTTCGATATTAGAGCTTTCTTCTTGGGAAAAAAGTTTTTCTTCTTTTGCTCCTCCTCCGCTAATTTCGGGCAGTTGGCTATGTAGTGCCCGATTTCCCGTATTTGAAACACGAGTTGTCTCCTAATTTTCTTGCCTTATTTTTATTCACAAATTTGGCAAATTTTCGAACAAGAGCGGCCCTCTCCTCATCATCTTCGTCACTAGCATAATATGAAATATTAGAAGAAGATGCTAAACTTTTAGGAATAATTTGCATACCCGATTGAGAGGTATATGGTTTGGAATTTTTCCTCTCTTTAAGATATACTTCGTAGATGAGGAGGTTTCTAATGAGCTCATCGAACTTGAGAGTTTCAAGATTTTAAGCTTCCGTGATTGCCATCACTCTTTCCGAACATGACTCGGGGAGAGCATTAAGAGCCTTGGTGACCTTGTCTTCTTCGGATATGACTTTCCCAAGTGCTACAAGAGGATTGACTATGTTGTCAAGCCTTTCCACCATCTTTGAAATATTTTCTCCATCAAGCATAATGAAGTTTTCAAAGTCTTTAACAAAGCATGGTTTTTCTTGCTTGTTTGACTTTCTTTGTAACCTCATAGATGGTTTCCAATTTTTCCCAAACTTCATGTGCGGACCTTATGCCTCTAATACGACTATACACGGTGGCGGTAAGAGAGCAATGCAAAATATTTAACGCCTTACCATTTAGAGAAAATGACTTCTTGTCATTATCGTCAAATTCCTTGAAGGTCTTGAGAACCGATGTGCCATCCTCCAATTTCTTGGTTGGTTGAGTTATTCCTTCAATGACCGCATTCCATATATCGAACCCGCATCCTTGTAAAAAGCACTCCATTCGGTCTTTCCAAAAAGCATAATTGTTTGCGTCGAATAGAGATGGCTTGTTGGTGGAGGCGCCGGTGGTGAGGTAGCTTTCACTCGTAGCCATGGATCTTTCCTCTTTACTCGCTATGAAGAAACGAGCTTACCAAAGAATTTGGCTTTGATACCACTTGTTAGTCTAAGTGGCTGCGATAATCTAGAGGAAGGGTGAATAGATTATGCCAATTTTTCTGATTTTGCCCTCTTTTTCGAATGTAAAAATAATAACAAGAATGGAAGTGCGGGAAAATAAACAACACTCGATGATTTAGAGAAGTTCAACCCACCTAGGGCCTAATCTTCTACCACCCTGGTATATCCGAAGTGGATTTCGAAAAAGAAAAAGAAATTTTATTAATAGCACCAAACTATTATACCTTCACATTTGAAGAGTACCACACTCTTCTTACAACACCACCAACAAGATTACCACAATCTTCTTACACCTATGAAGAGTACCACACTCTTCAACACCTAAAATCACCCAAGTGTGCTCTAACTACAAGAACACTAACAAGGTTATCTTGCTTTGGATGATGGAAACAAATTCAAGATTACAACTCGATATGAAAGTATACAAATTTGAAGTGCAAGTGTAATCAAGAATAAAGCCTAGTACTCAAGATGTGCAAGTGAAAGACTTAGGCTAAATACAACAAGAATATGAAAGTGAAGAACAAAAATTTTGCTTGTGTTTGTATTGCTTGTGTTGTTGTATCTTGTTGCTTCAATCCTTCATCTATTTGTAGGAGAGGTCTTGGATTTGATTTTCAGACATAGGCTCCTCCTTGGAGATTGAAATCTACAAAAAAAATACAAATTAAATCAAGATTATAGCTGTTAGAAATCAGTCCCTTAAAATCATGAAAAGTTATCTGGTGCTCAACAGATAGTTTGCTGACAAAACATTTGGTCGACCGGTTGAACAGAAAGAAGGAATTCGAATTGTACATGAAAAAAATACCTGTTGGACGATCCAGGGGTGCTTTCGACGGTCGACCTTCGACCGGTCCAACACCCGAAAATTGAATACTGAGGAGATTGGCCAAAAACGAATCATCCAGGCACCGGTCAATCGGGTGGTCAATCGGTCGACCCCGGTCGACCTCTTGGGATTTTAAATGACGTCCGCTTTGTTTTGGAAATCAAACTTTCAGCACGGGTTGCCTCTCAGGGCGGCCAGGTTGAACATGAGACGAAGTGTTGTCCAAGTTTTGTTAAAAATAAACTTCAAGAAATACTCGAAAAATTAGTAAAAATATTTTAAATTATTTGGGAGTATTTGGACAACATTTAGGGACATTGTTTGGTGAAAAACTCGATTAAATAAAATATCAAAATTACGATAAAAATATTTATCTAACATGATACGCGTATTAACTAACAGAGGTACTATTATTCACCATTTTCAAAATTGATAGTTTTCGAGTAAAGATTATAGTGTTTGAACCTATAGCTTAAGTGATATTGTTTATCACCTTTTGTAACCATCCATTTATTAAATGAGTAGGTCAAGGCCTTTTAGTAAGCCTGTTTATGTAAATAGGTCAGACTCAGACTTTAAAAAAAGTCTTTTAAGTCTAATAGGCCGGCCTATTTATGGTTTACTAATATAAAAAAAAACACAATATATATTATGTATGTTATTAATATTACTCTCTTTTATACAATTAAATTAATTAATATGATACATAAAAAAATCTTCTAAAATAAAATATATGTTGTTTTGTAGGCTTTTGATGGGCTTTTAATTGGCTCATGTCATGTTTATTATTTAAACAGGTCTGGCGTCGGCTGTAAAAAAAGTTTATTATGTATAATAGGTCAAACTTAGGCCCAACATATGCATATCAGACCTAGGTCGCCCGACTAAAATTTAGCTCGGCCTGATTTACTTCCAACCCTAGTTGCCACCCACCAAGGACGTGAATTTGTGAAACCCATACTATAATCTTCAACTACCAACTAAAACATGTGCTGTAAGACAATTATGCCAATTGATTTTAGGTAAAATCATGACTTTGCTCCCTTATGATTACATAAATTTCTAGCAACTACCAAACCGCTCCCAATCACTACCGAAGTAGCTACTAGCTATTGAAAAGTGGTGAAGGTAATATTCATGTTTACATTTGATATATTGTCTATTGCGTGTATGAAAAAATGAGATATTTATTGAGTCATTGTATTATCCATGAAATATAACATCTCAAAAATCAAAGAGGGGAGTGCACTGCGGATTGAGAGGGTGTTTGGCTAAACTTGTTTAAAAGATCCTATAAAATATCTTTAGATCTTATAAGATGTTAGATCTAATTTTGAAAATAGGTTGTTAAAGTATTTAGATAAAGTAAGATGTTACTAATGACAATTGTGGAATTAAAATGATCAAAATAGAAGTAGATTTTCAAAATAAGATATTGTTTAAAGAAAAAAGTGGGATATCCTATATTTTCTAAAAACAACTTATAAACTCATAATATCTTATTTTGAGAGCTTATAAGATGTTCGAGAGTTTATAAGTTAAGTCA
The DNA here is from genome assembly GCA_016081115.2 of Rehmannia glutinosa. NCBI lineage: Eukaryota > Viridiplantae > Streptophyta > Magnoliopsida > Lamiales > Orobanchaceae > Rehmannia > Rehmannia glutinosa. The sequence continues at coordinate 14,512,372 of CM071930.1, read as the reverse complement.
AACACCCCCTGAGTCTAAAGAAAGGTGGGGGAGAGATATCCATCATTGTAATAATTTTATCAAACAAATTATCAAATATTTTCTCTAAATTTCATCACATCAAGCAAACAAGTTCATATTGTACTGTTAGGACATCAAAGAGAGAGCAACCTTTCAAGGAAGAAAATGAAACTGAACAAAGGACACAAAAGGACCAAACCATGGGCTTTCTTCCGATGCATGAATGTTGCTTTTATTTTACAAAAATATGGGCCTCTGCATTGAATTTGGCAATTTTTGTTTTGTAATTTTAGCCCAATTTATAAAGCCCAGCCTCAGAACTAAGTGGACTTTTTTTTATAAAGCCCATATTATCAGCCCAATGGCTCAAGTCTTAACATGAAATGGTATTTGTATGGCGCACAAGGTTTGTAAAATTTTACACAAGGGGACACTGCAAGAAAATTTAGTTTATCTACAAAACAAATATGTAGATAATTATTATTAAGATAATTGTAAAGTGTAGGTAAAAATTGTTGTAGTTAAAATCATTGTAGGCAAATATTTATCTACAAAATCTAAAACTGTTGGTAAATAGTTTTTGTTAGTAATTTAAAAATAGTTGGTGACCTATCGGTAATTTGTCGGTATAATTTAGAGAAAATAATATATTTTTTTTATTCTGTCCAGTAACTGTAAAATTTAGTAACAAAATCATTTCTATCGGCAAATTCTGTTGGTAAACTGAAATTTTTTGGAAAGAAAGCTAGCTACTTTTTGGTGTGTGATATCAAGGATTTGATTATATTTTTGTATGTTAAGAAAATGACGGGACATCAGGGTTTATGATTGTTATTAATGATGGATTAATAAGGATAACTGGATAAGTAATTAAGATGGCTTTAATTATTGGGGCCAGAATACGTTGATTACAGCATAATGATCCCAAAAAAATACTCCACCTTTTTGGAAGGTTCAATTCTTGCTTTTTAGCACTATTATAAAAATCCCCACCTAGTCTCGATCAATCTCCGCCAAGGCGTTATGCCCCCTTGTCCGCCTACGTTATTCTTTCGATTAGGCCCCACCCAAGTCTTGTCCAGGCTCCGCCTAGGCGCTAAGCCTCAGTCTACTGCACAACTAGCGCCTAGCGCTTTTTAGAACACTATTTTTTAGTTAGGAGAGTAGTAAATGGGTAATCTTTCTTTCTTATCCTCTTTGTAGGTGGATTAAGTTTTTCCTTTTTCCTTCATTAGTTTTTTCATAAGGATAGTTGCGTTGCAGGTTCTCCAATTTCCCTCTTTTGATTCGAGTCCGTGACCAATATATTGTATAAGAAGTTTACCAAATAAATTATCTCGACTTTGTTTAGATGTTGATAGGTTCATGATTTTTCTAAACTTACATAAAGTATAAACTAGAGTTTGCCTTCATATGGCAAAGTTGAAAAAGAATGTGTGGATTTTTTAGTTTTTAAGAGCAAATTTCAAAAATTTTAAAATCGGATCGATTGACTGAATTTAATTAATTATGGTATAAGTATGGATATTTTGGTTTTGGTTTTGAAATGAAAAATAAAAATGTATTTTTTTTTATTGTAAATGACTTATGTAAAGTCAAAAGAAATACAAACTAGATTTTTGTTAGTTCTTATTTTTATATGAAGGCGTGCAATTTCCTATTGTTTTTTTTGTTAGTGTTGTTGATTGACAAATTTCGTATAATTGGTCTTGTTTGAACAGCTTAAAACGAAGTGTTGTATTTAGGTAATGCAACCCTGACTGAACTATATCTGAATCTGAACAGATATTATACTGGATTTGGTGTATGTTATTTTGACGAGTTTGTAACTACTGAGGTTGCTGAAATTATGGATCATATCTATATATATATAATAATATACTATTATTAGAATAGTAAATCTCAGTTTTCCCCATTTTTCAGTTTCTAAAAATAGTATTTCTTTTTTGCTTTTTGAATTTAACTAATAAAATGCGATTTCATTAAATTTGGTGGCCAACTTTCTTTAAATAAATCACTTCTTAAAATTATATAAAAAATAGAGTTATATAAATTTTGCTTTCCAAATCTTTGTGTGTATTGCATTAATTATTATATTTGTTTTTTTCTTTTTATTTTAAACTATAATATTTTTTTCCGTTTTATATCCATTTTTACGTATAATATATCTAATTAATCATCTTTTTACGAGTCTTGATTTTGAGATATATTGCATATATAAAATAAAAAATAAACATAATAAATAAAAGAAAATATATGATACGTTTACTCATATTTTATAATGCGGTTTAAAAATCATGCATTTGAACTCATTGGACATCAATTTGTATATTCATGTATTTTGACTATTTCTGATACATGTATATTTGTTATTTGAGCTTATCACATTTCTTCATAATTATATAGAATTGTATTTAAGTTGATTAAATTAAATAAAAAAAATATTTATTTTAATTAAAAAAATATCTCAAAATTTGTATCCAGATATTATTTATATATTATATATATTTCTATACGTAGCATTATAATTATACATATTCATGTAAGAAGAAAACATATTTTTCTTTAATATGAAATTATATTCATAATAACGTAGGATTGATTACTTCTTATATTTATTAACATACTTTTCATGTTAATAGATTTTTTTAAATATTTATTAGTGTATTTTGATATTCAACTTTTATAGTTGTACATTTTGACTATTAGATATAAAGTTGTTTGTTTGATATTTTTATGATATATGCGTATATAAAAATAGAATAGTTTTTATGTTTTGAAATGTTTCATTTCCCCCTAAAATATTGTAGGTCCCAAGGGGTGTGAGTGTAAGGTTTAGAAGGAGGGGTTGAATAAACCTTACCAACTTTTCAAATTAGTCCTTTCAAATATACGAGTTAATACTTCACAATTTGTGTCCTTGATGGGACAACACTAAGTTAGTTAATCGCCAGAGTTAGTCACTCAAGCGGACTGATCAAGCTGTTGATAGAATAACTCATTTGTTTTGACAAAAAGACTTAACTCGATTGTGATTTGTTTTATTGAGGAAGACTTAACACCCTTGAACTTGGTTAAGTTTGTTTTAATATTTGGTTTTAGCACTCGATTGATTATCAATTGGATAGCAAATTTATCGTGAGATATAAAAATAAGATCACGAGAAATTAAAGTCTTTGAAATGTAAATGACTGATAAGTTTTTATAGAGGTTCGAAGATGGGGTAATTCTTTCTCCTCTCTTCTCCAACTCTGGAGGAATCCACTAAGTATTGATCAATATACGAGTGGTTAACGATCCAGATACAAGTCTTGATCACCGGTGACTTGATCCTTTGGGACTCGATCGGAGATGCCTTGGTCACGGTGGCTTCTCGTGCGACTCGGCTTTTTCCGCAGGCAATTTGCGCTTGCTACTACAGTCCACTTGCTTAAGTTCCTTGGATTTGATCACGAAGCCCTCCAAATAGCTTAAGCTTGGTTCGACCTTGAACCTTTCTACAATCCTTTGTGGAATGTAGACCCCTTGATTCTTCAAATGGTTCCTCTTCAACTGATAGAAGTTGTCTTTCCTTCACGCAAGGTGAGTGTTGGATTGATTTCTTCGTAATATAGGTTTGAGGATTAATCTTGAATGACTTGAGAATATTTTTGGTTACAGTTCAAATATTTGCTTGAATGTTTTTGGTTCAGGTAATCAAGGTTACCTTTTCTCAAATAAACTCCTCAGCCTTTTATAGTGATCTTTCAAAAATATGCCCGTTGAAGAGATAGGCTTATTTTTTGAAAGTCACTTGTGGTCGTTGGCTTGTCTGGTTGCAGTTCTTGGAATTGCCATTTCCTCGTATGAATGATTCTTCAGCTTTTCAGTGTTCTGACACAGGTGCAGTGTCTCCCATTGGTTTATTCTTTTTGCACGCTTCTGGAACTGAGCACTTCAAGAAAGGTAGTATGGAAGTATTACTTGTTTAAGTAATTCTCTTGATTTACGTGCAATGGATCTCTTTCGATTATCTCGACTTTGCATTTCCTTGCCTTCCCAGGTGACTTTGAGTCGTCTTCCAATCATTGGATGACTCTTGTCACTTCAACTTGAGACTTGGCTATCTTGAGTTGACTTGACTGATACTTCACTCAGCTGCATCTCAGCTGCACCTTCAGTCGAGTTCCTATCTTCTCTTCTTTGCCATACTCAGCTGCCTCACGGCGGAGTCTTCCTTCTAGTCTCCAGTTGTCTTATTGCATGTTCAGGCATAGCTGACTTAACTCAGCTCGACCAGCCCTATCTATTACAATGCAATTTACAACAAAAATGGGGTGCCAACTTTCTATTCTAAGTTTTACATGGCATTCATCAAAATCTACAAAATAATTTCCCAACAATTTCCCCCTTTTTGATGATGCCAAAACTTAAAACATACATCAATAATTAAACATCAAAGATACATACAAGCAAATGTAGAATCACAGAATGTATGCTTAGAATCGATCTTTTATTGATCATAACATTCTTGTTCTTAACATAGCTGTTTACAGAGTGTATCAGAGCTTGAATCAAAAGAAAATGTATCAGAGTTTAAATGGACCTTAAAGTAACCATTGTTGTTCTATATCTCCACAAGTATAGAAATTGTACAATTTTATTCGATTAATACGGAAACTTACATAAAAATGTATTTACATAGTAAAATACACGAAGGGTGGACATCAACACTTCATCTCCTTCACGCCTCTTCTTTCATCTTCTTGACTCTGTCATCTTGACCTTCTTCTCTTTTTCTCATCTTCACCGCCTTCTTCTTTTCATACGCTCTTACGGCGGCTTTATCTCTTCTCGATCCTTCTTGTCTTTCCTCCCATAGTGTGTTTGTCTTTTATTTTCCTCTTCAATTCTATTCACATACAAAGCATTGTTCTTAGCCACTTGCGGGTTGGCTACTTCTTCAAACCAGCCCAATAGATCCCTCCTTTCTTGCCGGATCTATATACTTAATATTTTTGGGCGGAGGTCAGGTCCGAAACCTCTTCCTCCACTGTTTCTTCCTCTTCCTCTCGGGCGTGTACTAGATCTTGGGTCTTCTTTTTCCCGGTGAGTGACTAGCGAGTGACAGCAGAGAGAGGCGCGATGGTCTGTCGCTGTCGGCTTCTTCACATAGTGTGAGACCTTTTTCCCAAGATACAAATCCAGGCTTAAGCCGTGGACATATTTGCGAAGTACCCTTGAGATGCGGCGTCTTGAATTCATCAACGAGATCTTGGCTCGGTTCAAAGATACGAAATGGCATAGGTGTCTGCATGCATTTGGAATGTCTCCATGTTGTTTGAGAATATCCATAACTCGGGCATCCATCCTTCCTTCCACTTCCTTCATCCCTGCTTCAACTGTCTTTCTCTTTTCAGCCATAGGTACAGTAGAGTGTCGGAGTGGCAGAGTCACTGGGAGTTTGCTGATAATATCAGTTGTGACAAGACCTTGTTGAGGGGTTTTAGCAATCATCAAGGTCACATATTTCGAACCTTCTCCCTCAACAGACTTCCCTTTCTTCTCTCTTATTACTTCCTCAGCTGTCTTTCCCTTCACAGTTGCTTCCTCCTTCTCGGCCTTCGAGGATCCCTTCAGCGCCTTTAGGTATTCTTCTTCCCCCTTTTTGGCATCATCAAAGGAGAGAGGAACCCCTGGAAACAAGCTAGCAAGCAAGAAGTCTAGTCTGCTGATAGCCGAGTTCGCCGAATCTGCTGCAGAGTATCTTTGCCACGGAACTCGGAGCGGGTGGCGTTGGATTCATTTTGCTACCAACTTCATCTCGGCCATGATGAGACGAATTTTTGATCCATATTCTCTTCCACGCGCAGGAGCTCGTTCTTATTATGTTCACGTAGCGACTTTATCTCTCGTAGTATGAGATTCATGCATTTGTTCAATGTGCTCTTGCAATTTTGTCTTTGCATCGCATTCTCATTCTCGCCGGACTAACAACTTGGTGAACAATGTCCGAAATATCGAGCTTGTTCCACACGCATTGTTTCTTCTTTGTTGCCACCACTCCGGATCGACTATGATGCCACGCAAATCGTGATAAGGTTGGTGTCTCGTTATCGACCTCATATCCGGTGAGGCTGGTGCCTCTCCATCTTTTCAATCTAAGCAAATAAGGCTTTGAAAACTTCACGAACTTCAATTTGTCTCTCTGTTTTGGTGACGGCCAAGCGGCGTCAAAGTCATAGTTATTTGGAACATGGTGTACGATGGAATAACAGGGTCAGTGCGTAGAAGCGCTCGTGATCTCTAGGCGATTCTTTGAGAGGTCGGGTACCTCCGAGAGAAAGGAAATGATTCTACAAAAGGATCATCATGGGCAATGGAATCTGTTCAATGATAATTGGTGCTCGTGAAGTCCCTTGTGGAGTCGAACCCGCCTGCACTTGGAAAGCTGCGCGATGGACTCTGTTTGGTGTGGGGTCTGTTGTGAAGTCCACCTAGCTTGTTGTGCCTCGGTGTCTCAACGGCCTTCGTCGGTCTGGTGGTTTTTCCAAATGAGTTGATCGGGTCCTCGGCCTTATCGAGCGTCATCGGACGATGATGAGATTTCCATGGGTGGCTCATCATCAAAGTTGAATGTTTGGCGAGTAGTCTTTAGAAGTCGACTTGCCGTGGTGAACATCCTCGGTGAGTCTTTTGGATCGATCACGGGGATGACTCAGCTTTATCGTCTCGTCCGATCCCCAGAAAGGTTACATCAAGATTATCCTGGGAATCGTGAAGAGCACTTATCTCCTTTTCTGATGGATCAATGATAGCAGGGGGGATGTTCTGTGCTTCAGTTTCTCTACCCCGGGAAGTCTCAACCTCCCGTTGGCCTTCATTACCTCCTGCAGACTCAACTGCAACGAGGCCTGTAAGTCTAAGTGGCTACGATAATCTAGAGGGGGGTGAATAGATTATCCCGGTTTTTCAGATTTTGCCCTCTTTTTCGTGAGACTCAAGCAAAAATGAAATGCTAAGTGCGAGAAGTAAATAGCACACGTCGATTTATAGTAGTTCAACCCACCTAGGGCCTAATCTACTACCACCCCAGTATATCCGGGATGGATTTCAAAAAGAAAAAAAAGATTTTATTAATTTACCACAAATTAGTACAACACCTTGAGGATTACCACAACCCTCTTACAACACTTTTGAAGATTACCACAACCTTCAAACACCTATCACCTAGATCACCCAAATGTATTCTTACCATAAGAATACTCACAAGAATGTCTTGTGTTGAATGATGACCAAAATCAAGATTACAACTCAATAAAGATTGATACAATATGAGTACAAGTGTAATCAAGAATTGAAAGCCTAGACCTCAAATAAGTGCAAGTGAAAGTGCTTAGGCTAATACAACAAGATATATGAAAGTGTTTGCTCAATTGCTCTTTGCTTGTGTGGAGTGTTGTATCTTGTTGCTTGAATGAAGCCTCTATTTATAGGAGAGGACTTGGCTTTCATTTCCGGACATTGGCTCCTCCTTGGGGAGTGATTTCTTCGCAAAACAAACCATTTAAAATGATCAATATAGCTGTTAGAAATCAATCCCACAAAATAGGGAAAAGCATGCAAAACGCAATGGATAGTTTTTGATAAACATGGGGTTCGACCGATCGCGAGAGATAAGATTGAAATTGAATTCTGCGAATTTTTCAACAGGGGGACCGATCGGAGGAGGGTGCGACCGGTTGCCCTTTGTGATCGGTTGGACTTGAAGAAATTACGAAAAGCAGAAGCTTTGAACAAAGAGGGCTACTCCCAGGCACCGTCGCCCGGGGTCGACCGATCGCCCTCACCCGGTCGCCCACCTAGTCGACCAGGTGCATTAGATAAATGTTTTTATCATGATTTTGATGATTATGTTCGATTTTGTTCAAATGAGTTTTTAAACCAAAACAATGTCCCTAAATGTTGTCTAAATACTTCCGATCAACTTAAAATTTTTACTATTTTTGGAGTATTTTTGGAGTTTATTTTCGATAAAAAATTGGACAACACATTTGTTTCGAGGCTCGACCGGTCGCCTATAGGGTAACCCGTACTGAGTTGGTGAGAAACAGAAAATGGGGCGTTAGAAAAATAAAAGGGGGGGCGACCGGTGGTCGACCAGGTGGTCGGCCGTCGGCCGGCGACGACACTGAAGTTGGATTTTGTTCCGGACTTCTCTGTTTCGTAAATTCTTCATGTCCAACCGGTCACGACTAAGGCGACCGTCGCACCCCTCCGACCGATCCCCTGTGTAAAAATTCGCAGAATTCAATTTCAATCTTATCTCTGCTGTGACCGGTCGAACCCCCTGTTTATCAACAAACTATCCGTTGCGTTTTGAACTGACTTTTCCCTAATTTGTGGGATTGATTTCAAACGACTATATTGATCATTTTAAATGGTTTCTTTTGCAGCAAATCACTCCCAAGGAGGAGCAATGTCTGGAAATGAAAGCCAAGTCCTCTCCTATAAATAGAGGCTTCATTCAAGCAACAAGATACAACACTCCACACAAGCAAAGAGCAATTGAGCAAACACTTTCATATATCTTGTTGTATTAGCCTAAGCACTTTCACTTGCACTTATTTGAGGTCTAGGCTTTCTATTCTTGATTACACTTGTACTCATATTGTATCAATCTTTATTGAGTTGTAATCTTGATTTTGGTCATCATTCAACACAAGACATTCTTGTGAGTATTCTTGTGGTAAGAATACATTTGGGTGATCTAGGTGATAGGTGTTTGAAGGTTGTGGTAATCTTCAAAAGTGTTGTAAGAGGGTTGTGGTAATCCCTAAGGTGGTGAAAGAGGGTTGTGGTAATCCTCAAGGTGTTGTACTAATTTGTGGTAAATTAATAAAAATTTTTTTTTTTTTTTGAAATCCATCCTGGATATCTTTGGGGTGGTAGTAGATTAGGCCCTAGGTGGGTTGAACTACTTTAAATCGGCGTGTGCTATTTACTTTCCGCAATTAGCATTTTATCTTTGCTTGAGTTTTTCGAAAAAGAGGGCAAAATCTGAAAAACCGGGATAATCTATTCACCCCCCCTCTAGATTATTGTAGCCACTTGGACTAACACGGTCGCCCTCTCCCCTTTTTTTTCGACGTCCCATTTTCTATTTCAAAACTCAACTCACCGGTTCGAGCGGCCGAGAAATAAATGTGTTGTCCAATTTTTTATCGAAAATAAACTCCAAGAAATACTCCGAAAAATAGTAAAAACATTTTAAATCGATCGGAGGTATTTGGACAACATTTAGGGACATTGTTTTGGTTTAAAAACTCATTTGAACAAAATCATCAAAATCATGATAAAAATATTTATCTAACAAACTCCCCCTTTTTGATGATTACAAACCAAAACAATTTACTCGAGGACGATTTTGAAAACAAACTCCCTCTTATTAGCTTCTTTTGGCTTAACGAGCCAATTTCCTGTTTCTCCCCCTTTGGAATCATCAAAAAGAATGTTATGATGATAAAAACAACATACAATTATATCAAAGTGCGCCAAAGGGACGGTTTATCAACCATTGAGCAATTTAAAAAATCCAAGGAAAATGGGAGAAATGTATCATGAAGAGTTCATACGCTCGTTTTATTTGCCAAAACATGATCTCAATAAGTATTGGAGACTTTTGGAAGCAAGAGAATCATGTAGAAGTTGAAATTTTCATTTCGACATTTCATCGAACACTTAGTGAGCGTGAAAATGAAAAAAAAGTTGTATATAACCCTTGTAAATGATTCAAGCCAAAAATTTTCAACACCAATTCAAGTCAAACATCATATATTACAACATAACAACCAAGCTCATCATGATCATACGACAATTACATCAAAAAATTTACAAGTAAGCCAAAAACTCAAGGGTTCAACCCAATTGAGTAGAGGAAGTAGAATTCTTACCATTTGATCGGTAAAAATGAGCGATGATGATGATAAACGAGCTATATAATGTCCAGGTTGTGAATGGAATGCATGAAAATCAATTTTGAATGAAATATGTGTTAATTTGGCAAAGGGACGAAAAATGGCCAAAATATGTTAAAAAGGAATCTTTCAAAACATAACGTTTTATTCCAAATTATGGCTTAGGCGACCGGTCGAGGTTGAGGGCGATCGGTCGACATTGAGGGCGACGGTTGCCCTCAACCCTGTTTAGCCCCTTTGTCTTATCATTTTTAAGAAAATCCGATTTTTCAACCAAAAATCCGATGTGAAAAATCGGATTTTTCGCCGCTAAGTTTTAGAAACATGCAAAATGCAATCGTAAGTCTCATTCAATATGCATTATGCCTAACCGAGCTCGTATCGATGCAAAAGTCTCGGAAGATAGCGGTTTTGTGAAAATATCCGCTAATTGATCTTGAGATGGTACAAAAGATATCTCAATTTTTCGTTTTGAAACACAATCCCTTAGAAAGTGATGTCGAATCTCAATATGTTTAGTGCGGTTATGATGAACCGGGTTTTGAGCAATATTTATAGCGGATATATTATCACAAAATATAGGTATGTTTTCAAAAGAGCATTTGTAATCCGCTAAGGTTTGTTTCATCCAAAGAAGTTGTGTACAACAAAAGGCGGCGGAAATATATTCGGCTTCGGCCGTTGAAAGAGAAACACAGTTTTGCTTCTTTGAAAACCAAGAAACTAGGCAATCGCCTAAAAATTGACATGATCCGGAAGTACTTTTCCGATCATCAATATTTCCCGCATAGTCGAATCACTATAACCTTTAAGAGAAAAATTTTCATTCTTTGGATAAAATAAACCATATTGAATAGTGCCTTTCAAATATCGAAAAATCCTTTTAACGGCACTCATATGAGATTCTTTGGGATTGCTTTGGAAATGAGCGCATAGGCATACGGCATGAAGAATGTCCGGTCTACTAGCGGTTAAATAAAGTAAACTACCAATCATACCTCGATACTTTGATTCATCCACGGACTTGCCTTTTTCATCTTTGTCAATTTTGACATTTGTTGCCATGGGGGTGGAAACGGTTCTTCCTTCTTCAATGCCGAACTTTTTCAAAAGTTCTTTTGTATACTTTGATTGCAAAATATAAATACCTTCTTGACATTGCTTAATTTGAAGTCCAAGAAATAAGTTAAGCTCCCCCAGCATACCCATCTCGAATTCACCTTGCATCAACTTAGAAAATTTCTTGCACAAAGAATCATTAGTAGCACCAAAGATAATATCATCAACATATATTTGCACAAGTAAACAATCTTGCCCTTTTTCAAAAACAAAGAGAGTTGTATCAACTTTACCTTTTATAAAACCATTTTGCAAGAGAAAAGAGCTAAGTCTATCATACCATGCACGGGGTGCTTGTTTTAAACCATACAAGGCCTTTTTAAGTTTATAAACATCATTAGGCCTAGAAAAATTTTCAAACCCCGGAGGTTGTTTTACATAGACTTCTTCTTGAATAATACCATTTAAGAAAGCGGATTTAACATCCATTTGGTGAAGTTTGAAATTTTTAAAACAAGAATAGGCAAGTAAGATTCGAATAGCTTCTAAACGTGCTACGGGTGCAAAAGTTTCATCATAGTCAATACCTTCTTCTTGACAATACCCTTGAGCTACTAACCTTGCCTTATTTCGAACAATGTTGCCTTGATCATCAAGTTTGTTCCGGAATACCCATTTTGTACCAATTATGGTTTGAGAAGGAGGACAAGGTACCAATTCCCATACATCATTTCGTTCAAATTGATTCAACTCCTCTTGCATCTCTAGGAACCAATCCTCATCCTCAATAGCCTCCTTAGCATTTTTAAGCTCCTTTTGAGAAATAAGAGCTTTCTCGGCAAATTTTCTCCGTGTCATCACTTTGTCAAGGGGATCACCAATAATAAGATCTTTAGGGTGATCTCCCTTAAATTTCAATGCAACGGGAATATCCGAGATATCACCTCTATCTTCTTGAGGACCATTTGAGGTAGACGGTTGATCATTTGATGTAGAAGTTTGAACATTTTGAGCATCAAGTTGAACAATGGGTTCAATAATGTCCTCTTCATCACTTTCATCATTGGGAATTCTTTTAACACCCGAAGCTTCATTGAATTTGACATGGATGGATTCTTCAACAACTCCACTAGTTTTATTGTAAACTCGATATGCTTTGCTTTTTGTTGAATACCCCATAAATATTCCTTCATCGGCCTTATGATCAAGTTTGTCTAATTGATTCTTGGTATTCAAAATAAAGCACTTACAACCAAATATCTTGAAATAACTAATATTTGGAGTTCTACCTTTCCAAAGCTCATATGTAGTTTTATTCATTTTAGGACGAATATAAACTCGATTAATGACATAGCAAGCGGTACTTACGGCTTCGGCATAAAAATATTTTGGAAGAGAAAATTCATTGAGCATTGACCGACTCATCTCTTGGAGTGTTCGATTTTTCCTTTCGGCTACTCCATTTTGTTGAGGTGTCCTTGGAGCCGAAAAATTATAAGCATATCCTTTGGTTTCACAAAAGACTCGGAATTCACCATCAAATTCTCCACCTCGATCACTTCGAATAGACTTAATAGTGTCTTCCTTTTCATTCTCAATAAGTCTACACAACTTAACAAACTCATTAACGGCATCGCTTTTATTGGTAAGACAAAGAGCCCAAGTATATCTAGAAAAATCATTGACAATAACGAAAGTGTAATGTCTTCCACTAAGACTTACCGTACCAATGTCCACATACAAATCAAGGTGAAGCAATTGTAGGGGTTTGGTTATGGAAATTTCATTTTTGGGCTTAAAACTACTTTTAACTAATTTGTTCTTTTGACAAGTGTCACATAAGCCAAGATTTTCAAAATTCAATTTGGGTAGTCCTTTCACATGTTGGTTTTTGTAAATATTTTTTAAATTCTTATATCCAACATGTCCAAGTCGCCTATGCCATAAACTAGTTAAATCATTATTGGCGACTAAACAAGAAACATTTTGACTAACCAAATCACTTGTACAAATTTTGTAAAGATTGCCTTTTCTATATGCTTCACAAATAATTTCACCATTTTTAAGTATAAGGCATTTTCTTTATTAAAAGAAACATCATAATTTGAATCACAAAGTTGGCTAACACTTATCAAATTAAACTTAAGCCCTTCTACTAAAAGAACATTACTAAGAGTGAAAGAAGAGTTACCAATTTCTCCATTTCCAATAATTCTTCCTTTGCCATTGCCGAACATGACCATACCCTCTTCTTGGAGCTTGATGTTGGTAAAAAGTTCTCTCCTTCCGGTCATATGGCGTGAACACCCGCTGTCCACGAGCCATTTTGAATCTTCTATTGTTTTTATAGCCCCTATTACCTACAAAAGAATTATTTTTAGGTACCCTATAGTTTTGGGGTCCATGGGGGTTAGTTTTGAGACCTTTGGGTCTCCAAACAAAGCCAAAATTGTTCTTCAATTTACAATTGCTCACATAGTGTCCAATTTTTCCACAATAAAAGCAAATAATATCATGGGCACTATTAGCACGAACAAAAGTAGGACCTTGGTCATTTTTCTTAAAAACACTTTGAAATGGCTTATAGCCAAGTCCCAATTTGGAATGCTCACCTCTTTGTGCATCTAAAATTTTGGTGACTTTATTCGTGCTTATGTTGAAACGATGCACAATATTTTTCAAACATTCAATATCTTTTGTGAGTAATTCCTTTTCGGTTTCAAGAGAGTGAACTCTAGTAAGAGTGAGAGCATGAGCTTTGTCTAGAGATTCATAAGAATTAAATAATTTTTCTTTTTCAACCTTAAGCTCCTTATGCTCCTTTTTCAAATTTTTGTATTTAACTATCAAATTTTGAAATTCATTTTGCAATTCATCAAAATCACATTGCAATTCATCAACTAAAGAGGAAGTAGACGAGTTAGAGCGTACCTCATTATTTTCATCGTCTATGGCCATAAGACCGTGTTCGGTCTCTCCTTCCTCATCGGTTGTTTCGAGTAGTTCATCCCATGTTTTGACCTCCGCATTTAGAGCCTTCTTTTTCGTGAAAGGCTTCTTTTTCTTTTGCTCCTCTTCATCGAGCTTTGGGCAATCGGCAATGAAGTACCCGGGTTTTCCGCATTTAAAACAAGCATTATCTCTTGGCTTTCTTGCTTTATTTTTATTCACAAATTTTGCGAATTTTCGAACAAGTGCGGCCGTCTCCTCATCATCATCATTATCATAGTATGCATTATTAGAAGAAGAAGCAAGACCTTTAGGAATAATTTGCATACCCGATTGATTTGTGGATGGTTTGGAGTTTTCCTCTCCTTGAGATAGACTTCATAGATGAGGAGGTTCCGATGAGCTGTCAAACTTGAGTGTCTCAAGATTTTGTGCCTCCGTGATTGCCGTTACTTTTTTGGACCATGAACCGGGAAGAACATTAAGTACCTTAGTCACCTTATCTTCTTCGGAGATGACTCTACCAAGGGACACAAGTGGATTGACAATGTTGTCAAGCCTTTCTACCATCTTGGAGATGCTTTCACCATCATACATGTTAAAGTTTTCGAAATCTTTAACAAGCATGGTTTTTCTTGCTTGCTTGACCTTCTTAGTTCCTTCATAAATTGTTTCCAATTTTTCCCAAACCTCATGTGCCGACCTTATGCCTCTTATACGATTGTACTCGGTGGCGGTAAGAGAACAATGCAAAATGTTTAAGGCCTTACCGTTTAGAGAAAAAGCCTTCTTGTCGTTTTCATCGAACTCCTTGAATGGCTTTGGAGTCAAGGTGCCATCCTCCAATTTCTTGGTTGGTTGATCAACTCCTTCAACAACTAAATTCCAAATGTCAAACCCACACCTTGTAGGAAGCACTCCATACGGTCTTTCCAAAATGCGTAGTTGTTGGCGTCGAATAGTGGTGGCTTGTTGGTTGAGGCGCCGGTGGTGAGATAAGCTTCATTCGTGCCATGGATCTTTCCTCTTTACTCGGGCGAGCTAGCCAAAGAGTTTGGCTTTTATACCACTTGTAAGTCAGTGGCTACAATAATCTAGAGGGGGTGAATAGATTATCCGATTTTTCAGATTTTGCCCTCTTTTTCGTGAGACTCGAGCAAAAATGAAATGCTAAGTCGAGAAGTAAATAGCACACGTCGATTTAAAGTAGTTCAACCCACCTAGGGCCTAATCTACTACCACCCCAAAGTATATCCAGGGATGGATTTCAAAAAGAAAAAAAGATTTTATTAATTTACCACAAATTAGTACAACACATTGAGGATTACCACAACCCTCTTTCACCACCTCGAGGATTACCACAACCCTCTTACAACACTTTTGAAGATTACCACAACCTTCAAACACCTATCACCTAGATCACCCAAATGTATTCTTACACAAGAATACTCACAAGAATGTCTTGTGTTGAATGATGACCAAAATCAAGATTACAACTCAATAAAGATTGATACAATATGAGTACAAGTGTAATCAAGAATTGAAAGCCTAGACCTCAAATAAGTGCAAGTGAAAGTGCTTAGGCTAATACAACAAGATATATGAAAGTGTTTGCTCAATTGCTCTTTGCTTGTGTGGAGTGTTGTATCTTGTTGCTTGAATGAAGCCTCTATTTATAGGAGAGGACTTGGCTTTCATTTCAGGACATTGGCTCCTCCTTGGGGAGTGATTTCTTTGCAAAAGAAACCATTTAAAATGATCAATATAAGCTGTTAGAAATCAATCCCACAAAATAGGGAAATGTTGTCTGAAAACGCAACGGATAGTTTGCTGATAAACATGGGGTTCGACCGATCGCGCAGAGATAAGATTGAAATTGAATTCTGCGAATTTTTACAAAGGGGGACCGGTCGGAGGGGGGTGCGACCGGTCGCCCTTAGCTGTGACCAATTGGACTTGAAGAAATTACGAAACAGAGAAGCCTGAACCAAGAGGGCTGCTCCCAGGCACCGGTCGCCCAGGGGTCGACCGGTCGCCCTCACCGGTCGCCTACCTGGTCGACCGGTCGCCCTCCCCTTTTTTTCTTACGTCCCATTTTCTGTTTCAAAACTCAACCAGTACGGGTTGCCCTATAGGGCGACCGGTCGAGCCTGAAACAAATGTGTTGTCCAATTTTTTATCGAAAATAAACTCAAAAAAATACTCTGAAAAATAGTAAAAACATTTTAAATCGATCGGAAGTATTTAGACAACATTTAGGGACATTGTTTTGGTTTAAAAACTCATTTGAACAAAATCATCAAAATCATGATAAAAACATTTATCTAACAAGGCCTTGGACATCCCTTTCGAGTGTCGGTATGTCTTGGGGTCTTTCGAGGTGGCATCCATTTGGGAGTCTCAACTCCATGGATTGCACTTTCATCGCCCAGTGTTAACTCCCGGGCGGTTCCCCATGTGCCTCTCGCATCGGCGTCATTGGCTGCGAGCGGTGGCACCTCGCACCGAGCAGATCTCAATTGTCCGAGCCTCGTTGATGACAACTTGCCTTTGTGTATTCTGTGTGGTTGTTCCTTCTCCACTTCGCCTCCGAGATTCATTGTGGAGTCGGTGCAACATCCTCCGACCTTGCTGCAGTGGATGGAGTTTCCCATCGCACACCACCGGTGAGTGACTTGGAATGGGGTCACTCGTCTCTCGGACTCTCGTTTGTTCCCATTGAGTATGCGTAGTTGGGGCGGGTGGTAAGACACCTTCATTAGGAGTTGGCATTTGGGGTCCCCACACTCCCGGTTTCATCGCTAGTTCCTTAACACCTTCTTCCGAATGAGCTAGGGAAGTGGCAAGCAACAATAGTGGCATATCTTGCCGCACCACTCCCATAGGATCAATCTCGGTGGGATTTGGAGGACTCCTGGTCCCTCCATCATCCTTTGCTCATGTAGGATTCGGATTCTTGCATTGCTTGCTGCGGTTGCAACTCTTATGTGGCAACAATAGGGTCGAAGATCTTCTTCACTTTCTCGATAGGACGTCGAGGTGAGGATGTGTATGATCGGTGGTGCCAATGAGAGGCGAGATGCTGGCCTTCTCACGTCTTCTGCGTCCTCACGTCTTCTACTCTGGCCGATTCGTTTTTTTTTCCGAATCTGCGGTATATTGATACAATTATCCTCGTCGAGGGCTTGCGGCCTTTGTGTCAACCTCAAGAAACGAAGAGTTCTTTCTCTTCAAAGAATGAACTCTGGTCTTTCAAACCGCACTCTGGATAGGCTCGAACTTCTATTTTCTCCACTCTCGTGAGACGATTTTAGATGTCCTGGATACAATGGAGAGTACATGATTATGTCGTCTTCATCATTCTCTTGATGGCCCTCGTTTCGGGGATTAAGGGTAGCAGAGACCCACGCTCGACATCCTCGTAGCCTCTATTACAGGCGGAGACACAACCTATCAATAGGTGATTCGGTTGTCTCGGCCCATTCCTTGTTCTCTCTCGTTGTTTGTCTCAACTGGGTCTTGAGTTGCCTCTTTGATTGGCCTCAGAGACTTGGCCGTTTCATCAATAACTTAGGAGACTCTACTTCTCCCGATCTCGGGTATCTTTTCGGTGAGTGGCGAGACTACATTTGTCTTCTCAAGCTCTCGAGAGCTTGGAAATCCTTCTTCTTCTTTTTGTTTTCACGAGAGGACATACGGTTCCACTTCCTCCCGGTTCGTTGAAGGTAAATGCCTTCGCGATTGTCTTAGAGGCAATCGCCTTCCTTGTTTTTGTGGCGCTCCCACTTCTTCTTGATGACCTTTGGAGAAGGGATTAACAGTTCCTTCTCATCTTTGCAGCATGGCAGGGGGAGACACAGCGCGGGCAAGGCGGTGACTCGAGCTGCAGGGCAAGAGAGATTTCTTTTTCTTTCTTTGCGGGGCGTGATCTTCTTGGCGTGCGGGAGCGGCCTTCTTTTGAGGAGGGGAGACAGTTGTATCATCGGTGGTGATTCCCCCTCACTCGTGCTCAGCTCTCTTAGCGTAGGCTCTCTTCGTGCGCGGAGAGGTTTGATCGAAACATCCTCTTATTCACATGGAACGTCTTTCCATGTCGAAGAGATACTCCCTTTACTTCCATCATCCGGCCCAATCACCGGCCGTATCCCGGGGAACCTCCAAAGCGTACCATCCTCCTTGAAGGATTTGTTCCCGATATTCAGCGAGTCTGCTTTGTATACAAACTCGCCCAATTCACTTTCTTCTCTTCAATGATCGCGGCCATCATGATCAATTTTGCTTTGGACAATAGTCAAAGCCGCCAAATTTAATGTCTATGCATTTGGCAACAATGTCCAACAATTTGTGGTAGTCCTCTTTCAGTAGCCTCTTATTAGTGTATAGACTACTTTGAGCGGCCGCGATCGGACTTAGCTACTTCCTTCCAAGCAATTGACTAGGTCGACAACTTCATAAATTTCCGGCACTCCTTCCATCGGCAATAAGCGTGTTACGCGGATCCTTGGCGTAATGGTGAATGCCTTTCCATGAACAGAGGATTTGATGCCCTCATCGTGAACCTCGGCGTTCACATAGAATCTGTCGCGACCTCTTCTACGTAGGTCATAGGGAACTCCATCGTCAAAAATGGTTTTAATCCGATTTTTCCGGTTTATCAAAGAATCTTCTTTACGAGGTGTCGTTGGACCCTTGTTTAACCATACCATCAAATTCCAGTGGGCCGGTGTGGATTTGCTTTCCTAGCTTGACAAAATCATGAGTAGATGCCATTTCGAGATGTTTTACCGAACGAAACTTGAAAAAATGGCGAGGATTGATAGGGTTTTGAGAGAAAATTTTGCTTTTGCTTTTGAGAGAGAGATGAACAGTTTTTGGTAAAGTGAGAGAAAGCGAACGAAATGGTTTAAGTATGGTTCATGAAAAGGCGTGCGGGAGGTTTTGAAATTAGATCAAAATCAACGACTTAGATCTTGCACGCCGATTTACATTTAATGTCTCGTATTTAATGCGGCAACATTTATATCCAATCATAAGCTTGGTGTGCGATTTGTTGCTGTTCACGTCATAATTATCGACGTCATTTTTAAAAACATTTCCGCTTAGTAAAAACGATTGCGTTTTTGTCATTTGCTCATAAATGACTCGACCTTAATCCTCAGCTGATTCAATCCTTCTTCTCACTCCTCTCCCTCTTGACTAAATTATCGCCTAATTCGATCTGGTGACTTTTTCCGAAATCTGGTGATTCAGCATTTAGGATTACGTTGACTCTTTTTCCTCTTTTCATGTTTCATCTCTTTTCTTTGAGTCTACGAGTGTCAACTCACTCAATTAACCTAACTCATGCTTGAGTTCTTCAAATCTTGACTCACATAATGGTTTTGTGAATATGTCGATAGCTAACCGCTTATCGGTTGAAATATATTCCAAAGTGATGTCCTTCTTTTCAACATGGTGTCTTATGAAGTGATATCTCGACATCGATATGCTTTGTTCTTGAGTGCAACACATGATTTTGAGTGATTGCAATTGCACTTGTGTTATCACACATGATTGGAATTTTCTTTTCTTCAACTTCATAGTTTCTCGGTGATGTCTCATCCATAAGACTTGGGCTGTTTGCCTTGACTATGTATTCTCGCCCATTTGTAGAGGTGGCTATTGAATTTTGCTTTTTGCTAAACCAGGAAATTAGTCTATTTCCAAGCATTTGACATGTGCACGAGGTGCTCTTCTGTCAACTCTACATCCAAAGATAGTCAGTCGAATAACTAATTAGCTTGAATCCACCTTCCTTTGGATACCATAAGCCAACTTCTTCGCTTCCTTTCAAATATCTCAAGATCCTCTTATTTTGCGGTCATGTGGCTTTCTTTTGGAGCAGATTGAAATCTTGCACATACACTCAAAGACAAAGGTGATGTCGGCCCGCTTCTTTGTGAGATAGAGCAATGATCCAATAAGTGCTCTGTATCTTGTTTGATCTACGTGCTTGCCATCTCGCATCCATATCCATTTTGGTGATGTATTCATTGGTATGTTCACGTGAAGACTTCTCTTCCATACCAAATTTCTTCATTAAATCTCGGTGTATTTTGTCCGACTTTTGAAGGTTCCATCCTTCAATTTGTTTCACTTGGAGTCCAAGGAAAATGTCGGCTCTCCCATCATGCTCATTTCGAATTTTCTTTGCATGAGATTTGAAAATTTATCACACAACTCTTTATTTGTGGATCCGAAAATGATGTCATCCACATATATTTGAACAAGCAAGATACTCTTCCCATCTTGAATTACGAAGAGTGTTCTATCCACTTCTTTTGTGAATCCATTCTCAGTCAAGAATTGTGACAATGTGTCATACCATGCTCTGGGTGCCTGTTTCAATCCATATAGAGCTTTCTTGAGTTTGTATACTTTATCTCCAAGAGTTTTCTGCTCAAATCCTAGAGGTTGTTCAACATACACTTCTTCTTCCAATAAACCATTAAGAAATGAACTCTTTACATCCATTTGATATACAATAAAGTTCTTGTGAGCTGCATAGGCAAGAAACATCCTTATGGCTTCCAATCTTGCCACAGGAGCAAATGTTTCATCAAAATCTATCCCTTCTTCTTGGCAATATCCTTTGGCTACCAATCTTGCTTTGTTTCTTACCACAGAACCTTCCTCGTTCATCTTGTTTCTAAACACCCATTTAGTGCCAATAACATTTTGATGGGTAGGTCTTTGAACCAATTCCCACACTTTGTTTCTTTCAAACTGATTGACTCTCTTCGCATGGCTTGAATCCATGTGTGTCATCCAATGCTTGTGACACATCTTTAGACTCTATTTGTGAGATGAAGCATGTGAACATTGCTTCTTGTTGAGTTCGGATCTCGTTTTGACACCTTCTCTTACATCTCCAATGACTAGTTACGGTGGATGGTCTCGGCCATCTTACATCGAGGTTGGAGTATGTTAGCCTGGATTTAGTCGTCTTGCGGTGTGTTGTTTTGATCAGCTCTCTCATCATCACTTAGCCTGATTTTCCATTTGTTTTTTGAGACTCATCTATCTCATCTTCATCCGGGTTTATAATTCCGACTTGAGCCTTCTACATAGGGACTTTTTGCATGGTTGGTTGATTCGACTTATCGGTGACTCTTCAATGTCTTCTCCATTTATATTTGGCTCATCGAACACCACATGGATGGATTAATACGTAACCATAGTCCTCTTGTTGAGTACTCTGTAGGCTTTGCTTTTTTGAGTATCCCAAGAAGATACCTTCATCGACTTTAGCATCAAAAGCCTTTAAATTATCTTTGCCATTGTTATGGATGAAGCATTTGCATCCAAATATTCTAAAATATGCAACATTTGGCTTTCTCACATCCGAGATCTCATAGGGAGTCTTTGTGTTTGTCTTTTATCATGCATCTATTTTGAGTATAACATGATGTGTTTATTGCTTGACCCAAAATCTTTTAGGTAGCCCCGCTTGACTAACATGGTTCTTTGCTTCTTTGAGAGTTCTATTTCTTCTTTACGCAACTCCATTTTGTTGTGGAGTCCTTGCTACGAGATAATTCATGACCAATACCATTTTCAATGCGATCTTGAGTGATTATACCATTGACAAATTCAGTTCCTCTGTCGGATCTTATTTTGATAATGGTTTGACTCTTCTCATTTTGGATTCTTTTCATGTTGTGGTAGTTTCTGCGAGTTTCTTTCTTCTTACACATGAATATTGTCCATGTATATCTTTAGTAGTCATCTACTACCACCAAGGTGTATTTGTTCCCACTTATGCTATTTGGTTCAAATGGACCAAATAGATCCATATGTAGCGGGTGCAATATTCTTGTTGAAGATGGACATGTCTTTTCTTTGAATGATGATTTGATTTGCTTTCCCATTTGGCATGCATCACATACACTTTCCTTCTTGTATCTTTGAGTGCGGAAGTCCTTCTACAAGCTAGCGGCAAGCTTGTTAATTGTTTTGAAATTCGGGTGACTCGAGCTTTTTGTGCCACAACCAACTTGATTCGGTTGTGCTCTTTTGCTAGTAGACAAGTGCTTGGTCTTTGCAGTTGACCAATCTACCATGTACATGTTCTTTTATGCGCATCCTTGCAACACAACTTCATTGGATTCGATGTCTTGATTTGGCATATACCCATGTTGAATCCAACATTGTAGCCTTTGTCACGAGTTGGCTAATACTTAGCAGATTGAATTTGAGTCCTTCAACATATGCAACATCGTGATTTCTAATCCATTTTTCTTGATGGATCAATGCCTCTTATTTCTCCTGGAGCTTCATTTCCTCCAAATATTACTTTTGCACCTCTCGACTTCCTTGAATTTTGATAGATTTTTCTTGTTACTGTCATGTGCTGGGCAGCCACTATCCATGTACCAGGTTCCTTGGCACTCGATTGTTCCTTGAACCCGCAATCAAGGAAATTAGGTTTTAGGTACCCATACTTGTGCAGGTCTGGGGGGTTAGTATTGTAAGATGATCCAACCAACTTTATAGCCAAATGATTTGACTTTAGGGGTTGCCATCTATTAGTGCCATAATCATAATTAATTTTGGCAAATTGCTTGGGGGTTTTAGGTTCATACTGATTGTCTCTTTTGTTTGTATGTCTGTTATGTATGTGTTTTAGCAATTGCCTTCTTTGGGTAGGCATTTGTGATATCTACGAGTGTAGTGCCTTGGTGCATATGTGTCTTGATGATAGCTCTTGTGCCTTTGAAATGGTCTTTTTTGAGTTAGGCCTTTGCCATTTGGGCTTATATTCCAGATCTTTCTTGATAGTTCACATTATTCCAATCACTTGGCTTGGGTAGTTTCTACCATTCCCATCATATATATTTCTTTTATAGAATTTAAAGGGCTTTTGGTAGCTCTGTTTTTCTTTCTGAGTATTTCTGTTTGGAGTTTCTTGAGGAACTCATTTGGATTTCTTCTCAGTTGTCCTCTCAAGACACTCAACTTGTTTTCCTTTTCCTTTATAACCAGGCCTGTTTGCTTGTGATTGTGTTTTGGAATAAATGTGTGTGCACCATTTGGAGTTTTGGGTTTTGAGATCTTCATTACTTGAAGATCCTTTTTCCAAAATCACTTTTGGAGCTTGACATAGTACGGAGGAATTAAATCTAAGCTGTCTTATCTCCACATTCTCTTTGACTCATAATAAGGTCATCCAAGGATTTAGATGCCTTAGTGAATGAGGCAATCACATTTTGAGGTTATTCTCCCTCTTTTCTATAACGATTATCTCTCTTTATTAGCTTAGCATTTTCAAAGCCTTTAGACTTTTATTCTCATCACTATTTGACTTAGAGTACTCGGCTCCTTAGTCACCGAGAGTTTTGCTCTTTTAGTAAGTAGGCTATTTTCCTCATTTAGTAGTGTGTGTGAGGATTTAATGTGTTCAAAGTCTTTCATCATTTTTAATGAATCATAAAGATCGAGTGGGTGATGAAGTGTGTGTGTCACGATCACTATCACTAGAATCTGAGTGTGATGAGTTAGAGTGTACCTCATCTTCTTGGTCAGTTGGTCTTGTTCTGGCCATTAAACAAATCAAAGCTTCTTCTTCGAGTCACTTGAGTAGTCGGCTTCACTACTCAATCGGTGTGTCTTTTGACTTGTCTGTCTCGTGATCTCTGCGGCCAACATTGCCTTTTTCTTTTCTTGTCTTCTTTCTCGAAGACCTTTCTTTCCTCTTCATTCCCTGTATTTGTTGACTACAGGATATGGGCAATCAATGGCATAGTGACCTGGTTGTTCTGCGGTTCCATCATAGATTTTCAACCTTTTGATCGGCTCATTCCATTCTTGGATTATCACTTTGATATTCAACTTTTTGATGCTCTGCTCTCTTGGTTGACCTATCTTCCCTTGACTTGGAGCCGAGTGTCTTACGGAGGATTCGCCTTGCCTCTCTTGTAGTTCTTATTGAAGAACTTGTTAAACCTTTTAACCATCGGGGCTATTTCCTCTTGGTCAATGACTTCTTTGACCTCGGCTCTCTTTGCCATCCTTAACAATTAGATTACATTGTTTTGGGCATGTTCTCCTCCCGGTCTTTTCTTCTCGGCTCAAATTTGTAGGCTTTGAGATCCGAGAATAGCTCATGGTTGGATGTCTTGGATAGGTCCATGGAATGTCTCGGTGCCATGACCTTCATTTCCCATTCATCGGGAGACTTCTTACAATCTTCATACACATTTCCTTTTGTGTATATTCTTTTCCAAGTCGAGATAGCTCGTTGGTCCAAGGTCGAGCATCCAGTTGATCAAGGTCTCTCTGCGAGCATTTTAAAATTCTCAAATTTACGTACGTGACCGATAGTTTATTTTCTTGATTTGCTCGAGCCTTCACAAATCAATGTTAGCTTGTCCCAGATTTTTAGCCGTTTTGCATGATTTGACTTTGTTGAACATAGCTTTGTCGAGGTTTTGTAAAGAATGTCCTTGGCCACATTGTCCAAGTTATATCTTTTCTGTCATCATTTTTCCATTCGGCTCTTGGTTTTCAACCATGGGTCCAGTGGGAGCAACATCCTCTTCACCCAGTGCGGCTCTCCTTTACATTTATGTTCACTTTTAAAATTTGCGAGAGGCCCATCCTCTATCATTATCCACATCTCATCGTGTAATCTTTGATAGATGAGCACATACGAATTTTCCAATCATCAAATTCTTCAATTGTGAACATAGGGATGCGTGTCAATTTGCTTCCATGATAATAACTTTCTTTGAGTAAAAGAGTTTTGAAAGATTGAGTACTAAAACAAGCTTTGAAAAATTTGGAGATCTAGTTCAAGTAACCGTGTCACGGAAGGCTCAATGAACCAACCGCTCGATACCACTTGTAGGTCCCGAGGGGTGTGAGTGTAAGGTTTAGAAGGGGTTGAATAAACCTTACCAACTTTTCAAATTAGTCCTTTCAAATATACGAGTTAATACTTCACAGATGTGTCTTGATGGACTAAGTTAGTTAATCGCAGAGTTAGTCACTTTCAACGGACTCATTGACTGACTGTTGATAGAATAACTCATTTGTTTTGACTAAAGACTTAACTCGACTTGATTTGTTTTATTGGAAGACTTAACACCCTTGAACTTGGTTAAGTTTGTTTTAATACTTGGTTTTTTAGCACTCGAGTTGATTATCAATTGGATAGCAAATTTATCGGTAGATATAAAAATAAGATCACGAGAAATTAAAGTCTTTGAAATGTAAATGACACAATAAGTTTTTATAGAGGTTCGAAGATGGGGTAATTCTTCTACTCCTCTCTTCTCCAACTCCTGGAGGAATCCACTAAGTATTGATCAATATACGAGTGGTTGAGTCAGATACAAGTCTTGATCACCACGGTGACTTGATCCTTTGGGACTCAATCGGAGATGCCTTGGTCACACACGGTGGCTTCTCGTACAACTCGGCTTTTTTCAGGCGGTTGCCTTGCTACTACTGACCCACTTGCTTAAGTTCCTTGGATTTGATCATGAAGCCCTCCAAATAGCTTAAGCTTGGTTTGACCTTGAACCTTTCTACAATCCTTCGTGGAATGTAGACCCCTTAATTCTTCAAATGGTTCCTCTTCAACCGATAAGTTGTCTTTCCTTCACGGTGAGTGTTGGATTGATTTCCTTCGTAATATAGGCTTGAGGATTAATCTTGAATGACTTGAGAATATTTTTGGTTACTGATTCAAATATTTGCTTGAATGTTTTTGGTTCGAGTAATCAAGGTTACCTTTTCTCAAATAAACTCCTCGGCCTTTTATAGTGATCTTTCAAAATCGCCCCGTTGAAGAGATAGGCTTATTTTTGAAAGTCACTTGTGGTCGTTGGCTTGTCTTATTGCGTTCTTGGAATTGCCATTTCCTCGTATGAATGATTCTTGACTTTTCGGTGTTCGACACGAGGTGCGATGCCTCCCATTGGTTTATTCCTTTTGCACGCTCGAACGAGGTAGTATGGAAGTATTACTTGTTTAAGTAATTCTCTTGATTTACGCAACGGATCTCTTTCGATTATCTCGACTTGACTACATTTCCTTGCCTTCCCCAGGTGACTTTGAGTCACTTCCAATCGTGGATGACTCTTACATCACTTCAACTTGAGACTTGGCTATCTTGAGTTGACTTGATCGATCTTCACTCATTTGCATCTCACCGCACCTTCATTCGAGTTCCTATCTTCTCTTCTTTGCCATACTTAGGCTGCCTCACAAATGAGTCTTCCTTCTAGTCTCCGGTTGTCTTCTTGCATGTTCGGCATATTGACTTAACTCGGCTCGACCCTATCTATTACAATGCAATTTACAACAAAAATGGGGTGCCAACTTCCTATTCTAAGTTTTACATGGCATTCATCAAAATCTACAAAATAATTTCCCAACAAATATATTGTTAAATATGAAACAAGATTTTTGTATAATTCCTTTAATAATTGGGAAATTATATCTTTTTTAAATTGTTACTTTCTTATAGATAAACATGTTCAATAAATAAATACATTTTACATTCACAAAATCTATTATCAACCAAATTTATTGTACTTAAAGAGGGTTTTTAATATAATAATTTATTTTTATATTATTTACCGTACTAAATTGCTATTCTTTAAACAAAAAGGGATTTCTCCATTTCTTTCTCCCCAAAGAAGACTTGAAAAGCGAAGGTCTCGTATCAACCCGAATTTGATCTTAACTTAATAGATGCAAGAAATGCTCTCACTTATCTTCTTTGTTGAGAATGGGATCTAAAGAGATCTTAAGTTAGTCTAACTCAAGTGAAAGATTCACTTCAAGTAAGGAAGTGTGGAATTAAGACATCTTGCCCCCGAGGAAATGAAGCTAAGATATTTCAGCTTGAATAAGAAATGTATGATTTATAATCAAATTAATTAAATTTATATTTTAATTATTTATTGAAATTCTAAAACATTGCAATCACTAAAAATTATTTTTCTACAAATATAATTTGTGCATCCCCATCTGAAAAATACCAAATATGAGAACTAGAATAAAACATAATAAATAGAAAATCCAAATAGTACAATTCAAATATCCACAACTAAATTTAAAAAAATTGACTTAATAACATGAATAAATAAAATACATGGTAAAATCGGCAAAAATGAAAAATATCTTCCAAAAATAAATCTAATAAAACAATACATCTTGTTGTCAAAACTATGTTTTGTTGACTATTATTTCATTAATTAGTGTACTTAGTTCTCCTATTATCTTATATACACGTGTTAACTTTTTATGTATTTACAATATAATGAGCTTTTGCAAAATCTTTGCCACCAATTTACATATACAAACAACATTGGAAAATAATTCTTATCCGAATTTACTACTACAACATTGAAAAAGTATGTCACCAATTTTCACACTTATTAAAAATCTAGGCATGACTAAAATGAAATAGGCGATATAGGTGCGCTGTGCGATTCTATGAAAATCACTTTTCGAAGATCAAACACAAATTCATAGCCTTGAATGTATTATTTATAATTGTGAAATATATATGATTTGACTTCATCAATAAAAACAATAAATAATATTTCATGTCTATTGTTTGATGCTATATCAAAATTATTATAATGCGGGAGATATAATTCATAGAATTATTAGAAAAATGCACACGTCATAGTACAAAACGGAAGCTCACAGATATACACCCGTGCATCGCATGCGAATAAGACAAGCTTAATTGAGTCCATGTCTCATACTTCTTATCATTTTCCTTGATTGTTTTCTTGTTTATGATTGATGATATTTTACACAAGGAAAGAATCGAGGATGTTTGACATTCATTATATGCAGCCAATATATTCCAAATTTGATAGATTGGTGATAGATTTCCCTCATTGAAGAAATGATCAAGCAAGCACACATCTTATCATGATTACTTATTGATAACTCTTTTCTCCATGCATAATCATTCTTGGTGAAGAATGTGCGGATCTATAGTATGAATCGATTTTTATCCATTCAAAGACGCCGAAGTTGAAAGTTTACCAATAGTGATGAGTTCTTTAGGAGTCAAACATCCAGGAGGATTAATTGAATACAAGGAGTGGTATTTATTTAAAGTGAAATGTTTAAATTCTCGTAAACCACATTGTATTTGTAATAAAATTATTTCTTTTTAGTAGATTGTTTTTCTCCTTCCGAGCGTGGTCTCATGTATTAAGATTGATGAATCTAAGCACATTAAAGATACTTGTGTTATATTTAAGTTCGATGTGTGAGCGTATGTGTTACCTAAGTGTTATAATACCTCGTTTAACACCAAATAATCATTTTGCGAAATAGGGATAATTACAAAAAGTACTTTTTGTGGTTTGACACGATTACAAAAAAAAATCGGCTAACTTTCAAAATTACAAAAAGTGCCCTTGAGGTTTGATTCACGTTAAAATTAAAGGGCAAACCGCAATGATTTTATAAATATGAATGGGGTTTTGAAATTATTTTTCTTATGAAGGAGTTAAATGTTAGACAAAAATAAAACCTCGGGGGTATCTTTTGTAATTTCAAAAGTTAGTTGGATTTTTTTGTAATTAGGTCAAACTTGAGGGTAATTTTGTAATTAACCCTATGAAATATTGAGAAATTGAGCAACACATTCACTTTCTACCTTTAAATTGAGAGCTACTAATGATTTTTTGGCGAAGTCATCAATTATCGTGGATAAGTCCCCAGCTTAAGGCGTATACTCGAAGGGTAGAGGCCCATTAGTTTTATTTTCTATATCTGTATATATTTATGTGACTTGGTTAGAACAAAAAAGCCAGATATCATTTTTTTGTTTGAAACCTTGTCACACACTTCTATAATTGAACATATCGGGCATGCTTAAATTGGAAAGTTCTTTTGTAGTGGATAGAATTGGTAGATTTGGAGGTATTTGC
Source organism: Rehmannia glutinosa (assembly GCA_016081115.2). NCBI lineage: Eukaryota > Viridiplantae > Streptophyta > Magnoliopsida > Lamiales > Orobanchaceae > Rehmannia > Rehmannia glutinosa. The sequence goes on along the minus strand of CM071930.1, from coordinate 14,483,457 downwards.
GTTATATGGAGGCAGAATAATTTGTGTTCGATTTAGGCTACTCTCAAAATCATGTTGATATGGAAATAGTTGAAGATCAGAATACAAGATGGGGGTTAACCGGCTTTTATGGTTTTCCCGAAAGAAATCGGTGTAAGGAGTCGTGGAATTTGTTGCGTCGACTCCATAGTAAAAGTGATTTACCGTGGTGTTGTATTAGTGACTTTAATGATATACTTCATCCTTCGGATAAAAAGGGGCGAGTGGATCAGCCAAACTGGTTTTTTAGAGTATTTCGAGAGGTTGTGGCTGATTGTAATCTGATGGACTTACCCCTCATTGGATATCAGTTTACGTTGGAGGCTAGAAGAGGCACGGAGAATGCAGTCGAAGCAAAACTTGATAGAGCCTTAGTCTCAGCGAGATGGTTATCACTTTTCCCTGAGGTAATTACTAAATTTGTGTGCACACCGGATCACACACCTCTTCTACTTTGTACGGTGAATAAACTCCAAAAGGTGGTGCATAGGCCATTTAAATTTGAAAACAAATGATTGGAGGCGCGAGAATTACACGAGGTGATTAAATCGGGATGGTGTTCGGAACCAGGAATTGGAATTGTTGAAAGGTTACAAAGGTCTCGCTTTCACTTATTCTCTTGGGGATGACAACAAGCTAATATTTTCAAAAAAGAGAAGTCTAAATGCCTTAATGAGATTGAATCAGAGGAAGGGATGACAATATATCTCATTTGGTCGGTTTAAAGAGGCGAAGTCAAAATTAAGTGATATATCGTCAGGAGGAAAAACATTGGCAACAAAGGCAAAAATGTTTTGGTTACGAGACGGGCGACTTTAATACTCGATTTTTTTCATTGCAAAGATCTTCAAGATTTTAAAGCCAATCGAATTCTTAAATTACAAGATAGCGATGGAATTTGCACGATGACGAATGGAAGATTGGTAACATTGCATTTTCCTACTTGATTTGTTCTCTAATGACAATAATAACAGTGGAGATTGATTTATCTCATGTCCGTCGAGAGGGTGGAATCAAGGCATAACGATTTTTACTATAGCCCTTCACTCGGGAGGAATTTAGGAAGGTGATTTTTGCTATGCACCCTGATAAATCTCGGGCCGGATGGCTTTAACCCGACTTTTATCAACGGTTTTGGGATCTCATTGGTGAGAAAGTTTACAGCGGAGTAAAGCATGGTTCGACAGAGTAGAAGTTCCCCGCTGAATTAATGGAAACAATTGTTGTCTTGATTCCTAAGTGTCAACAACCCCAATCAATGAAAGATTTAAGGCCTGGTCTCTTTGTGTAACATCTTGTATAAGACTTTATCCAAGGTCATAGCGAATACACTTAAATCAATCATTCCTTCTATTATTTGGGAGGAGCGATCGGCATTTGTGAAGCAGTAGGTCTATTCTAGACAATGTTTTAGCTCGCTTTTGAGATTAATCATCACATGAAAAGAAAATCAAGAGGCAAGAAAGGGACGGCAACTATGAAGATTGATATCTCAAAAGCTTATTACAGATTGATTGGGCATACCTTGAAAGAATTCTTATACGGTTGGTTTTGATTTTAGATGGGTCCAATTGATAATGTTGTGTGTGAAGCCTGGATTCATACTACCGGTCAAGTAAATGATTCTTTGGTCGCCCCAATAATTCCTAAGCGAGGGCTAAGACAAGGGGACCTTCATCCCTTTATTTGTTCATACTTTGGTCGAGGGTCTTACTTCGATGATACACGGGCTGAATTAGATGGACGAATCCACGGGGCGAAAATATGTCGCTGCGCTTCCTCAATCTCTCCCATTTATTATTTGTCGATGATAGTTTTTATTCTTTGCAGCAAATAAAGATGAAGTAATGTGTATCAAGCATATTCTCCTTCAATACGAAAAGGATTCGGCAAAGCGGCTATTAATTTTTCGGAAGTCGTTTTTATCTTTTAGTTTTCAAATGTGGAGCCATGTAAACAACGAAGTCATTGATATTTTGGGTGTTCAAGGTCACAGTTATCGGGTAAATATCCGACTTCCTTCCTGATTGGTAAACGCAAGACAAAGATTTTTGGCTACTTGGGAATAATCTATGGTCTCATCTCAAATTAAATCGGGTAAGAGTATACTCATTAAATCAGCTTGCACAAGACTTCCTTCTTATTGTATGAGTGTATTCCTTTTACCCGTCTCTCTCGGGGGATGAGCTTCAATGTATGAATAACTCGTTTTGGTGGGGCTCAGAAAGGATGGCGTGCGTAGTATTAATTGGTTGAGTTGGGACAAACCGTGTGTTCTAAGAAAGTGGTGGGCTTGGTTTCGAGGGAATTCCATTACTTTAACTCGCTTATGTTGGCTAAGCTTGGTTGGAAAATTTTTCTAACCCGGATGCTCTAATTAGTCGGATTTACAAAGTTAAATATTTTCCGCAGGGGGACTTTATTAATTCGTAACTTGGAGCTAATCCAAGTTTCACATGGCGAGCATATGGAGCTCAAGACAAATCGATAAATTTAGGGACTCGATGGAGCATTGGTGATGGTAAATCTATCAATGTTTGGAAAGACAGGTGACTTAGGGACTCATCCATTGGGGTAAATACACAACAAATCGAAGGCTTAGAAGACATGAGAAAGTGAATGATCTCTTCTTTCCTCGGAACGCGTTTGAATGGGATATGGAATCATTGAGGAGTATTTTAATGAACGAGACGCTAACTGTGATTTTAAAAATTCCTCTTTGCGATTCAAGATTCCAGAATAATATGGCATTTTCAAAACGGCTCTTACATTTGTCAAGTCCAGGATATCGTAGGTTGGTTGACACAATTATTGATAAAGAGTTAGGCCATGAAGCCTCATGGGAGTAGATATGGAGGACGCGGATTCCACCTAAGGTAAAAATTTCTTATGGGGCAATTTGTAGAGAGTTGTTTACCTACGAGAACAAATTTGCATCGAAAAGGTATACAAATCCAACAAGCTTGTGCAAAGATGTGATTCTCATCTTGAAAATAATTGGCATACCTTTATTGATTGTAAGTTTGTCGTTGAATGTTGGATGCATCTCATTTGTGGGCAGAAGTTAATAAGTGGTGATGATTCAATCATTCACGCTTGGGTGTTTAAATTTTGAAAGAGCTACAATAGAAATCTCGTAAAAGAGAAAAAGTGTGCAGATTTTGTGGAATATACGAAACAAATGAATGCTAAATTATGGAGTAATTTCCATCTAAATCGACAGAAGGCGAATCGTAAACACGCTTATAGTCTATTGGATGACCGGGAAAAGCAAGACTTTGCGAAGGCAACATAATGGAAACTCGAACCGAATGTGAGCTTTGGGCATTGTCCTCCACAATCGAATTGGAAATGTAATATGGATGCGACATTTTTAAGGAGGAGAATAAATATGGGGTTGGTTTAGTGCTTGAGAGGATCCGGTAAGTTTATCTCTTGTCAAACAAGTGTGTTGGGCGGCGAAATTGTTGCATTAGAAAGGAAGGATCGGGTTTGCTTGAAGCCGCCTTAATCGATTAGAAGATTAGACTTTCGAGAGTTGCGCCGAGTTAGATGCCTTTAAGGGTGGTTGATGCAATTGAAGAGCCGGAGAAGATTGGTCGAGAATTTGGAAAAATCATTGAATTGTAGAACTATCCTAGTGTTCGAAACCAAATTACACGGTTCATTTTATTAAACGACAAGCGAACAAAGCGGCTCATGCCGTAGGCCCCAGAGAGCTTGTTTACGCTAGTCCCTCTACTTGGGTAAATAAAATGGATTTGTGGTTCTCACCTAGATAACATTTGTACTTCCCATATTCCTTAATGAAGCTTTATTTCAAAAAAAAAAAAACTAAATTATCCCCAAGTACTTTATAAGGACAACATTATAAGTATTAAAAGCTTTCACTACTTTTAGTTCTAAAGTTTGCTGAATATTGATCAAAATATTGCACAAGTACATGTATATGAATGTATGTGGATTCTGACATTGATCAAAGTGTTGAGGAATCTAAAGAACACAATACTTCACCAGGCAATAGCCACATGCAGCTTTACAATTTGGTATGTCGAAAATAGATTTATATAGCAATAGCTACTCTAATAATTGTACGGAGGGGATGCAAATCATTAAATTGTACGTATATGAAATTTACTAATATAAATTTGAGTAACATCATGATCATAAATTTCTAACAAACCAATAATTATTTGTCATTTTTAATAATTTATTTTTGACCGACATAATCGTTTATTTTATTTGCTTAATGCGATAAAATAGAATAGAACAAATCTCGGACATACGACGGGACGGATCGTAAATTTTCAACGAGGAGGAACAAAATTAATACAGCAATAAACTACATCAAAATAATTAATGGGGGCACATGTTACTTTCTTTTAACCTAATTAATATATTTTTCTTAAAAATAAAATTTAATAAAGCTATTAAAAAAGAGAAAAAGCTATAAGAAAAAAAAAACTACGGCACGTGCCCCATAAGCGGGAGTGTGGATCCGTCTCAATGCACACGACCCACCATGCTAGATATAAAAGAGGTTTCTCCTCATTATTATTTGTAAGTATTTCATTAATCAAAATTACACGTGTTGGATTGTTGTCTTTTGTTCTTTCAAAGCATTGAAGAGTTTCTTTGGGACAACCTGTGGTCCATCTAACATTCAATGAATTGTCGAAATGAGACAATTTTTCAAGCTCAAAAACTACTGGTCGGAGTAATAGTTGGACTTTATTCATACCTTTACTTGGAGTGATCGACGATTTTAAATAGCATTAAATGTATAAGTAGTAGTACAATAAAAGTGATTCCATGACAACAACTAGCAAATGATTAAATTAATTAAATAATGAAAATTAAGAGAGATTTAGCAGGACCACTTTTCCATTCAATTTGTACATGGATCAAATATGTATAAACCTATGGAAAAGAGATTGTAAAGTTAACATTATGTTCAATCAATGTACTATAAAGAAGCTTTACCCTTATATATTTAATTTAAAGACTGAAAAAATTATATATTATTTCACAATACAATAATTAAGAAGATGAAAGTGATTAGCCACTAAAAAAGTGCTTAAAAGAACTCAAATTCCATTTGTGATTAGCTGTTTAGCATCTACCAGGTAAGTTGGAAAATCGGGAAACAAGGGCTAAGGTTGTCAGGGATAAACATGACACCATTAAATTAATTTAATTCCTTAATCTTTGATTTAGAATGAGAAAATCCAAATTAAGCTGAATAAGAAACAACTCACCATCAAAAGCATACACATGAAAAGGAATCTTTGCAATAAAAATCATCCATACAAAGAAAGGACCAATTAAATTAATAAATCTGCCAGATCAAGAGAATCTTATCTCCCCACCATTAGAGGTTGACAAAATGGTTTAGTGGCACGTTAAGTGCACAACATACGAAGTGTGTTTTTTAAATAAATGTAAATATATATAAAGAAAAAGTTACGATCATGTCTTCGATCAGGTAGAAAGAAAGCGAAAAACAATGTAAAATCGTAGGTAAACATTTTAAATGAAGGGCGTCATTTCAGAGGTTTTCGAATGATCTTTGTTATTTTTTTTTAGCACGTCTTTCGGTATCATCTAGATGGTCTCGATGTATCCTGCGGAATGTCGGCCCAGGGTCCTCGAGCCGCAATGGCCATGACATTCATAGTTTCTAAGGAATCACATGAGTGAAAGACAAGCGAACTAGTTGAGGAGTCGCCTGGCTTAGTCTTTAAAGCTTCCAACTTATTCTGCATCAACTTGAAAATCAAAGTTAAGAGGATAACTTGATGTTGGAGATGTTGGAAGCATGGATTGAAGTCAAAGCCGTTTCATCACTTTCTTTTAGATTCAATTTGATTCAACAACATAGGAGTAAACCACAATAGCTACGGATTACCTTGCGTCGTTGATATTGTGTGATCAATTGTAGGCGTTTCAACACACTTATCGAAATGAGACCCGTATTACAATCTTTTTTCTCAGAGCCTCAAATGGATTGCGAGTAGAGATGTTTTGTTGAGGGCATGAGTGTGTTAAAAAGTTAAAGATTAAGTTTATTATTGAATCGACTTTCTAGTCATAATTTATTTTAGATTATAACATAATTTAATGTTGAAAAAAAGGGGCCAAAAATCAATATCGTATTTTTTTAGCACATATCTTCGACGGATGGGTTGTGGAAGTCGAACCGGACATCCGATATGGACTTAAGAGTTCTAATCACTTTCAACTATTATTTGATTCTTAATATTATGTTTTAAATCAAAAAATTAAAGATGAATTATAAAATTGATGCTAGGCCCCAGCCGAGTTCTCACATTTTTTTTGTTGCGAAAACTAGGTGATTGGGGGAAGCGAGGACGCTGAATTCACACCGCCAATGCTAGATGCTATCCTTCTCGCAACAAAGATTCCGGTGAATTGCTCAATTCGATCCAGTTTGAGAATTTCAAATTGATTTTTGTGATTTTCGCCCGCAACTTCTCAACACCCTTTCTATCGTGTTTACTCATGATTCCATATTTGTGATGGGCATGGTTTGTAATCCGACGTAAAAGTTCTCGAGAATAACATCCACATGTTGACCATTTGATGAGCCGAGGGTATAGAAGTTCAAGAATTAGCAAAGAATGAAATAGAGTAACAAGATGTAATTCTCCACTAATTGTTTCCGTCCCACCAAAGCCGTAAAAACAATTAAGCCAAAAATAATTGTCCTACTATAACTCTAATGCCCTTAGCTATTTAAATAATCTCTCCTACCTACCTCAAGCCCAAATAAAATCTAAACTAAATAACTAAATAAAAACCCTAGCTAATAAGTAATTATATCTCAACTAATTATTTAACCTAGCCTACTGAATCAATATAATAAGCCGTAAAACGATCTGAATCAATATCCCCTCTAGTACTCCTCACAACTCATGTAAAAAAAAGAGAATATATGATAAAATATTTATATATTTTATTTAATTTAAAAATTGAATGGCAACCAAAACTAGCACTACATACATGATCATTCAGTCTAGAGGAGCTGAATAGAGTACATATTTACCTTTTCTAGAAAATGCCATGTACCAATAATCCCATCACTTGCTAATATAGGAACCATAACATATATATATATATATATATATATATATATATCTCATTAACTGAATCTTGGCACAATGTTGTAGCTACTAGCTCGACATAATAGCATTTTCCAAATTTATGTGCAAATTCATTTTTTAGATTTAATTTCCATTTCAAGAATGTGGGATTGTGGATAACGTGCATAATTTGTTATTTTACACCCGACAGATAATATGAGAAAGGTTAAATATGTTTTCCTTAAAACATTCAATACACGATGAAATAAATATATATTACGGTGAAATTTTATTTCTTATACGGTGAACATGCCACTGACGACGATAATATTAAAGTGGATAAACAATAATATTTGGAAGGATTAAACACGTTCTTACCGACTTAGTATTTATCTTTTGTATATCATCTAAATTATTTGGAAGGATTAAATACGTTTTATTTTGTTGTAAAATAAATGCACTTCAATACACGATGAAATAAATATATAGTATAGTGAAATTTAGAGCATTTATACAATACAACGCTCTTAACCACACGGTAATGTTAAAGTGAATAAAACGTTATTATTTGGAATGCTATACGCTTGATAAAAGCGCACTAATTATACAACATTCTAATACTAATTACACAGTAAAAGCGCACTAATTATACATCATTATAATACATTGATAAAGCGCACTAATTATAAAATATTCACAAATTCTTGACAATTTGCCCCTTCTCCTTTTCTTAAATGAGCATTTGCTTTCCCGCCCCACTACTCGTACCACCAATATTAAGTGCCTTTTTTTTGTCCTCTTGCCATCTTCACAAATTTAGCGCAATTAAGAAGACATAAAATATTATCATAATCTGATAAAATTATTCTAACACTACACAAACATTTGATAACAAATATATTAAAATTGTATTATACAACTACAATTGAAGTTAAAATATGTTGAAGACATACAAAAATGTATGAAAAAACATCAAAATTGTATTAAATAAAACAAAACTCACTAAGAATACGGTAGAATAATATTTGAAAAGTCGAAGTCGAAAATACAAACCCGACCATGAAATTACTAGAAATCGAAATCTCGGAAAAATCGAAGATAACTAAACCCTATAACAATAAATCCCCAACAATCAAAGATAAAAACCACAGAAATTACACAAACTACTTCTAAAAATATTTTCAAGATTTGTATTAAAATTACATACCAAGAAATTAAACAACGGTGTGATGGTCTTCGTAGTCCTCTTTCGTGATGATCTTCTTCATGGCGGGTCTCGGTGAAGGATGGCGGTGGCTCGGCAATTTTGGCGCACGGACGGTGGTGTCCCAGGTGCATATCTGCAGACGGTGAGAAGATGGAGTGTGAGACGGTGAGAAGATGGAGTGTTTGAAGGTGAGAAAAATGTTTGAATAGAGTCGCGTTTTTTGGGATTTTGGTTTGATTTGGTAAGATTTGAAGCCCCTTTTCGGGGAACGAAAAGGGGAAATTAAAATGCCTTCTGTGACTCAAATAAAAAGCAGATTTGCCCATAATTAAAGTCCAGAAAATAATATAAATTACATATTTTAAAAGTGCATTAACTACTTGCCTAAAATAAAGGGATTAATCGAGCCATACAAAATATCAATCCAATAACTTGGATAAATCACCATCTCCAAATAAGAGGGTGTATAATGAAGCAAATATACATATATATATATATATATATGTCTCATTAACTGAATCTTGCCACAATGTTGTACCTACTAGCTCGACACATAGCCAGCATTTTCCAAATTTATGTACAAATTCATTTTTTAAGATTTAATTTCCATTTCAAGAATGTGGGATTGTGGATAACGTGCATAATTTATTATTTTACACCCGACAGATAATATGAGAAGGTTAAATATGCTTTCCTTAAAACATCATACATCTTTACAAAAAAGGTAATCTTATCTCTTTGTAAGAAACAATGACAGTGTATTTGTTTGCATGGGACTGTTAATATATATATAAGAATTTTTTTCACAATACTTACACTATAAGAAAAAACTAATTTACCTACGGAAAAGTTTGTAGGTAAGTATTAAAATAATTGTAAAGTATATGTAAAATTGTTGTAGGTAGATATTTACCAACAAAATCTCAATGGTAAATACATACAATTTTTAACAACGTAATTTAAAAATTGTTGATGATTTATTATTATATAATTTCGGAGAAAAAACATTATTTTTTTTATTATGTCGATATTATATATGTAACTGTTAAATTTACAAAAATAAACCAAAAATAGTAATTTGATTACAAAATCATTCTCGATATTGTCGATAGTAAATTAGTTTGGATTTTTTTGGTAGTGTGTAATTCACAAATTTAAGATTTTTTTGACATAACAAATTTAAGATTATTGATAGTAGTTTTATTATTAATTTTGTTTTAACTCATCAATATATATAGCCAGTTATTTGACAACACAAATTCTTTCACAAGTTATACATGATTTTATTGTAATTAAAACATTTATCACTAATTACTGATAGTGATAATCTAGATACTAACTTTGTTCTATTAAATCTGCGAGAATAATCTGTACTATTTAGAGCAAAATAATAATAACAATTATCACTTACTACATATTTATATAATCAATTAATAATGTTAATACTAATTTTTTTCCTTATATGGAGTGATTGATTTGAACCGAGGGTGTTCAAGTTTAAAAAGCAATAGTTATTTTTGATAAAATATGCGGTCCCATAATCCAAAGTTGTTGGGAATTCGGCGTGTGTAAAGGGATAACCTCAAACCCATGTGAGTTTCCTTGGCAATGAAGTTGTCTTTTTCTGAACACTTTTTAATTCCATAAATTTCTCTGTAAATTCAATTATATTTTATCTGTATTAATTAGTTTATCTAAATGTGAATTAATCTATGGTAATGACAATTTTTAACAACAAGAAATTTGTATTTTTATTATTTAATATGAAACAAACAAGATATAATATCCAAGAAGTCAAATGAGAAAAACTCAACCGAACAAGAAAAGAGAGTGAGGCAAACAAAAATCTAAGATACGTGATACTGATAGATTATAAAACATCATATCAAACTCGGTGGAGTGTGATTCGTATTTATTTGGATGAGTATTTATTGCGACAAACAAGGTTTAGACAATCTTGACTTAACTACGATAGATCTACCAAAAAAAGCGATGAAAAACTTAGAATGAGGGCCCAAAAAGAACATATCTATAAGTATCCCGAAAATCCTCTCCATGAATGATTATACCTATGCATAGTAAGCTGCATGTATAGGACCCCCTCTTATAAATACTCTCTCATTTATGATAGAAATATGGTTGAAACATCTGTATTTAAAGCATTGTGAGGGCATTTAATGCAGAACAAAAAATACATGATGTCATTATTTGTTTGTATTATGCGGTTTATTAGCATATTTATTCCTTTATCTTATTTGTTAATACATATATTGTTAATCCACAAAGCCATTTTTTTTTTTTGTTTGACACGTGGAATCTTGAATTGAAATTACAACTATACAATCTCTAATGATAAAAATCCTATCTAACAATAATTACACAAATCTCTAAGGATAATATCTTATCTAACCATAATTATACAAATCATTGACTTATTCTAACACTATATTTATAGGAAATCAGAATTTTGTTCCCTATGAATAACACGATTTTGTAAATTTTATTTCTTTTATTACGGATAATATAATATGCTTGATTCGTAAAACCTTTATAAAAGTCAAGTGTTTACAAATTACAGATAAGATAAAGGTAATCAATAAACCATTCACATTATATCTTTGAATATATTCTGGATTTCTGACTAAAAGTTACCCACTCTAAGCTTTACTAAACTAAAGAAATTTATTGCAACTCTTGTAAACAGGTTAATTCAGGTTAATTTCTCTCAACAGTTATCGATTATAACAATAGGGAGGGGACCAATTTTGACTAAAGTAACAAAAAAAAAAATTTAAAGAAAAAGGTTCTATACTTTTCCCTTGATTAAATTTGATTGTTTATACTCCATCTCTATTCACATGATAAGTGTAATTTTTGCTGTTTAATAATTTCAAAAGGAGTGATATTTTTGACATTTTAAAGATTGAATACATGTTTTATTCCAAATTATCCTTTTTACCTATCAAGCATGCAATAAATGTATTTATTATGTAACATTTTCCAACAACGTTAATTAAGGGTGTAGGGTATTTTAACATGCTTTCTTAATATATAATAAATATATTGTGAACCGAGGAGTATTAATTTCTAACCAATACTTTAATCAGGATAGAATGAAGTGGTTAAAGGGTCCCAGCGACAAAGATGGGAGTTCAATTCTCAATATCAATCAATGACATTTCTCAGGGACCAACTCAGGCTCCGATCCCTATTTTTTCGCAAAAAAATTAGTGAGAAATTTTTCAAAAAAAATTCTTTAGTTAGAATTTATATTTTTTTGGTTTTCTATCCTAGGTTCAATCTACTTTCGTGTATCAACCCACCCCATTAATGTGTCCTCGCTCTGCCTGTTCCTCCCTACTAAGATTTTTGCAGTAAAATAAAAAGTAAAAACTTATAACCAACGTAGATTTTTTTCGGATTAAGCAATTTATGTTATATTTCACATTATAAAATTGATAAATGTACAAAATAAGTTTGGTTCACTTGAACAAATATCTTTTCGAGGACAGACAAAAGTGGTTGTGCTTTCATGTCTAATCCTCTTGTGGATGGTCAAATCCACATCCACGTAGTTCCACTTTTCTCTCACTCAATTTTGAAGTAATCCACATATTAATTAAGAAACTCTCATTTTAAATTTATAAAAAATTTAAATCTAGAGTAATTAAATAAAAAATTTACTTACACGATTAGGAGGAGTAGATTTTATACTATTAGGTTTAATTCAAATAATATATTACAAAAATAATGTTCTCATAATTCAAGAGATTTCTTGAACATTCAAAAATAAAACAATCAGAATATTTAATTTGGAACAAAATAAATAATTGAATATTCGTGGATAAAGGGGTAGAAAGACAGAGAGTGACTACTCACTCATCCCACTCATCGGACAGAACAAAACAAGAAACGAAATAATTTATTTTTTAATTTTTTCCTTTTGAAAAATTGACATACTGAAAATTGCTTCAATATACAAAGTGCGCAAGAAATTATAAACATGGGACAATTTATTGAGTTGAGCTCCAAAATCGAATAATAAAAAGTTCAAACTTAGTTTGTTATTTCTAACAAGTCATTTCAATGAACTCTTAGTGAGTGACTTAAAACCGTCTTGATTTATTTTTAATATAATAATTTATTTAATTTATAAAGATACACGCATGTGGACCGGATGTCGGCTTGTTCTCAAATGAGACTTCGTCTATTACATTGTACGATGAAAGTTACATGTATAATAATAATAATAATAATAATAATAATTTAAATTTTAAGTATAAATCAAGTATAAATTATGAAATTTTGATATACTAACTTTTATACATATTATAATTATCCGTGCGTTGAAATAAGAGATGAAACACCAAAAGAAAATCGCATCCGGGATGTGGGCAGGTGGGCCAGCATTCAATATAAAATAGCCACGTATACTGTTTAAAATAGGTGCTAGCCAATCAATTAGAAGCAACTAAAAAAGGGCGGATTGGGAAATAAGGAATATGCCAACCTTAATTGGGTAATTTCTTTTTTTGAAAGGATTGGGGTGAAATCACACCACATATAATCCCACAGCCATTAATAAATAGAAAATATTAGGAGGTGAGTTGCTCTTGTCCAAATGCCAATAGTGCATATTGTTTTAATCAACAGCATACTGACTATAGTTGGCAAAATAGGACCGATCCGATGGACCGATCTGGTCTTTTCGCATATAGCTAGGATTGGACGATTTTTACTTTTGGCACCGAAAGACTGGTACCCAAATTATATCGGCCCAAATGGTTTGAAGCCCGACAAGTCCGGCAAAAATACACTAGTTGGGTTCGGTCCCACCACAAGAAATGCAGCTCGATAGACTTCGACAGCCCGGCTAACCCAACCCATTGTCATCTCTAATATGATATTTGTGAAAATGTTCTACAAAGCCATACACTATACTTATTGTGTGACATAAAAAGGGGAAAAAACCTATTGGCATAAATTTTCCTCAACGCATAACTATATTGAAAATTTTGTAACTATTATTTTAAAACATGTGTAATTTAAAATATTTTTATAACCTTCCTTCAATAGTGGACTAATTGTTTAGATAGAGTTCACATAAATATAGACCCTCTTACTCATAAATGTTTTGCCCAATCCGGAAAGCCAAATTCAAGCAGCTTTCCTTTTGGTCCTACGTACACATTCTCGTTTAATGCAATTGTCAAAAATTTGGGAATAAACAGAAACATGTTTGGATTTCTTGTCGGGCATTTGGTTATATATACCCACTTTCTTTATCGATAAATCTTAAAACCTCTACTCCACTTAAATTCATGCTTCTTTTTTATTTTATTTTTAGATGATGCTTCTTTTATTTAAGGGTTGATTACAAAACGTACAATTGAAGTTTGACCTAATTATAAAAATCCTTGCTAATTTTTATAATTACAAAAGATATCCTGAGGTTTTATTTTGTCTAATATTTAAACTCTTTATAAGTAAATATTTCAAAATCCTCCTTCATATTTATAAAAATATTGTAGTTTACTGACTTTACTTCTTAATTTTAACAATGAATAAAACTTCATTTGTGCTTTTTGTAATTTTAAAAGTTAGTTGGATTTTTTTGTAATTAGGTCAAACCTCAGGGTACTTTTTGTAATTATTTATTTATTTAATTACTTGTTACTTACTTGCAAGTTCAATTACTATGTTCGAGACCGTATCAAGTTGAAAGTAAAAGAAAACGTTTCATGGGTAGAAATATAGAAATATGTTTACTATAATCTAATAATAGATGTTAATTTATACAATAATTTTTGTTGAGGAAAAGTAAAGAGTAAGTCTACGTCCGTGACATGAATGAGTAAGTCTACGTCCGTGACATGAATGATTTATGTTTTTGTTTAATAATTTTTTTTTGGTATTTGATTCCGAACTTTCGAATCGAGTTCAAAATATTTAATCATTCACTGAACCGAAATATTTCAGTTACAGACTGAATTAACCGAATCAATTTGGTTAACCGACCGGTAAAAACCCATGTTCTTAATTATAAGTTGTTGAAGTGTTTGGATAAATAAGATGGTGTAGCTTTTAAGATGTTAGTAACGATAATCTTGTAATTTAAATAGTCAAAATTAAAAGAGGTTGTTGAAATAAGATCTTATTTTGAAAAAAAGTTGAGATTCCGCACCTTTTTAAAATCCAGTTTATAAGCTTCTAACATCTTATTTTATGAACTTATAATTTTTTTTTGTTTAAAAAAAATACCAAATAAATTTAAACTTCTTATAGGTGCAGGCAAACGCCCTAGCTCTTAAGTTTATAAGGCGGATCCTATAAAACACAAAAATAAATATTTTTTTATGAGTTTGAGTTTGAGTTTGAATTGTAATTCTATTTACATACAGAATCTGTCTTGCGAGCCGTGCCCATGAGGGACCAGTGCCCCCTGGGATTTTAAAAAAAGTATATATATATATATATATAATTTCACTTCATATCTTTAATAAAAAAAAAAAAAAAGAACATAATAACCAAGCCAGATCTCTAGTTGAGAGATTAATTAACCCCAAATCACTAACAACCCTTCAGCCCCCATTCCTAATCCCTTCACTTCACGGCTTCGCAGCGGAAGAAAGAAAACCCTAATCGTTGGTGAAGAAAATTGCACCAATTCGTGAAATTGAACTAGGTCAAAAAGGAGGGGTGGATTCAACTCAACCACTAGGTTTGTATTAAGTCTAACTCTTTTACCTTATTGTCATTAGATTTAAATTGAATGAGAATAAATTATACTTTGGGTTTATGTCATCAAAGTGTATATATATTAATTAATTTTGTAGGGCTTGATTTTATTCTCTATTATTTAATTTCTTTGTTGTATCGTTGATTATTATATGAATTATTAGGGCAAACTTTTAGTAATTTATTATAATTTGTGGTTCATGTATAATTGTTTGCTTAAGCTATATTAATTTTTGATTTTTTTTTCCGTATTTTCTTAGATAATGGAACGATTCTTTAAAAGAGTATCACCTATTATCGATGAATCATCATCATCAGTCAATGCACATGCAATTGTTCAACCTCAAGCACCAACAAGTCAAGATAAAATATTATCAAGTCAAGATGCTCTTGAGATTAATTTGCAAAATCTTCCAAGTGATCATGGACTACGACCTAACATAATGAGCTATCCATCTGACTTAATTGAACAGGTGCGTAGAGCTTACTTATTAAAAGGTCCATGTCAGCCACGTAAACATAATTTTCCTCAAAAAAAAAGATGGGGAATCAAAAACGTAAATTTGTTACATCGTGGTTTGATGAATTCAAGGATTGGTTAGAGTATAGCATTACAAAAGATGCAGCATTTTGCTTATATTGTTATCTTTTTCCTACGGGGCATAGTGAAAGGTATTCATTCTTTGTTCTCTACCTATGGCTTGAGCATTAATAGTTTGAGAGGTCAAGGTTATGATGGAGCCATCAATATGAGAGGTGAATTCGATGGATTAAAAAGTCTGATACTAAAGAAAAATCCTACTGCTTATTATGTCCATTGTTTTGCTCATCAACTCCAAACTTACACTTGTTTCATTCTTGCTAAAAGCATATATCAATTGGTTCTTTTTCAATCTTTATTTACGCATTTATGCAATGTTGTTGGAGGTTCTTAAAGCGTGGAGATATGCTTGAGAAAAGCAAATGGAGAAAGTCATTGAAGGAATTGCAAATGGTGAGGTCAAAAAAGGAGGAAGAAGATTAAATCAATAAATGGCATTAAAGCGACCAGGAGATACCCGATGGAGTTCACATTATGGTACTCTCATTAACTTGACACATTTATTTGCTTCATTGTTGATGTTCTTGAATATGTTGGGGATAATGGTAATGATGATACCAAAGAGCGAGAAGCCGTTGATTTGCTAGAGATTGTGAATCGGTTTGAGTTTGTATTTGTCATACATCTCATGAGAAAAAAATTGGGAATCACACATGAATTGTCTCAAGTTCTACAAATAAAGGATCAAGATATTGTTAATGATGAGTCTTGTTAAAGTCAAAAACTCGTTTGCTAGCAATGAGAGATAGTGGTTGGTAGGATTTATTAGTTGAAGTTTCCAAGTTTTGTGACATATATGAGATAGTTGTCTTTGAATATGGAAGATGTATATGCACCTCGAGAAAGATCAAGGCGTAGAGTTGAAAGGATGACTAATATTCATCATTATCGAGTTGAGCTATTTTATTCTGTGATTGACTTGCAAGCTCAGGAACTAAATCATCGTTTTGATGAAGTGAACACATAATTGCTTTTATTTATGGTATGTTTTGATCCAAACGATTCATTTTCTGCATTTGACAAAGAGAAGCTACTTAACCTTGCAAAATTTTATCGGTGAATTTTCCGGAGTTACTCTATATGAACTTGAAAGTCAACTTAAGGAATAGTGTCACAAGATCGACACCTTCCTTTCTTGGCATCTCACATTATTTGGCGGTGGAGCGGTATCTGCGGATTCGTGTTTGTGTCGGCGTTTGAGCCCCTCGGTTGGTCTGGATACTTTCCTACGGTGAGTTTTTGCGGGAGTGATCCACCACAGTTCCACGCAGCCGAGGATGGTGATTTGGCGAACACCTCGGTCTCCTTAGATCAAGTCGAACACGGATGGTTTGTTTGATCAAGACACATTGATAGGTGGTAGCGAGGATTGATACGAGATCATTGGGCGGACGTATCGTTGGCGTTTCATAGTTCATTCGGCGGTGTCTAGCTTTCATGCCGAGCTACTAAAGATCGAGATGGGCTGCAAAGCATGTCTGGCGGTTTTCATTGCGGTTTAGATCGAGTTGGACGCAATGGCGGTGGTCACCACGATCACATCCGGTTCGCCTTGGCTCTTGGCGGAGTTCAACATACACCGATTCGCATTCGGAACATCGAGGACCTTCAAGATTCGATTTCCCACATACACGAGAGGGGAATCGACCAACGGATCATCTAGCGGAGGTGGGAGTCACGCGCTTGCGCATCTTGCGATATTGTTTATGAGGGCACGACTTCTCACCACCTTCTAGCGCTCATTCAGATGGATCAGCTGGGATATCTGAGCTTTAGATTTTGATTGCGCATTAGTTCTCCTTGTATTTTTTAGATATCTCATTATGATAGTCTGTATAGATGTCGTAGTGATAGGTTTCTTGTTTTTTGATTTTCTCCCCCCGTGAAGGGACATTTGTATGATACTTTGATTATTTGATCTACAGTTAGGGGATCACGCCTCAATCCCCCACCCCCCAGGGTGTTATTTTGCTTAAAAAAAAACTTGAAAGTCAACTTGAAAACATTATTTTTTTATGTTCGTTTAGATGAAAGCTTCTCTCTAAAGTAGCAGGTATAGGTAGAGGTCTTGCTCGAGGAAGATGGTTGTTACAAGAAAACATATAATTTTTCCATTGGTTTATTTGTTGGTTAAGTTGTCATTGATCTTACTAGTTGCCACGCTAACGCGATGGAAAAAACATTTTTGACAATGAATTCATCAAGAGTTCATTACGCAATCGAATGGGAGATGGGCTACTGAATGATTGTTTGGTAACATACATTGAAAATTATATCTTTCGAAATATTAGCAATAAAGTTATTATGCAATGATTTCAGAATATGAAGAATAGAAGAGAAATGTTACGATATATTAATGTACTTGTATTTGTTATTTATTTTTGAATATTAAAATGTAATTGAATTTATACATTGACTTTATCAATATTAGCGATTATTTATAGTGTTAATTTTAGAGCTGATGTATTGTATTTTATTTTTATACTAATGTTAGTTGGGCCTCCCTACCTAGAATTTCTGGCTTCATCACTGCCCATGATATCGTCTTTTAGAAATGTTTGCCAACTCCAAAACCTCTTAATTACGAACGGTAACTTTGAACCAAATGTATGCATATTGCAATAGCATGTCTCATCTTTTTTTTTTTTATGACGGGGGAACCCGCAGCCGCTACTCTTTGAGTGCGCACTGGATAAACCCTCGGGCTAGACGTACTAGCCTGCAAACTACGCCAACCAGGTAAACCACACTAGGCAAGCCCTGTGTGACAGGCTCAACCAAGAAAGTGTTAGTAGGGGGAATCGAACTCGTGATCTTTCAGTCCCGTGCTCACCTACTCCACCATCTTGGCAACCTTGCATGTCTCATCTTGATTCTAATTAATGTTTCATTAATTTGATAATGCACAAGAGTATCTCCAAAAGTCTACACCATTGGAGATGCTCTAAAGTCTAAATCCATCTTCTAACAAATGATTTGTCAGTTGTAATGAGTACTTAAACCCGGATTAGGTTAGTTAAACTCACAAAACTTTATCCAAAATGTCACACTCGGAAAACGTACAAAGCCAATAGTATGACAAGTTTATCACATGCTTCCATGATACAAACACAGGTTTCGTACAATTTGTTTCGTTGTCATCCATTTAACCAATGAAGTCTCAAATTAATGGGCCTTGTTTGTTGGTGTGTGGTATCATTTTTTTTATTTTTTTTATACCGAGTTCCGTATTCATACATGACTAGTTATTAAAACAACTCATTGGGTGTTGAGTCGTCCA
The DNA here is from genome assembly GCA_016081115.2 of Rehmannia glutinosa. Classification (NCBI taxonomy): domain Eukaryota; kingdom Viridiplantae; phylum Streptophyta; class Magnoliopsida; order Lamiales; family Orobanchaceae; genus Rehmannia; species Rehmannia glutinosa. The sequence goes on along the minus strand of CM071930.1, from coordinate 14,464,510 downwards.
TTAAGTGATTCCCATGTCGGATTCTCCTCTACGCAGAGCATGATTCCCACCGAGTTTCGGCCCCCCACACTACCGCTTGAAGCAATCAATATTAATTGTTCCACCATTGTGCCGCGGAGGCTCGAATCGCGGATCTCTCCAAAGAGAAGTCAAGAGTTACATCACCTTGACCACCGTGTGTCAAGGATCATGGGATTGGTACCATTTATTATACCTTATATATGATCATCGACACTAAAATAAAACATATATAATTTTTAGTGTCTTGAAATATTTTGCGAAAATATTTTTAAAAAGGCGTGCCTCTTTTTTTAAATAAATAAATAAAACACTAAATAAAAAATTATGTGTTTGGATGAATATATAGTTCATAAAATTTGGATCAATTGAACTTCCATGCCGTGACATGACATTTTGGCTTCAAATAACATGCATGTTTATGTGAATTGTTTTCAAATAACACATAATATGGTGATAAATAATTGTGTATGTTTGAATTCTCAAGAAAATATTATATACTTAATATGCATTTGTAATGCAAAATTTATAGATGAGATATAATATGAAATCACACAAGATCAAATTTAACGTTAAAATAGAGTCAAATTTTTTATGGAAACACTACAAAATAACTTCCTGTTTATCGATATAAATGATTTTATCACTAAATTCTTACAGTTACCTACATATCATATATACCGACATAATAAAAATTATTATTTTCACCCAAAATATACCGATCAATTATCAATAAATCACCAAGAATTTTCAAATTTACATACATAAATATTATAGGTCCTATATAAATAGTTTTAGATTTTGTTAGTAAATATTTACCTAAAACAATTTTACTATATTTTACAGTTCTTAATATTTAGCCACGTGTTTTTCTGTAAGTAAATTAGTTTTTTTTGCTGTAGTGAAATATTATATAAGACAATTTCAAAATTGACTGAAAAATTAATATTACGATAAAATGTATCCAAACATATTCCAAATATTTGGATCACACAACAAATTAATGGTACTGGCACCCCATTCATTGGATCAGTTTCGCCAAATCAATACATGCCCTAATCCAATCTCAATTTCCCAATTTGTCAATACCTAATCAAATTGGCTTTTCCAACAAATATATACTATATCTAAAAATTGTATCTTAATTCTTAATTCATCACAATGGCATTCTCGAAATTCCCGGCAAGACCAAGACCACTTCCAATTACCCACCTTTATAAATAAACTCACCCATTTACTCAACTCCTAAATCCTGCTAAGCCAAACAACTCATTTTCTTCCTTAATCCATAGTCCAATTTCATTGGACAGTACAATCAATCCAATCCCTGTCACAGATAATATACACCACATCCAAACATAAAAAAATAAAAACAAAGTTCAAAACATGAACCTAGAATTTTATGATGATCTCATTTCTCAGACGTACTATCCGATCGGGACAATCAGCCAGTTTTCAAATGCAGAACAAGGTCAGAAATTTATTACAGCATAACTGAAAATTTTGAAAGTATTACGTTCATGCATTTGAATCATTTATTTTTGGGTATAATTACAAAAACTAGGTTCAGGTTAATTACAAAAAAACTCAGAGATTTTTGAAAATTACAAAAAACCCTTAAAGTTTGATTTTGTGTTAAATGGAATATTCTTACAAATGTTGACATATTTTGTTTATGGAAGAGATAAAGTGCACTACAGTATCAAATTTCAAGGGATTGTTTTGTAATTTTCAAATGCTTATGTATTGTTTTGTAACTAATCTAAACCTCAATGACAGTTTTTGTAATTATCTCTTTTTCTTAACAAACATGACGGTTTTTATGTGAAAAATATGACTTAAAAAATTACAAATAAACTACGGCTGGGGTGTGGGTTTATTATAAAAAAAACCCAAAAATATTTGAAAATTACATTAAAAAAAACCCTTGAAGTTTTATTTTGTATTAAAGGGGATAAATGTAATGTTTTTACAAAGATATATTTTTACTTATGAAAAGGATAAAGTGTAATATATTATCAAATCTCATGAGTAGTTTTGTAATTAACCCAAACCTAAGGGTAGTTTTTGTAATTACACCCCCCCTTTTTTTATAAACAAAAATGATGGTTTTTATGTAAAAAATATGACTACAAAAAAACTATCCCTTAGATTTGGGTTAATTACAGAAAAAAATTGAAATTTATAAAAGAAAATCTCATTAAGATTTAATTTTGTATTAAATGTAATAGTTTTACAAATGTAGATGTGTTTTTGGGTAAAGTGTAATACAATATCAAATCCTAAGGATTTTTTTTTTTTTTTGTGATTTTAAAAACTTGTGGATTTTTTTGTAATTAACCCAACCTCAAGAGTCAAGGTAGTTTTTGTAATCCCCATTTTTAACGAAATTGATGGTTTTCATGTAAATATACAGGGGCGGCGGCGAATATGAAACCACGGCGGAGACGTAAGAAGAACAACGGCGGCGGTGGCTGCGATGGGGAGATGAGGAAGAGGAAACTAAGCGAAGAGCAGGTGAGTATGCTGGAGCGGAGTTTCGGGAATGAGCAGAAACTGGAGTCGGAGAGGAAGGACAGGCTGGCGGCGGAGATAGGGCTGGACCCACGCCAGGTGGCGGTGTGGTTCCAGAACCGCCGGGCCCGGTGGCGGAGCAAGAAGCTTGAGGAGGAGTATTCCAAGCTCAGGTCTGAGCATGAAACAACCGTTGTTGAAAAATGCCGCATTGAGACTGAGGTTTGTGTATTTTACATTTCTCTCTCTCTCTCTCACACACACACCCAATAGTGTGTGTGTGGTTAATTATTAATGTTTGTGATTTTATACCATTGTTCTGATTTCAACTCCTGATAATAGGGATCGAGATTTTCTATTCCATATCCCTATTCATTTAATCGGATGAATAGCGTATGTACAAAGCGATACGCCATAATCAGACACGTTATTCATCCAATATATGGAATATAGGGTGGAAAGAGGAAAGTGAATAGGAGATCTCATCCCCGATGACAGATCATAAGGGGATGAGATTTGTTCCACTTTCCCAATTTCACTCCTTATTCCATATATTAGATGAAAAAACAATATAATGATTGTGACATTATATTATACACATATCATTCACTCCTTTCCCAATTTTACAATGCATATTAATTTGTTTTGAGAAATTTTGGTGCTCAAGTATCATCTAAATTTTATTATTTTCCCTTTTAAAAAATTTTAAATTATAGTTTATATGATACTTTCTTTAGTTTTCCATCTTATCATTCCAATTTCGTGGGCCGACCAACCCTACTTTTGCTGCGTGGCTACGCCATTGAATTCATGCACCAACTAAGTTTGCTTCTTTTCTCCTTTCTAGTAACTTAAAGAAACTCTACTAAATTTGTCTATCCATCTAGGGTTGTTAAAAAAAAATGAAAACAAAAATGAAAACAAAAAACACAAGAAACAAATTAATAGAAGACAAGTGATATTTAGATGCATGCACTTGGTTGGGGTTCAAAAAGAGCCATGTCCCTTAAATGAATGACAACCAGTGGATGACAAGAAGCTAGTTTGAGTGTGCCACTCCAAAACAGTGCAAAAATGTACTAAATATGTTCTTTTTCCGTACACATGACTTGTTTTTAAGGTGGATTATATTGCGGCCTTGGTGGAGCAGCACATGCATACATTCTTGTTCTTGTAATAATGTCACGTGTCTATCTTACAAAATCCTAAAAATATTTACATGAAAAAATATGAACAAAAAAACATACACACTCGAGTACATATTAATTGTTGGAATGTTCTTGTTAAATTTGTGTGTAACTTATTGTATATGATTAGAGTGTTTCATCAGCTGATATTTCAGTTCATCGAGTAAATGTCACATATAAAAGATGATATTATTATACTTATGACATTCATCTGACTATGATTGTATATTTATGTTAAAATTTTCACTATTATATTTGTTATATAAAGATAAATTGTACATTTAGTTGACAACTTATATATCACTAATGTCGTTGCAGTTGCTGAAGCTGAAGGAACAACTCGATGAAGCAGAGAAGGAAATACAAAGGCTTTCGGAGCATTCAGATGGATTTAGGAGCAATAATCCAAATAGTCATTCATCGTTGTCAATGCAAACTACTGAACCGTTTTTTCTTGGGGATTTTGGGATTAGGGAATTGGAAAATGTGTTTTATAACAATTACGATTATGTGGATGGTTTGGAATGGGATATCTACTCGATGTAGTTAAATTAGTTGTTTGGGGGTATTAATTCCGTATGTAGATAGTAATTAGTGTAAATTATATTTTCTCCTTTGATTTCTGGTTAATTAGGTGTTTATTTTCAACTGTTTAGTAGTGTTTGTGAGTAATTAAGGTTGTAAGTAAATTGTTATATGTTATAGCTTGCTTTCTGACAAATTAATGATATACATTAGGTTGTCTTATTTCGTGTCTCTCAATTAAATATTCTTTTATAATATTGTATCATTTTATCCTTCCATATTTGTAATTGTCTTATTTTTGAGTTTTGACCCTGTATAATTAATCTTATTATGTCTCACTTTACCCCTTTAATGTATGTCTCAGACTCTCAGCGTCTTACCTTACCCATTTGTATAACCTATTGTTTTTTTATGACACATTAAAAATTTAAAATGTTAACATAAATTTGAATGTATGTTCTAATATTTTTTAAGTCGCTTAACATTAAATATATTTAATATTTTTTTGTACCTAAGTTTTAATTAATACTTAATTTTTAATTTAATATAATACCTTTTTAATTACTATAAAGTATCATAGTTTTATTAATTTTGTACAATTTACTAATAAATACTTTCTCATCATAAGTGTACTAATGTATTATTTAATGAAATACGTAAAAAGTTAGTAATAATTCTTTTATATTTATGGAATTTCTCAGAAGGATTTTCCAATGGCTTTGGATTCTAGAAGGAAATCCATGGGCTGCTGAGTTGGGTTGATGTTTCGATTCTGGGCCAAGCTCTAAACAGAGAAAGACACACTGAGCCCAAAGCTAACTTTGTACATATTCATGTCGGCAAGTGTGTGATATGAATTATATCATTTCCTTCATATTTCTCTACCCAAATGTCCCATACCCTTTTTGAAACTTCTCAATATTGAAAATATCCCATTGAAAACAACCTCTTAATTAAAATAATAAGAAGAGAACTAACTTTTTAGTCTCACTAGTACTAGGAGAATGAATCCGCTATATTTAGTTTGTGTGAATTTATTATGGAATTGGAGAGAGAAATACGAAATGCATTCACCATGCAGGAAGAAATTAATGATAAGTAGAACTATCAAAATTCGCCATAGTGAAAAGGTCGGGTTGGGTTTCCATTTTAAAGATCCAAAATGAATCGGGCCAATTTGTCCCGATCCATTTAGTTAACACCTAGGATCAACCTAGTTGGCCGAACATTTTACTAATTTTTTCATGGTGGACTAGGCCACAAAATAGTGGCGCGATCAATGTTTGATCTTGTCGTCCCCATTTTTTGTTTTGGTCCGATAGCTCTATACGATCCATTTGACAACTCTAATGGTAGGTAAATGTTGAGGGTCTATATCACTATTACTACTGATTTCAATATTTATAATAGAAATATCCCACAATTAGTATTTTCTCCAACAATCATTTAAAAACTTTACATTGTAATTGAATTTAGAGGAGGTCTAATGTGAGACCGTCTCACGGATTTAAGTTCATTTGACGGATCCTACAAAACACAAAAAATATGGGTCTTTTTTATGGATTTAGGTTTGATTGAAATTCTATTTATATATGGGATCCGTCTCTTGGATAATTCTAAGGAGACCGTCTCATATAAGTTTTTGCCCTTGAATTTAACTTTTAAAGTATAGGACAAAAGAGTAGTAAACTATTGATGAATTAAATGGTTGGTTGGGGAAGCAAATAGCAAAAAAAATTAAATAAAGTTATCCATGAGTCACCAAAAACACTTGGTTGCCTCGTCATGCCTATCCACTCACTTTCCGCCAGTTGGATTCCTCTTTCTTCCTCACGTGTCACCCTCCAAAACCCTACCCACCCCCACCCCACCCCCACACACCACTACCCCCTTCGGCAACTCTGCAACTCCATCATCAAAGTTAGTTACATTACCAGAGAGGGGACAGATAAACCTCAATAGTAATTTAACCTGTATTTTTTTTCCTCTGTCAATTTTCCTTTTAATTTCAGCTGTTCTTGCGGACGAGGGTATAGAATAGTGCGTTTGGGATTTTTTGTTTATACAAATTGTGAAGCTAAAACCTGAAATTTTTGCAACCGTTGGATCTCAGGGAAAGTGTGTGTGTGTGTGTGTGCGTGGATATTTATAGTATTGAGAGAAAGCAACGACTGTAACCAAACTTGGACTCCTGTTGCTCCACCTCACTCGCTCTTTCATACCAGGTCAGTCCCCTTTCTCTTTCTCTCTCTTGTTATTTTTATCTGTTTTTTTTTTTTCCTTCCTTCTAATATGTTTGCACAAGACAATACGCGACCTTGGACGCTATGCTCTCAATTTTCTCGTTTACCTTTAGCTTGTTTTCGTGGGTAAATTAGGATTTGTAATTATGGTTTTGCTTTTGTTGGGTGGGAATTTGGTACCTGGATTTCAGATTCTTTTGATATTTGAATACTTTCTAGGTGTTTAAATGAGAGAATCAATCGGTTGTAAGGTATAATTGGATGCCTATTGGTCCGAAATCATGGACAATTATGGTAATTGGGGGGTGGGGGGTGGGTTACACAGATTTTGTTGTGTATGGAGGAGATACATATGCATCTATAGGATGTATTTTTTTTGTCATTATCTCTTCAATTTTTGGTTTAGTTATGCAACCAAAAGTAATAAGAAAACATTTGGTTGGCATTTTCATGAGGCGTTATTAGCAATTCACATGACAGGAACTTTAGACACAATATCCATACATTCCCTTGCAAATTCTGACTTGTATTACAAACTACTTCAACGCCCAACAATTTGAAACTTTCATTCTTTATACAATGGGCCAATTTGAAGTGCACTAACGAGCATGAGATCCTGAGTCAGTGTTAAGTCGGTTAAACAGGTTTAAAGATGGAGAAATTAAATGTGAAATATATTTGATTATATATTTTCTATTTGACACGCTTATGGTGAGTGGAACTATCTCGTCCCTTTGTATAGCTGATGTATGGATAGTGTTACATGATTCGAGTGAATATGAGTTGAAATTACGTTAAGTGTTCACAAGAATACTTGTATCTCATGCAATTTGTTAAAATTTGCATGATCTTGGTTTTTTGTGATTTCTTTTTGTTCAATCTATATGGCATTATTCAAATGCTGCTCGTTACAATTTAAACAGTTGAATGTGTTACCTAACTTTTTGAAGTTATGGAAACAGGAAGTTTAATGATTTCTATGCGTAGTAGTTATTGTTCGCTCATAATCCATGAATGTGCTATCCAAGATCTTGGTTGTATTGATGTAAAAAATGAGTTTTTCCTTTGTTTAGCTAGATTTGATTACTGTCACAAATTTTGAGTGCTTCAATTTAGTTATGGCCCATACAGTTTTTATTTAAGAGCTCTTCCACCTTGCAGCTGTCTCTATGTTTTTCAATGATTCCTCAACTCAATGACGATACTTCTCATTTCTTTGGCTCTAGTGGTCACCAATAGTGTTTGATTGAAAATGGAGATATGTAGCATAATTATGCTTGACAAGAAGTTTGAATTGTTATAGTTAGCATCTTTTAGACTAATCTTATGCTTTGGGGCTTGAACATTGTGAATTATTCCTTGACACTCTTTTTAATGCTTCCCATGACAGTCCTTGCAAACTTTTAAGTTATTGGCACTAGCTTCTTTTGTGACATTTTGTTTGGATATTCTTAATATGTAGGCAAATCTAAAAAGTTAAAATCTTTCCGTATTGTGTAGACAATATCATGCATCCACATTGTGTCGATATACAGGAAAGTTGACTATATTACCATCTCGTGAAAAGTTAAAATCTTTCCGTATCCGTGTCCTATTAATCCCCAAACAACCCTTCCTCCACCAAAATAAAGGAAAAATCAAACAAGAATAATACACACATGCACAAGTAAAGTGAGAATTGTGAACCTTCATGAAAACAGCAGGGTATGCTAAAGCCATGACGAGTTTTGGAGAATGCTGAGTACCGAACACTAACTTGACTTAAATTAGAAGCGGTTAAATGTCAATTATGGGGATTTTAGAATGATAAGAAGTAGAACTAGTAGAGCATGTAATCTGAACCAAGATCCCCAACTTTTCTGAGGGCGTGGCACATCATGCTGGAAGGTATGTAAAGGGGATGAAAAAGTATGTCTGATTGGTGTTAATTGATATCTAGCTCAAAAGCGCATTCTGAAGCCTGCTCTTCATTGTACAGAGTACATTTCAGGGATTGATTAATATCTATGGTGTATAGCATTTATTTGCATCTGCCTGGAGATGGGTGGTCATATATTCCCAGTTCAGTTGGCCTAATACTATTTCTGGCTGTATCTTGATGAAGTCTTAATAAACCCAGAATCGGATTGAATATGTTCCACAATCAGCTCAAGCGCTGTTGTATACACACGAAACTGTACAACTTCCACCAGATGTGACCACCTGAAATATTTTCTAGATGGAATTACCTTTATCAAGTGCAATTGCTGATGCACATCAGCTTCCTGAGCTTTGACATGCAACTGTATCGCTGTTTTCTTTTTCTTATTGCTGTGGGCATCAACTACACTAACTTAATGGGGGTATTCATTAGGGCAGAGTTTGCCTTTCCCCCTTTTGTTCTTTATTTGGTCTAAGACAATCAATGTGAGGAAAAGGGTTTTTTTTTTTTTTTTTTTTTTTTTTTCCATTTTTACTGTTTTTAGAGGTAAGTACAAGGCTTGAGTTCAACACTGAACACCAGCAATAAGTTGGCCTGAGCCAGAGGAAAATACATTAGTTTACACATATTTTATGATAGAACATTCTTTACATACTATGATGTTAATGACTTTTTGTTGATTAATTAGTTCGTTCTGACTTGGATATAGCTTTTGAACATTTAAGCCTGTTTTAATCCACATTTTTTTTTCATAACTTCTTCGAGCTGCCTGTATTCAGTTGCCAGTTTCAACTTATTGTATTATCATCCTTGATCCACGTGTATCCCTATGTGGTCATATCTTGATATCCAGTTGATAACGGGTTTTCATTTGTTGGTGCGAAAAAAAATTGCAGTTACGTTCAGACCTTGTTTTAGAAGACTTGTAAATAACATTAATGTCTTTTTTTCATAAATAGCCGAGGAAAAAATATATATTGTTCTGCTATTTACTTCCTCTCTTCTGTGCTCCACTTAATTAAATACCAACATCATTCTCAACACGTGAGCATGCAAAACAGATGATTACAGGAAATTGTGGACATCCATATGGAGCATCTAATTGACTTCTAATAATCAACCATGAACGTAGGTCTTAAGATTGAAGATGATGGTGCTATGTGCTGTTAAATGCTAATTAATACTCGTGCTATGGAAAATTGCTAGAAGTCAATTGAAAGATACCTTTGTATTTGTTTTATTTCTACAAAGCACTATAAATATTGAGTCTGACCTTTCAGTCATCGCCATCTGAAACATTGCCCTTAACCAGATTAAAATGGTGTTTTTAACAATTTTTTACATCGTGCAATGTCATAAGATGCTTGTCTTTTGATTAACAGTTCAAAGATCCTGTAACTAACAATCAGAACTCGAACTAGGGTAAGAAATTGAGCCTGCCATCTGCTGCTCTAATGGGGGCTGGAGAAGAGAACACTCCTACAAAGTCTTCGAAACCTGCATCCTCAGCACAGGTACCATATTTTTTTTATCTATATGTTTTAATTTACTAAATAATATCTCAGCTTATGTCGCCTAAGTGAACTAATCCATTTTCTTGTTTATTGAATTTACAGGACGCTCCCATTACACCTCCTACACATGCATATCCTGATTGGTCAAATTCTATGCAGGTTTTATATGTTTGCTATTGGTTTTCGTTTGATGTGAAGTGTATAATTGTTTTTCCTTTTAAGAAAATTATTGCCTCTTTTAAATGCATTTATTAGAGGCACTTCTTATTTCCAGGCTTTTTACGGTGCTGGAGCAACTCCGAACCCTTTCTTTGCTTCAACTGTAGCTTCTCCGACTCCCCATCCCTACATGTGGGGGGCCCAGGTGATTATTCAAGAATATTGAACTTCACACCTATAGCTTGTGAATGTTTGGTGTTTGTCAGGGTTTTTCAGTTCCTTGTGGATTTGACATCTTTATCCAAATTGTCTAATTATTTTCAGCATCCTCTGATGCCACCTTATGGGACCCCAGTTCCATATCCAGCTTTATATCCTCCTGGGGGAGTCTATGCTCATCCTAATATGGCTATGGTAAACAAGAGCTTTCAAACCTTTTAGTATATATAATTGTTGAATAAACTCATAAACCAAAGTTCATTAGGTCTGTCATTTTTATGTTGCTCATTCAGTGTTTTTACACTATCCCAATTCCCACGACATTAAAGCTTACTGCTGTATTAAGTTATGGTGGGAAGAGCACAAAATAATGAAAACATTAATTTAAGTATAGTACCGTGGACTGGCTACTCTGGCTGCTTTAACTCCATGTAGCTCCTCCCCTTGATGAGGGGTACGGTGTGGTTAAGTTAAACCGAATTTATTTTTATTGCAGTGTTTGACAATAGTTGTGTTGCAGGAATTGCAAAATATTTGTATTTAACTTTACTGTTTTTCGTGTTCTCTTTACAGACGCCAGGTGCTGCACATGGAACAACAGATTTGGATGGGAAAGCCACTGATGGAAAGGATCGTGCTTCAAGCAAAAAAACAAAGGGGACCACAGGAAATCATGGCATGATTGGTGGAAAGATCAGGGATGGTGGAAATGCGGCTTCAGGCTCTGGAAACGATGTTGGTACTCAAAGGTGGTTTGAGGCTGATTATGTTGGAACTCCTAATATGTTTATTTTGTTTTACCTTTGTTTTCTTGTTGATGATTCATTACATCTTGACATCTATATTCATGCTATGCTTGTAAAATTTTACTCATGAGCAGTGCTGAAAGCGGGAGTGAAGATTCTTCAGATGCAAGTGATGATAACAATAACCAGGTTGTTTTCTCAGTACGGATTCTAAAGTTTTAATTCTACTCCTCTATTCAGTTGTACATTAAATACATGACTTTTTCACGTATGTATGGTAGTTTGTATTGAATCAAATCTGATTCGACATTGTAGGAATCATCCACGGCCAAGAAAGGAAGTTTTGACCAGATGCTTGCAGAGGGTAAGGATTTTTAATGCCCATCGAGATTTTACCTGATTTAGTCCAGATTAATGATACTGTCATTGAAATATCAGGCGCAAACGCACAGAATAATGGTGTCCCAACTAGTTTCCAGACTTCGGTACCTGGCAACCCTGTAGTCTCTGTACCTGCAACTAATCTGAATATTGGCATGGATTTGTGGAATGCTCCTGCTGGTTCTGGGGCCATGAAACTGCGGACAAATCCACCTGGCGTTTCTCCGACAGTTGCTCCATCAGGGATGATGAATGATCAGTGGGTTCAAGTATGATTTCTTTCCCAAGTGATGTTCTATGACCACCTCAATTGACTATGTTTTCGTCCTTGTTCATTACTGTTCTTTCTGGTATTTGGTTGTTCCTTTGGTTCTCCCTTGCTTTTCCTCCTAGTCCCAATGTAGTTTAAAATTTTCTGATTCTGTCATTTTAGAGATGTTGCGACACTTTGAGCATTAATAGATAAAATCCAAACGGATGTCTTTTATGCAGGTTTAAGGTATGAATTCCTAGATGTAATTCTTTTACCTTTATATCATACTCTATTTTAGATGATTTTACATACGTGTCTTTTTTTGTGTGTGTGTCTTGGGGGTTGATAAGGATAGGATGAAAGACCCGTTAGATTTATTGATCCAAGAACCCATCTTATGATAGGCAGCGACTCCCCAAAGAGTCAAGAATCCAGTTTGATCTTACCTAGAGCTTAGAAACATTGACTCGTTGGCCATCTAATCAACTAAGAACTTTGTATGAACATTGACCCGTTGGTTATAAAGAACCAACAAGGGTATGATGGCCGCCACAAGTCCTTGCTCAAGGATCTTGATAAGTTATTTAGCAATTGAAACGCTTCAAAAAGAGAATAAAAGATTCTGTGACTAATAACAGACTCTATGACTAATTATGCTGACTATTAATCATTCTAGGCAAAATAAATGGACACTCCTCTTGGGCCTGATGTGGTACATGAATTTTATAGCCCATAATCTCCATATTAAGTCCTCAATTCGGATATTTGTTCCACCCCAACTCATTGTATGCATTTCAGTCCAAAAACTTGAACAACTTGTGATCGGATCTCCATGAATTTTCAAATGATCTTTCTTGCTTGGAGACTTGAGTGGTCTGCTTGGGGTGGTCAACATTTGTTGGGGAGGGTAATGTAACGGCCGGGATGGGAAGCCCATGAGTGCGGCGCGGATGGAAAGTCCAAGGAAAAACCCCGTTTGGGATAGCGCCCCGGTCGTTACAACTAACTCCTTGTTTAAACAAATAGAATAAAAGCAGATGGCCTCATATAACTTGATGCCTGCTTGATGGGAAGATCATATTCAGATCCTTCCTTGCATAACTTGGTTAACTAGTCAACTGGGGCAGAAAATTTCCAGAGCTGATGTAGATTTTCTTTAATTGCCTTGTAACAGACTCTAAGGGCATGTGATTTGGATTCAAGAATGGTGTTATGGTTTCAAATGGTGTAGCTCTAATGAAGATACAGATACCACCCCGGAAAAACAAAGAAAATATCCTTATTCTAAATATGAAAAATTTCGTAGAAGAATTCAAGTTGAATGGATTTTAAATAGCACGTTTGATTACAGTCTTTGTGATGGATCTGAATTTCAAGAATATTTAATAACTGGGGACTAGGTACAATCAATAATTTGGTCCAATTTAATAAAGTGGCATCTCTATAATAGTTACTCATCTTCATGTTTTGATTGCTTTACTTCTTTCCTCAATTGAAGCATTCATTTTCTATTTGTTTAAAAGTTGGCTAAGATGGTATATATTTGGAGATATCTTGTGTAGGGGTGCAAACTGTGATCTTTAAGAAAAAAATGGCTGTATTTTTTTTGTTGGCCTGGACTGGAGCAAGTGCACCGGACCTAGGGTGTGACCCAATTCCATTATTAGAAAGAGAGTCATTTTGTATGAAGGATTTAGGGATATTGGGAATGTGTACAGTTTCTCATTCATGGTGTGCACATTGTGTTTTGCCCAATCAAATTGTAAACCTGTTTGCTAATATACTTTGATGTATTTATTATATTCTTTTCAGCATCTTAATGACTTGACTGTTGTATTAATTTTTATGAAATTTTAGGCATTTGATGGACCATATTCAATGAGTTATTAAACAGATTTTCATCCTCTTCATTGAATGACTTTAATTTGAACATTGATCTTACAGGATGAACGTGAATTAAAAAGGCAAAAGAGAAAGCAATCTAACCGGGAGTCTGCTCGGAGATCAAGATTACGAAAACAGGTAAAGCAATTTTCTTTTAGAGTTCAGGGTAAAAGGGGTGCTATAGGACAATAGTTAAATAAAGTTGTCTAATTAACTCTACAAATGTGACTTGATCTTGAATTTCGAGTACCATGATACATGACTGTTTTCCATTTCTATTCGATATTTAAGTGAAAGGAAAATGTGTCGTCCATCATTAGAATACCCAATCTGGCGCAAGAAAAACCAAAGGAAAAGATTAAGCGAAATGCAATTCTCAAGGAAAAATAGGAGGGAAAAAGACTAATTGAAGCGTAGTTCCCTTTTTGTGCTGAACTCATATGGATTAACTGGAGTGCTTTCATTATAGATTATTATATTATGAATAGGATGATTGGTCTATATAGGAAGGAGTTTGTGATCTTGATTAACTGTAATATGCTCGTTGTTGATTAAGGTAGAGATCCATCATTCTAAAAGATTGTGCAGAAACGGAACAGTTTTTAATTTGAAAGAAGTGCTGATGTTTGCAATTTCATTATTTGCCAGTTGCTGAATAATAATAACCCTGGTATTTTCTTATTATTGCATCTCCTTGAAAGATATCATGCGTTCTACTGAATTGATTAATTAATTCTTATAGTCCTGATGGTTTTATTAATTTAATTGATGGGAAAAAGAAAATTCCTCCGCGGTCTAAATCTAGAGAAATCCAGTTCCTGCAGTTAGACCCTTAATATGACGATTTAAACACTCATATTTTTGCAGGCTGAGTGCGAAGAGCTACAACACAGAGTGGAAACATTAAATGGTGAGAATCGCACTCTTAGAGACGAGTTGCAAAGGCTTTCAGAGGAATGCGAGAAACTCACATCTGAGAATAACTCCATAAAGGTTTTTGTTTTCTTTTTCTTTTCTCCATCGTGTTTTCCTGCCGCTCACCGTTGTTGCGTGTATTTATATTACTGCAGCAATAGCCTTATAGCCATAATCAGGAATGTTCCATTTAGCCTCGCGGGACCTGAGTTGTCTACTGTCTGATTGGCCTGTCAAATAATAATCCTGGCTTAAGTTCACCGAGGCCCTGAAACATTAAAAGACCGAGGAACCTATTTGCTTTTCATCCCATTACAATGAAACATATAAAAGAAAGGGGCAATTACAAAAACCACCCATGAGGTTTAACCTAATTACAAAAAGCTCCAGTTATTTTTCAAAATTACACCCACTTAAAGTGTTACAAACAACCCCTTCGGGTTTGTATTTCCTATCAAATACCCTTCTGTTGAGGATGCAATTTGTATAAGAGAAACAAATGTCAGAGGTATTTGTAATTTTGATAAGTAACTGTTTCTTTTAATATGTTAATCCCCAGGGGTAGTTTTGTAAATAACCCTAAAAGAAAAGGATAATTACAATTTACAAAAAAACACATTTGAGGTTCAGTTTAATTTCAAAACAGTCCAACTATCTTTCAAAATTACAAATATCCCCTCGTTATTTGTTTCTATTTACAAATTGCATCCTCAAGAAGGGTGTATTCGTTAAGCAAATGCAAACCTCAAGGGGGTGTTGGTAATATGTTAATATGTTAGGGAGGTATTTGTAATTTTGAAATATAACTGAATTTTTTGGTTGTTAGGATAAACCTTAGGGGTAATTTTTGTAATTATTCTTGAAACACAAGAAAAGCAGTAGTCCGATATATCATTACATCTATCGTCTTGTAATCTTTAACAAATATGTTTTTGGTGCTGAAACAGGAAGAGCTAACTAGGTTGTGTGGCCCTGACATCGTATCAAAACTAGAAAATAGCAACTCTGCTACACATCTTCAGCCTCGTGGGGACGAAGGTAACTGTTAGAACTGGCCTCTACAGAGTAGATTATGTCGAGATTGTAACCGGGCGGGAATTATACAAGTTGCAGAGAAATTTGTTTTTAGTTCAACGGAGCCAGAGAACGATTGTTGTCTGCTAATCCATAACATGTAACCTCTTAGTAGCATTGTAGTATTGAGTCTTATGTTAGTCTAACAGTGTTTAAGGATCTGATTATATGCTATTTTTTTTTAATTTATCTTTTTTTTTTGTTGTAAAAGTTAATGATCGAGCAATTGTCATGGTTTATGTCGTTTCAAGTTGTATTCTTTTTGCTTACTCTATGTTGAGCTTTACCCAATAAATAAAATTTACATGATGAATAGCATTTGAATGGAGGGATTTGAAGGTAAGGATTTTGAATATATAAAAACAAATTTATTGAACTTGTTCGGATAATCTCATAAGGGCTACATAATTACAAAAAAAAAAAACCAAATCAAAAGTCGAAGGAGTACCGACCTACCAACCGTACGCCCCCTCCCCAAAGGGCGAAGGATCCTATTCAACAGAATTGCCAACTCAAAAGGCGAAACCCAACACTGAACGGTGTGAGCTAGTCATAACCAAATTCATACACTTTAATAGTTATTATTATCATGGACCACCCGGCCGACCAAGTCAATTGCAAGGCATATTAGTTCAGTTCAATGGTTTTGCGTAACTTAATGGGGAAGAAAAACGTATCCCAAGGTGTGTCAGATGACAACCGTCATGCAAACTATCACATCCACTAATATTATCGCAGTCTAATCCTTGACATCCTAGATATAGGATATTAACACGTCTACATTCGAGGAATCATTACTCGCATAATCCTCAACAGGGGTGGGGCGGAGCTAGACGTATAATTTTGGGAAGCTAAATCGATAAAAATAAATATTTAGTACTAAAAATTCTTATTTTAAAATAAAATACACATAGAAATATTTGATTTTTAAAAATTTTTTGGAGCTCCCAAAAATAAGGAGGATACGTCAAAGTCAACTAGGTTAGAAAGAAAATATAAATCCTACACTATGAATACCCTCATTTATGACAAGAAAAAAAGATGAATCTATCTCTCTGTCTTTCTCTCTCATCTCTCTGCCTTTCTCTCTCAATAACTCTGAAAACAAAAGCCTTTATTGTATGAAGCTTCTCAACTGAAGAGAATAAAAAAGAAATAAACCATTAAGCTGACCTGCAATAGGTCAACAACTTTGTATATTTTCTTTGCTTTACTATTATCATTCTCTAAATTGACAGTTGTTAGCCCATAAGACCCGTAGTTTCAGTTGGCACATCGGAAATACTAATCCGCACGTCAACTTTTAAAAGATATTTAGCATCCATTCCATTACAAAGAGCCAACTCTTTAAATAGATTTTGCAGTTCTAGATGGTCTTACAATTTAACGGTTCATATTTTCTAAAACCATGTTATCCGATGTTCGAAGTTTACAAAGCCGAAAACATTTTGCAAGTGTATTTGCATGAACATATATCTATATTCAAAGTTGAACTTGCAGGATTTTTTGTATCTAAATTTATCTTCTCTGGTTATGGTTAACCCACTTCATAATCTATATAATCTTATAAATTAATAGATATTTATTAGTTTCATCCTTAATTAATGGATTTTTGGCGGTTGCAATATTATTAATTTATAGAAGTTTAACTGTGTAAACATATGTTCGTGAACAATTATCAACAAATTATATTTTGGAAATATATGAAATGCTTGAATTGTAATGTTGCGTCATACTGGATATAGTTGTAACACAAATTTTTATTGTCTGCAAATTAACAAACAAGAAAAATAGGACAAATTGAATTTATATAAATCAAATGAAAAATATAGGTTAAAATCTCTATTTCTTCCTCCGATTCTTCTCTTCAAAAATATAATATCTGGAAATTGAGAATTTGGAGATGAACTCTACAACTTGATCTTCTCCAAACATGAATTTGAATTTGAATAACGTTGATCCGAGGGCTTGAAAGCTTAATCTCGAATCAAACGTGATATATTTGACGATATTTGACTTGAATATTATGAGAACTTCTTGGTGGATTTGACTATTCGATCTTCCCCCAAGATGGATCTGACTTCTATAATGTTACCTCGAGGGCTTGAAAGCTTATTCCCGAATCAAACGCCGTGATTTGAGTGGACTCCGCGATGAACGCCTTGAATTTCGCCTTCAACACCGTGGACCTCCTTGAAATTGTTCTTCTTGACTTGAGAGAATTTCCTCCACCGCCTTCTTGCTTGGATTTCTTCTCTTTAAATTGTGATTTAATTCCTTGATAATGACCCCTATTTATACTTGTAGAGAGGGGTCTTTGGATAACTCATATGGTGAAGACTCTAATTTGATTGGTCCTTCGAGATTTAATATTATTTCTTTAATCACAAATTGTGATAATTATCAAAAGAAATAATAATAAATCAAGATAAATCTTGATTTATAAGAATTTGACATTTGGCAATCTTTAATTGACCAATAAAATATATATTAAAATATCAATAACTTAACTATTTAAATTAGGAATTAAATTTAATTAAATCCCAAATATAAATAGAAATTATAAAATTAATATTTAATATAGAATCCCACATTGGTCACAATTTAACTGGTACAAATTTAATTTGTCTACAAATGTTCCCTCGTGACTTGCTCACGGATGACGTGTCTTGAAGTGAATAAGTCACGATAATTGCTTGAATCTTCCAATTGTAATGGGCCTTCCAGAACCTCCTCCGAACTTTGCAAAATTAATTTAAGATTTGGACTTGCAATCTTTAACCGAAAAGTCTGGCCCATAAGCTTATTTGAAATCCATATTTTTATCAAAGTAGATAGCCGACTAAAGCCCAAAAACCTGGCGCCAAGAAATTTGGTTTGAAGCTTCAATTTCAATCTATTGCAAAGCAATGCAACGAGCATCATTTTTTTCTGGATGGAGCTATTGGCACCCCTTTTTTGATGAGTACACCCACTTTCTAAGTACACCATCTCCTACTTTTTTAAATATGGCACAATTGATGAGTTCACCCCCCCTTTTTTTCCAATTTTACCCGTGCACTTATTTTCCCTCCCAAATACATCCAAAATGATAAACCCAAGGCGCGTCGACGACGACGGAAGAAATTCCACCAAACTTTTTTGTTCCGGCAACGAAAAAATATGTAATATCTTTTAGATTACGCATTTTTTAATTTATTTTAATTTTAAATTTAATACTGTAATTTAATTTCGCACTTATATTAGTTTGGGTAATTGTTGGGTATAAGTGTTGGGTAATTGTATTTGTTTGATTCTAGAGTTAAAAAATTTTTTCCTGGTTTTTGTCTGAGTTTGGGGAAGAAGACGACGGATGGCACGATGGTATACTCGATCGTGTCATAAGGCACGATCGAAAAGTAACTACGATCGTGCCATCGATCGTGCCATCATGCAAGTGGCACGATCGAAAAGTAACTACGATCGTGCCATCGATCGTGCCATCAAGCAAGTGGCACGATCGAAAAGTAACTACAATCGTGTCATCATGTAAGTGGCACGATCGAAAAGTAACTACGATCGTGCCACACGAGAAAATTTTTAACTACACAGCTATCATGCCAAATATATTGCACTTTTATTATTCAACAGTAAATTTTTAGCTGTAAAAAATGAAAAAACAACATACTTTTAAGTTGCAAAATTAAGGATATACTTATATTATGGGGATAATTTCACTTTTGATACCCAAAGTTTACCACCTTTTCGCTTTTGATACCCAATGTTCCCACTTAATCAATTTTGGTACCCTAAGTTTCAGACATTAGTCACTTTCACTACATGCCGTTATTTTTCCATTCAAAACTGACGGCTAACCTGCTGCTGCAGGTAAAAAGTTAGGGATAATTTCACTTTTGATACCCAAAATTTACCACATTTTCTATTTTGGTACCCAAAATTATTTAAAATATTTTAAATTCTAAACTAAAAAAACTCAATATTATTTCCAAAAAGTTA
The DNA here is from genome assembly GCA_016081115.2 of Rehmannia glutinosa. NCBI lineage: Eukaryota > Viridiplantae > Streptophyta > Magnoliopsida > Lamiales > Orobanchaceae > Rehmannia > Rehmannia glutinosa. The sequence goes on along the minus strand of CM071930.1, from coordinate 14,444,961 downwards.
TTTTCAAAAATAAATGATGGTTTAAAAATCTAAAATATTGTTTAAAGAACTAAAAGTTGTGTTAAAAATCTGACAACTACTTAAAAAAATGAATTCAATATAAAAGTAAAAATCTGAAAATTTTTTAAAATTCTGAAAAATGGATTAAAAACTGTAAACTTTAAGATTTTGAAAAAATTAACCAAAAAATTTGATTGACTTAAAAAATCCAAAAAGGGTAAAAACATTGATTTTTTTAAAAACTAAAAAACTATTTAAAAATATAAAAATTAACGAAAATATTGAAATTTGTTTTGAAAAAATCAAAAATTTATTTAAAAGTCTTAAAATTATTCCATAATTGGGATATTAAAATCTGATAATTTTTAAAAAAATTCCAGAATTTTTTAAAACATATTTCGAAGTTTTAAAAAGTGTTTTGATTTTTTTATTTAGGACTCCATAAAACTCCAAAATCAAATTAAAAGAGGTTTTCGATTGCTCGGTGAAGAAAATGGGAAAAGTTATGAAACGGAGAGGACAAAGTGGATGAGAAGAAAAAAAGAAAAATTAAATTTTTTATTTTATTAATATATATAAGGGATAATTTTATTTGATATATAAACATGACTACTCTTTCAAACTGAATCAATTTTTGAAAATTATAAAAAAAAAGTCCTATGTATAAAAAAAATCACTTTATTTTTTATACCCAAAATTTACCATCTTTTTGCTTTTGATACCCAAAATTTACCATCTTTTCGCTTTTGGTACCCAAAAGGTTTTTTATTCTTCATTTTTACTAATTTTAACCGGATTCCACCTGCTACAACAGGTGAACCGTTTGTTTTGGATGACAAATTAACGGATTGTAGTAAAATTGATCAATTGGGAAAATATTGTGTACCAAAATTGATTAAGTGGGAACATTGGGTACCAATAGCGAAAATATGGTAAACTTTGGGTATCAAAAATAAAATTATCCCTATATTATTCGGCAAAATTAAATATTTTCAATAATATGAGTGTTTAAAAATCTAGGGTTTACAAAAAAAATTCAGTTTTTACAAGAACGTGGGTGAGTGTGAGGAAGATGAAGTGTATTAGAAATTATTTATTTAAGTAAGGGTATCAAAGTGTTTTAAACTAATGACATTTTTGAAATTATATAAAGGGGGTGTACTTAACAATTTTGGGGGTGTCAATAGTGATACCCTTTTTTTCTCAAATAAAAAATATAAACATGGCAAACATGGCAATATGTATATGACTTGCATATAGACTCTATTGCATATTGTATTGCAAAGAATCTCAGATGCAGTAGACTCCTGGCTCGTGGGGTCTTTCTTGAATTAATTTCTTTGTTTACTTCAATCTCGGTTCTCGGACTAGAAATGTAATCCTAATAGGATTTTAATTCTTCTTATGAGTGTTTACTTCAAACTAGTCCACCCATGCACTTACTAGTGTCTATAAAAGAGATCCTTTTGTGCTTATTTTTTCACACTCGGATGAAGGCATCTGCTCCATAGCTACTGCTTATTCTTCATCTCGCGTATTTAAGTCTTCATCGCATAACTTGTTGATGGAATCCTAGATTGCACTAGTGTTTTCTTTTCGTCAATGGTGTTCTTCAACGATATATTCTCTCTCTCTCTCTCTCTCTCTCTCTCTCTCTCTCTCTCTCTCTCTCTCTCTCTCTCTCTCTCTCTCTCTCTCTCTCTCTTTTTTTCGTTGCAAGTTCGGAACATGTAAGCATCTTGAATCTTATGCCATGTGGTTACTTAATTGTTTCGAAGACGCAAATCATATTCTCAGCCATTTGAATTGTTGTCTATTATTTTTCTTTTCTTTTTTTTTTGTTTGACATATTAACCATGATGTATTTCGAAGATATTTTTTTCTTCCCCAGCGACATTTGGTTATTCTTGATGACGAGAAAGATGTACCATCTTGGTGGTTGTGATCCACTTATCGGCCGATAGCAAAGTCATGGCCAAAGTTGACGAATCGACTTCACTTAAGGGAATGGTCTCGTGAGATTCCACCAATCAATGAATCCAAGTAGTGGGATTTGCAAGCAACTTATCATTAACAATCGGAGGAGACGACGGTGTCGCATCACTAAAGGCAAAGCCACGTAGGGAGATGCCAAGTTGTGCATATTGCAGACGACTTACCACCATCAACAGACTCACCACGCGGGGAAAAACCATAAAGGACGTGGATTTCGCCAGCAAGCATCATTCAAAATTAAGCTAAGCAGAGAGACGCCATATGGAAGCAACTCGCCGAAGTCGGCCAAATCCATATAGATCTTGGAGCAACTCGTCGAAGTAGGGAGAATCCATGTAGGTCTCAAAAGCAACTCATCGAAGTAGGGAGCATCCATGTAGGGCTCGGAAGCTGCTCCGTAATTCAAGCAAACAGAGTGGGGAAGAGGAACAAGAAAGCTGCGGAAAAATATTTCCAGGAATGTTTATACGGAAACCGGACAAAGCGGCGACTCTGAAGCAGCTAAAGAGCCATGTGGCGGTGTTCGGAGTTTGGGTCGCCATCGTCCGCGCCACACCTTATATTCTCCACTACTTCTCAGATCAAAATGAAGAACTCAAGCTCGACCTCTAATTTTTTCTCCTCCTCCGCGGCCTATGTCTTCTTTTTTTCCCCCTCTCGCTGTAAGCGGTAAGCTCAAACTCTTGCTGAATCAGTTCTCATTTTAACAGTAAGTTTGCGTAATTACTCTCCATTGATGAGGTGTATTTTCTTCATTTGAAGAAATCGATGGTTATCCTCGTGGAAATTTTGTTTATTTCTTTTTCCCTTTTAATGAAATAAATTTACAATTGAATGAAAAAATGTGGGGCTCGGAAGCAATTCATCGAAGCGTGGATATGCCTTCAAGGATGTGGAATTCGCAAGTAAGCATCATTCAATACCAAGTCAAGCAGAGAGGCGCCATGTAGATCTCACATGCATCTCGCCAAGTGGAGAAATACCATCAAGGATGTGAATTTTGCAAATAACTCGTCGCCACTGAACGACTCGCCAAGTGGAGAAATGCCATCAAGGATGTGAAATTTGCAAATAACCCATCGCCACCGAATGACTCGCCAAGTGGAGAAATGCCATCAAGGATATAGATTTTGCAAATAACTCGCCGCCAGTGAAGGACTCGCCAAGCAGGGAGGCGCCATCAAGGGTGTGGAATTAGCAAGCAACTCGTCGCTAACAATAGACTTGCCAAGCAAGGAGATGTCATCAAGGGTATGGAATTAGCAAGCAATCGTCACCGACAATAAGCTCGTCAAGCGGGGAGACACCATCAAGAGTGTTGAGTTCACAAGCAACTCATCAACAATCAGCACAAGAGCCGATTTCATGGCCACACTGTCGCATTATTGAAGGTCAGGCCAGTGAGCGGGAGAGAAGATGCCCCCAGCGAAGCGTCACTGGAAGGGATTAAAAAGAGTCCCAAATCTTTGCAGCCACGAGGAACCAATGTAGATGATATCGCACACCACAATAAATAGGGAACATTGTTGAAGAGGTTCGTTTCCTAACTCCCTTTTCGTTTCTACAATGAACATAATTCATCACAATAGCATGACTGAACTTAGAAAATTCTAAGTTGCTTATGTACCCTAGCAAAGAGATCAAGTCAAAACGTAGTTCATAAAACCTATTTTTGTTTTGGAGTGTCACAAACAGTTTATACTCATGTGGGCTAGGTGTAACATGCAATTTAGGCTCGTCCGTCATAGAGCATTCATTTAAATTTGAGATATGATGATAGTTTATACTTGTATTAAGGAGTAGACATTTGAACTTGAGATATGTTGATAGTTTAAACTCGTATCAAGAAGTCTTGATTTGAATGTGAGATATATTGATAGTTTATACTCGTATCAGGGAGTAGACATTTGAACTTGAGATATGTTGATAGTTTAAACTCGTATTAAGGAGTCTTGATTTGAATGTGAGATATATTGATAGTTTATACTCGTATCAAGGAGCAATCATTTGAATATGAGACATATTGATAGTTTATATTCGTATCAAGGAGTAATCATTTGAATTCGAGATATATTGATAGCTTATACTCGTATCTAGGAGTCTTGATTTGAATGTGAGATATACTGATAGTTTATACTCGTATCAAGGAGTAATTATTTGAGTTTGAGATATGGACCTTTTATACTCATGTCAAGGAGTGTTATTGATAGTTTAGGCTCTTATCAAGGAGCATTTGGGCATATTTTATTTTGACAATTTTAGATGATTTATGCTCGTATCTAGGAGCGTTGAGAAGTTAAAGATGGCTCCACTTCGTCATCGTCATCATCACTGACATCACTTGGGTATTCTTGTTGGTCAAAGTTCAAACTTATCTCAATGGTATGTGCTCGAGTTGCTAACTCTTCAAAAGTTTTCGGCTTTATTCCTTGAAGTATGTAGCATAGGCTCCAATGCATTCCTTGGATGCACATTTCAATTGTTGAGGCCTCTGACAATTGATCTTTAATTTGCAGTTGAGGCTTAAGTCCCTCCAACGATTGATATAGTCAATGATGTACTCTCCCTTCCACTGGGATGAATTTGAGAGTTGAATCATACTAACAGTTCATCGTGTGCTACAGTAACGGTTAAGAAATTCTCGTTCCAACTGCTCCCAAGTGTCAATTGAATTTGCCCCCAAGTCGGTGTACCAATCAAACGTACTTCCTCTCAAGGATTGGACAAATTGCTTTAGTAAGTGATTACCATAAGTCCCAGCATCGTTCCACGTTTCAATAAAGTGAGCCACATGCTGCTTTGGATTGCCAATGCCATCAAATTGTTGGAACTTCGGAGGTTGATAACCATAAGGCATCTTCAAGTTGTCAATTCTCTGTGCATACGGCTTGGCGTAAGTCAAACACGATTTGGAACTTCCATCAAACTTGTCTTTAATAGTCCTTATAATAAACTCCTTGAGTTGGTCAACTGGAATCAGGCCATCAGACGAGACTTGCAACTCCTTTGCGAGAGACTCCTCTTTTTCCGTTTGCTTGTTGCCTTGTGGACGTTTCAACATTATCTTGAGCGTCGACTTATTTGTCCATCACATGACTTGAATCAACTTGATCTACTTTTGTCTATCAACTTCATGATTTGGGAGTCTCGCTCTTGCACATGTTTTGTAAGTCCTTCAATGGCCTTCGTCAAATTTGCAAGTTGCTCGTCGAGTGAAGTAGCTTGGACCACCATGGCTGCTACAGTTTCAAAGCTTGAGCTTGTAGAAGATGCATGCATGCCGAGCGGGTTCAATGATTCCTTATTTGCATCTCCATATTTGCTAGAATCGCCATCTTTCCTTGCCCATTTATGCTTGTATTTTAGAGCAGCGGCTTCGTAGTTTGGCATTGAATGGTTAACATTGGTGGACTTGGAATGGTTGGCCATCTTCGTTGATATATGAACTTGGTTTGAAGAGAAGAGATGAGAGGTAGAGATTGTCCCACTGGGCATGCCAAAAATTGTAACACAAATTTTTATTGTCTGCAAATTAACAAACAAGAAAAAATATGACAAATTGAATTTATATAAATCAAATGAAAAATATAGGTTACAATCTCTATTTCTTCCTCTGATTCTTCTCTTCAAAAATATAATATCTGGAAATTGAGAATTTGGAGATGAACTCTACAACTTGATTTTCTCCAAACTTGAATTTGAATTTGAATAACGTTGATCCGAGGGCTTGAAAGCTTAATCTCGAATCAAACGTGATATATTTGACGATATTTGACTTGAATATGAAAACTTCTTGGTGGATTTGACTCATCGATCTTCCCCCAAGATGGATCTAACTTCTGTAACGTTAACTCGAGGGCTTGAAAACTTATTCCCGAATCAAACGCCGTGATTTGAGTGGACTCCGCGATGAACGCCTTGAATTTCGTCTTCAACACCGTGGACCTTCTTGAATTTGTTCTTCTTGACTTGAGAGAATTTCCTCCACCGCCTTCTTGCTTGGATTTCTTCTCTTTAAATTGTGGTTTAATTCCTTGAGAATGACCCCTATTTATACTTGTAGGAGAGGGGTCTTTGGATAACTCATATGGTGAGGACTCTAATTTGATTGGTCCTTCGAGATTTAATATTACTTTTTTAATCACATATTGTGATAATTATCAAAAGAAATAATTATAAATCAAGATAAATCTTGATTTATAAGAATTTGACATTGACAATCTTTAATTGACCAATAAAATATATATTAAAATATCAGTAAATTAACTATTTAAATTAAGAATTAAATTTAATTAAGTCCCAAATATAAATAGAAATTATAAAATTGATATTTAATATAGAATCCCACATTTGTCACCATTTAACTGGTACAAATTTAATTTGTCTACAATAGTATTTATAAACCATACTAAGTGCTGAAATTGTTTATTTGGACTATGGGAGACCAAAAATACTCAAATAAATAAATAAATAAATTTGTTATTTCATTTGAAGAAAACATGAAAAAGAAACACTCAAACAAATGAATTAATAGAGATGTTAATTGATTTTGCACAATTATTCGTTCACTGTTGCATGTAGGTATACTCCAATTTAATAATATCTACAATTCAAATTTATTCACTTATTTATTTTCAAAAAAAAAATGTGATACATGAAACTTTAATGTAATTTAAGTTCCCAACCATAAAACTAAAGAGCAGACCAAATCAAGAAAAGCTAATTCATCATCCACCTAATTAAACATCAACATAAACTACAGATTAACCACAAACAGAAGGCAGGATACATATGCTTAATTTCATTAATCACAATTATAGAGATTTTAATCTCTCCCCTTAATTTTTAATCCTTAATACCTCCATGCTGACGTGGCGACAAGTGGCCTATCATGCCAGCAAAGCAGCATCTCCGCCTGTCGTTTTGCCACGTGGAACCCTCTCACCTGCACTCTCCTAATTAAACACTCTGCCTGAAACTCCGCGAATTGGCTCAGCCCCACCTGCCTCAGCCCCGCCGCCACCAGCGCTTCGCTCCACGCCGTCCCCCGCCGCCCGGCAGCCACCACCCCCTCCACGATCCTCGGGTAGAGCACGAACGTCTCGATTCTCTTCATCCAATCACCGCCGCCGGCGCCGGCACCGTTGAAGTTAGCGGCTTCCAGAGATTCCAGAACCGTGGAGTAAAACTCCAGTCCATCAATCACCGCCTGCCGATACGACGCCGTCCCGAACCCCATCTGACCTTCGGCGTCCACGTGCACCACCACGTGCGGCGAGACTCGCCGGAGATCGCTCAGGAACCCCGTCCCGATGTGCCGGAATATCGCCGGGGACAGAATAACCGCTATCTTCTCGCCGTCCATGATTTTAAACGCTTTGAAAGATAAATACTCAAAGGTGCGTATCAACACAAAGTCGATTTCGAACCTAATGTTCAGATCCCGAGCGAACAGAGTCAGATTCTCTCTAATCAGCCTAGATTCAGCCGCGTACTCCTCAGAAACCAGCGCCGATATCCGTAGCGCCGGAGGCGCGGCTTTACGAGATCCGGCCTCATCCGCGAGCTCTTTCATGAACGACGCCCAGTGGCCGCCGAGTCCGATGTCGAAATCGATGACGTGGACATGAACAGAGCCGTCCAAGCCTTCGAGCACGGCTTGATTAGCCGTGAAGCCGGCGAACATCGGAATCGGAGAGATGCTCGAGAAAGTCCTCTCGGCTTTGATTGCCTGCACGATCTCGAACGAATTCGCCGGCCGATTACTCGGCCGAGTCGATCCGGTGAGCAGAGACTGCAGAGCTTCCTTGAAATAGAAAGCAGCTCTCTGCAGAGGTTTTCCGGCGGGAGATCTCAGCCGCTGATTGAGCCGCGCCAATATCACCTGCCCGAGCTGGATCGAGTTCGTCTCGAAACACTCCGCGAGCCGAATCAGCTCATCAACATAATCAAATCCGACATTCCAATTACCGCTACTCAGATCCCCTGAAACCAATCCTTCGAACGAATTGATGGAATTAGGGTTTATGTTGAGAGGCGCAGTTGTGTAAATCGGGATTTCAGAGAGAATCCCCAAATCAAAGGAGCTAACAATTGGAAAATCGGGAAGATGATTATTATCCTCCTGAGAAATTTGAATCTGATCAGATTGATTATTGTTATCAGAAAACGGTTTGATGGAATCGTCATGCAAACCCAAATCTCTCATCAAAGAATCCCAATCGTCCAATTGGGGGTTGATCAGAGCATGATGATCTTCTTCCAGTTGGAGAGGATCGACGGCCAAGATGTTATTGGAAACTGGGCTTGGGCTTCGCCGGAGATCAAGAACGGATTTGGGCTCGTAATTAACGGTACAATTGATTGCTGGATTATTGTTTGCAGGAAAGGGTACTTTCATTTCTTGAACAAAAAGAAAAAAAAGCCCACTAAAAGAAAAAACCAGAGGTAGCTAAAGATATCTGTGATCACAATAATAATGTGGAATGGAGTGATATATAAATTTTGTTGGAGTTAGAAATTTGATAAATTGGGGTTGTTGTTTTTTTTTTTTTGTGGGGGTGATGATTGTATGGCTTTTTATGTTTGCGTGCATGGGGATGGGGATGGGTTTATGCGTGAGTGGGGAGAAATGAGAAAGTGGGGGAAAGGAAGGAAGGTCAGAAGATTGATTTGATGTGTATGTTGGAAGCTTGTTGATGAAGGCTTTTAGGAGCAAAAAACACTTTATTGTGCTACTTTCTTTGATTCTCAACTTTCAATCGTTGGATGATTATTACTTTTGATTTTTGAGACCCCACAAGCCCACAATCGGCCATTTTTTTTATTTTACTTATTTATTCTATTTTTATATTTCTTTTTTAACTAAGATTTCAAGTTTACGTCTGACTATACCTGAGTAAAGACAGAGCTGCAGCCCTTCATTGATGCCACCAGATAAAACTGCGGGAAGTGCACGCACTAGCCAATGTTATAGTAGGGTTTCCAGCCCCTCATCGCTGCCACCAAGGTAAACCGCGGAATGTACACGCACTGACCAATATGAATTCCCACCAAATCTTCATCAACTCGCATGGGTTTTGAACACCCACAAAAGACTTAAGTCCCTTATGGTGGCCCGTGAGTTGAGCCCCGTTGTTTTTTGTATTTTATTCTTAAAATGAATCACTTGAGCTTATGAGATAAATTACGATTCAAATAAAAACTACCACATTAAGTATTTACTCTATTATTTTTCACATTACCAATCACATCTAATCACTATTGTACTAAAAAAAATATCACATTAAGTATCGTCATCATATTTTTATCTTATATCTAATCACAGTCAAAAAAAGTCATTTTAGTTTTTAAAATAATTTTTTCACACTATTCTCTCAAAAGTGAAAAAGAACAAAATGAAAGTTCAAGCAATCACTCCCTAGAGCATTGCTTGCCTGTAAGAGGATTTTCCACCCTTTTGCTTTCCAGACAAAATTTTGGTTAAAAATGTGATATATAAAATTTAATAATATATATTAAAAATTATATTAATTATGAACAAATTGGTAGGGGGAAGGCGTTGCCGCCTGCCCCTTAGCTCCGTCCCTGCCTATTTCGTACACGTACTACAGTTAGTTTCAAGCTTTTCTAAGAAATCATCAATAAATATATACAATATCATTTAACTTTTACTGATTTATCAAAAATTTAAATAATCTTTTCTATTCCAAAGATATGAAACACCATTTGAATAAAGAATTCTAACTGACTAAAATAGAAAATCAAATGCTCTTCAGATAAGTATTGAATTATATGTTCCATTTTTTAAATTCTATTTATATTCCATTATTTCATGTTTATTAGATAAAACATGTTCAAATAATCAACAAATAGCCATGTTAAACTTAACAAAGGGAGTTCATTTATTTAGGTCAGTTTTTGAGTGAGAAGAGAGAAAAGATGTGAGCCTACTTCTTCGTTTTGGTAAATTACTTCATTGTGGGTGGAAAATAACATTAGAAAAGCCTATGAGGTACTGACAAAAATGTCAGAAAATCATAAAAATGAACCACCAAAAAAACTGGGGTAAGTTCAAGAATGACATTTTTCCAAGTTTCAGTTACAAGAATGGCTTTCACTATTAAAAGAGTTCAAAAATACATTGAAGTTCCCATTATACCCTTTATAACAAATAAGGAAATAAATAATTAAATTCGTTCCAGATTTCACAGAATATGAACACTTTCAATTTCTGTCCCATGTTTCATTCGTGTCATTGTTACACCTACTTAGATCCAGTCTCCATACTGAGGTTTTAAAAGATCATGTCAGGTTTCCAGCCGATAAACTTAACAGGTTATAGAATTAAAGATGTTCGATTCTGTGTTATCAGTTCCAAACTAAGGTTTACAGGTGAAAATGGAAATAGTCCATTACGACCATATCAGGCCCAACATGCATCCGTAAAATTAATAAATCCCTTAAAATTCATACCTCTTTTGCCAAGAAAACAAAGACGTTAGGGTTAAGTGGTTCGCAACACCACCGTCGGAAAATTATCGCCCAGATCGTTTGACAAACAGCTCCTCACTGTTCAACCTCACCCTCAGGGAAGATGATCTGCAAGTTATCCGACTCCTTCAGAAACCGCTCAGCACAGCCTTGGTTCATTTCCTACTCCAAGGCGTAAAAGTAATTCTTCAAAGGGGATTGATCAATAGTACATTATGAACACATGTTGAACAAACAACCTTTTATTTTATTAAGAACTTAAAGAAAAAATTATTACATCAGTAATCTCCTTTTGGGAGGAGAAAACCTATTTAGTCTCTCATAAAGGCTATCACACTCTTGTACATGAAATTAAAAAACTAAAACTGAAAACTGAAAACACTCTCTGAAATTCTAAACACTCAATAATAATACAGAAGAAATTTTATTGTAGAAGAATAAGGGAAATATTCGATCTTTATTTTTTCTGGAGATATTCCTTGCCTGGTAATCAGTTTCTTCCAATTCGCCTGGTATTCCTGCCAAGAAGAAGAAACTTTAATCTCGTTAATATCAACCTTAGAAGTGCCCATCATAGGCCTAAGATTGATCTCTTCGCCCTTTACCCCGGACGTCTTTGGGTTGATGTGATAACTCGGGATTTGACCGGAGTATCGCTTTTTCCTGGGCCAACATTTCGCCGACTTAGAACTTGTGCTAGAGGTACTGGAATCCTCTGCTACAGGTTGGGAGCCCTGCGCTCTAAACGCTCCGTTTGCTTATTAGCGGCCGGAGGAGTGGCCTTGAAATGTCGTTCTCAATCGAGAGTGAGACGGACACATGCTCGTATACGATCGGTTACTTTGTCCCGATCATTCCTTTGTAATTTCTACCAAATCAAAGCATTGATGACCAGGGTATCAAATTCTCGGAGTAGCATTTCCATTTGGTCTCCAAGATGTCTTGAGGCCGTGAGGATGGAATCGCCTTCAATTCCCTCCATCTCTTGTTAGAAAATCTTCAAGAACATTTTCATGAGATTTTATAATGACAATATCATAATCATAATATTGACATTGACTTGCCATCTAAGTATCCTAGCTTTTTCTCGGTTTTGATTCAATTTTTTTTTTAAAAGCTTTGACACTTGAATTATCAATTTTAAGATAAACTTTTTAGCCAAAGAGAAATAAAGGCCATTTTTTGAAAACCTTTCGATCGCAAAGAATTCTTTTCGTTGATATGCCACCGAAGTTGCTTCACCGTCAGTAAATAGACCGCAATATCGCATGGCACTTCTCCGTTTGGTGTGGCTTTTGTAAGAACCGCCGCCACCAAAAATCATTCGGCATATGTGTAAAGAACCAGTTCATCTTCATCCCGTGGAATTGCAAGTTTAGGAAGATTTTTGCAAACTTCTTTAAGTTGATTGATTCCTTCTTGATGTTCATTCTCCCATTTGAATATCGCATCTTTTTTTAAGCAATGGGCTAAACACCTTCCTCGTAATGTGCTAGATTGTTTATAAACATTCCAAAGAAAATTGACAACCCAAGAAAACTCAAGTCGCTTCTTGTCTTTCAATGTATCCGGAAATCCTCGTATCTTTTCTACAATATGACTTTGTAGGATGATTCCAGATTCGTCGATCTCAATTCCTAGGAACTCAATCTGTCTTGTTGCAATTACTGCCTTCTTCTCCGAAAGCACTAATCCTTCCTTGTGACAAACATCTGAAAATATCTCCAAATGTTTGAGATGCTCCTTCATGTTCTTTGAGGCGATAAGAATATCATCGATATACACGAACATGAAATCGAATTAATCTTTAAAGAGATTATCCATCTTCCTTTGATATATCTGGGGTGCGTTAGCCAATCCCATAGGCATCACGTTCCAAATATAATGACCTTGTGGTGTGGAGAAAGTTGTGAACTTCTTACTTTCTTCATCCATCTTAATCTGGTAGAATCCAGATTTGCAATCGAACTTTGAGAATATCTTGGCACCTTTGATACGATTAACGGATGCTCTGCTTGGGATATAGTATCCGTCGAATTCCAAAATGTTATTAATCCCCTTGTAATTAATAAAAGTCGCTTTTCTTTTGATTTCTCCATGATTTCGACTAAGAATCATGGATCTGTATGGAGAAACTCCTGGTGAAATTAACTTAAGATCAAGATGTTTCTTAAGTATCTTCTGCATATCCTCACGATCCTCCTGGTTCATAAGGATTGGTTTGAATCTTACGAACTCGTATTCCTTTCCAGGTTTAACCTTTAAGGAAGCTTTAAGCTCGTTCTTATCCCACCAAGCCAAAGGATCTTCATTGTAATTCCTTTGGATCTTCTTCTTGATATCCTCGAGTGATATTTGTTCCTCTAGGGTCACGTCACTCTGCGGACTCTCCATTAGACTCGTCCATAATTTCGCGCAATGGCTTCCGGAGTAACTCGTTCTTTCTCTTGTACTCGAATGAATACAAGTTATTATCCCATATCTTCCGATCCTTCCGAATGGAACCAAATTGTCTATAAGATAATAAAGCTTCACCAAATTTCCTTCAATCTGCCATTTTTGGATTGCGAAGTTTGGCTTCATCACCACGCTTGCTGCGAAAAGTAATAGGCATTTTTCAAAATCGTCAAAATGCATCCCGTAGTTGGACAATGATCTTATGATCACATAATGTTGTGAAAATAAGTCTTCTTGTCTCATTTTCTGTGTAAATCGCTTGAATGTTTGTAGGAAATTGTTTCCTAGCAATACATCCGCTCCTCGTATCATGGAAATAGATTGGTGGCGTCTTCACTTTGTACCACGGGTACCGCCCGCGCCTCCGATCATAATTTCGCTTGTTTAATTCCCCTGTTAAGGATAAGAATCCTTTTAGAGAAATCTCTTCCCGCAATAGTGGTAAATCTTCTCCAATTTCTTTAGGAAAAACATCCGGCTTTGCAAAGACATATTTAAGCACTGAATCAATATAGGCGCGAAAATAAATACTTGCCAGATTCAAGCATATAACATTCCGATAGAAATGTATATGGAGAATGGACTAGTGGTCATCTCGATTCTCAGATCTTTTATCAGCCATTGTGAACTCTATTCCGTCTTGTAATATTTCCAAGGTTTGTGATCCTCAAGAAAATCAATTTCAAAGATTAATTGTTTCGGGATTTTCCCCGCAACTCCCCTGTGATAGTAAGCTCAATTTCTCCTATCTTCAGGCTTCCTTGATACCGTCCAACTATTGGTTGTTGGAGATAATATAGAACATCACAAGGAAAAATATTATCCTTTTGAGTGATGTCGAATATTACTTCCACTTCTCGCCATCCTCTCGGACATTTTTCAGCTCTCATTGTTTTGAAAACATCCGAATGCATTTGAATCGCATTTTGGTCTCCTTTCTTCCCAACGGATACTACTCGTCATTTTGTCCTGTTGGAAAGACATCCTTCTTGGCTCAACTCTAAGACTTCGACTTTTGTTGAAGACTGGTTGATCTTGTATTTTCATATCGATCTCCTTGATAGTTGGAAACTCAATAATTTCTGGTAAAACCACCCTAGCAAAGTCCTCGAAAATCCTTGGGACTTCAATAAATTCCTTTCTCAAGAATACTTCTGAATGATGTGTATTCGAGAGAGCATAGATATCTTGTATGTGATCGAATAGGGTCTATTCCCTTCTTTCATCAAATCATCTCTTTTGAAATCTTGATGAAGGGTTAGGACTCTACTAAAATCTCGATCTCCCAGATTGTATGCAATTCTAGGATAGACATTAAATGCCAATTTCCCAGCATACAAATTTGTTGTAACCGCTCCAAGGCATGAATCCTTGAGATTTGAGATTCGCTTATCAAAGATAGCCAGATTGAGTGGCGAATCTATTCCTTCTTTGAATGTTGCTTTAATAATGACTCTTATGGCTCGATATGAATCCATGAGAGTGTATTTGCAACTTCTCTTTTAACTCGCTTTTGATCTCCCGGATTTCTTTAATAGGGACCATTTGCATCTCGATCAGTTACCTAGGTAAACTCCATCGAATGGCAAATTCTCCGGTTGTTACCCCGTGGATAATTTGGTGTTTTTATTACTTAAAACCAATCTTATCCAAAGCCTTTTCCATCGCCCCAATTGTAAATCCATCATAGATTTGAAGCTTTGGATCTTCCTTCATAATTCTCATAAGAGTCTTATGAGACACCGTAGTGTGAGAGAGGAATCTTGACATATCCTTCCTAACCGCCTCTTTGAAGAATTTCTTCTTCACTCCGATTCTCGAGCCGGAGTCACTTCCATCTTCGAATAGATTTCTTCTTCATAGATGCTTTCATCTGAGGGTATGTCCTCAAATTGATACACCTATATAAGATCTTGATAATATACATCTTCCTCGATTTCTAGGGTAGCTTCGAACTGTCTAATTCCTCGTTTTTGATTGTCTGGGCAATCCGTTGAGATATGCCCTCTTGCTCCGCATGTCCAAGAATTACAATCTTTGAAACTTTCATTAGCTCGGTGTGAGCACGCCCGAAAGTTCTTCTTCCCGGATTTTCGCTGGTACTTGCTTGATTAGAACCACGATGATGAGGCTCTACTCCCCGCTGCAGGCCGGTCTTTGCCCCGATTTATAACCGGGCTTTTGTTTTGACGTAACCTTCTAGGTCTCCATGAAGACCGCTTCTTTTGCCGATGCTTCCTTGGCGGTATGGATGGCTTCGCTCCTTCTTCCTTTTGTGTCGCGCCTGTTGACTCCTCCCACAATTGTTGGGATGTCATTATCCACGCAACATAGAGGAACCGCTTTGTTAATTCCTCTTAATCTCTTGTAATTCTGACAGAGCCGCTTGGTAGCACCATTCGATAATTTGGCCTTTAGGAAAGACATTTTTCTCGCCACGTTTCTACTTGACTCCATCCTTGTATTCCCTTATAAGCATTTTCTCCCGGGGACTCGGAATCTTGGCAAAGAATAGTTGTGCAGCTTCCTTTTCTTCAATCTTGGATTTCCACGGTTTTCGGTGAACAACTTGATATATTCGTCAATATGACAAATATCATATAACTCAAGGCTATAGAGGGCTTGTTTATATCTCTTTCTTTTTCATCCTCTAATCCCTCGAAATAACCTGTGCCGATGAATTGGATTTTGAATTGTTTTGCCATACCATCGACAATTCCTTTAAGTGATTCCCCTGATGTGACCGAACCTTTCATACTAGCATTGGTCATATCCCAGGCAATCTTCACCGATCCTTCAAGACTCATTTCAAGGAGTAAAATGAATGAATCCTTTGTAAGATCGAGGGTTCCTGTTGAAATTCTCATAGCTGAATCCCATTCATCAATGAGAACTTCTCTATTTTTAAAATCTGGGATATCCAGATTTAACATCAACCCATATGGATGTATTGGGTCGAGGTGCGATCTTTCATAAGGCGTCTGATAAAAATTCGGCCTTCCAGTAGGTTGTCTGGTTCCCACAAGTGGGTTTCGACGTTGGAATTAACTGCTGGTGGTGGTGGTGGAATTGGTCTACCATGTGGGTCATAGGTAACCAAAGCTGATCCATCACTGCGTTCATCTTTAAATCTACAATACCTAATCCCGCCGAAGGATTTCGCCAGGTCATGTAGATCTTTAAGATTCATCTTTTCCATATCCATCTTTTTTAATTTTTGATGGATTTTTCTTTTATTAGAGCAATGAGCTTCTCCTCATCTGTCATCTTTCGTATAACTTCGGTTGGTTTCCCTTTTGGTGTAAATAGGATCATTGTTCGAAATCTATACGCTTTTCCTCCGGAAGAACTCGGCTACTGTCCTCCATGTTCTTGACTCGTTTCAATATCATGAAGGAGTTCAAGAGTTTCCTTCGATATTTCACCATCCTCTCCATCCGGATCGGATCGATGAACTTGTCTTTGGTAGATGAATATGGCGGTGGCCATAATTTCGCACGTCGCCTTCCGGACTTCTCTAAGATCTTTGGAAAACTTAGATTTTCTGGGAAGTATCTCGTTCCACTTAAGTACTCCATCGGAATCATTACTCGATGGGAATTTTCATGAACCGTTTCTTGAAGGTTCATCAAGTGAACATATAGGTCCGGTTAAGCATCCGAATCGCTATAATATTCTCGCTTTCGCATTTTGCATTGCGCTTAAGGTTTTTCCGTCGGCTCCCGCCTGTTTCTTTTTCTTCATGTTGGTATTCCCAATATGTAACCTGGTCAAGGTGTTCTTGTGCATATGTTGGGATTTGGTCCAGCATCCTGCCTGCAATGGGCTTTAAAAGAGGCGCGAGGCGCGCCCGCGATTCGAACTCGTGAGCGCTGGATTGCATAGTTAAAGGATAGCTTAAAGGATATGATTTGGACTACCTATACCAACATATGCATCTTCTTTTCTCGGTGCCCATTACATAGAAACTCCGAGGTTACGCGTGCTTGGCCGGAGTAGACATGGGATGGGTGACCCCGGGAAGTTTTCGAGTGCGGCGTGAGTGAGGACAAAACGCGCTAGAAAAGACTCATGTTGGTTTGTGGGGACGATCGTCAATCCGAGTAGCGTTAGAGGTCCAACAACCGGTATCGAGCAGGTCACGAGTTCGAATTCCCTTGGAAGACGCGCTGATGGGAGGTTCCTAGGAGCGGTGGAAGCGAGATCTTTGGCGCAACGGAGGTAAACGGACCAGAATCGAAGGTAGGTTGCCGGATGGCCGAATCGAGGTAAAAACAGATCGAAATCGAAGGTGTAGGTTCTTTGGGTGGACCAGAAGGCTGAAGGGTAGGTTGCCAGTAGTCGGAACTCGGGTAAAATAGACGGAACAAGGTGTAGGTTGTTGGGTGGACAGTGAATCGAAGGGTAAGTTACCAGGTGGCGGGAATCGAGGTAAAAAGCATCGAATCAAGGTGTAAGTTGTTGGGTGGCGGAATCGGAGGGAGGCGTGGCGTGACGCGACGCTGAAGAAGTTGGCGTTAGAATCGAGAAAGTTTGGCGGACGTGCGAAGGTTGCCAAGACTGGAGCGAGAAGATGGCAGTCTTTGGGAGGGGATTGTTGGGATTTGGTCCAAAGATCTCGCCCGCAATGGGCTTTAAAAAGGCGCGAGGCGCGCCCGCGATTCGAACTCGTGAGCGCTGGATTGCATAGTTAAAGGATAGCTTAAAGGATATGATTTGGACTACCTATACCAACAGATGCATCTTCTTTTCTGGTGCCCATTACATAGAAACTATGAGGTTAAGCGTGCTTGGCCTGGAGTAGACATGGGATGGGTGACCCCCTGGGAAGTTTTCCAGGGTGCGCGTGAGTGAGGACAAAGCGCGCTAGAAAAGACTCATGTTGGTTTGTGGGGACAGTCGTCAATCCGAGTAGCGCTAGAGGTCCAACAACAGCATACATCGTCAATATTTGACGATATGTCCTGTAAGGGGTACATCTCGGACATCGGTCCGGATCTATAATCTCGGATTAATTTCTCCTCACCAATTGTTAATTACATAAATATAATAAATTTAACTAAAAGGTCTTAATAAACCTAGGCTCTGTTACCAATTTTACGGCCCCTAAAACCTTTGAAAACCATTAGTTTACCTTCAACCTTGTATAAGGGGTATTTTGGGATTTTATCAAATAAAAGGGTTATTTTTGAAACTTTTGAGTAAGTGGGGCTATTTTTGAACATAAGCCTTTCAAAGAGGCTTTCTTAATCTTTTCCCAAAAAAATCTTCCTAGCTTCTTACTTTTTAGTAAGACAAAAAAGGGAAAAAAAAAAGGATTTCTTTGTAAGTATAAAACTAGGGAAGAGGTGTGCCACCAAGCAATTTGTTGATGGTGAATGTATTAGATCTTATTTTTACCATAGTGAAAGTGTTATCAGCGGCGAGCGCAGGACTCGGAATTTGGGGGCGAAACTTATTTTGAAGACCTATAGAATGTATTTTTCTCAAAAAAAAAAAAATGGAGGGGGAAGGGAGGGGAGGGGACAAATGTAAATTTTCATTAGTATAGACATAACTTTAGAATAATTAACAAGTAAGAAAAATAAATTCTAAAATTTTTTGGGCTGCAGCGGCCTCAACTTGCCCACTTAGTTCCGCGATTGAGCGTTATATTTTCTATCATAAATATCATTACATGCCACATGTATATGATGATGTAATCGTATTTGTACACATTACATTTATACAGTACACATGAATAGATGATGAAACACTAAATGAAATAGAGGATAATTGCTTTCCTTAATTTAATGTGAGTGGTTCACACACTAATACTTCAATCAAGTTTCAATAATATATTCTTTCCTTTTGTTACCCGTATTGTCATTTTCTAAAAATACGTTTTTTTTTTTGTTTTCATTTAATTATTATTTCAAATATATAAATTATGACTATTACTCAATCGAACTTATAATGACAATGTTCTATTTTTAACTTTTTATTTTTCATAAAAGCCACTTCTATTTATATTCTCATTCTCAACTCTTGTATGCTCAATTTTCGATTATATATTACACAATTGGGATCCATTAGTATCACTTATATCTGCATAATGTACCTTCTCAAGAAAAAAAAAAATCTGCATAATGTACCATTATTTTTAAATAACATCGCAATGGAATCCACTATGTATAGATTATTATATTTTTGCAAGAAAAATCAGAATACTAAATCAGAAGTATTTTCATTGTACACCTTATAAAATTCCACATTAATTAAAACTTTTTACAACCAAATATCCCCATAGAATATGAATCCGTACAGCTATGAATATCAAACATATGGGTTTTTGTTTAGTTTATATGTTCCTTAAAATATTTTCTTAAATGGTTGAAAGCTAATAATTAAAATACTCTATATATATGTTGAGCAAAAGTTTTAGAGTATAAACTTATAAGTTCTGAAGATTAAAAAAAAAAAAAACTTAGGGCGCAATTCGATATGATTTCATTTTGCTAGAGAATAGTGGTAAAAAAACATTTGGAAGGAAAAAGATAAATTTTGAGATTGTGATTGGATGTGAGATGAAAAAATAATGATGAAAATTGATTTGCTTTTAAAATAGTAAATAATATTGGTAGTTAGAAATGTGTGAGTGAGTGAATAGTGAAATTTGTGGGAGAATGTGTAATAATGATTATTTTTCTCAAATATGTAGATGTGATTGGTAGGACAAAAAATGAGAAATAGTGAGTAAGAAAATTGTATATTTTCTCAAAATTTTCATAAACAAACGCATGAAAATTCTCCAACATAATGAAAATGAAATTCCTTTCATATCCAATCGCAGCCTCATCATCTCATTTTATAAACTCGTTCACAAAGGGAGATCACACTTAAAAAATAGGGGTAATTACAAAATATACCCCTGAGGTTGACCTAATTACAAAAAAAGACCACTAACTTTCAAAATTACAAAAAGTACCCATGAGGTTTGATTCAATGTTAAAATTAAGGTATATATTTGCAATGATTTTATAAGTATGAAGGGGATTTCGAAATGTTTTTGTTTATGAAGGAGTCAAATATTACACAAAATAAAACCTCAGGGGTAATTTTTGTAATTTCAAAAAATAGATGGGTTTTTTTGTAATTAGGTCAAACCTCAAGGGTATTTTTTGTAATAAACCCTAAAAAATAACTATAATATCATTTCAGTTAGTCAAAAAAATATTATGCATTCGATCTCATTTCTAAGATCGTGCAAATTTCTTCATCATCATATTTTATCTAAAGAATCCACAAGCCTATTATTAAGATATATATTATAATTAATAAATTGCAAGAACATTATAGAAGATGTATAAAGTTGTGAGATATTTGAGTAAAAGCTTAGCCAAACACCTTTTACTTTATTTTTTCAATTTTCTTGGTTTAAATTAATTATTGGAAACATGTTATTTGTAAGGATGTCAATCCCCGACCTGACACGGAAATCTAACATGAATTAACCGACCTAAAATTATTGAGAGAAACACGAATATGACTAACACGAATCTGACACGAAGTTATCAATTTATTTAAAACGTAGTTGTTTATCTTTTACCTAACTTTTAATATATTTTGAGCGCAAACCAAAATCAATTTAAAACAAACACGAACCCGATCCGATTTCCCCAAATTGACACTCCTAGCTATTTGGTTCATGACAGACTAGGTAGCCGTGGCCCAACATTTTCAGAAATGCTCGAAATATATAAAGGATTTTTAAAGAGTTAAATGTGGGCGGTAAAGTTCCACTTTTCACCCTCAGTGGGACCCAGTCCACCATAATTGAAATTCCCTCGCGCTATAAAACTCAAAGCTCCAGCCCACCACCGCCAAACTTTTTAGTTTTTACTGGCTCTATTTTAGTTCTATTTTTTTGTTGTAAAAAAAACATCTAGTTATATTTTTATTTGCCACCTACCTAAATAAGTTGTTATATTCTTTTTTTTTTCCTTCAAAATTAGTCTTTCGTTTAAAATCGGCTCCATTTTATATGTTCACTTTGATTTGCGTGAAATTAAAGAAATAGAAATAATATATATATATAATATATATGCATATATACACATATTATTGTCTCTATAAAATATTAAAAATTTGTGGTGATAAATTATTACTTTAAAGTAAGGGCATACTTGATGAAAAAAATAATAATTTGGGGGACGTTTTGAAAAAAATGAAAAAAATACATATATATAATAAGTATTTTGGGGGACGTTTTGTAAAAATGAATAATAATTTTTTTAAAAAAAAAAACAAATTTTGATCTTTACAACTTTAATCTAAAGCGCTCATCAAATTAAATGGGATTCATTGTTTGAGATCGAGGATAGTATATTGTATGAAATCGACTTAAGAGCAATTAAAAAAAAGTTATATAAGTTATGTCCAAAAAAAGTATATAAATTAGGTAAATGTCCATGTTTTTAGTAGGAATTATTCCCATATATATTTCATGGACACCTCATAGTTAAACAAACTTTATTGGTTTCCTTTGTCCATGTATCTGAACATAGTAATTGTAATTCAATGAATCATTTATAAAATTATAATATATTTCAGAAGATTCAAATATTCATATATTCCTGAATTCACATTAAACTTTCTTATATTTATTTGAGATATAACAAAAAGAAATAGACTATGAAGATAGGGCTTCGAAATCCTTTGGAAAAGGTCAAATGCATACTTCAATGAATATGTACGAGGAGTATATACATGTATTTTTCCATTTCAATGCTTTCTACATGTAATTTAAATAAAAGAGAATTTTATTTTTTTTTGTACTAGGTACAAGTATGAAATAACAGATGCAGCGACTAATACTTATTCACCAAATTTTCGAAAATTGCTAATTTCTCTGGGCAACTAGTAGACCTTAATTTTCATGGAAATCCCAAGTAGAATATTTGATAAATAACTGAAACTGCTAAAATCTACATATCACTCCAAGTCAAAAATTTTGAACAGTAATTCAACTTCTTTTTCGGAGATGCTAGTTCTTTGAGCTAGGAACTTGCATGCAACAATTCAGCAAATGTTAATTGGGCCCTGAGGGTTGTTCCATGGGCGGGAAGGCTCATCCGACGCTCAAATCAATCCTGATAAGAGAATAAATCCAGGGCAAATAATAGAGTAATTAATTATGAATACTTAGAAATGGGACGGAGGAACTTATTATACATGTGTTGATGGGCTGCATGTCTTATGGGATAAAGTGGGCGCGTGGGCCGATATGAGCCGCATAAGCCGGATAATTATATTTAAAATCCAATAGTGATTAATAACATTGGATAATCAATTTAAAATTAAATAATACGCAAAATAAGTAAATTATGAAATATTGGGAAAATTCAATTTTATACCCAACAAATAACAATACCAATGAAAAAAAGGGAAGATTCAAGAGATGGATGGGATGATCGGAGATGCAAGACAGGCAGCATCTTTCGAAACCTTTTCCTTTACGATCAGAAGCAATTATTGCAGACATATACTCTCATTATTCGAACCTCCAAAGTCCACTACCATAAGGAAACTTGATCACCATGAATTATTTTTAAGATATTCCATAAAGAAATATGTAATAGTTCATAATAAAGATTAGGGATAATTACAAAAAATAGCAAAAATAAAAAAATGAGGTTTTGGGCAATAATAAAAATATCAGAGAAGTTTCCAAATCACAAACCCCCTGGAGGTTTAATTTTGTTTTTACATTTTGCGTCAACTGTTAGTTAATTTGACAGAGTCATCAAATATTTTTCATTTAAATCCATCAAACTGGCTATTTGTAATATTTAGTGCATATTGGGAGTACTTTGGTAAAAGTCCATTTAGAAATGGACTTCTTAATAAGCAACTTTTTAAAAAGTCTCCAATTCTGGTATATGTAAAATGGACTTTATGGAAAAGTGATTTATTCAAAAGTTTATGTTAAATTAATAACCAAACAATTATTATTATGAGAAATAGACGTTTAGATCCAAAAATCTATTTGAAAAGTGCTCCCAAATAAACTGTTAGAAAAATTTGAGGGATGTAACTGTAAAATATTTGCTAATGTCAGTAAATTCTATTAGTTCAATATTACGAATATTACAAATAGCGAGGTTGAGGGATACATGTAACTGTAAAAATATTCGATGAAGTCAATAAAATTCATCAGTTCAATTAAATGTTGAGGTAAAAATTTAAGACGAAATCAAACCTCAAAGGGGTTTTTTTTTGTGATTTGGAAACTTCTCTAGGTTTTGTTGCAATTAACTTAAACCTCAGTATATTTTTTAATTTTTATTTTTCGTAATTTATCCTAAAATTAAGGACCGATAATTGATTTGATTGGCCGACCCAACATATGTTATAATGCAGCCTATTTATAGGATGTCCAACCAGGTAAGGGGCCTCTTTACTACAAGGCAGTAACTTCAGAGATAGTAGGCTGAAACCTCCATGTATGTGAGCACTCTTCAATTGTCACTATGTTGTAAACTCCGAGTAATGGGCAGACCACTAAGATAGTGGTGTATGTTTCATTTTAAAAACTGCAGTTTCAGCTTTTAAGCTGCAGCTTATTTGTTTTTATTCTTCACGGGACACGACGTCGGGTCGCGTGAGCGGGCGCGCGTGTGGCCTTGCCCACCGTACCTAACATGTATATAGTTATTTCATCTTACACACTCTTGCACACCCACTTATTCATATATTGAATAAAATTAGTATTTTATTCCTATGTGGGATGAATATCTTTTCACCTTCCCATCATCCATTATTCTATTTCCAAGTAACTACTTTGTGTATTTTATTTCTCACTCACCACAAATTAGTTTTGAGAACTTAAATATACTATATTCATCTACTTAAAATGTAGATTATCATTTTAATATTTAATTTCCTCCAAAATTAAATAATTAGTCACTAAAAAATTGGTCAAAGTTTGGTCATCAACCAATACTTTTAAAACCAATTCCCAACACTTATAAGAGGTAAGAGCTTATATGATATTTTAAATAAGCTCAACCAACTAACCTCTAGATAACGTTAAAATGTACGACACCTCGTAAACCGGTTAAAAGATCTTCCCTATCAACCCTATTTTTCATTTCCACCCAAACAAGGCCACATATCTCCAATAATTTCAACTTTTTTACCCCTACTTTTATTTTCCACTCCACCTAGACAAACACTTAAACTTTTAGATGGGCAAATTATTCCTAAAAATAATATATAATTTGGGTGTTCAAATGTCATAGCCCTGATGAAAGCAACTGAACTTGGAAGAATATGTGCTGCTGGTGATAGTGCAATTACAATACCAAAAGGAATTAAAGACACTCAAGATTGGGTCCTCAACCCCATACTCTTTTGTTGTTTCACATTCAACTTTAGTAGAAAAGCATTCACCTTTTAAAAGATGTTTTTGGGGTCTTTTTTTTTTGCTCCAAATAGTTTACAATATTTTTTTGTGCACACCATCAATTACATATTTAATTACTAAATTAAACCAAATTATCAATAAACACTCATGTCTTAATAATCTAAAAAGCACTATGCATCAGTCGGACGGCAGACTTGAGCCTAGAGCCTAAGCGGAGCCTGAGCGAATTAGGCGGGATCTGGGCGGGTTAGCAGGCCTAATCGGAAGAATAACATAGACGTACAATGGGGGCCTAACGTCTAATTAGGGACTAATTAGGGTTAGGCGGAGATTTTTAGAATATTTATTATAATACACTCATGGTGCAAAAGAAAGTCTTGCTATTATTTTAGGTTATTCTCCTTATATAACTTTTCTTATATCATCATATTTGTTGTCTATTTAAGAATTTAACAAATCTAGCTGATTTGCACTGAGCTTTATTTAATGGTACATGTTGGTAAATGAGTTTGAAATGTGATTAATAATGATATAGAATATTAATTCATTCTAATGTGCCAAAAGTTTAGCATCATCTTGATTAATTAATTTTCATCGTGAACAGAATAAAACCTTTCATGCACATCATTAGTCAAAATTTATGCATTAATCTGGCTGTAATAATTAATAAAGTGGAATATCATGGTCTATTAAGGTTAGCTAGCTACGTGTAATTTGTTTAAGAAAATCAATCGATCTATTATTACAATCAGCAACACCAATAACTAATGGCCAGAGTGAGACAATGAATGGAGCTCTTTTTATATAACAAATAAATTAAGTAAATGTATTATAATTGTAAATTTTTTAACTTTGAAGAAACATAATCATCTATTTTTTTTTTTAAAAAAAAAGAAGAAAATAGAAGGGAGATTTTCTTACGTATTTGGTAGTACTTTACAATTTATATTAAATGATTCAAATAAAAGGAATGTCCTTTCACATGATTAGTTAACTAAAAGTCGTTTTTCCTTTTTTATTATTATTAGGATGAAATAAATTCCCAATTCCCATCACTTGAGTCTTGGCGTTGTTGAGCTAGTTAATTTTGAACAATTACTTTTTCGAAATTCAAAAATCTTTTTTCTTCCGTTTATGGTCTCTTGTAATGCACTGTGATAATAAACTTTACTGGGGACAATAGTGGTGGCAATTCGGGTCATCAATTTGTATTTAGAATCGGGTTGATTATAGGTTATACTTAAGATACATAAAAAAATCATTAAAATATAAAATAACTATATTTTAGATAAATTCGTGACATCGTGTCAGATTGAGTTAGTCGTTTTCATATTTAGGTTTCTCTCAATAATTTCGTATCAAATTCGTGTCCGATTATCGTTTTGTGTCAGGATTGTTATCCATAGCCCATAGGTGGACAGATCGGGTTAAGATGATCGGGTTAAGATGAGGTTGTTTGGAAGGGATGAGGATTCTTTTTCAAGAGTGTGGTTTGATTTTGATGTTCAACTTGTCCTCATCAACAAATTGAGTCAAATTTTGCTTATTGGAGCTCCTTTAATTAATTTGGCGCCACATCCATTTTAAGTTTTTCTTTTTTATTAAATATTTATAAATTTATCATCATTATCAAGTTTTCTTACACAGAAACTCCAACATTTGCCACTTGGGATGCATAAAAAGTTTTATCGAATATATTGCAATCTAATCAAGTCATTATTATTAGAGGACACAAGGCTTCTTATCTTACAGTTTTGTCAACGAGGTTAACCGTTAATGTTGTACTTTTGTAAATAAATAAAAATGAACTCCATCATTGATTGCCCCCACTGTCCCACTCCTAGAGCTTCGTGGAGGAGGTGAATAGTAAGATATACTTCAGCAAGCCAAGGTTATGAGATGTTTTAGACTGAGTCCCACACAAGAAATTCTCCTTCAACCTGTTACCAGTTGGATTCGAGTTTTCACGTTGCTGGTGCCAGCAAAGCGGACACATCACTCAGGTCCTTTACCAATTGGGGTAGAGTGAAGTTACAGTCAATTGTGGTGCTTGGGTTTGTAATGTTGGAAATTGTTTTTTATAAAATGTGTTTTGACCCGAATTTGACCAATTATTTAAGTGAGATCATTTATTTGTTTCGGAAAATAAATGATGCAATTGTCTTCTACACCGCGGGTAGATTAAATTAGCATTTTGAATTTCTCAAAACTAATTTTGGGTGAATGAAAAATTAATGCATAAAGTTAGCCACTTAAATATCTTTTATATAAGGAATATAAAAAGGTGGGAATATGAAAAATCATATCCCACATAGGAAACATATTAAATGTTTGATTAGTTTATATAGAGCTTCATCACTAATAAGGAGTAATCAAGTGGAGCTCCTTATGGTACACCCTAGTGGACCAAGTCAATTTTGACTAGCCTATGGCTAGCTCAAATAGCACCGTGAACGGTGCTGGGCACGCCGCATTGGGCTTTTAAGAGGCGCACTTCGCACGTATGCATCTTTGCGAGGAGCTTTTAGGAGCCTTAAAGTTTTGACAGACCGAGTGGCTCAGTGACACGTGGCACGTGGTGGCAGTGATTGGACGCACCTGTTCGCTGACTCGACACGGTTGTTTAGTATGCAAGTGTGCGTAGTAAAGATTGTGTACCTTCGGAAGAGATGTGATCTAAACCATCAGATTGTACCTGTTGATCAGAAGGCACAATCCAACAGTCCAAATTGATCCGGACAAATGGATACACCTGTTCTGAACAGGCATCCAGAACTCTATATAAACAAACCCCCACGAATCTATTTTGAACATGAGAAAATCCGAAAATCATCTGCATATTTAGCATATTGTTTATGTCTTTTTCTTTGCAAATCGAAAGTTCCGAAACTCTTTTTGTTCGCAGTAAGTTTAAGTTTTGCAAGTATTGTTAACTTAAACTTGAAAGTCGTTGTATCTTAGAGACGATTGCTTAGAATCATTATCACTTTGTATGGAGCAATTTCGTCTTGCTGATAGAGAATTCAATTCTCGCCTTGACTTAAATATTTTGTCCCGTTATTTTATCCATTGTTCTGGAAAACCAAACGCCGCAAATTACATGTACTTTGTATGAAAGTTCATAAATTATACCATATTATTGACCCTATAAGTTAAAATTATTATAATTATCTTCAAAAATAGGTTCCCAAAAATCTCAATTCTTGCGTGTCCCTGCACCAGAGTGCTTGTATTTTTATAAGGACGAGAATATTTGTATGCAACGGCAACATAGGGGGCAAGTGGATACTGCTGCGCTACGCTCCGCCCCCAAATTTTTTTAATTTTTTCTTCTTTAATTTAATTGCTACTAGTCTATATTTATGTATACGTTAAAGCGAATAAACACATCAGTTTCCGCAAAATTTGAGGGAAAAAAAATCTCGTAATTGATTTCAAAATTAGGTTTCGCCCCCTATTCCCCCGAAAAAATCTCAATTCATGTATCCGTCATTGTTTTATGAGAGACATGTGTAGGGGTGAGGTGTTCATATTAGTGTTTCTGGTCCCAACCACATAAAATCAAGTTCAGTAGCAAGGATAGGATCAGGGAAGTTTTCAAAATTCCTTTTTTCAGCCCAAACTACGTTGGAGTGGGGATCAGATGGGGGATGGAGAAAGGGTTGTGGACCTGTGGTGGTAAAAGTAACAAGTTACAACAAGATTAATATGTGGTCCCCAATAGGCCGGGTGAATAGGCCTGCAATCAAACTGAACTGAGCCAAACTTTTGAGAGTTTGAGTTTTGTTCGTTTATTATAAATTCGAACTCGAGCCTGGATTTATCGAATATATTGATGGCTCATAAATTTTTTTGATAATCGAGTCTAAACCAACTTAGTAAATATTAATTATAAACTAAATTATTTTTCAATTATTACAAAAATAAAATTATATATATCTAAAACGCATAATATATCTATTAAAACTTATGATTTTATTCAAATGAACAAATTTATTTAAATATTTTTATATTTATCATAATTTAATCTACAAAAATTAAAATTAAAGTCAAATTATTAGTTTAATTTTGTACGAGCTTACTAACGAGCTCACTAACGAGGTTGTTCACGAGCTAACGAACCGAATATCTTTAAGTTTGAGTTTGATTCATTTATTTTAGCGAGCCTCATTAAACGAACTTGAAAGAGCTTTAATCAAGTCGAACTCCGAATAGCTAAGGAGCAGCTTGGTTCATTTGCAGCCTAAGGGTGTATGTGCAATATGTTAAAACTAAGGGTAAATTCGAAATGAAATAATTTATAATCCGAAAATCGGTCCAAAAAGGATAGATTGTGATTTGTTGGTCTACCTGAGGCAACCTTTTATAATTTGAATGTGGGGCTATAATCAATTTTAATTGTTTATCTTCCCCTCAAGATTTAGAAACTTTCCTTCTACACTTCCCAATAGATCACATAGGTTGATCCCTCTATAATATTACAACTACCCCCTCAAAGTTTTAATATATTACATATTTACACTCTTCACATGAATGAGAAGTTTCTTGCGATTCAGATATATATTTTAGTCCTTTTCTATTTCTAAGGTCAATAAATGTTATGATCAATGACGGAGCCAGGACACAGTAATGTGGTGGACCACTACATGAAAGCAGTGTTGTAAAAACCGGCCTAGGTGCCTCTAGGCCGATCCGATTTTGCTAAAATCGCCTAAAAAAATCGTTCAGGCCAAAAATCGGGCTAGACATCCGAAATCTAGCCTAGACGGCCAACAAATAGGCTTAGGCGCCGCAAGATAGCGACTAAAGCGAAACAAATCGGCCAAAATAGTAAATATTAAAAAAAAAAATAATAATAAAGAAGAGAAAAGCAATACTAGGCACCCTAGGTGCTTATAGCTGAGCCCAGCCACCACCTAATTAGCGTCTAGTGATTTTCGCAACCTTGCGTTGAAAGTGGGGTGAGCCGAAGCGAGAAAATCCAAGAAAAACAATATGAATTCTAACTATTATTTTTCCTTTTCTAAAAGAAGGGGACGGGCCTAGGTTGGTCCTCGTGGCTCTGCCATTGGTATGGTGTTTGTATCACAGTTGACTACAAACGAGTCGAGATCATGTACCACCTAAAATTGCATTTTTATTAATTAATACAAAATAAAAAAGATACAAAATGCTGAAGCTAGATGAGAAATTCCCAAATAAGCTCCACTTTTCAAACATGGGAAAATGAGGTTTAAAAATTTGATCACCAACATTATATTGCTAATATTTACAATGAAAATAGGGGTGTCAATTTGGGTTGGGTCCGGGTTCGTGGGTCCGGGTTCGCGGGTCCGCGTGTCAAAAACAGCCAATTCGGACCCGACCTATTTAATTATTCGTGTCAGAATATTGAACCCGGACCCGACTTGCTTATTTCACATGTAACCCGGACCCGACCCACTTAACCCGTTTAATGAAATATTTGAATATGTATTTATTAGTTTTAACTGAATAAATTTATTTTTTTCAAAATCAATCACTATCACACACTATTCGATCAATAAACAATATTGCAATTCACAACATACAAAAAGAAATAACATATTTGCATAAATAACATAACATACTTATCATATTTTGAGGACAATATTCAAAAATACATGCATAATAATAATAAATACATAATTAAGGAGGGTTTATCATTTGAGTTTTAAAGATATGTCTTATTTGTTGTTTTTCTTACAATTAGTTATTTATGTAAAAAAAAAATTAAATTCACAAACGGGTTAGACGGGTTAAACGGGTCATAGTAGGTTGACCCGGACCCGACCTGTTTAATTGGCAGGTTAGTCGGGTCCGACCCATTTTCGACCCGGACCCACGAAGCCTGGACCCATACCCATTAATTTCGTGTTAGGTTCGTGTCGGGTTTGCGTGTCGGGTCCTAAATTGACACCCCTAAATGAAATGACATGTTTGATCTTATATATAAAAAAAAATGATAAGCCCTTTAATTTGCCGTATAAACAAAGACATATAAAATACATATAAAAACTTACTGCGCATTTTTCAGAAAAGTTGGACACTTAAAAAAGTTCTCAAAGACTATGGACGTTGGTCGGAGTTGGCGTATATGTTGTGAGGTGCTGATAATGAAATTTGGCAAAGTTGTGGGGGCGAAAGCTAATTTAAAGGGACTTTTCATTTAGATCGTGCCTAGGCATCTTTCTTTTCGAATATTTCAGCAAAATCACACTAGCTTTTTAATCATGATACAAATAATGGCAACTCCTTAAAATTACTATATATATAAATGCCGACTTGAGATTTTGAGACCAAATTCACAAATGATGCCTCAATATTTAGTAGTCAGTATTAACATAATTCAAGAAATAAAACTATAGAGAAAATAAACATGACAATATTGTTGCAAAATAATTTCGCAGTACACTTTATAAAATCGAGAATCGAAAACAAATGGCCTGAATCGTGCGGTTGACACACTATCCTTAAAACAGATTCGTCCCCTATTCTGGACGTCTGTTTCCCAGGATAAGACGGGATTACCGGACTACTTTTCTATCCGGCGAACTGAAGAAACACCTGGAAAATATCACCAAAAATGCAGGAGGCCAAAAGGATTTTTCAGAACAATATGCAGGAAAGTATATGAAGTGCAGATGGAGAATTTTCTGTGCTTAGATTGATGGAAAACCAGCTACTTATATAGCTGAAAAATTGACCTGACCATTAAAGCTTCATAGTTGTTACACAACAATAAAATTTGCTGTTAAAACATAGGCTAGACTATGTAGCTCGATTTTGGTCCGACATTCGTGTACGCAGGTCGCGCTCGCACACAAGTCAGTGGTTCGGAGCTCGAATCGGACCGTGATTTGCACCCCCCTGCGGGCACGCGTGTAGAGAGAGCCTCTATGCAATATAAACTTATACCTTACTAAAAGGTGGCATTATATATACTAGTCTAAAATGTCTTTGTTTTTCCATGTGGGACAAACCCACCTTTAAAAGAAGACAAACCCACATGGTTTCTTCTTTTAAATTAATTCCAATACATTATCTTTAAACTTTAATTTCTCCTTCATCCAAACACCATTTTGGACAAATAAATATTCGATTTTAATGTTCTCACGGAGTAGAACAAGAATCGACTTTTACTTTTGTCATTAGACAATCGAGGTCCCAAGAAAATCGCACCCCAAATGTGCAATTTTCCAACAATCCCCCACATGAAGGAAATAACGAGGATACAAAGATTTGGTGATAAAGTCCAACAGTTGAACCCTGCACAGGATAGGTAGGTGTTACCCTTTGAACCTTCCCTTGTGAAAATATATTTACTTTACTAGCTGATCAGTAGACGTGATGTCTTTGAACTGTTCTGCCTTTTGTGTATAAGATGATATACCTCACACAAGATTCTTCCTGACATACTTCAGTTCTCATTGTTATGTTCATTAATGGCCCTGAACATACGCCTGGTTCTGCAAAAGGTTCTAAGAATTGAGCCTCACACAATTATCTTCGAAGCGGCCCCATTTCTCTCTCACATAGGTGATTCTTCTTTAAGAGTAGCCCGCACTACCCAGCTCGGCTTACCGATGCACAAGAATCATTAAAAGCCAAATGCTTATCCTTCTTTTCACGGGCTTCACTATTAAGGAATGGACAAGGGAAAATCCCCCACAGTGATCCTAGAGTCTTTTTACAATTAGGTTGTCCTTTTGAACCTAGATCTTGGGATCTCCAGTCAACTAGGTTGGGTTTCCATTGTATCAACTCATTTTTCCAGAGGCTTAAGTCTCATTCCTCTTGATGATTTTGCAACCAACTCTCGATTTAACCCTTTGGTTAACAGATCCGCTATATTATCCTTTGACTTCACATAGTCAATAGAGATCACACCAGTTGAGAGTAGTTGTCTAATGGTATTGTGTCTACGACATTTAATGTGTCTAGACTTACCATTATACATATTGCTCGTGCCCCCGCCAATCGCCGATTGACTATCACAATGTATACAAATTGCTGGCACAGGTTTTGGCCACTTTGGAATATCTTCTAAGAAGTTCCGGAGCCATTCAACTTCTACTCCACACTTGTCTAAAGCTATAAATTCAGATTCCATTGTGGATCTAGCTATAACCGTCTACTTAGAAGATTTCCACGATATGGTTGCACCTCCTAAAGTGAATACAAATCCACTTGTAGACTTAGAGTCTTTAATATCAGATATCCAATTAGCATCGATGTATCCTTCAATAACAGCAGGATATCTTGTATAGTGCAGTCCAAAATCACGAGTGTATCTTAAATACCTAAGTATTCTCACTATACCTTTCCAGTGTTCATGTGCTGGATTACTCGTGTATCTGCTCAATTTACTCACTGCATAAGCAATGTCTGGTCTTGTACAACTCATTAAGTACATCATACTTCCTATGACTCGTGAGTATTCCAATTGAGACACAACCTCACCTCTATTCTTCGATAGATGTTGACTCGTGTCTATAGGAGTTCTAGCTAATGACGTGTCATCCTTACTAAATTTTTCTAGAATCTTATCCACATAATGTGACTGATCAAGTGTCAGTCCATTTGAAGTTCTAGAAATCTTTATTCCGAGGATCACGTCAGCTAAACCTATATCTTTCATGTCAAACCTCGAGTTCAACATATCTTTAGTGGATTTAATTGTTTTATCATTACTTCCAATGATAAGCATGTTGTCTACATAAAGACATAAAATGACATAGGCATTTTCGGTGTCTTTAACATAAACACATTTATCACATTCATTTATTTTAAATCCACACTCCTTCATGGCATTATCAAATTTTTCATGCCATTGTTTTGGTGCCTGTTTCAAGCCATATAATGACTTGACCAGTTTACAAACTTTGTTCTCTTGCCCAGGTGCGGAGAACCCTTCAGGTTGTTCCATGTAAATCTCCTCTTCTAAATCTCCGTTTAGAAAAGTAGTTTTTACGTCCATTTGATGTACTTCAAGATTTCGCAATGCAGCAATTGCAAGTACCAATCTAATGGAGGTTATTCTCGTAACTGGAGAATACGTATCAAAGTAATCAAGGCCCTCTTTTTGTCTGTAACCTTTAATTACAAGTCTAGCCTTGTACTTATCAATTGTTCCATCCGCTTTCATTTTCTTCTTGAAAATCCATTTATAACCTAGTGGTTTACTTCCTTCAGGAAGATCCACTAGTTCCTAGGTATGGTTTTGCAAGATGGAATCAATTTCACTTTTTATGGCCTCTTTCCATAATGGTCCTTCAGAAGAAGTTATAGATTCTTTATAGCTTTGAGGTTCACTTTCCAGCATGTAGGTTAGAAAATCTGGACCAAAAGATTTTTCTATCCTAGCTCGTTTGCTGCGTCTAATTTCTATCTCTTCTTCTTGCTCTTGTTCTATTAAATCATGTATCCGTTTAGAAAAGCTTGTTTCTTCTCTCGATCTGCATGGAAATATATTTTCAAAGAACGAGGCATTTCTCGATTCAATTATCGTGTTCTTGTGTATATCTTCAACTTTAGATTCATGCACAAGAAACTGATAAGCAGCACTGTTATGTGCTTATCCAATAAATATACAGTCAACAGTTTTGGGACCTACCTTCACCTTTTTAGGTGTTGGTATAGCAACCTTAGCAAGACACCCCCGCACTCGTAAGTATTTGTAGGATGACATTCTTCCATGCCATAGCTCGTAAGGACTTTTGTCTAATTTCTTACGGGGTACCTTATTTAAAAGGTAATTAGCTGTCAAAACAGCTTCCCCCCACATGTTCTGAGGCAAGCCAGAACTTAATAACATGGCATTCATCATTTCTTTAAGTGTACGGTTTTTCGTTCTGCAATGCCATTCTGTTGAGGTGAATAAGGTGTTGTTGTTTCATGTCTAATTCCGTGTTGGGCACAGAATTCAGCAAATGGTGATTCATATTCACCTCCACGATCACTTCTTAGCCTTAATTTTCTTGTTGAGTTGATTCTCAGCTTCATTTTTATAGAGAATAAATTTCTCTATAGCTTCATCTTTACTTTTAGGAAGATACACATAACAAAACTTTGTGTTATCGTCTATAAAAGTAATGAAGTACTTATTGCCACCACGTGTTTGTGTCGATTTTAAATCACATACATCAGTGTGAATTAATTCAAGTGGTTCATTATTTCTTTCAATATTTTTAAATGATGTCCTTGTTAACTTTGCCTCAACACAAGTTTCACACTTGTGCTTGGAATCAATATGGAATGTTGGTATATAGTTTAAGTTAATTAATCTACGTAAAGTATCATAATTAACGTGTCCTAGTCTACCATGCCACAAATTGGAAGACTCAAGCAAGTAAACAGAAGCATTCTTCATTTTATTAGCTTTTGATTTAACAACCATTACATTGAGCTTAAACAGCCCATCAGAAGCATAACCCTTGCCCACAAACATCCCATTTTTTAACAAAGTAACAACCCCTGACTCGAAAACAATGCGAAAATCATGCTTATCTAAAAGTGAACCAGACACCAAATTCTTACGAATGTCCGGTACAAACAACAACATTATTTAGAGTCGGGTTCCTTCCTGCACGTCATCTTGAACCACTTTGCCTTTTCCCTTGACCTCAGAAGTAGCCGAATTTCCCATGTACAGCTTCTCGCCGTCTTTAGCTGGCTCAAAGGGACTAAACATTTCTATGACCGAACACACGTGCCTAGTAGCACCAGAATCAATCCACCATTGTTTCGGGTTTGAACCAATGAAATTCACCTCGGAGACCACTGCAGCCAGGTTCATATCTGACACTTCTTGAGAAATGTGATCAACCATGTTAGCCTCCCGATTATTTTTCGATTTCTTGCAATCAGAAGCCTTGTGACCCTTGTCGCCACAATTGAAGCATTTTCCTTCGAATTTCTTCTTGGAAATACCTCCTTTTGGTCCCCAATTATTGAACCCTTTACCAGTTTTCCTGGTTTTCTTTTTCCCTTTGGAGCTTCGCCATGCTCCACAACATTAGCTTTAGCAGCCACACGATTGAACATTTTTCTTTCAGAACCTTTGTTATCTTCTTCAATCTGAAGCCTAACAATCAGATCTTCAACGTTCATCTCCTTTCGTTTGTGCTTGAGATAGTTCTTGAAATCTTTCCAAGTGGTGGCAATTTTTCAATTATTGCAGCCACTTGGAAAGTTTCATTCAAAACCATTCCTTCAGCAAGAATATCATGTATAATCACTTGAAGTTCTTGCACTTGACTTATTACAGACTTGGAATCAATCATTTTAAAAACTAGGAATCGGCCAACAATAAATTTTTTAGCCCCCGCATCCTCAGACTTATACTTGTGGTCTAATGACTCCCACAATTCTTTAGCAGTTCGTTTAGAGCTATAAACATTATACAACAGATCTGCTAAACCATTCATTACATAATTCCTACAAAGGAAATCTGCATGATTCCAAGCATCAATCGCGTGAGCGGCTTGAACATCTGTTTTATCCTCACTCAATTTTGGAGGATCTTCAGTCAAGAACCTTGCTAGGTTCAACGTCGTCAAGTAAAATAGCATTGTTTGCTGCCAACGTTTGAAATCCAAACCATTGAATTTCTCCGGTTTCTCACCATGATTCACCGGCACATTAACAGTGGGGTTAGCCACCATCCGAGGCACAACAGGGTTAACCACGGGATTGGGCACAACTGGATTAGGCGGCACAATCGGATTAAGCGTAGCATTTGTCTCATTTGCGCCAATCAGAACTCCAGAGTTCAAATCAGAAGCCATTTCTGAAAAACAAATCAAAGTTTAGTACTTCGATTAATCGGAACAAATCCGACAAGAACAAAATAAATTGTTCAACTTTTTATTATAAGGTCCAATGTAATTTCCTTCCACTCCAAAGTAGTACGGGTATAATTTATTAGTCCAAAATGAAATTCGAACCAACACAACAAACAAGAGTTATTAGAACTCAATTCAATATATATATTCAGAATCCAGAAAATTGTGATATACCAAATTGAATTTGAATTTCAAAAACCAATTCAGAAACTGAGTTTAAAAAACTAAACTGAATTGTAATTGAAAATAATCTTTGAACAGAATGATTTCGAAAAGAATGTTTAAGGCAACAATCAGAAATATCAATTGAAAAGATTTTATCCAATTGAAGGCATTCAAACTTCAAAGCATATGTCTAATAGCCAATTTGACAATGATATTTTTATTAGCAAAACCAACCAATCTGCAGTAAAAGTCAAAATAAGAATTATACAGATTATTTCAAAATTTGCATGTTGAAGAATGAAAAACAAGCAGTAGCCTTATTAAAAGACAAAACAGTCAAGTGAATGATATTTGTTCTGCTAATTTCCAAAAAACAGTTCGAACATGTGAAACGAACTGTATAAATACCCAACTTTGATAAATATAAACTGTACTGAATGTTTTGTTAAGAAAATACAACTATGTTTTAAGTTTGTTGCAAAATAATTTCGCAGTACAGTTTATAAAATCGAGAATCGAAAAACAAATGGCCCGAATCGTGCGTTTGACACACTATCCTTAAAACAGATTCGTCCCCTATTCTGGACGTCTGTTTCCCAGGATAAGACGGGATTACCGGACTACCTTTCTATCCGGCGAACTGAAGAAACGCCTGGAAAATATCACCAAAAATGCAGGAGGCCAAAAGGATTTTTCAGAACAATATGCAGGAAAGTATATGAAGTGCAGATTGAGAATTTTCTGTGCTTAGATTGCTGGAAAACCAGCTACTTATATAGCTGAAAAATTGACCTGATCATTAAAGCTTTATAGCTGTTACAACTTACACAACAATAAAATTTGTTGTTACAGATTTAAATTTCAATTTAAATCTGATGTTACAGGTTTTAATTCGAAAATTTACACCTGAGGAATTAATATTTTGTTGTTACAAATAAATTTAAATTCGAATTAAAAATCTGTTATTATAGATTTTAAAATTCGAAAATAAATAAAATCAGCAAAACATAGGCTAGACTATGTGGCTCGATTTCGGTCCGACATTCGTGTAACGCAGTCGCGCCGCACACAAGTCGGTGGTTTGAGCTCGGGTGGGACCGTGATTTGCACCCCCCCTGCGGGCGCGCGTGTAGAGAGAGCCTCTATGCAATATAAACTTACACCTTACTAAAAGGTGGCATTATATATACTAGTCTAAAATGTCATTGTTTTTCCATGTGGGACAAACCCACCTTTAAAAGAAGACAAACTCACATGGTTTCTTCTTTTAAATTAATTCCAATACATCATCTTTAAGCTTTAATTTCTCCTTCATCCAAACACCATTTTGGACAAATAAATATTCGATTTTAATGTTCTCACGGAGTAGAACAAGAATCGACTTTTACTTTTGTCATTAGACAATCGAGGTCCCAAGAAAATCGCACCCCAAATGTGCAATTTCCTTCACAATTTTCCAACAAGTATACTAAATTAATATGATAATTTTCATACACGAGGCAAATATCCGTGCGGAACAAAAATGATTTGTTCTCCTCTCCTCCCACCATAGGAGGAGAAAGTAATTTCTTTTGTATTTTTCTTCTTTGTCCTTGGTTTGCTCAATTTCTCCCCTTGGTGAGAGTGTTTGAGTTTGCTTTTTCGTTTTGTCTTAGGTTTCTTCCCTTCGTTTGAGATTGCTTTTTTCGTTTTGTCATTTCGTTATTTTTTTATTTATTCAAATACTAGTAGATCATAAAGGAGTCTTGTGTGAATTATCAAAACAGTGTTTGAAAGTGTAAGGAGCCACTCATCCTATCAAGAATCTAAGCCAACTAAGTTGGATACGATGTTCTATGATCTATTGCATAAGTTTGGTGTAGATTTTTGTTGCTCTCATCTTACCTTGTTCGAAAGGTGGGAGTTTATTTCAGCTTTTCCATTTGGATTCAGAATATTGTATAGAGTTGGCAATCGGCTAGCCGGACCAGAGAGCAAAAATGGGTCAGGCCGGGTCAGGCCGAAATTCTGGCAGACCAATATTTTCATGGCCCAGTCTGGCTTGTGTAGTGCATTTTTACCTTGGGTCAGTTAGGCCGGACCAAATATGTCCGGTCCTTTTCGGGCCTACAAATTCTTGACCAAATCTGACCTTATATTCGGGCCGGTCAAATCAGCCCATTGGGCTGGGCCTGGACTGCGGACTCTAATATTGTATCTTATTTGTTTGTATCGATTAACAATAATTCCTTGATATCAAAAAAAAAAAAAAAAACAAAGAAATGTAAGACCAAAATTGAAGGGTCCCTAGTTTCTTGGGACCAAAAGTAATTTTTTTTTAAAACTTGCACGCCAATTGTGACTTGTGTACGATTTAGTTTTAAATATTTATTTTAGAAAATATTTTATATATGTGATTTATACATAATATGTAATCAAAGATGTAAACTTAAAACTTAAAATAAAAGATCTAATACTTTTTTGTAATGTATTTTTTCTCGTTTAGTTTCTGATAATAGAGACCCGGAGTCACTACTTTTTGAGTGTATATACTAGGTAAACCATCGATTTTAACACAATAGCATGTAAACCATGTCAGCCACATGTAGTGTAGCAAATGAACAGAGCGTTCGGTAAACAACTCATGAACAAACTTTTATAACGTTTGTTTATATTTTTTATTTTATTAAACGAGCATAAATGAACAAGTTTTAGGGAGCTTGTTTTATAAACGAATAGAGCTTAAACAATTGCATACTAGTTCATAATAGCTTGTGAATAAGCTCTTTTAGTATTCATTTATAAATATTCATGGAAAAACCCCGTTTAGAGCTCCACTAATATCTCGACTATGATTTACTTATTAATCAAGTATTATTATTTAATTTAAAATACTTAATTTAAAGATTGAAATAGTAATTACTCTATATATTGATGAATAAAGTTAAGTTTGTTTGTTTGTTACGAAGAAAACTATTGATCAGTGTTCTAAAAAGAGCTAGGCGCTAATCGGGCGGCTGATTGGGGCCTAGCGCCTAGGCGGAGTCTGAACGGGGTTAAGGCGGACCTGGGCGGGGTTAGGCGGGCTAAATCAGAAATATAACTTAGGCGGACAAGGGAGGCCTAGCGCCTAGGCGGAGACTAATCGGGCTAAGCGGGGAATTTTAGAACAATGCTATTGATTGTTCAAAAACTTATAATGAACACGAAGTTGAATACATATACATTCACGAACATGTTCATGAAAAATTTCAAACGTTACATAATTTTATCAAGGTGAACACGAACAAACTCTTTAAAATTTGAACCAAGTTCAAACCAAGCTCGAACATATACAAAACTAAACAAGCATTTGGCAAACGAGCAAACTTCGGCCCGACTCGACTCGGATTGTTTACAACACTAGCCACAGGTAGCCGTACTAGATAAGCCTTGTATGATTCGAATTGAGACATTTGGCCTTACTAACCCAATCCTACGCCACTAACCCACTCCGACAGGGTTTTATTTCTTAAATTTTTTTTAAAGGTAGACTAGAAGACTACTAAAGTCAAACACTTAGGAATTAAGTTTCTAAATACACGGGACACACACGAAATTAAAAAAAAAAAAGTAGGGAGCTTGTAGCATACAAAAGAAAGGGGCTGTTTGGTTGAGATTCTGATTTCTGATTAATACCACTCGTAAAAGGATTTTTGTGACCCCCATATATTTTCAGCGGCAAAAATGTTTTTTTAGTCCACTAAGTGGACGACTTGAGAAGATTTAGTCATACTTTTAAATTTTTTGAAATTAGTCCACTAAGTGGCAAAAATTCGGATTTTTAGTCAGGTGACTGCAATAGCAGGTCACAATCCTATGTGGAATTTTTTTTCATTTTGCTTTTTTTCTTGCCTCAAAATATGAATTGTTTTTGTTGATGTGGCATTTTGGAGGAAAAAATATTATTTTCAATGTAAATTAGGTAAAAATATAATATTCATTATGAATAAAATAAAAATAATTTGCAGAATATATTTAATTTTTTTTATTAGTCGAAAAACACAAAATATTTTTTTAAAAAATTGATGAAAAATAAGAATAATGTTAATATAATTTAAATATT
Organism: Rehmannia glutinosa; assembly: GCA_016081115.2. NCBI lineage: Eukaryota > Viridiplantae > Streptophyta > Magnoliopsida > Lamiales > Orobanchaceae > Rehmannia > Rehmannia glutinosa. The sequence continues at coordinate 14,404,496 of CM071930.1, read as the reverse complement.
TTGATTTAATAAATATATTCAAAATATTTTAAAATTGATTAACATTATTCTTATTTTTCAAGAAATTTTTTAAAAAAGTCGTATAAAAACTTTGAATTATAAAAAAAAGTATAAAAACTATGTAATTTTTAAAAACTGTACAAAAACTATTTAATTACAAAAATCTGCATAAAAGATATTTAAATTTTAAAAAACTGTATAAAAACAATTTAATTATTTCTCTTTAATTGTAAATATAAAATGTTATTTATACAATTAAATAATTTATAATTTAAACATATGATATAAATAATTTTTTATTTTATAATTTCGAATATATTTCTCCAATTAAAATATCTTAAATTTTATTAACATTATTTTTGTTTTTCATGGATTTTTTAAAATTATTTTTCCGTTTTTCAAATTAACAAATAATTTAAATATTAACATTATTTTTGTTTTTCAAATTAATAAATTTTAAAATATTTTGAATATATTTATTAAGTCAAAATATTTAAATTATATTAACATTATTCTTATTTTTCATCAATTTTTTTTAAAAAAAATATTTTGTGTTTTTCGACTAATAAAAAAATTAAATATATTCTGCAAATTATTTTTATTTTATTCATAATGAATATTATATTTTTACCTAATTTACATTGAAAATAATATTTTTTTCTCTCCAAAATGCCACATCAACAAAAATAATTCATATTTTGAGGCAAGAAAAAAAGCAAAAAGAAAAAAAAATTTCCACATAGGATTGTGACCTGCTATTGCAGGTCACTGGACTAAAAATCCGAATTTTTGCCACTTAGTGGACTAATTTCAAAAATTTTTAAAAGTGTGGACTAAATCTCTCAAGTCGTCCACTTAGTGGACTAAAAAAACAATTTTGCCTATTTTCAGCCAACACCCAAAAGCAAAGGCAAAACGTATAGTTTAGAATGGCCCTAAAAACAGTGGAGGTGAACAGGCCATGACACTCAACAAGTATCTTCTATCTTTTTAGTACATAAAAAAACTATAACCATATACATGCACGAATTAATGGTGGTCCTTATAATTATTATATAAAGATGATCCTTGGATTTGGGGTATATTTTGTTTTGCTCCCAAATAATACCCTTTGATTCATTGACTTTCTCTATGTCACCACTATGGTTATATATAATGGTTGATTCCTTCATTTTTCACGTGGAGTCACTTTCTAGGGCCAACCGGCCAAGATGGGGTGGGGTAGGGGGATGGGAAGAAAGGTTTTTTTTTTTTTTTTTTTTTATGACCCAGAGTATCCTTACATTAGCTTGGATACATATCCCACACTTCCTTTAGACTATGGGATATCCGTTTTCGTCCTTCTCAGGATGGTCCCACAATAATCTGGACACAGACCTTACACTTATTTTGGACTATGGAATATTCATTTTTGTCCTTCTTAAGAATGGTCTATATCTCTGTGGGAGGATGGGCAAACCACAACCCCTCACTCCGTGATATACAAGGTTAACCTTAAGATCGCTAGGTCAACCCTAGGGGTGGAAGAAACGTTTGTCCATACACACAATTTTGTATCCTTGGAGAAGTTCTTGCTTAAATTTCTAAGGGATAATTACAAATACAACTGAGGTTTGACCTAATTACAAAAAAAATCCAGTTGGCCTTTAAAATTACAAAAGAAATACCTCGAAGTTTGCTTCAGTGTTAAAACTAAGGGGTAAGCTGCAATCTTTTTATAAATATGGAGGGGTATTTTGAAATAATTTTTGCTAATGAAGGGTTTAAATGCTAGACAAAATGAAACTTTAGGGGTATTATTTGTAATTTTGAAAGTTAAGTGAATTTTTTTGTAATTTGGTCAAACCTCAAGGGTACTTTTTGTAATTATCCCAATTTCTAATTTGGACAGATTCAAATTACCATATGATAAATATATAATTAGATGTGTTCATCAATTTGAATTCATATTCTTCGACTTATTTGAATCGAAATAATCAAATGGGAAGTTTAAAACCTCAATTGGAAATTCGATCGTAATTCAACTAAATTCAAATTCGAATCCAATCGAATTGAGTTTTCGATTCTTTTAGTTGAATTCAAATCAAGTCAAAAATCAAAATGTGTCAGCAAACTGAACAAGGTTCGGATTTTAAACCCATGTTTTTTTCGGATCCAGACTACATTTTTAAATAAAATTACGGGTAAATTGCAATTTTAGTCATGTATGTTTATGACTGTTGCAAGTTTAGTCATCTAACTATTAAAGTTGCAGTTTTGGTCCTGGACAATTTTGCCCTTATAACCAAATAACATTTTTGGTCTTTTATCTTTCTAAAGTTATCAATTATAGTCCTATAATTTTCGAGAATTATCAAAATAAACCCATATTTCAAGAGTATGAGAACCTCTTTTTTTTTAAAAAAAAAAGAATCTCATAATTCTAAATAATCTGATTTTAGACTAAGTCTTAACAGATATAGTCCATTACGGCCATATCAGGCCCAACATGCTTCCGTAAAATTAATATACCTCTTAAATTCATACTAATCTTTAATCGAAACCACACTGGGTAAGATGGTTTGCAAAGCAACCAATCGCTAAATTATTGCCCCTAGAACGTTTGACAGACGTCACCGTCCAATCTCACCAATATGGAAGATAGTCTACAAGTTAATTGACTCCTTCAGCCGCGGCTCAGTACGGACTTGGTTCGTTTCCTACTCCAGGGTATAAGATAATTCTTCAAAAGGATATATCAATCATACATTCTCTTGGTGTTATTGTGCTTATACCGCCAAAATTTTGGCGATATCTCTTGTATTGTATACATCTTTGACATCCGTCCAGATCCATTTTCTTGGAGAAAATTCTCATCACCAATTGTTAATTACATAAAAAATAATAAATATAACTTAAAGTTCTTAATAAACATAGACTCTTATACCACTTTAGGCAAATCACTTAGTCATTAAGTTTTTGTATAGGCAATGGTATTCTTTCTATTATAAAAATATGAAATAACCCCTGGGGACAAATATTGCGACAACTCAAAACTTACAGGACTGAAATTGCTTAGGTATAAAACTTATAGGACCGATTTTGTAAAAACTTTCAAACTTATTGGACCAATTTTGTAGATTCAATACTTATAGGCCCGAAATTGCAAACTACTAATAGTTACAGGACCAATTTTGCAATTTTCCCTAAATTTACTAACGTTTTTCAAGACTATATATATATATATATATAGGATTTGGATCATGTGAGTCCACATATCCTATGTGAGTACACGAGACCAAATCTGAGGCCTTGATATAATTTTTTAACGGTTGAGATTAAACAGATTTTACCATTTTTTAATATAAAATTTAATATCAAAAAGGGTTGTTTGGTAATTTTAATTAAAATCAGTTTTGGGAGGGAGTTATTTTTGGGGAGTGGGCTATAATTTAGGAGCCATTTTTGGAGATGTGTTTTATCCAAAATCTGTTCATATCCCGTCAACTTGGTAAACGAAGTCTCATAAAAGAGTTATTCTCCTTTCCTAACACAAAATTCTTCTCTGCAAAAAATAAACCACTATGAGAAAACATTATTCCATTGTTGATTCTTCAAGGATTATACTCCCTGCAAAGCGTCTCCCAACTATAATCATCTATTTCTCGCAAAAGAATCTTATAATCATCTCCCCGACAGCTTTTCTTCGAGGCGCCACCAATTCAATGGCAATTATTCGAGGTGACACAACATATTCAAGTCGACTGTACTCATCTTCTTAACCGAGTCGACGACCAAATCGTCTGTGGAACAAGTTTTTATTTCTCTTCATTTTCTGAATTTGTTTCGAGAATTTTTGTGTTAAATCCTTTGTACAAGTATAGATCATGTATAATATTTCTGATTTTATAATAAATTTTTCTTGTTATATTCTTGATTTAGGTTGTAGTTTGGGTAAATTGTTTTCGATGTAATAGGGGTTAAATTATGTTATTATTATGTTTTCTTTAAGTCTGGGGGTTTACTTACTGATATTTTCCACTGCGTATTGTTGTTGTTAATTATGCTTATGTATGGTTTGTTTTCTGCTTATACATGTTTTATATCCTGCTTATGCTTGGTTGGGTTTATATTTTCTTTTTGGTTTTTGGGATTTTTGTGCTCGTTTTTTGGAAGGTTTTTTTCTGGGGAGAAAAATATGTTAGTTGTTTAAAAAACAATTCTGGGGAAAAAATCCCTTAGTTCAGAGAGATTTTTTGCTTAAATTTTTTTTTGTGCTAGTTTTAACTGAGAAAGATATTTTTGTTTAATCATTGTTGCTCTGTAGAAGGTTGAGGTTTTTTTTTTATTACTGTTTAATAGTTCTTCTTGAATAAGATGGGTTTTTTTCTTAGTGCATGTGTTTGGGGTTTATGAGAAGAATAGTTTTTGAGATATGTATACTTTTTTAATATTAAATGTCGCTTATTAAAGATATATGCACTACTATCATAGTATTTAAAATATTGTTTGTACGCTGCGAGATTCATTTATTTTTTATTGTTACATGTTTGCTTATTAAAGAAAGATCTTGCTCAAAAGAGGCGTAAAAATGTTGTTTATTTTGTTGTAACTGTGATTTTTTGTTAGATGATCGTATGAGTAGATGTATATGAGTTGCTTATGCTGCTAGTACAACTTGCTTATGTGTGTAGTAAATATTGCTTATAATGACAAAAAATACTTGGTACAAATATATTGCTTATTAAGACCAAATATTGATGATGTGCGGAAATATCTCGTTGCGATTTGTTTGGATGATATGAATGAGCAGAGGGAATTGAATCTGGTAGAGACAAAGAAGTTTGCTCGAACAACGCAGGATTATAGAAAAACGATGTTGATGTTTTTTTTATTTTGACCAAATGGTTTAACATTATATGTTGTTTTGGATTTTTAAATTTGTGGTTGGGTTTGGTTTAAGTTTTAGAGTAGTTAAGCATGATGTAAATGCTATATAAGCAAAATTATGGTATAAGATATACAATGTTATTTATACAAGCGATAAATTTTTATGGCGCAATGTTTGCTTTGACACAGGTTATGATGAATTTTTTTTTGGTGTCCGAAATTTAAATTCCTGTTGGGCCTCAGAAATTGTTTGTACACTTCGTCCATTGCTCAGTCATATTATTAATCCTCCATTTCTAAAGTACTATTACTACAATATATCAGGGTATATTTTAAACATCTATTGTGTAGTCAAGCATGGAACATATAGTCATAAAATTATCAACAATGTTCATGTTCATAAGCAACTTTATAAGAACAGTTAAGCAACACTTTATATATACCTAAGCAAATGATTGGTCTTAAAAATGGGAGGATCGCCAATATTAATTACAAGTTTGACTGTGAAAAAAAAGAGAGAATTTCAGAGATACGGTTTCAAACATATCCAAAAAAAGCAACATATTTGTCTTCAATAAGCAACATATTTGTCTTCAATAAGCAACATATTTCTCACAGCGGATAAGGTCAGAGACACGGTTTCAAACAAATCCCATAAAATCTGGAATGTGGGCACTACCAAAAATAACTCCATTTTTTACTGATATTGAAACAAAATTTTCTACTTATCCTTAACAATAATTAATTAAATATAACTAAAATAAAAATCAATTAATAATCAATAGATAAGCAAAAAAAATGTAGATAGTTAGCAAATTATTTCTTCGTAAACGCTAAGAGACACCCCAATACTTGATATTAGGATTTTTGAGTCGAATTCGGAAAAATTTCTCAATACATTATTCGATTCGAAAAATTCTAAATTCGAATTATTGAGTGCAATTACTTGGATCCAGTATAAAATTTTTAAATCAGTACCTAATTGTTTGCGCAATTTATTCAAATGTGTTTAGACTAAACTCAAAATTTTAATTTAGCCAATTTAGCATGAAAATAGACAAAGTATCCAGTATTGTCGCGACTTAGACGCAGACAATATTTTTGTGGGTTAAAGAAAATATTTGCGCTTTATTTGTTTAAGCCGCAAATGTAACAACTTAATTGCCAGAAATAATCGCAGTTGAGATGCCGATGATATAGTTATGGATCAAGAATTAATTTGCGCTTTAATTTGTTTAAGCTGCAAATTTAATAAAAGAGTTTAAGCTTTATTTTTGGAATATGAGTTTACTTCCAAGTAAATACTCTAGTTATCCAAATTTGCTATTTGAGTTGAATTAAGAATATTAGTAACTTATGTTATTATTAATGAAAATTGTCTATCTAGAGGTTGATTATAAAAAAGTTAAGAAATACACAAGTGAATGGAATTGTCGCTTGTGTTGACCGACATAAACCAACTCGGGTGAATGTTGGAACAAGCATAATGTAGCTTGATGAGAGCAAAAGTTATTTAAATAATAGTTTGAGTCAATTTTTGAGTCGAATTCATTCGAGTTTCAATACTTTATATTAGGATTTTCGAGTCGAATATGAAAAATATTCTCAATACATTATTCGATTCGATAAATTGTAAATTCGAATTATTGGGTGCAATTACTTGGATCCAGAATAAAAATTTTATATCAGTACCTAACTGTTTGCGCAATTTATTGCAATGTGTTTAGACCAAACTCACCAACTTTAATTTAGCCAATTTAGCATGAAAATGGACAAAGTATCCAGTATTGTCGCGACTTAGATGCGGACAATATTTTTTGTGGATTAAAGAAAGAATTTGTGCTTTATTTGTTTAAGCCACAAATGTAAGAACTTAATTGCCCAAAATAATCGCAGTTGAGATGTCGATGATATACTTATGGATCAAAAATTAATTTTGAGCTTTAATTTGTTTAAGCTGCAAATTTTAATAAAAGAGTTTAAGCTCTTTTTTGGAATATGAGCTTACTTCTAAGTAAATTCTCTAGTTATCCAAATTCGCTATTTGAGTTGAATTAAAGATATTAGTAACTTGTGTTATTATTAATGAAAATTGCCTATCTAGAGGTTGATTATAAAAAGTTAAGAAATACACAAGTGAGTGCAATTGTCGCTTGTGTTGACCGGCATAAACCAACTCGGTGAATGTTGGAACAAACATAATGTAGCTTGACGAGAGCAAAAGTTATTTAAATAATAGTTTGAGTCAATTTTCGAGTTAAATTCATTCATGTTCCAATACTTTATATTAGGATTTTCGAGTCGGATACGGAAAAAATTCTCAATACATCATTCGATTCAAAAAATAGTAAATTCGAATTATTGGGTGCAATTACTTGGATCCAGAATAAAATTTTTAGATCAGTACCTAACTGTTTGCGCAATTTATTAAAATGTGTTTAGACCAAACTCACCAACTTTAATTTAGCCAATTTAGCATGAAAATAGACAAAGTATCCAGTATTATCGCGACTTAGACGCGGACAATATTTTTGTGGATTAAAGAAAGTATTTGCGATTTATTTGTTTAAGCCGCAAATGTAAGAACTTAATTGCCCGAAATAATCGCAGTTGAGATGCCGATGATATACTTATGAATCAAGAATTACTTTTGTACTTTAATTTGTTTAAGCTGCAAATTTAATAAAAGAATTTAAGCTCTATTTTTGGAATATGAGCTTACTTCCAAGTAAATACTATAGCTATCCAAATTCGCTATTTGAGTTGAATTAAGGATATTAGTAACTTGTGTTATTATTAATGAAAATTGTCTATCTAGAGATTGATTATAAAAAGTTAAGAAATACACAAGTGAGTGCACATGTCGCTTGTGCTGACCGACATAAACCAACTCGGGTGAATTTTGGAACAAGCATAATGTAGCTTGATGAGAGCAAAAGTTAAAACTAGAACTATAAATTGATCCATAAAGTGACAAGAAGTCATATTACCTCATTGAATGAGGCAATTAAGTATCAACAAAGATTAAGTGCACTTATGAGATTGGTAACTTTTTTTGCAATTGTACTGAGATGAAATTTGACTATTTAATTGCTCTCTTATTTTTCACTAATATTTCCAAGTCTCTCCATAGGTGAATTGTAGATATTGGTTGACTTAGCATGTGGTTTTGAGATTGAGAAAATGTGTATGACTATTATCGAGTTGTGCATCTATAAAGCGCACAAGATGAGGCTAAAAAGAGTCATCTCAAGCTCACAGTTGGTGTGAGCAACTTTATGTGTCAATGTAGTCTTACTCGGATAAATGCACTTATAAGATATTTGTTGAGTGAGAAGAATTGTCTATCTTTTCTTTGTGATGCTTGGCTTTAGATAGTATTTCTTTTAGGTCTTCTAATGATATCATGGCACGTGAAGTTAGGAGGACGACAGTATTAGCTCGAGAAGGCTTTATTGTCCAGCTCGCTAAGGCCAATCTCCAAATTGCTTTGAGCGATTCCTAATAGATGGAGATATGCTAATAAGGAGCGGTGATAACATGTCTAATTAGTTTGTACACATAGTTGAAGGAAATAAAGTTACAAGTTGAATGATGGTTCTAAACACGTTGCAGCTATATGAGCTCGCGAAGAAGGGACAATCACTTCAAAATGGTTAGATTTATGATGGCGCAAATTGATTTGTGTATCTTGTTGATGTCTACATCATAAAATATGTGTCTCCAAATGATTCTTCAAACTTACTTGAGCTTTAGTTTGATAACAGACCCAAATTAGTGGGTCTGACCATGTAAGTTCGATAATATGTGTTCTCATGTGGAGAATCAAGTCGCACGATTTAGGTATTCCCTTAAAGAGATTTCTCGAGCATATGTAAAGTCTAAAGAGATCTTAAAATTATGCGAGTTGCAAGATCCGAATGAGGCGCTTGTTTAGTAAGGATGTTGTATTTTATACTCATCTAGCAATCGATGGGATAGTGGGAGCGACATTAAATCAGTGGAAGCTAGTGTCTCACACGAAAATGATTCTCACATTCCACAAATAAAAAAGGAGTGAATATGAAATATTCCCCATCATCTATATGAAATTTTGTAGGTATCCTTCACAATTACTTTTATGGGTGTTGATGAGTCGATAGAATATGTGACTTCACTTGATGCCCTAAGTGGATAGTTGTTGCGAAGGAAAAGACGAGTCGAATGACTAAGAATAAAGAGTAAGAGCTTGTTAATCTTCTGTCAAGATGTGAAACCATTTGAAACATGTGGTTTCGGAAGGTCAAGTGCAATATAGATGGGTTGATTAACATGTGTGTAGCTCGAATAAGGATGAAATATTTACGCCTGTTAGAAGAGTGTAAATTGTTTTGAGATGATCTCCCTAAGTGGTGAGATTGCCTCAATTCGCTTAATATGTTATCTATTATTGCCACTTTCATCTAGGGTTGTCCTAGATGATTGATGTTGACATAATTCAGTGAAAGTTGAATAAGGAGATATGTGTGGATCACCTGATGAATTCAAGAGTGGAGTAAGAGCGCATTGATTGCTGATCAAGAAGCTCCAGCTTGACTTGAATCATCATTTATTTCATCGATCTATCATTTTGATAGGCCCACGATGGTCAATTAATTCACTAAACATATGTCGAGAGTTGTATTTCACTGTATATGGCAAAAATGTGATGACTGGAAAGAACATGGAGTTATCGCCACTCAGTGTTGGTTGTCTTTACACTCCATGGTCAAAGATCATATTCTTAATCAAGAAATGATATCTTCGAAAGATGAAAAAAATGCTAGCTAGTTTATGTAAGCTGCATTGCCGAATGTTTGATGTGCGCAATGTGAACTCTGTAAGTTATGTATTTAGCGGTGTGATTGGTAAGTGGATATCGAAGTGATCCATGCGCTATTATGATGCCGATATGTGCATACTTAGATATCTTAACAGATTGGTCTATGATTTACTAGAGGCAAATTTGGCATCTTGAAATGATGCGCATTGCGCGCACATCCATGATGTATTTTATTGTCTTTGTGATAGTAAAACCACTTTGGTGTATGGTTTGGGCGCCAAACATGGATGGTAGACCAAAACATATTTACTCGAGGTTTTACTTCATTTAAGAGTTTTTGTGCATAGTTAATATTGTTCTCAGACATACTTCTACGAGCGGTGTGGGCGCTCATCCCTTTTATGAGCCTTTGTTTGGAGAAATGCTCCAAAGGCATGTGAGACGCTAAGGATTACGTAGAATTGATCATGTGGCCTATAAGAACATATTGTGATTTAATGAGATATGTTGGATTCTCATTATGTGTTTGGTACTGAATTTGTGAGTTGTCACCAGGCTTTGATTGGCCCTCTCACACGGGCAATCGCCCTAGCGCTAAGAGAGCGAGCGGGATGAGACTTAAAAGATTATATCGCATAAGAAGGTTTGTGAATGATCGTCTTCGCGCTAGAGCAGTGAGGAAGGTTATTAAGTATAATTAACAATCGCCTTAACTAGAGGTTAAGATGAGATCCGAGTTGATCGATTATGAAGTATGTCCAAACTTCATAAAAGTGTGTTTGTAGCTGAATGCTCGAACTATCGTATGACACTTTAGGAGTGACTACGAGTAGTACGTAGGTCGGGTGCTTGAACAACGACTGAACTAAGATTTGTATGATATCTAGAGCGTGACATGCCTAAATTGAGTAGGAGCTCCATCATAGCATGTATTCATACTATATGTGCTTCGAGGAGACCGCCTACGGGAAAGTGACTGAATGGATCCCTGCTTCGTCACTGTGTGAGCCCATATTATTTTCTTGTACCCTTTGGGAATTTGGACCATGTCATGAGGTGTAAGCTTGATGATGCTACTTTAGCATGTATCCAATGGCTATGTGTGATTCGGTCTGTCGGAGCATGTCTAGGAATGTTGTCAAGACCAAGCTAATTAGCATGTGGGGCCGAGAAAAAATTAAGTTGGTAACGCACTTATGTTCTATGATTCATAGCCCGGGCGACTAAGTCGAAATGTGTTTGATTAGTCATGAATATAGAAACATATTTGAGTGAGTCGAGCATGATCAATTTATTTCATTGAGGGATCTAGAGATGCTTGACTGGGTGCGACTACTGGGTTTGGGGTACATAGCGAGTTATTGAGTTGTAGGGTTATATTAGTTTGGTGATGAGGTTTATCTAGAAACCTCTCCCATCGGGACTCCATCTGGGATATGGGATTGAGATATATATTGATATCTCTCCCACAATATCAGTAGAATTGAGAATATCGTCCCCCACATAAAAATAATAATCTCTCTCCTAAAATTTCTCTCTACGGTTTTCTTCTTGGAGCATCACCAAAGTTCTACAAGGGTTTAAGGGGTACATATCCAAATAAATAATTCTAGTAATTATTTACACCAACGAGAAAGGTGGTTCGTGATCTTGTTCGTGGTTCAACCAACCTAAGGGATTCGTTCGTTGTTCGGGATTATCAAGAGAAGGCTTGTAGATGGCTTAATCATGGATCAAAATGAGGCTTGTAGACCGGCTCAATCCTAGCTACGTTGATCGATAGTTCCGCTACAAATAGGTTTACTCGATCCACCTTATATGTGCAAATATGTGATTTGTTGTTTATGTTTTCACCCATATTTGCTAACACGAATCAATTCGAAAATTGAGTATTCGAAAATCATTATTCAAAGCTGAAATTCAAATTTGAGTTGAATTGAATTTCGAATTTATTCAAAAAAAAAAAAATGAACACCCCTAAGTGTGTTGCATTTATTTTGTGATTAGTTAGGCAGCTTATTGTAATCCATTTACATGGATCCACTTGCCACAATTAAATTGAGTTACACTAAGGGAGTGTCTGCATAACTTACAAGAAGTGATTTATTATAGCAAAAGTAAAAGTAGTTGAGAATCAGAAATGGCTAATTGTTGCAAATAGAATCATAAGTTGAGAGTATTTGGTGGAAAAATTTGTAAAATTGCTTATTTTGTTTGTAAAAGTCAAACTAGAAGAAGAATCATAAATCTAAAACATTCATCTCTCTGTTTTTAGATTCTGATTAAATGAAGTAGAATCAGAAGCAGAAGTTGGCATTTGCAAACAATACAAGGTGTTATATTCAGATAAAAGATGAGAAGTAGTTTTTTTAGTGATTGCAAACACTCCCTAAGTCCAATATAATTAGAAACTTTCAAAACTATTTTCTCAATTATAGAAACGTCGGAGCATTCGTCTGCTAGAATCGTACTGAACTTTTCGGCAAAGTTTTGACATACTTTGGGATTGTAGTTCAATTGGTCAGAGCACCGCCCCTCTCAAGGCGAAAGCTATGGGTTCGAGCCCCACTAGTCCAAACGTATTCAATGTTCAATAAATACATCAATTGATTTTTCCCATCTCTCAAACTAGGAATTTTAGCTAGGAGAGCTCCTTCTTTATCTGGTGTTCTAGGCCAGGTTATTTGAATTTTCATATTTCTAAATAAAACTGAAATCCTTTAATTTATGTAACTTGTTATAAGACCATACTTGGCTTAGAAAATTACGATTTATTGGCTAATTTAACAAACTAATGTTAATTAAAAACTAATTTAACAAATTACTGTAAAAAAATTTCTTTTTTAAAATTAGGTGAAAACAACGTTTGGAACGCTGCTTCCTGAAATTCTGTAGAAACTGTTTTCTGAAATTAAATTTTTTTTTTTAAAAAAAAAGATAGAAAACAAAGCAGCTCTGTTTTCAAATCATCAATTTTTTTTAATTTATATATTTTTTCAAACCGAAATCGAACCGCAATACTAGAAAAATCAAACCGAACTATTTCGATTTGGTTTGGTTCGGTTTTTCGGTTTGGGCTTTATTTTGGGTCTTTACATTTTTGCTAAAAAATATATATTTTTTATATTTATTTAACAATTTAACAATAAAATATTATAGAAAATTAAAATAATAATATAAAAATATATTAAAAAAATATAAATTAAAATATTAATATAAAAAATATAAAAAAAAATATGGACCAAAATCGAACCGAACCGAAAATTCATTCGGTTTATTAGATTAAAAAACGAACCAAACCGTTTAACAAAATGTTAAACCGAATAAATTTTCGGTTCGGTTCGATTTTGGTCCATAAATTTTTTTATATATTTTTATATTATTATTTTAATTTATATTTTATATTATTATTTTAATTTTCTATAATATTTTATTGTTAAGTTGTTAAATAAATATAAAATATATATATTTTTAGCGAAAAATGTAGACCCAAAATAAAGCCCAAACCGAAAAACCGAACCGAACCAAACTGAAATAGTTTGGTTTGATTCGGTTCGATTTTTCTAACATTGCGGTTCGATTTCGGTTTGAAAAAACATATAAATTAAAAAAAAATTGATGATTTGAAAACAGAGCTTAAAACTCTGTTTTCTAACTTTTTTAAAAAAAAATTAATTTTAGAAAACAGCGTTTAGAACGCTGTTTTCTGCAGAAATTCAGAAAATCACCTAATTTTTTTTAAAAAAAATTACGGTAATTTGTTAAATTGATTTTTAATTAACATTAGTTTTTTAAATTAGCCCGATTTATTTCTTTCTTTCTTTTTTTGTACGTTTGGTATGATAAGTTGGTAGCCCCATTTTTTGATAAATCGGAACAAACTTTCAAGATCTAAATAAAAGTAAACATAATAATAAAACAAGACTATTTAATAAATATATACATATATGTGTGTGTATACATTGGACTAGTCCAATACTGAATTCATAATCTTTTGTTCCATGGTGTGTTTCATCTCGGACTTTAAATATTTTAAATATATGGCAAGTGTAAATTACTGACTTAATCATTAGTCATTACGCTTGGCGGCGTGTTGGAATGCTATTTGGAAAACGAGATTATACATAATTTGAACCAAATGCTGAAATTGTTTTTCTCAAAATTATGTGATATTGGTCTACTTCATTGTTCTGGACTATTACAACACTTCCCACCTTAGGCCCACACAAAGTTCAACGGAAGCCCTTAGTTACTCTTAATGACAATTGCAGGGCTGCCAATAGTGGGCTATTGGGTGTACAAAATGGTTTTTGAGAAAAAAAAAGTTATAAGGGATAACTTGGGCATTTGGATACTTTTTTCAGTTTTTGGACAACTTTGTAAATTGTAAGGATTATGCTAAGAGGAAGTGCATTTACAGGATGATGTTCACGCGAGATTGTGCACTCTAAGTATACCATACATGATCACACTACTCGATACTCGATTCGAGATCGATTGTGAAAATTGAAAAGTTCGTTTGAGCTCTGTTCGTATATAACAACCAAACTTAAACACGTATTTCCATTCGATAAGATGTAAAGTTTGGCTCAAACTCGACTCGATTAGTTAAAGAAATGTGTAAAAATGTCAAGCTACTCGAGCTCAATTCATGTTCGGCTCGACTTAAACTTGTTCGAGCTTGATTCGATTAATAATCAAACAAAACATAAACACGATTTTTGAAGCTCGATCAAAATTTAAACAAGTTTGAACAATATTATGTTCAGCTCGACTTGACTCGTTTATATCCCTAGTTTATCACTTATCATGCTACATTTTTTTATCTTTTTTATTAGTTTCAAATTAAATTTTCGTGTGCGGTTTTTGTTAAAATTAATTTTAAATTACTTTTGTTGGGTAAAACCAGTGTTCTAAAAAGCGTTAGGCGCTAGTCGGACAACAGAATGGGCTTAGCGCCTAGGCTGGGGTTAGACGGGACCTGCGCAGAGTTAGATGGGGCTTAATCGGAAGAATAATATAGACGGACAAGGGAAACCTAATATCTAAGCGGGACTAATCGAGGCTAGACGTGAATTTTAAGAACAGTGTAAAACTGAAGGTATGATTATGAGTGGTTTGGACCGTTTGGGCAATTTAACCATGATACCACCAAAATGTGTAGATTACTAAATTGAAATTCATTTTGTCCACTGCCAACAATTTTTTTATTTTCCTTTTACACACTATTTTCAGAGACCAACTAATTACTGATAAAGAAAGGATAAGTTGATTAATTAACATCTCAATGCACCCACTCAAAAAAAAAAAAAAAAAACACCTCAATGCACAATATCCGAAATTTACCTCTACGAATATAAGTTATTAACTAACTAAATTTTTGAATGCTTTGCGGTGCGATTATGAAATAAATTTTTTAATCATAGTTTGTGTAGCAAATCAACACAAAGGTAACATGCAATATGGTAGGGAATGTTTATACCTTATAGAATTTTATTATCTATCCTTTATCTTTTCTGTGCGATGCACTCTTATATAGATTTTCGTTTTCTAAATAGAGCAGGTTTCTTGTAAGACGGTCGCACGGTATGGCATATTGCACTTTTTAATTTAAAAGTGATATTTTTAGTGTTAAGAGTTATACTTTTAGCGAAAAAGTTATTTTTTGTTTGAATATACTAAAATTTAGTATATTCAGACAAAATATCACTTTTTACCTAAAAGTATCACCCGTTCGTAACAGCCGTCTTGCACAAGTCTTCTAGAGCAATATTGGTCATATTTTAATAAGTGATGATTGGTTGGGCATTGTGAAATTAAGAGGATTCTTCTTCAAATTACTTTTAAAGTTGTGTTTGAATTGATGAATACGGATTCACCCAATAAATCCACGTGGATCTCGGCAAGTTGGACATCACATCACCGATACCGCAGAGGGTCAACAAATCCCTAAGAGAGATGATTGGACACTATGATCCCTATAAGAGAAGTATATAACATATACCAGATTATCAACAAGGCATATTCTTTAAATATGTTTTCCTCGTATACAATTGAGAAAAGATAAACTTTTAGAAAATCCGATGAGGAATAGGTTAATGTTTTTCAAGGACAAATCAAAGTACAATTGGTGGTCAATTATTCCATTAAGATGTCTACTAATTTTTAATGATTGTAGCCATTACCTCAGGACTACTGATTATTATATGTGATAATTAGAAGAAAAAAAGCTCTATTGTTTGGGTTAATTAAAAAATAAAAGAGGTTTTTTTGGCAATTAGCCCATATCGTAAGAGTTTTCTTGTTTTTTTTAATAAATTGTGAGTGGTGGTTGAAGGGGAGTGGATAAATTTCAATTAAACTGAAAGATACAGGGTTTCAACACTCTTACAAAGGGTCGGCGATACCACTTAAGCTACAAGCTCGTGGTCCCGACAAATAGGAGTTTTCTTGTTAAGTATCCCTTATTATATTTCTATTGTTTTTCATTCCCATTAATCTCATAAGGCACCGCGTCCCACTGTTTCAGCCTGCAAATTAAGAAAGATGGGCACAAAAACTTTCCAAGAACACTTTTTTTGTTTTGTCAACCAAGAACACTTTTATGAATAAAATCATAAATTGAGAATCAGAAGTTGAGAATAAGTTGTAAAAGAAGCAAAATTATAAATCTAAAGCACATATCTCGCTGCTTAGATTCTGATTAAATTACGCAGAATCGGCAGCAGAAAGTGGCAATAGCAATTACTAACAACTATTTTACAAATTACACTTTTTTTTTTTTAGTGATTGCAAACACTCCGTAGACCAAACATCGACCTAACCATAAAGTAGTAACGTGTCTATTCTAAACTTCGTCGGCTAGAAGTTAACATCCACATAGGTTTCCAACTTCGAAGCTGAAGATTTCAACTCTGATTAATAAACCAGCTCTGTTAACATTTACACTACTGTTAGAATATTGCAAAATAGGTGAATTTGTTGAGCCATTCCACATTCTAGCCAGCACTATCATGACATAAATGTTTACCTAAACTTTATTCATTTGTCTCAATCAGAACCCAACTGGGACGTATACTTAGATGTAATAATGTAGCATTTGGCTACATCATGATAGTGTTATTCTGTTCCTGCTTATATGGATGAATATAAATACAACAATTTTATACACAGCGGTTCTGGTCCACACTACAAATAACTCAAGTGCTAATTACTTATCGTCGTTATCGAATTGACTATTCCCAAACTTAGTGTGCCCTAATCAGGTATTCTACAAATTTATGATTAAAACAGATATCCGAAGTTTTCTATCACTGAATAGAAGGAGACCTGGTTGGCGACGACACTACAAGGCGGCTGGCAATATTGATGAAGTCCAACTGCTCCTCTGCCTCCACCCATAAGTGCCTTTCTGAAAGAATAATAAAAGTAAGGGTTAATTACAAAGATTACCCTCAGGTTTAGCCTGATTACAGAAAAAAAAAAACTAGTTATCTTTCAAAATCAAATACCCACTTGAATTTGTTTCTATTTTACACATTGCACCCTCAAAAGGGGGTGTTTGTTAGGTACATACAAACCTCAAGGGGCAGTTTGTAACACTTTAAGGGGATATTGGTAATTTTGAAATATAACTGGGACTTTTTGTAATTGGATTAAACCTCAGGGGTAGTTTTGGAATTATTCCTAAAAAATAAAATGTCTAGAACTGGAGGCTGCACTAGGACCTTTTCAGTTTTCCCTACGACCAACGGCTCATTCACGTCATGAGCTGCTTCTCATGTCACGCCCACCAAACGATGGCGCTGCTGATGCAACATCAAGACCGGCATTAATGGGCGTCACAAAAGCCGATAGCCCATTCGTCGAGCCGCCACTAGCAGCCATCCCCAACCCAAGAAGGTCAAGTGTAATATGCTTAGGACCAAACACAGAGGGAGTTCCCAACATCAATTCCTTCAGACCAGACCCGTTATCACAGGCCATTCCAAGTCCAAGACCAAGACCAACAGCTAATGATGCACCATCGGACTCAAGTTGCCGCTCATTAGGAGATGAGGACGAAGAAGAAACTATCCCAAGACCCCTCAGCAATGACGCGTTCGATGTAGCGGGGCCCATCTGAGCCGCCTTCTGTAGCAATGCCGTTGCCGAGAGAGCAGGCTGTGGAGCCGGAGCATACTGCCGGAGCTCTTGCCCTGCCGTTCCGAAAATTGACGACCCTTGATTCACTGCAAGGCCGAGAGATATGGGTTCTGAAGATGGAGATGGTGTGAATTCAGGTGTATGGTTGGGACGAGCGTTAGATTGAAATAAGTCGGTAAATCCGGTCGGTTGAGATTGTAAACTTCCGGAAGATGTAGATGAAGCAAATAGGCTGGCAAAGGCGTTACTGCTTGAGCTTCCGTTGCTGCTAGAACCACCACTACTGCTGCTGCAATTCACTGTCATGTTTGTCAGAGCAGGCGTCTCATCTAAAATACGAGTGGGGTTGGGATTGGTGCTTTCGAGCAACTCCGTAACTATACAATTATGACAAGAAAATAAGAAACAAGAAAGACTAATTAAAAGAACTAACGAAGCAAAAAGACAAAACTTTTTCTTATTAAAGGTCTTTAAATGAAGTCAAAAGATAATCAATAATAATTTTTCCCTTTCTTGATAATACTGTGCTCTTCCTATTAGCTTTTGGATCTTAATGCTGAGATTGCTTACATGTCTTAATTTTTAATCCTTGAGTTTCATTTATTTATTTATCCATTTAACTTCAAGTCTTTTACATATATATACTTCTTGCAAATCCCAGATCAGTTAATCTATAATTATATGCAGATAACAACAAATAGCAGTATCAGACGAAAAAAATAACTCCTACATTAAAGACAGAGAAACAACAGATCTTTTTTGTTTTTGTGTATAAGACAAAACCCAAATATCAAACTGCCACAATCCAAGTTTTAGTCGAAATACCAGAATTCTTATCAGGTAAAACAGAGGGCACCACGTCCGTTGGATGAACTGCAGCTGCCGGAGCTGGTAATGGTGATGATGATGGTGGTGGTGGTGGTGGTGATGATGGAGGTGGTGGTGGTGGTGAGACCACCGGTGACGGTGTTGATGATACAACAGCCTCAATATTTGGACTCTCATCAGCACTAGGAGGTGCAGTTGCTGGCTGAGGTTTCACACTCTCCTGTGCTAATGCATCACAGAAAGCCCTGTGTGTAATAAAACTATCCCTCCTGCAATATTATCAATCAAACTAAAATCAACCCCAATATGCACAATTCAATTCACTCGAACAACATAATTGAGTTAAAAAAAAAAAAAAAAACTGCCATAAAAAACTAAACCACTCGAAAACCTCGAGAACAAAGTTCCACAATCACATCTGTACTCTCTGGTTCCACAAACTTTCGAATGCGCTTTCCAATCCGACTGAACTGCGTATTTCTTCGAACACTTATCGCATTTCCACTTCTTCTCGCCGTGTTTCCTGCAGAAATGCTTCTTTATCCCTGTCAAATCGCCCAACGCCCGCGAAGGATCGTGGTGCACGCAGCTCGGTTCAGGGCAAACGTACACCCTTTTCTTGATGTCTTTACTTGATCTCTGCATAAGCTTCCAAGGCAAATTATGACCTCTCCTGTGAAGCTGCAAATTCTGGTCTCTCTGAAAACCCTTGTTGCAGATTTCACAAACAAATCTGTTTGTTGCTAGTAACGACTTTGGGGATAAAGCAATCACCTCAGAATCAGGATCTGAACCAATTACGCACCACAAACACACACACACCCAAAAAAATATACATAATTAAATTGCGCCATTTTTTTATGAAATACAGAGGCGATGCTATATAGATTTACTTCAATTTTTTTACTTCAATTTTTTCTTCTTACCGGGCATTCCAGGTAGATTTCGCTTCTTCTTGGGAGTTGATTTTGAAGGTGCTGTTTGATTACCTGAAGAAGAGTCACCGGAAGCTGTCGAATCGTTCATGGCGTTTGTTAGAGCTGTCTAAATGCTTAACAAAGCGAGCTACAAAACTTCTCGCATATGAAAAAAATTCTAAGTTTATTGAAATGGGTTTTCGACGGAACGGCGAAAATGAAAAGGTTTATGGAGTTTTGAGAACTAATTGTGATTGTGGGCTTTCTGTAAAACGACGTCGTTCAGAACCTCCGGCGGCTTGAGAAGACTGACTTTTGTAGAGAGAGAAGATGTGTGCGCGACACTGCTGTGTCTGCGTGTTGGAAAGAAAGTCTTCACAATTTCACTTTCCAACTTTTTAAAGGTTATATATATTATATTATATGCATCCATCTTGTAATTTTATGAGCATAATCTTCTTCAAAAAAGATCTTCTCTTTAATACTACTACATTTTTTTAAAAAAAATGTATATTTTTTTTTTGAGTAAAAAAAATGTATATTTCAAAAAGGAAAAGAGTAGGGCGCGATTGGATATGCTTTCATTTTGAAAGTTTTCATTTTGCCAGAGAATAGTGGTGAAAAAATTTTGGGGAGAAAAAAAATGAATTTTGAGAGTGTGATTGGATATGAGATAAAAAAGTAATGATGAAAGTTGATTTGATTTAAAAATAGTAAAATAATGATTGAATGTGATTAGTAGTTAGAAATGTGTGAGTGAGTGAATAGTAAAATTTGTGGGAGAATGTGTAATAATGATTAGTGTTTTGTGAAAAAATGTGTAGATATGATTGGTGAACGAGAAAATGAGAAAAAGTGAAAGTGAAATAATAGTATATTTTCTGAAAATTTTCA
Organism: Rehmannia glutinosa; assembly: GCA_016081115.2. NCBI lineage: Eukaryota > Viridiplantae > Streptophyta > Magnoliopsida > Lamiales > Orobanchaceae > Rehmannia > Rehmannia glutinosa. The sequence continues at coordinate 14,384,042 of CM071930.1, read as the reverse complement.
TAAACAATCGTATGTTTGGTCAAAAAAAATTCTCCAGCAGAACGAAAATGAAATCTTGTTCACATCCAATCGCAGCCTAGGGTTTTTTTTCACCGTTTGTAGCTTTTGCCATAAATTGTTGCACAAATATAATGGTTTTGAGCCTTGAGGTAGCCTCGTATTACAGGATTTAACGTAAGACGAATCCAGCCAATTGGATCTACCGACCCACGGACTGCTAATATTTTTTCAAATGAACTACTTTTACGGGGAATATTAATATTTTTGACGAAAAAAACTAATACATTTTAGGGTTTGTTAAATATTTTCAAGGGTTTGTTAATACTTTTCAAATTTGTTACTAATATTTTTTTAAATTAAAATCTAATATTTTTCAACGGTCTCGTGAATCGTGATATTATATCATTGTCTAATATTACAAAAGTTAATACTTTCAAATGAACTACGTACTAATATTTTTCAGAATGACTGCTGATATATTTTAGAGGGCTACTAATACCGATTCCAGATAATAAAATAAAAATGTTACTGAATAATAGATTTTAGCTCGTTAAACCATCTAATAGGAGTGTTTGTCACAGATTTTGGGGACACTCGGATTCTTTATCACATTAATGAAAAAGAAAATTAAAAAAATAGAAGGCTAAAAGTGGCTTTAACATTGGCACTCAATTTTGACTATAAGGAAAAAACTTTTTGCCATCCGAACTATACGGTTTTTTTGACTTTGCCATCTAAACTTTTTTTTGGGATATTTTACCTCCTGAAGTTTACATGTTTTGTACATTGCTACCTGGGACTCGCCGCCGGTAGAATATTCCATCGGAATCTTGTCATTTGCCATGCACTTGGGGGCAAAATTGTCATTTGACCGAAATTATACTAAAGTTATTACACTTTGCCATTTAAACTTTGTGCGATTGCCAATTTACCATATAAACTTTGAGTGATTTACACTTTGCCACTTTAGTTTAAGAAAATCAAAAAAATTATATGTATATACATTTTTTTTTTATTCTTGATAAAAAAATTAACTATTATCTATATTATCAATAAGACTATTTTAAAATCTTTTCTTTCTTACTTTCTTATTGAATTGTAAAATTATAGTTTACTTCCTTACTTTACTTTATTAGTTTACAAACTAAAAAGTATGAGATTAATGTTAATCTGCTTTATCAAATTACTAATAATAAATATACATATAATTATTTATCCATTTTGAGGCAAATAAAATAATATACATAGAAATATAAATCCTAATCTATTAGAATGAATTTTCATAAATAAAATAGTCTAAACTTAAGCAAAAATAAAATAAAATAAATTAGATAGTAATAAGTTTGAATCGTATGTTAAAAATTCTATACAATATTTTAAAATATAAATAACGTAATTCATTAAAGTTGCAATACTTTTATGTTGTTTTTTTAAAATTTAGTTGAATTTATTAAATCAATTTCAAAATACATTATATTATTATAAAATTGACATTGGTCTATATTTATAATATTTTTCACTTCAAAATTCATAAAAATAGTTCTTTTTCCCATTTTCGATGTGAATAAAATATTAAATTAAATATGTTAAAAAGGAATAGATTATAAAATAATTGTATTGATAATATATTTATTGAAGTGGATACTAGTTAAATTTATTATTTTTGATCAAGAAATTTAACAAAGATATAAAATAAATGTATATACATAAAAAAAATTGATTTTTTCTAAGGTGGCAAAGTATAAATCACTCAAAGTTTATATGGCAAAATGACAATCGCACAATGTTTAGATGGTAAAGTGCAATAACATTAGTATAATTTGAGTCAAATCACAATTTTGTCCCCCTACGTGCATGGCACATGACAAAATTTCGGTGGAAAATTCCGTCGGCGGCGAGTCCCAGGAGGCTATGTGCAATACTCGTGAACTTCAAGAGGTAAAGTGACCCAAAAAATAGTTTAGGTAGCAAAATCGAAAAACTCGAATAGTTTGGAGGGCAATTTTTTTTCCTCCTTTGATTATTTTGCCCCATGTCTTTATCCATTTTGCTCTTCAAAGACAAAATGGGCAATGGCCACTCTACCCAAAAAAAAGTAAATGAAAAATAAATTCTTTTATTTTGAGAACGTTTTGAATTTGCTGTCAAAAAAAAAACGTGGTTGAATCTATTTGTATTCCATTTTTTAGTAGATTCTAGTATTGAAAATGCTTTTATTTAAATTTTGTGTAAAAAGAAATTATTTAGATTAGATACTTTCCTTTTCCATTTATAGAAATTTCAAATAAGAATGTAATTGTTCTTATAATATTTTTTAATGAAAATGTGTGAATGTTAATTGACTTGAAATTAAATAATATTTTTGTTAAATTTAAGAAACTAAATATAAAAACAATGAATGAAAAAGAATGCTAATTGGCTTAAAATTAAATAATGTTTTTTTATTAAATATAAGTAAAATAAATATATTTCCAATATAAGAATTCTTATAATACTTTTTTTGAATAAAAATATGTGAATTTTAATTGACTTAAGATTAAATAATATTTTTATAAATATAAGTAAAATTATATATATTTCAATTGTTCTTACAATATTTTTTTGCATGAAACAGTGTTACTGTTAATTGACTTGAAATTAAAGAATATTTTTCTTAAATATAAGTAAAATAAGTGTATTTTTAGTTATTCTTATAATATTTTTTCAATAAAAAGATGTGAGTGTTAGTTGACTTGAAATTAAATAATATTTCTGTTAACTATAAGTACAATAACTATATTTTCAAATATAATTTTTTCTGAATGAAAAGATGTGAATGTTAATTGACTTAGAATTAAATAATATTTTTGTTAAATATAAGGAAAATAGATGTGATATATAAATAGAATTCAATGTCAATAATCATCATTAAGCATCACATAATACATAATTACAATTCTAATATACTAAAGTTCTATACATAATATTTAATTACACTTTTAATATACTAAAATATAGAACGTCTCTCTTTCATATTAGAAAAACCGTTTATATGTGAATGTATATTATAATTGTGCAACTTGCTTTCAATATATCCTAACACATAATATATGAGAATGTGTTGATTTTGTGTCTCCATCTAAAAACAAAAAAAAAAATTAAATATAGTATGGGTGACTGGGCCAATCAAAAATTTCGCCTAACATAACTTCAATCTCAATATCTAATTAATAATCTAGTAAAAAAATGGATTAATACTAATAGGGGCTTTGATAAGGTTTTATCAACAATCATATTAATTTATAATTCATTAATTAATAAATACCAAATGAAAGTACAATAATATATTGAAATTGAGTACAATAAATACTTCATTTGGACTGGGAATGTGAATTCAAAGCGTTCGATGACGGTTAGTTGAAACCGGTGTTGTACGCCTCGGACTGAAGGGGGTTGGACGTTCGATCGATTGTTGCGGCTAATACAGCTTTCTTGATGAAACTGGGCTGGAAGGTCATGAATTCAGACTCTGTGATTTTCACCACTCTTAGGTGGCGATATCTGGCTGCGGATGGGACGGCCCGGAGGTCTTTTATTCCTTCCTCTATCTGGACTGGGATTAAACCTTTCATTTCGTCTTACTTAGAGGATTCGCGTTGGATCCCAGGAGCTAATTCCGAGGTATTATTTTGGATTGATAAATGGTTGGGTTATTCTATAGCAGACCGAATTGGTATCCCAGAAGAATATAGATATCTATTCCGACATTGCATTTCAGGCTACTTTTATGACGGGACATGGCATTTCACCTTCTCATTTGTGGAGACTTATGTGGATCTAGTCTGGGCTATTGTACGTGTCCCTATTGCTCCTAACTCTAGGGATACACGTGTTTGGTTGAATTCGGAGGATGGTTTGGTTTCCTCTAAGGCCGCCTATGCTCATGCACGTCCCAAGTATCCGGTGGTCAAATGGGGTTCTTGGATTTGGTCGCAACACATCCCGGAACGGCGATCGGTGGTGTCATGGTGGGCTATCCACAATCAATTGGCTGTCTTAGATTTATTACGAGCCAAGGGGAGTTTTACTGGTCCTTCGGTTTGCACTCTTTGTTGTGAATTTGCAGAATCGATTGATCATTTATTTGTCTCATGTGTCTTTGTAGGGGCTCTCTGGCGATGGATTTTTGAATCATTCAACATTGACCCATTTCAGGCTAACAAGTTTAATGAATTCCTGGTACGGCTCATGAATTTCCAATTCGGTGAGCAAGTTACTTTCCTCTGGCGTGTGGCTATCATTTCCTGTATATGGCTCGTTTGGCATATCCGGAATGAGATAGTATTTCACAACAAAGTCTGGACAATCGACGCTGCGACAATCTATCTTAGAGTACTCATTGTAGAATCATCATCATTGGATCGGGGTTGTATGCATAACGACCAACATGACCTCCTTATCCTGCATAGGCTGTGAGTTCCAGGACGACCTAGACAAGCTCCGAAGATTGTGGAGGTTAACTGGCAAAAACCCCTCCTGGGCTGGATTAAGGTAAACACATACGGAAGTTCCTCTGGGGCGCCGGGCAGAATTACCGCTTCAGGGGTCTTCCGAAATTGTAGAATGTTCTTTCGAGGATGTTTCGTACATCATTGTGGTTTGGGATATGCGTTTGAGGCTGAACTGATTGCAGCAATGTGGGCGATCCAATATCTTCTAGAAAGGGTTGGACGCAACTTTGGTGGAATCGGATTCGATGTATGTGGTGAGCTTTTGGAGAAGAGATCTACGGAGGTCCTGGCGCCACCTTAGCAATTGGCGCTACACTTTACACCTGCTCGCTCATATGGATTTTGTGGTCTCACATATATTTCGGGAAGGCAATCGAGTGGCGGGTATGTTGAGCAAGAAGACGGAGTACGGCACATGGTGGGGCGTCCCCCCACAGGAGCTTATAAATTATCTCACTGATGACTATGTTGGCCAATCCACCTATAGGTTTGTTAGTTAGCACATGCTCTTCTTCATTTCTTTACGCCCGGGGGTACTCTTTTTCCTTTCAAGGGTTTTTCCCACAAGGGTGAATTTTACCTTGGAAGGTTTTAACGAGCCCCCAACCATTCAGCCATTTGGTCGGCTTGTGACCATTTTGCTTTCTTTTTGGACATTGTTTTTCAGGCTTTCTTTTGGTTACCTGATCAGCCTGTGATCAAGATTACTCTCTTTTCATTTTTTTTATATAAAATTTTGCATTTATTCAAAACAAGTAAAAAAATGAAAAAAAAAAATGAAAATGTTGGGGGCACGGCTCTTCCCATACACGTAGTTCCGCCCCTGATTATAATGATCATGATTTTAAGCTACTAATCACAATTTATATGGATCAGCCTTGTATTTTAGTGGTAGAAATTTGTGATATTAAGGCAATTGTCCGAGGTTTAATCTCATATGAGCACGTGTGCATTTCCTCTTCTAATACCCTCAATGTACTCAAAAAGCAAAAAAGATAAAAAGATAAAAAAAAAAAACAAACCAATATCCCACTCTAAATCTGAATTAATTATAATGTTTTTATTTAAGGGTGAAATAGTCAAAGACATAATAATGCATATATTATATATTATAGTATACATTTGACGATAATTTGAATTGATATACTATTCAGTTATTCACACGAAGTACGCATAAAAGTTATAAGATAATTTAATCTTAATCTTATTGGTTGCTTCCAAATTCGTCCTCTCCTCGCCGATCACCTTCCAAGACGAAGTCCTTCGTGAAACCTGCAAAAGGGGGGCTGGAGGAGGGCTCCGGCGTACCCTCTCCGATGCTTAAGTCGGTGCCTTGGAAAGGAAGTAAAGGCTAGAGAGAAAAAAGCAATGTGATAAAGAAAAAATGAGATTAGATTAGAATGAACCGGGCTTGGGCCTTTTATACCTTAGCTAGGATTAGGGTTTCCGTAAAAAGGGATTCCGTTACGATTTGGTGTCGAGTCATCATTAGATTAGGATCGGATCTCATAAAAACCCTAATTTTATGCCCGTAAGACCATAGCTCCGACTGTTTCAGACACGCGTCGGTCCCTTGTCTTTGTCGCGAAGCCCCCCTTACATTTCAAGGCATCCTCGCACCTCCTACATCTCTTGGGCTCGAGTGACCTTTTCTTCCGACGTCGGGTTAGACTACAATGGGTCAATAACAGATCGGCTTAACACCATAGACCTTACACAGTCACTCAGAACAGACGCTACAACCACAGACCGCGTCTTGGGCTTTAACAGTCGGCCCATGATATGATAAGCCTTCCACCTAGTTATGGGCTCGGAAGGTCGGCCCAAGACATAAGCCTTAGATCAATCTCAAACCGTAAGCCTCCACAGATCGGCCCAAGGCTTAATGCTTAATCGATCGCCCAATATTATGGGCCTTGCTGATCGATGTTGTTTTTGGGCCGTAGGCTGGTCGGTCGGCCTGCACCGTATTTTGCCCTTATCAATTCCTCCCCAACTATGGATTGGTCTCGCCTAAACCATAGTTCTTTGATAAAGCCGAGTGACCTATTTTTAAGGTTCACACTTTTCGTATTCCCGCCGTCTCTTGGCTTTCAAAATTCCTGCCGCCCTTTGGCCTCTCGAGTACCTGACACGCGGATGTGATTGATGAGACGTCTTTTCGGCTCCCCGACACCTCGTAGACCGTCAAACGTCTCCTCGAAAATCGAGGCACCTCTTTGTCTCCTTTCTCTTCTTATAAAACTCTCTTTCTTCCATTTCTAACTTTTTACACTTTCGAATTACAGAGCACCCCTTAAAGGCGAAAATCCATCTTCTCCGGCGAAAGTCTTCGAATCCCGACAAGCTTAGCACTTCTCCGGCTTCCCGTCCAATTTCTCCCTCAATCTCATACTTCTATTCAGTAAGTAATCCATTCCCTTTCCAATCTTTCCTTTTTATGGCATCTTCTTCCTCTCATTCAACACCGTCGGACCCAGTCGTCGCCGATTTGGAACGGTGGGCCATAACGACGGGTTCTATCCCGCCACCCCTTTCTCTCACCGGAGTCCGTCCATCGGATCCTGATGCCACCGAATCTAGTTCTGATTCAGGCCAGGACTCCGATACAATAGAGATCCGAACTCCGAGCTCGGGTCCTCTACCTGTGTATCCGCACGACTTTAAGGAGACCACCCTATCAACCTCTAATCTTCAAACCTTAAAAGAAACTGCCCAAATTTCTTCTTCTTTTAAACTTTATCTACCCAGCAGTTCCGATCGACCTAACCGGCCTCCACCCAATGCCTTAGCCTTTTTGTAGGTCAGATAGAGGGTGGCCTCAGATTTCCCATCCACCCATTTATGGCTGGGGTGTCCGAGCTCTCCCGTGTACCCCTGAACCAACTGGCTCCGAACTCCTTCCGTATCTTGGCCGGCTTTATAATTCTGACTAAGTACTTAGAAATAGAACCCACTCTCGAATTATTCTTTGCCATGTTCCAAATAAAGAGCTTGACCACCAAAGGTCTTTTCTACATCACCTCCCGAGGTGATGCTCAATTTTTGAGCAAGTACCCTTCCTCAAACAAATTCTGGAAGGATAGATATTTTTTTATTTCTTCTCCCGAGCTTGGGGGTTTCCTATTGCTTGGACTGGACCTTCCCTTCCTCTCCAACACAAACATAACCCCGAGAGATCGGTCTCCCGATCTCCAAGCTCAGATAAATAAACTTATCCTGGTCAAGTATGACCTTTCTCGCCTCATAACTCCATCCCTCCTGTACTACTTCGAGATGAGCCCCATCGTGGCCTCTTTGCCTTATGACATCGGTAATTGTCATTTTTGTAGTTAATTTATTTTACTTTTACTCACTAGCTAATTTTTCCTCTTTGTGCAGACATGTTCATGGCACAAATGGTTGCCGAGCTGGATGACGAGGAGCCACAAGTTGCTCATGGCTCACTCCCCTTCATCCAGTGTTGCCGCCTCGGGCCCTGGAGGTCAACCTCCCCTACTCTGCCGACCTGACATGGTTGCTGTAGTGATGGCCGACCTCACAGGCCCAAGGGCTCAACCTGGTATCCGACCTCCTCCTCCCAAGAGATCGGGTGCCGGTACTAGCACAGGGGCTACCAAGAAGGCGAAGACCACCACTCATCCCACTGCTGCTCTCTCTCTCTCTCTCACGCACTCTTATTCATACACCCAACCAGACCTTTTTCATAGGCAATTCCATCCTGAAGAACAATGATGGAACTTTTGCCATTCAAGACGCGTCAAGGTAAATCGCCAGAACCCGACCGAATCGCTTGGAGAAGCTTGGTGATGCCGAGCTGGTGAGCTCCTTCTGCTTGAACCATTCAAAAGCTGAGGCACAGCTTGCCGCCCTGATCTCCCGGGCTCGAGTCGGTTTTTTGATCCCTCCAATATTGCCGAGCTCAATAATTCTAAAAAAAGAGTGCATTGGTGAAAGCTCGGGAGACTAAACTCCCGGAGGAGAACCGCCGATACAAGGATATGGAGGAGGTCAATAAGGCTACGTGGCCTCTCGGGAGGCCAAGATAAAGGCTTTGGAGCGATAATGCGATCTCAAGACCGAGTGAGTGATCTCCAAATCGCATTTGCACCGTTAATGCCGATCAAGCCCGAAATTTGAGGGCGGGCATCGAAGTCGTCGCAAAGTTTCCACACCTCCCCGAAGGCTCTTCAATAGTTCGGGCTATTCGGGAGAGGGTGAAGCAAGCAAGCTTTTCGAGCTCGGGGAATTTATCAAAGTTCTTTCAGATCGCCATTGAGTACTACGGCTTTGCTTTTGACGGTGAGCTTGACTCACTCACTAACGCTTGATATCACTACCGAGCCATTCGATCGCCGAGGTCCTAGGAAGGTCTTGCCCGACCCCAAGGGCTTCGTGTTCTCTGAAGAGGCGGAGCGTCTTAATCTTGCTCCTGTGGAGGTGTTCATAGAATCCTTATCTACTCCATTCATCCTCTACCCTACCTCCAGCTCGGAAGGTCCTTCTCAGGTCCCTGGAGGTCATCCAACCCCTCAGCTTCCCGAAGGCCCCTCCCAAGTTCAGGAAATCCCGGATGATGATCCTGATCTCGCTCTCATAGATGATGTGACCATCTCCATGGACGACCTGAACACCGAAAATGTTCCTCCTACTACTTAGGAGTTCAGTTCTATTTTTGTAGTTTTTCATTATGCACTTGTAATTATTTTGAATGATCAATGAAGTTTCTTCGCACTTTCATTTTCTCGATCTCTTATCTAATATTTAATTTCATCATAGTTCGGTTTTGTAAAGTACATCTCGGGCTGCATTTAGTTATTATTATTATATTTATATTTTTTTTACAAAAAAGATTGGCCCATTGTGCTCCCCGTGGCCTCAAGTATTTGGAGACTAGCTCGAGCTGAGCTCCAAATACTTGTCTTCCCTCAAAGGAAGCTGACTCGAGCCGAGCTCCTCGCATGGCCTCGTGGCCCCAAGTATTTGGAGACTAGCTCGAGCTGAGATCCAAATACTTGTCTTCTTTCAAAGGAAGCTGGCTCGAGCCGAGCTCCTCGCATGGCCTCGTGGCCTCAAGTATTTGGAGACTAGCTCGAGCTGAGCTCCAAATACTTGTCTTCTTTCAAATGAAGCTGGCCCGAGCCGAGCTCCTCGCATGGCCTCGTGGCCTCAAGTATTTGGAGACTAGCTCGAGCTGAGCTCCAAATACTTGTCTTCTTTCAAAGGAAGCTGGCCCGAGCCGAGCTCCTCGCATGGCCTCGTGGCCTCAAGTATTTGGAGACTAGCTCGAGCTGAGCTCCAAATACTTGTCTTCTTTCAAAGGAAGCTGGCTCGAGCCAAGCTCCTCGGATGGCCTCGTGGCCTCAAGTATTTGGAGACTAGCTTGAGCTGAACTCCAAATACTTGTCTTCTTTCAAAGGAAGCTGGCTCGAGCCGAGCTCCTCGCATGGCCTCGTGGCCCTAAGTATTTGGAGAGTAGCTCGAGCTGAGCTCCAAATACTTGTCACTTTTTATCATTTCCACTTTCCGAACTCATAATTTAGGGCAGCAGATCATTTCATTCAAAACGAGTAAATTGAATACATCAGATATTCCTCTATTCTAGGAATGATATTTCTTCAAATTGCAACTGTTCCAAGCCCTGGGGAGTTTTCGACCCCCGAGCTCTTCCGGCTAGACGCACTCCCTGCCAAAGACCTTCACTACCCAAAGTGGCCCTTCCCAATTCGCATCTAGTTTCCCTTTATTCTTGCTAACATCTGACCTTCTCAAAACCAAGTCACCGACCTGGAAGGCCCTTTTCTTCACTTTCTTGTCATAGGCTGCCTTGATCCTTCCTCGTGTCTGTTCCATTTGCAAAAATGCCATCTCATTTTTCTCATTTATAGCATCAATGCCTCTCGACGACATCTCATTAGCATTCTCATCAAAATTCTAAACTCGATCGTTTCCATCCCGATCTCTGCCGGTATCACAGCATCCATACCATACACCAAGTTGAACGGAGCCTCGCCAGTTACCTCTTTTGGATTAGTTCGATAAGCCCACAACACCGAGCTGAGCTCTCGAACCCACGCTCCTCCTGCCTTCTTCAGCCGAGCTTTCAATCCTTAGACAAGAATTCTGTTAGTCACTTCTACCCGCCCGTTGCTTTGTGGATGGGCCACCGATGTGAAGTTTTGCTTGATCTTCAATTCCTCGCACAAGCTCGGATTTTACGCCAAAATGAACTGCGTTCCATTATTTGATATCAAGATCCGAGGCGTTCCATACCGACACACTATGTTTTGCCAAATAAATTTCATCACTACATCCTCATTTATCTTAGCAAGAGGCTCTGCCTCCACCCACTTGCTAAAATAGTCGATTGCCACAATCAAGAATTTCCTCTGACCTGAAGTCGGAGGAAAATGACCAACAATATCAATTCCCCACTTTGCAAAAGGACATGCCGAACTCATTGTCATGAGCTCCTCCGCCGGTCGATGTACCAAAGGTGCATGGATTTGACATTTTTCACATGCTCTCACCAACTTTTCTGCCTCCCCCTTCAGGTAAGGCCAAAAATACCCTGCTCTAAGGACTTTCTTTATCAAAATCCTTTCTCCCATGTGATTCCCGCAACAACCTTCATGCATCTCTCTCACCACATACGTACCCTCTTCTCCACTCAAACACCTCAGCAAAGGCATAGAGAAGCCTCTCTTATATAACTTGTCCCCGATAATGCAAAAACGTGTCTCCCAAATTTTAAGCCGAGCTGCTTCACGCCTTCCTGTTGGTAAGACCCCTTCTTTTAAATAAGCTATGATAGCCGACCTCCAATCCTCTTTCTCCTCAATCTCTCCGACCTCCAACCCCAGCACAGTTTCTTTTGCCATCAAAAGAGTTATTTGTTTAGCTTTGATTTTCCAAGGCCGAATCGGCCATCTTTGCTAGAAAATCGCCCGCCATTCTCTTCCCTCGGGACTGACATATCTTGATCTCCTTCACTTTTCCCTCTAAAGCTCGGTATGCTTCAACATACCTCTTCATCCTCTCTTCCCTAATCTCGAATTCTCCCATAACTTGCTTATGGACGAGCCGAGAATCCATGTAAACAACCATCCTATGACCCCATCTCGATGGCCATTTGCATCCCTCGATGAATGTTCATACTCCGCCTCATTATTAGATAGCTTGAACTCCAACCTCACAAAAATCATTTTCGATCCTTGAGGCTGATCAAGACGATACCAAAGCACCACATCCCGAGCTCCCTCCTGAACCATCCACATAAATCACCCAAGTCCCTTCTCTGCTATCATCCCTTATTGATTCTTGAACAAAGTCTGCCAAAGCCTGAGCTTTGATGGCCGACCTATTCTCGAAGTCAATATCATACTCACTCAGCTCAATAGCCCACTTCACTAGCCTCCCCGCTACCTCGGGCTTACTCATCACATTTCTTAACGGATGGTTAGTTCGGACGATTACCTTATGCGAAAGGAAATACGGTCGGAGTCTCCTCGCAGTCACCACCAAGGCCAAACCTGTCTTCTCGATCTCCGCATACCGCATCTCAGCATTTCTCAAAACTTTACTGACATAGTACACCGGCCTCTGAACCGATCTCTCCTCCCTGATCAGGACCGTGCTAACCCCCTGCTCTCCTACCGAAAGATAGAGGTATAAGGGCTCACCGGGCAATGGTTTAGTTAGTAATGACAGATCAGCCAAGTAATTTTTCAAGTCCTCGAAAGCCTTTTGGCACTCCTCATCCCAAACAAACTTTTTGGCCTTCCTCAAGACCTTGAAAAAGGGTAAACTCCTCTCGCGAGGCGAAATAAACCGATTCGTGAGCCGCTTAGCCGACTGTTAAACATCGCACATCCTTGGCATCCCGAGGCGGTGCCATTTCTCTGATGGCCCTGACCTTCTCCGGGTTGGCCTCTATTCCTTTCTCCATCACCATGTACCCCAGAAACTTTCCCGACCTGACCACAAAGGTACACTTCTTGGGGTTCAGCTTCATTCTATACTTTCTCAAAGTGTCGAACGTCTAAGCTAGGTCACGCACATGATCCACAGCCTTCATACTTTTAACCAACATATCATCTACGTACACCTCCATGTTCCTGCCGAGCTGCTCCCCAAACATCTTATCCACCAACCTCTGGTATGTGGCTCCCGTATTCTTTAACCCGAATGGCATTACTACATAACAGGAGGTACCAGAAGAGGTGGTGAAGCACACCCTTTTTTGGTCCTCTTCTGCTAGCCTGATCTGGTGATATCCTTGCGACGCATCCATCATGCTAAGCAGCTCACACCCCGACGTCGAATCCACCAACTGATCGATTCGGGGCAATGGATAGTAATCCTTAGGGCAAGCACGGTTCAAATCCCTAAAGTCCACACACATGCGCCAATCATCCTCTGTTTTCGGAACCAATACTCCATTAGATAGCCATTCTGGAAATTGGATTTCTTTGATGTGCCCTGCTTTCAACAATCTTTGCACCTCCGTTCGAATTATAGCATCCTTCTTAGGACCGAAATTTCTTTTCTTTTGTTTCACCGGCTTATATGACGGATTGACATTAAGCCTGTGTTCAGCAATGCTCGGATCAATCCCCACCAGGTCTTCCGTTGTCCAAGCAAACACATCCACATTACTCCTTAGAAACTCCACCAGCTCATCCCTCAATTCATCAGGCAACTCTTTCCCGACCTTGGTGACCTTATCAGTGTCACCTGGCACCAGCTCGACCATCATCATTTCCTCGTTAGGTTGGACGTGCTCCACCGGCTCGTCCAACCTAATCAACTTGTCTTTGTTTCTATCATCATCAAAAGCACTCCCCCTTTCTGCCTTCTGAATACTTTCTACATATAACTTTCTAGCCATATACTAATCACCAACGACCTCACCTACTTCTTCTCCCACATGAAACTTCATTTTCAAATGGTATACCGACACCACAGCTTGGAAAGCATTTAGTGCCGGTCTACCCAACATGACATTATAGGAGGACGGTGCATCAACTACCAAAAATTGAATTATTCTAGTTTTACGATTAGGCTCCTTACCCAAGGAAACATGTAAAGTAATCATACCTATTGGTTGGATCATCCCTCCGGCGAATCCGACCAACGCTATGTCCACCGTCTCCAAGCCGACCTCGAGGTCCATCTTCTTATAGCAATCATAGAATATGATATATGCTGAGCTCCCGGTATCCACAAATACCCGCTGCACATCATAATTAGAAATCGTCGCCGTGATCACAAGAGCATCGATGTGTGGTGCCACGATACCCTTGCAATCTTCTGGTCCAAACTGGATACTCGGCCTCGACCGGCACATTCCTTCTTTGCTCTCTTGCACTCGATTTGGTGTCGTTGCTCTCACATAATTTTTCCGAGCTCGCCTCGAATCTCCTTCCGCCGGCCCTCCAACAATCATCTGGATGACCTCTCGCCGAGGTAGGGGCGGAGGTGGAGGTAGCTCCTCCCTTTCCTCCCCCATACGCTTCGGCTCACGCCGAGGTTGGTGATACCCCCGGTTATCCCCCTTATACTCCCTTTTTTCTCCTTTTTGTCGATGTACACAAATTCCCTGAGATGACCTGCTTGAATGAGCCGCTTGATCTCATCCCTCAGGTGTGTGCACCGATCTGTTGTGTGCCCATACTCATTGTGAAATCTACAAAATTCCTTACATTTCGCCTTCACTGGTGCCTCTGCGTGCGCCTTTGGCCACCTTAGGTCAGGATGCCTCTCAATAGCTACAAGCACCTCGCCCGAGGACGCCCAATGGCATATATTTCTCAAACCTCGGCCTTCCTCCCCCATTGCCTCGGACTCGGCTTCTTTCGAGGTCCCTTGTCCTCCCGATCCTCCTCATGTCTCTTCTCTTCTCTCCTTCTCTCTCTTCATTTTTCTCGCCTCTTCCAAGTTAATATATTTCTCGCCCGAGCTAAATGTACTCGTCGAATGTCTTAAGCGAGGCTCTATTACTAATGATTCAAAGAACTCTCCATCCTTGAGGCCCGAGCTAGGGCATTAGCCAAAATTTTTCGGCCGGGCCGGTGGCACCTCCAACTTTGCCGCGGTAAACCTCTGAATATAGCTCCGAAGTCCCTCCCCTTCTCTCTGTTTGATGCTAAATAGAGTCAGGGGCGCCTTTTGGTACTTACGGCAACTCGTGAACTGATTAAGGAAAGCCGAGCTGAAGTTATCAAAATTTCGAATGGAGCCAGGAGCAAGCTGGCTAAACCATTGTTGAGCCGATTTCGTCAAAGTAGTAGGAAAAACTCTACACATCACGCCATCCGTGAACCTGTGTAGCAAAGCAGCATTTTCAAAATGGCAGAGGTGGTCCCATGGATCTGTCATCTGTGGTACCATCATACTCAAAGCTCAGAGCTCGGTATGAGGCTGGGAGCTCATCCGCCATCACCTCGTCTGAGAAAAGAGTTCCCCTCCTCACCCGAACCGCGGCCGCTCCTGGCACTCCAGCAACCCTCCTCCGAATATCTCGCACCTCACGATGGAGGTCATCCATTCGTTCTGACCAATCCTGGTCTCGGTGGATACATGCTCGCCTTGATGAATGCACTCTTCTTCCGCGCCCATGGCCGCCGACCTCTCTCTCCGACCTCTGGGTGGACCACAAGAGGAGGAACCACTGGGAGGGGGAACCACAGGAGGAGGAGGAGGCAGGTGGGACCACGCCCGGGCGGCGCCGTGGCGTAAGATCTCCTCAGCGTCTTTCCACCGTTTGTTCCACGACCCTAGTGATGAAACCACCCAACTGTTCAAAGAACATTGGGCCCAAGTCTATACTCTCCCCAGACATAGGCGTCTGTTCATCCATTCCCGTCCTCTGCACCCGTTGCCCTCTGCCGTCCACCGGGGGTGGTGGAGGTGGAGGTCGAACATCCTCCTGCGTGACTACGCCCGGAGTATCTCCCAGCGGCGTACGGTTCAGATCATCTTCCAAGTTTCTCCTAACATCCTCCATAGCTAAAACTCGAATCTCACGTCTCTACTCAAGATTTCCCACAGACGGCGCCACTTGGTTGCTTCCAAATTCGTCCTCTCTCGCCGATCACCTTCCAAGACGAAGTCCTTCGTGAAACCGCGCACAAGCGGGGGAGGGGGCTCGCGTGCACCTCTCCGATGCTTAAGTCGCGTCTTGGAAAGGAAGTAAAGGCTAGAGAGAGAAAAAAAGCAATGTAACAAGATAAAGAAAATGAGATTAGATTAGAATGAACCGGGCTTGGGCCTTTTATACCTTAGCTAGGATTAGGGTTTCCGTAAAATCCGGGATTTCATTACGATTTGGTGTCAGAGTCATCATTAGATTATGATCGGATCTCATAAAAACCCTAATTTTACGCCCGTAAGACCATAGCTCCGACTGTTTCGAGACACATCGGTCCCTCAGTCTTTGTGCGAAGCCCCTTACATTTCCAAGGCATCCTCGCCTCCAACATCTCTTGGGCTCGAGCCGACCTTTTCTTCCGTCGGGTTAGACTACAATGGTCAATAATAAGATCGGCTTAACACACCGGACTGGACCTTACACAGTCACCAGAATAACGGATCGGCCACAACCGCGTACTTGGGCTTTAACAGGTCGGCCCAATATGATAAGCCTTCCACCTAGTTATGGGCTCAGAAGGTCGGCCCAAGACATAAGCCTTAGATCAATCTCAAACCGCAAGCCTCCACAGATCGGCCCAAAGCTTAATCTTAAATGATCTCCCAATATTATGGGCCTTCTTTGGATCGGTCCGGGCCGTAGGTCTGGTCAGTCGGCCTGCACAAGTATTTTGCCCTTATCACTTATATCTCATTATATATTTTTTATCAATAATTAATCATCCCTAACTAAAGAAATAAACGACCCCTTTCTGAATTATAGTATGAACAAGTGAAGAGATTGTGGGAAACAGAGATTAGGTTAACAGAGCTGTCAAGCACGTGTTTGTTACGACCTCAAAAGCTCGTACTAATAGTGTTTCTTGCCACTACACATTTGACACGTTCCCATAATGTAATAATACCTTAATTGAACTTATATATGCGCCTACGTGGCAATCTCAAAATCAGTCGTTATTATTATTATAAATAAATGAATAAATTATATTCGCCGAATCAGATAATTATCATAAGTAATACTCCATACAGTTCACAAGAATCACAAGTACTATAATTTTAGAACAATGCACACATACAATGGCGGAGGCAGTAGACCATGGGCGAAGCCATCGACCATACTCGATCTCGGAATAACCCTGTTAAATTTGAGTTGGAGCGTACTGAAAATTCAACCGAATATTTAGTTCATATAAAAAAAATTGAGTTAAATTTAAAAGGCCAATAAACCTTACTGTCTTGGCTCAAAATATTAAGAATTACCTTGGTTCAGTTAAGGTGTATTAGTGGATATATGTTCCAAACTTGATAATGAACAGTTTTTTGGAAGTATTTTCGAATGAGTTTTTGTATATAAGTCTATTTCATAATAATAATAGTTGTTTGGTAGTTAATTTAGAATATATTTTTGGATAAGTCACTTATCCAAAAAGTTCGTTCTAGATAAACCATAATTGGAAATTTTGAAAACCCGCAAAGAATTGTTGTAAGGTACCACCGTCGTATTTACCTCATTTTTCTATTTTGTTTTTCAAATATCGGTCCGACATTCGTTCTGACAAAATGAAAAAAATTTTGACCGTACTGACCGGAAATATTGGCTACGCCCATGCATGAGACCCTAACCAATGCACGAAAAAGGGTGACCTGAATAGAAAATCCAAGAAAAATAATATAAATTATAAATAATTTTTTTAAAAAAAATTGTCACCAATTCTTTTGTTTTTTTAAAAAAATGGGTTGATCAAGACCCAAGTTGATCTACCCTTGGATTTGCAGTGCACACTTATCAAGAAAAATATTAAAATACTCTATATATTATTAATTAATGTGAGTTGAAAAATAATACATCATGAATACTAAATTAATCGGCATAAGTGTAATTTAGGAAAAACATTTACTCATTAGCCATGAAAACATTTTTTTATTTATTTAATTTTTTTAATAAGTTGGGAGTACTGGTTGGAAAATTTCAAATAAACTGAAAGATACATGGTTCGAACCCTGGTTAATACCCTTATAAAGGGTTAATGATATCACTTGAGCTACAAGCTAGTGGTATTAGTCATGAAAACATGAAAACATCATCTTTTAAAAGAAAAGATTTATCAGCTAAAACGACAACTATTGTTAAGTGAAGGGATGAATGTCCAAACAAAAAAGGGTTAAATAATACATGTACACAAGTAGAACCACAAAGCCGGCAATGACATTATATTTCTCAACATTGCAAATTGTTTGCCCTTGACTAGGAAATCCAATTTGCTTTGCCTAGTTTCAAACTCTCTACAATGTTGGGCAGGGTATTTTGAGTAATCCTAATTTAATTTATTTTATTTTTTCAAATATAATCGAGGGTCCCCCAAACTTAGGTAATTTTCCACTCGGTTTAATTTAGGCACATTATAAGCTTATGTAAATTCAAATGTGGGGCTTGCTCAAAAGATAAGTAGGAAAAAGACTTGACATTGGACTTTGAAGCTTGATGTATACTCATACATTTAAAAGTATCTTTATTTAATTCATTCATAAGAAATTAAGAATATTTTTACAACATGTTACCTTAGTGCATGCCATTCAGCAAGATTTGGACCAAAAGGAAACTAGATTTTTGCTAGAGAGTATTGACAAGTCATCCCAATTGTAGGAGATGGACATTGGAATTGGAAGTAGGGTTGGTGAATTTTTGGGGGAAAAGATCTTGCTATAAAATAGTAAGAAAAAAATATATTAGGAATTTTGAATTTCAAGAGCGTGATTGAATATAATATTTAGTCGCTTGTAAATGACTCAAGTCGTGTACTTAACTATTAAAACTCTGACTTAGTTGTTACTTGTTACTCATTCTTTAATAGCAAATCAGATATAAGTTTTTAAGAGTCTATTCCCCCCCTCTCCAACTATTTTTCTGACTTTTTTCTATTGATATTTCCTTATTTTTTCTATTTTTACTTTTTTTTTCCTATTTAATGAGCATAGTAGATGTGATTTTTTTTCTTTTGGAAATAATAGTTAGATGTGATTTGTAATTGAAAAGTCAAAAGTGAGTGGATAATATATTTATGGCATAAAAATAAAATGACAACATTTGATGTAATACTTTTTTAGGGAAATAAGATTGGTAATTGAAAAAAGTAAAAGTTGATAAATTCTGCATTTTTCTAAAAGTTTTCACAAGTAATCTTATATTGGGGCAAAAAGTTTTCTAAAGAGGAATTTTTGAGGGGGAAAAGAAAATCATATGATAACACTCCCTGAAGGTTATACATTTTTACAATCTTTATTATTTTATCAAATTCATTGAATAGTATAAGTTGGATAGATAAATGATAATGATAAGCTTATTCCATCCACTTAAAGTTCTATGCATGTGCTTAACACTTTAAAAAAGATGGAAAAATCACTCAAAAGAAAGTAATAACTGATTAACATTTATGATATTTATTGCAGTGTTGCAACCACTAATAAGATGCGAGTTAGGGATGTCAATGAGATGAATTGAAATACGGGTTTTTAAATCAATAAATAAGTCTCGAGTGGATCTTGTCTTTTGATTTCAAGCTCGCCCTACCTCGAATTTTTAGTTTCCTTATTTGATTTTTATAATATATATATATATATATATATTTATGTAATATTTTATTTAAAAAAATTATTTCTAAAAACATTGTATTGGTCTTACTTTTTAAAAATTAATCTTTTATAATATTCTTTTAATTATATTGTAGGACAACGGATCTAGTGGCCTAGTGAGTCTAAGTCATACCTAGGTTCTAAAATCGCATTGTTGTCACTGGTGGATTTCGGACTTACCCAACCTGGCCCTGGCCCAACCCTCTTTTTTAAATAAAATTAGTGAGAAATTTTATTTTTTTGGAAAAAAAATAGTTATAGTTTGTATTATATTTTTGGGATTTTCTATCTGACCTACCTCATTTTCGTATATCAACCCACCCTGCTTAGAATCTTCAGACTCCGCCATTGGTCATTGTCATCTCTAATATGAGTCGGCTGATGGTGTAACTGAAATATATCTAAACTCATCTTTTTTGCAGACTTGGAGGAACTAATTGATGATGGTTAGATGAAAGCAGTTGTGATGGTGATGAGAACCCAACAATGAAGAAATTCAATGAACTTACCAAGAAATGTTTCATAAATGGGTAATAGTTTGCAAAAGCGATGAAAATTTGAAAGGCTGACCATTTATAGGCAATCTATAATGCTTAAAAGCATACATAAGAGCATCTACAATGTGATTGTTCAGTTTTAGGTTCGTTTTGAGCTTGAACTTGATTGTTGTTGTTATGGAAGATTCAATAGTAGCAAGTTCAACTTCTGGTTCAATATATTTGACAGCGGGATATATTTTGAATCATAAACTTAAATTTACGATTGTGTGATAGTAGGAGGGACTAAAAAGTTTAGTTCAAATTGATGTGACACTATAGGACTCACAAAAAAAATATGAACTTGCAATATAAGGATAAACTCAATTTAACCAAAAAAATATTATTTTTTTCTATTGTTTTTTTTGAGCCAATTTTTTCTTGAATTTGGTTTAAAACTTGACTTAATTGCAGTCTGTCCTGTAGATATAAGAAAGTACCATATTTAGTCCTCTAAGTATGTTATGTAGCAATTTTGGTCCCGTATATTTTTATTTTTGTGCAATTTTGGTCCCATTAGTTCTATGTTTGTGCAATTTTGGTCGTAAAAGGGTGAAATATGACATCCATTTGAGACTAAAACTGCACAAAAATAAAACTTATGGGACCAAAATTGCATAAAAATTAAATTTATGTGACCTAAATTGCTGCATAGGATACTTATAGGACCAAATATGTCACTTTTTTAAATATAAAGGGGCCAAAATTACTACATAAGATACTTACAGGACCAAATATGCTATTCTTGTATAATTATAGGACCGTAATTGCAATTAAGCCTTAAAACATTCAAGCCTCTTAAACCCATTGTCAGTTTAGCTGCCATTTCCTCCCCTTCCCAGCCACCAAAATGCACCCCTTTCTTGCTCTCCGCCACGCCCGTCGCCTCTCAACCGCCGGCGCCGCCGCCGCTGCTGCTGCAACGTCCGCCACCAAACCCGTAACCATTACCACCATCAAAAATAAACTCAAACGAACACGCGACCCAGACGAAATCCTCAAAGTCTACTCCTCTTTCTCCGCCGCTAACCACCCCTCCGCCTCCCGCATCGCCAGCCGGTACGCCCTAGAATCCACAGTCCGCCTCCTCGTCCAACACCAACGCTTCTCCGACATAGAAACCTTCCTCGACTCCCAAAAATCACATCCGCACATAAACCAAGAGCCCTTCCTCTCCTCCCTTATCCGCTCCTACGGCATGGCTGGAATGTTCGAAAACGCCCTCAAAACCTACCAACAAATGCCCCAATTTAACACACCTCGATCAACGCTCTCCTTCAATGCCCTCCTACACGCCTGCGTCAACTCCAAGCTCTTCGATCGCGTTCCAGTCTATTTCGGTGAGTTCCCTTCGCAGTTAGGGTTTTCACCCGATAAATTTTCGTACGGCATATTGATTAAGTCTTACTGCGAGATGGATATGCTCGATTCGGCAATCGAGCAGATGAATGTGATGGAGGAGAATGGGATTGAAATTAGCGCTACAATTTTTACCACGATTTTGAATGCGTTGTACAGAAAGGGGAAAAATGATGAGGCCGAAAAGTTTTGGGACGAGATGGTGACGAATAAGAGGTGCTCGCTTGATGTGGCTTCATATAATGTGAGGTTTATGCATAACCAGAAACCAGAAGGATTGATTGAGGAAATAACGAATGCCGGGTTAAAACCTAACACGGTTACGTATAACTTGTTGATCACCTTCTATGGCGAGAATAAAATGATGGATGAAGTTAAGAAGGTGTATGATGAGATGTTGAAGGTGAAAGACTGTAATCCAGACGGTTCGACGTTTAGGAGTTTGGTGTTTTATCTGTGCAAGCATGGGTGGGTTATGACGGGGTATAAGGTGTTTAAACAGAGTGTGAAAGTGAACAAGAGTCCGAATTTTGGGACTTTACAGATTTTGGCAGAAGGGTTGGTGAAGAAGGGGCATATGAATGAGGCTAAAGATTTGATTTGGGTTATGAATAAGAAGTTCCCTTCGAATTTGACAAGAAAACTTGCAGAGGATCTTGGGTTGGCTCCTGTTAGCACGAAAGATATTGATTCTGGTGAGAAGGAAAAGGCCGGTAAGTGAGTTTCGTCTCTGGAATTGACAATCTTGTGCGACTTACAAGTTTTGAGCTCTTATGAATCTTCAAGTGATGA
Organism: Rehmannia glutinosa; assembly: GCA_016081115.2. Classification (NCBI taxonomy): domain Eukaryota; kingdom Viridiplantae; phylum Streptophyta; class Magnoliopsida; order Lamiales; family Orobanchaceae; genus Rehmannia; species Rehmannia glutinosa. The sequence continues at coordinate 14,362,084 of CM071930.1, read as the reverse complement.
GCAACTTATTGGTGTTGACAATCCGTTGTAGCTTGACTACGAAGGGGCATAACTAAAGCCCGTGTCAAATTCAATGGTGCATCTGAAGAGGTCTAGAGACGAGTTCATAGTTATGCTTAAGACTTGATTTGGATTGATGGATTTGAATCTAAGGTTTTCAAATCTATAATAACGATTGCATTGAGGCTGTTTGGATAATCACGTGATACAATGGATTTCAAATACCAAATCTATTTTTGAGTTATTGTGGTGAATATCAAATCCGCCTTATATGTAGTCCCAAATTGTTTCATCCAAATGCAACCTTATTATTCTGTTCTGAGTCACTGTGCTTCAGTCTATCTGACCTAAATGTCTTCTGCTTTTCTCGTATGTCTTATGCATGACTACCTAGGGACTCTTGTCTTGAGCTGGCTAGCGCATCCAATTTGCAGTTCGCTGTAGAAGTTCGACTCCCGTTGTTCCCTCTGGTATGCTCTGAAAATTACTGGGAAGATGTTTGTTCTCATTCTTCCAGTGAACTGCAGAGCTTGTTATAATGATCTTCGTTGGGAACAGAATTGGTTTTTCTATTGTGCCCATGGCTTTGATTGGGAGACAGAATACGAACTTCTATAGTGCGATCGGTTACTGATCTACGCATGGTTTCCTTTCCAGAAACAATTGTTCTTTGTCATTTTGAACCCTCTGTAAGATTCATGTTGCTTCTCATGATTCACTGAACAATGTTCTCTATATAACCCTAATATGCATCTGTAAGCCAGATTATCTAAGCAAAGCTTGTTGAACATCATTTTATTGATAATGGAATGGGATTTCATATTCATATCAGAAGTCCTACACTTTGTTCCAATCGATTATCGCGCCTCTTACTAGTTGTAGTTAACAGTTAACACCCTGTGATCGGATTTCTAAGTTAAGAGGCCAATAAAAATGAAGAATTATCTTATCTTAGATAGAGATCTCCATAATAATATGGCTGTATTGGTCATGAATGCTTGAGCAATTTGTGAGCATGAGTCTTTTTCTGAGAATGATAATCCATCATTGCTTGAATGGGAACTACAGTTATTCAATTCATATTTCAGGCTGCACTATAAAAAATAGTTATGAACCAACCAAAATCTGATAAAGGATTGGCATAAATGTGAAGTATGGTTTGATTTTTGCTTCGGAAGTAAATTGGAACTTGGAACAGTGCAGGAACGAAAACAGTAAATACAAGTTCATAGAAAATCTGCCAAAAAAAAAAAAGAATTCGACATTTACCTGAAAGGTTATAATTATGATATCGTTGGGTTATATTTGCATCCATAAGGTGCTTTTATTTTAATTATTCAGTTTTGAATTGAATCTTCCACAAAACCTAAGCTCTAGTAGCCCATTCCTATAATTTTGGTTAAAAATAATCTCAACTTTTAAGAGATTATTGGTTATTCTTTTTCATAAGGCAATAAGCCTTTTTTGAAAATAATAAATGAAGTTAGACCAAAATTCAAATTTAAGATCTCTTTAATGACATAAAGAGTATTGCATCACAATTTTGTGGACCAATTCTTGAATACCCCTTTTTTTTTTTTCCGAAACGATAGAAATATATTCAATATTCAACAAAACTTACACTGCCAACTGGCAAAATGGCCACCTTGAACATACATACATTGATACATGTCAAGGGAGAACTCCGTCGAGAGGTATAACCACCGTAATTCGAGGGAGCAAAACAAGAAACAACTAAAAAACACAAAACTAAAGAAAACTAAACACTCCAAAGGAAACTAAACCACCTCCAAAAGGAGGACTAAGGCACTCCTCAAGGGAGACTACCCAACTCGAACAAATGCGGGACGAGCTACATCACGCATGCAAGACACAAATTCTTCGACCGCCTACGAGTTTCGCAAATCAACCGGTAAAATAAAGACACAAAAAAATACAAAAAAAAAAAACGAAAAAGAAAAAAAAAGACTAAAAAAAATACAGAAAAAACTAAGATAAAAAATAGCCTCTCCCTCACCCGATCTACAACCGCAGCCCATCACCTACCCGGCTCCAACTTTCCTCTATGTAGCTCCAACCTTCGACTTACCTCCACTCACGATCGGAAATTCCGATTACCTCCGAAATACATAAGAAATATGCCTTCATTGGCCCATCATGAAACATGGTTGGGGAGGGGAGGGGATAAGGGAGGAGGAGGAGGAGAAGGGAGGGGGAGGGGAAGGGGGCTGTGGCTGGGAGGGGAAGGGAGGGGGAGGGATAAAAGATTTTTAGGGTTTGATGAGAGAAGGAGAAAAAGAAATTTAGAGAGAGAATATGAAAGAAAGGCTAAACGATCATAATTATAAATGATTTAATTTTCCAAGAGCATTATTTTCAAATGAAGCAAGCGATAAATCTTAATAACAAAGTCATTTTTGAACATATTACTAAATACTAAGTAATAAAGAAAAGAAACATTCGTGTCCTAATCTACCTATACGGGATCTTCTATTCCTTAAGTAAATGTTATGTGTAGAAAATGATGCTATTATCATACTCTTGATATTCATAAACACCAAAATGATAAACCATACAGAACTGGACAGTAATCTACCAAAGCTATGCAAATCGAATGACTCCTTTCGCTACTAAGCGCGAGCAAGAAAGAGAAAGCACTTCGTTCACTCCATTATCATTTCATTTCCGGTATTAAATTCATAAATAAATATCTTTTTGAATGAATTTGTAGGAGCAATGTTGTAGCTTTTCCCTAAATTTAACACCATATCAAAAATGATCAATAAAATCCCCAACAAAATTACGTTGCACCTGGAATTGCCAAACCTTCAGCTTGTCTATTCGGGCAAGATGATGAAAGATGACCGCGTTTCCCACACTCATAACACGTTCGCCCCCGTATTTTTGCACTCACAGCATTTGGCTCATTGCTAATAGTAACTTGATTTTCATTGACTGCATTTGCTTCACTGACTTCATTTTCATTGACTGCACCAACATCACTAGTTTGAACTTGATTATAATTTGGCATCGTTTTTAACGTTGTAGACGTTCCCGTCTTGGGTACAGCACAGCTTATTCTAACAGGTCTCCCACATACTATTTTCTGATCCAATTTCAATGCCATGTTCAATGAAAGGCTATCACCAAAATCCACATGGGCATACCCCTTGAACTCCCCCGTCTCTTTGTCTTCACCAAATCGAATAGACGAAATTGTGCAATCGGCGAAAAGTTTCCTCAAATCGTCCTCCGCTACGTCCCATGACAAATTACCAATATAGATCCTATTGTAGCCTTCTAGAACAGATGGGGAAAAGTTGGATGATTTGTTTGGTCTGTCTGACTTGTATGGCTGGATTTTCAGGAATAGACCACCCCTGGAAAATAGAAGAAATTTAGTCGTGATCTGGAGATAGGGAAATTTTAAGTGTTACGGTAATAAAAGCTTACATGTCGGAACCATCAAGTGCTAATGCTCTTTTAGCGGCAGCTTCAGTCTGTAGAAGGACAATAGCAAATTAATTCACGATGGTTATCAAGTGTCTCTGTTAATTTGATGCAATAGTTAATCATTGAGAAACTTGCTTCAAGTTAACAGCTTTGCTCGAGTCTAAATAATATTTATAACATAAACATGCATAGATTCATGCTTTAGACATCCATAAGAAAAAAAAAGAAGCAAAACGAAGGATGTTCAAGTGAGTAAGCGTTGTTGTGAACCTTTGGTTCTGCTATTTAGCCTATATTGCTTGGGCTTATGTTTAATAAGTGGTCCAACTTAATGCATATTGCCACACTATAAAAACCTTAGTACTTAAGACCCAACTTAATAAATACGAGGCCATTCGTCAAAAAACCCCAAACTTCGATGAGACGTGTCTCATTCAACACTCAGCGCCTGCACTTGAGGAACTTAGTCCTATAATGGTTACCCAATGTCTCTCAATGAGGCGCGCCTTTAACAACTATGTCTATTGTAAAGAATAATAAGAACTTGGTCCTATAATGGTTATCCTATGTCTCTCAATGAGGCGCGCTTTTAACGACTATGTCTATTGCAAAGAAGAGTAAGAACTTAGTCCTATAATGGTTATCCTATGTCTCTCAATGTAAAAAGATACGTAATTAACATTGAGAGACTTGCTCCGAGCTAAATCATAATGTCATTTCGCATAAAGCAAGTATTCACTCCAAAGAAAATATGTTTCGACACTTTTCACTTTCAATTGTCACTCTCCACTTTTGAGGCTTGTGTTTTATAAAGTTTGAATATGTAGTCTTCGTTTTTCTCTCCAACAACCTACTTTAAATGCACAATTTCAAAATCTTAAATGACAATGTAATTGCAAATCCGTGGGAAAAGATTTATATATCAAATATTCATATCCATTAACCATTATATATGGACAGTGAAAAACTAATAAAAGATAAAAGCACATTTTGTTTAAATAAATTTACAGAAAATCTGAAACCAACATTGTGGAGAGCTATTCTGAAAGATGAAAATAAGAAGTTAAGATGAAATATTTTCTCTTTCCTGTTCTTCTGTTATTATTACTTTTATCCTATTGTGGCATTAGAAATTTCATCAGTTTGATTGGATGTCCAAAGTATGAATTAGCATATAATTCATATTCCAGCCACTCAAAGAACCTACCTTGAAAGTGATTAATGCAATTCCTCTGAACTTTCCAGTGTCTGCAAAAGTCATACAATCAATGTAAGTAATGGTACCACACCCTTCAAAGTAACTCCTAATATCATCCTCAGTGGAATAGTATGGAATGCCTCCAACATATACTTTGTCAGATACCTCCATATTTTTCCTGCAAGACACAGAAAGACAGTGTGATAACATGAAATTATTGGGAACAAAATCAAGTCTTTCAGCATGTAAACAACCTAATTTCAAATTTCCCCATATGTTATAACTATAAGGCTTCCCGGATAGTATCATGGAAAGTAGGGATAATTACTAAAAATAAGGTTCGGGCTAATTTACACAAAAAAAAAAACAGAGATTTTTGAAAATTGCAAAAACCCTTGATGTTTGATTCCGTCTTACATTTTCCCCTTGATAAGCAAAAAACTTTTCAAAAACCTCCCTGACATTTATAAAAATACAGTTACCCTCTTAAATTTAAGACAGAATCAAACCTGAGGTTCTTTTTTGTAATTTTGAAATATCTCTGGGTTTTTTTTTGTAATCAGCCCAAACCTCAGGGGTGTTTTTGTAATTATCCCTGGAAAGTATATGCCAAATGATCTCTATATGTGATTCTTTGAAAGTTTCTGCTCACATTTGGCAAACTGTACCAGATCTTACGAAAATACATTTGCATTCCTAAGGTTCCCACTCAACTACAGGAGTTTTGAGTTAACATGTTTTGTGCCCTTAACGTAGTCCAAAGTGTATGAGCAACCAATAGAGAGCAATACCCTTCCGCGAACTTAAGCCCTCAAATGGAAAACCCATCTGGCAAAAGCTTAACTCAAAATGCTTCAACACCATTATAAGAATAATAATAAAATAAACGGATCAGGGTGGATAGGGTGGATGAGGATTTCTTGTGTGGTGACTCAGTCTATGACAGCTCAGGACTCGGTTTGTTGAGGCACATCCCGCGATTCACCTCCTTCACAAAGCTCTAGGGCACGGGCAGTGGTGGCCCTCAGGGATGAGGTTCATTCTTATTTGATAATTACAAAAACTACTCTAGTTTGGGTTAATTACAAAAAAGCCCAGAGGTTTTGCAAATTACAAAAAACTCCTTCAGGTTTGATTATGTATTACACTTCACCCATTTCATAAGCAAAAACGTTTTGAACAGTCAAACGCCCCCATTATATTTGTAAAAATATTAAAATTACCTCTTTACAATTAACACAGAATCAAACATCAAGGATTTTTTTTTTTGGCAAATTTCAAACATCTCTATTTTTTTCTTAATTGACCTAAATTTTAGGGGTAGTTTTTGTAATTATCCCTAAAATAAATTAAAAACTTAAACAATCACTATTGGGTCAGCCTACAGGTAAAATTGTCGAATTGGTTAAGTTATGTGAAATTAGGAAAAAATTGGCAACAAGAATGTTCGGTAACAACGAAATTTGCACAAAATATAAGCCCTCTAGTAAAATAGAAAATTTAATTTTCACCACATACCTTTCAATGCTCTCATTTGTCTTGGCCACGAGTTGCTCTCCTGTATCTCCACTCCTATTCTTATCGACCCCTTCCTCCTTGACTTTCCCATTTTCCACCTTCTTCTTACGTTTCTTCTTCTTTTTACTTTTCTTCCTTTTCTTCAACTGCTCTGGCTTCTTCTCCTTCAGGTTCTCTGATTCCTCACTTTCATCTCTCTTCCTTTTCTTCTTCTTCTTCTTTACCTCCACAGCATCTGACTTCGACGCATCTTGTTTCTTCGCCTCTGCATCACCACTCATTTCTCCATTTTTAATAATATCTGACTTTTCTTTTGGAGCCTTTTGTCTTCGTTTTTCTCTTTTAGATAATTTGGGCTTTAGAGCCGCTGGATTCAGGATAGTCCTCAGATAATCCGAGGCTTTAGAATCCAAATCTCGGGAGTTCGCAGAATTCTTGTCAGTCAAGTTATTCTTAGCTTCTGATGCAACGATTAGTTCGGCTTTAGCAGCTCTTAGCTTTTGCTTTAGCTTCTTGTTTGATAATACCATTCTTGTTCTTTTCAACTCTCTTCTCTTAGCAAAAGCAACTCTGACACATTCAACATGAGTTTTATGCTTCAGTGCCCAAAGATGCATCAATCTTCAGAAGAGATGAACACTTCACAAGATATATAACAATGAACACTCAAAAAAAAACATGCAGTCTATTTTCAATTATCGGTTTTCATCTATTCAAGAAGTTCATACGTCAGAAAGAATGAGAGACAACATTTAGATCAAAGAATAATTGTTTTTCCACGTCTTGGTAGAAACAGCGTTATTAGAAACATGGCCGTTGAGAAACCTGAAGCAAAGGAAGGAAATGGGACAACTTGGAGGTGCCATGAATATGTACTTAATTAACATAAATGCCAACTGCATGATATCCATGTTACTAACAACCAGAACTACTGCAGCAGACTCAGAAAATAACTAAATATTGTTTCCATACATGGCAACATCAATCTGCAACTTAGTGTCACTCAACCAAAGACGGACACAATTCGTAATAAAAGTATAAACATGAACAAAAATGAACCATCTAAAATTCAAATCATAAAAATCCATGCTCTTAACTTGAACACCTTCCGCTTAGATTAGGTGTTTTTTATTTCACCAAATGCTCCATATCAACAATTGCAACATCTTCAAATTTAGTTTGTAGCCCTGAAAAAGATTGAATACATCAGAAACACTGAAAATGGAAAATAAATGATGCAGCGCAGCATATCTAAAGCTCCTATCTCAAGCAAATTTTTATAACCAGGCGTTCGACAAAGCAAAATCTGACATAACAAAAACTGAATACTTCAAGTACAATGATTTGCTATTTAGCACACTACTTCGAAAATATGTTCACAGATGGTAATTCGCAGGCGAATATGTAAATTTTATCGAGAGACGAGAAAGGGAGACCAAAAAGGGATAACATTCAGCTTACCAGTAAGTTTTAGAAAACGGACCACCGCCGTGAATTTCCAAACCACCGCTCAAAGACGCTGAATCCAAGAGCTCCGTTCCAACCAGAGCTTCTCTCTCCGCCTATTTCTCTCTCGCTCTGATTGTATATTAGTGGTCTAATACGTTACCCTAGGGCACGGTGGCGGCGGGTGAAAACGGAAGAAAGTTGGCCGAACAGAGGCTTTGCGGCGGTGGCAGTTTTGGTCCTTTGGACTTGGGGTTTTAGTTACTAAAAGATTTTTGCCGCTTCGTCCTCGAAAAGTTTTTCCCTTACTACCAATTAACCCCTTAACTTGTGAGTTATCAGGTTGCGATTGGATATGTTTTCAATTTTGAAAAAAAAAAAATCGCTAGCTAATAGTGAAAAAAAATTTTAAAAGTAAATTTTAGAAAATTTTGAGAGTATGAATGGATATGTAATGATGACAGTTGATGTAATGTTTTTTACTATAGATAATTGTGAATGGATATAAAAAAATTTTTGCTTTCTAGGATGTGATAGTTATTATTTAATAATTAAAAAATGTGTATTGCTGATTCCCATGTGGATTATGACATAACGGTGTGTTCCATTTCATTTATCAAAATCTCCCATAAATCCAAGTTATATACGTTTTTTTTACCAGTACATATATATACATATTTGTGTAATTATTGTTAAATTAATTTTGTTGTGAAATGGTGGAATTGTGATGTGTGCTGCTACACGTCACAACTGGACATATTTTTTTAAATTATTGTTACATTACACCTTATGAACATATATGCATCCAATATTTTAAGGAAATGTGAAGTAGACTTAGATTAGAAATGTTGGGCAATTATTTTCATGTCACCAATAGACAGTTCCGTTGCGAATATGTACTATAATTTCTCGTCTGCGACGCGCATTATTTTTTTCAATACATGATATATAATTTATTATTACAATGGTGAATCTAATCATTTAATTGACCCCTGTTGAAAATTACAAGTTTGTGATTGGCAACAAAATTTTGGGCTACTTTACGCAAATGAATAGTAGCACGGATAGTAATATGGAATAACACAAACACATGTAATCACACATCACTGTTCAAACATCGTAAGCAACCATTAAATGAAAGATCGGGATAGTTGAGTACATGCGTGCAGTACAAAAATACGGATGTGAAGAGAAAATAAAAACATAAACGAAACATTGCGTAACCACAAATGCTTTTCTTGTACATAGTACATGTACAACGATTAGTACCATCCACCCGGTGGGCACTTCAAGTTGAACTGATCCTGTCAATTTCTTTGTCTTCGATAACTTCAACTGCAACTCCGGCAGTTCCGTTGCCCTCGTCCTCCACAGCCGCAACATTTCCAAATGAGTGCGATACAAATAGTGTCTCCAAAAGTTCATAGTTTTTCAGACCATTAATGTGAAATGCCTCTTGTTCCGTGGTCTACTGCCCAAAAACATAACGCGTTATGGTCCGTACAATATTACGAGTGATGTCAAATAAAATGCCACACTTGACAATGACAGATGTACATAAAAATGTTAGAGGTGAAAATCGGGCAGATATAATTTGGGATTAATCTTTTTTCTCACCCGTAGTATGCAATCCCAGTATTGACCACCCACTGAAACCACATTGTTTTTTTTGTCATAATTGACACCAGGCATATTTTGAAGCTTTGGAAAGCCCAAAATTTGTTTCGTATCAAGTTTATCTATGATGTGACCATGGGATATGATAATGTGGTTGACCAAAACTCGCTCAACCATTCCGCAGCCCAGTGACAGACTTTAGTGACGAACGTTATGTCCAACGTATCGCCATCATTTCTCGCCTCGCACAAATATTCTAGTAAATGAATGAGTTCGTCGTCATTCCACTGCCGCATATGGTGCTCGTCAAACCCAAAATGAGTAGCTGGAAATGCCATTTTAGTCTTCTTAAGATATTTGGGAGCAGGGGACTTTTGAAGCTTAACTTATGTATGGAGGGGGGTTTGGTATAAAATTTATTGGAATGCCTGATTGGGGGGTGTTTTTATATTGACCATGGCTTGGTAGGGTAAACCAACAATCACCCATTTACCACAAAAGTTTTGGTGTGACAACTCATAAAAGCTGCCACCCTATGTTCTCTTTTGAGTGAATGGGTCAGGGGTTGCATAGTACCAAATAACAATGAGTTGGGTCCAGGAGTGATTGTGCATTTCCATTTTCGAGATCATGGTTTCCAATTTAATACCAGTGCTGTGGCGATTTGTTGTGATATCCCAAAAGTCACAATGAAATTTTTAAAAGAACATATTTTGGATTGTCCTAAGGAATCGCTTTATGATTGGTCGTACGTAGTCAATTTTCCATGGTGGACAACAATTAGGTCAACAAATGTAATAAAAAGTCGTTGCCTTAGAAGTTGACCGATATGGTCTTATTTTAGCCTTGTGCATTACCTCTAAGGAAAATCAACCAACCTAAAATGTAAACACAATTATGGCGTGTAATTTACATAATAAAAAATCAATATACAACTCTAAACTTATGTTGTAGTGTTGTGTTATATTTAGATTATGGTTGCATACACAGTGAATAGTAATAAATTCTGGGAGACTTGTTCAAACTTAAAACACCAGATCAAAGATGTATTAACTAATAACAACAGTCGGATTTAATTTACTTTGATGTTCCCTTAGGTCTTAACATCACATCCAAAAACACATTGTGATTGGTAAGGCCCCAAATACAGTGTATAATACAAACTTAAAAAAGCCATTACATGGCTAACATAAAACCTTAATTAAAACATAAAATTAAAACCACCAAACACCCCAGCCTGCAGGCAACACATCCAGGACCACATTCGGCCGTCTGACTCGACCCAAACAGGGTCAATCACCTCCGGCTCCATATCCTCTTCGTCGTCCGTTCCATTTTCATTATTTCCACCTCCTTCATCTCCTAGAACAACCTCGTTTGCCGCTGCTTCTTCAACCTGCTCCACTTGGATTGCCACCTCATGAACCTGGGCCACTTGGGTATCCGCCTCCTCAACCGGGACCAACTGGTTTGACCCCTCTACCGCCTCGTCATTCTCCGGAGGATCATCAATCAGTGCGAAGCTGTTGTAGAAGAACACTTCCTAAAGCAGCCAGAAGTTCTTGCACCCACAGGTACAAAACTTTCTTTGTTGAGGAGTCTTCTGGAAAAAAAAAAAAAAACAAGTCAGGAGAACAAAAGTGATACTTAACCAGAAAAATAGGACCCAGTTGGGGATTGTGCAGACGTGTGAAAGGTTAAATTAAAAAAAAGATTCGAAACATCGGAACAAATGACCTCTTTTGTCTGGTCTATTTGGTCATAACAAACAGAGGATCCTTTTTATTTTTGTTCATGTAGTTAAAAAAAAAATTACACATATACCACCTTAAAGTCCGTCCCAGATTTGGAAGAAACATAAACAATGTTCGGCTTCTCCAAATAGAAAACCCCATGTATCTTCTTGAAATGGTGGAAATCCCAGAAAGCATGCCGCAGTCGGATGACTTTACGAGTCACTTCCGCGACGGTTAAGTCCTGATGCAACTCTTCCGATAAGTTTCTCGCCGCAACCCACATTACGAATTCTGCCACATCAACCTTCGAGTAGTTGTAGTTCCGCTTGGCCTTCAATAGAAATATGAGCAGCTTGGTTGTCTCGTACTACGTCCATTCATCGTCTCGGTCGAAATCTGCTATATATGTGGGTTTGCTTTTGGGCATTTTGTTAGTGGTAAAATAAAATACAGAATAAAAGAAAGAGAGATATGTGGAAGGGTGGTGTTTTTTGACTGGACAAATGGTTATATAGACCTTGTACTCAGGATACCAAACGTTATTATAACTCTTATACATAAAATAAAAAAACCCTTAAAAATCCATTTCACAAGATTAGTATCAAATCTGAAATGGTTGCATGTACCTTTTGGAGAAGCTAATGGGATTAGGGGACCGGTCAATCAAGTTTTCTTGTTGCACGGTTTACTAATGAGCAATGATGGCATTGGAAACCGAATGGATGCAGTCATTTTTAATAAAATTAAACTGTGAGTTACATTGGGAGTCCAGTGTAATACATTGGATCGTCCATATAGTGATCACCGCATCTGATTATGTTGCACCTAATTTAGGCAACTTCCTTGTAACCAGGGACGGATCCAAAAATATCTTAACATGGGACACATAATATATATCATTACAAATTTATTACCATAAATTGTAATGCTCACACAACTTCTCATTTTGTAAGCTAATTAATATATATCTTCTCAGATTTTTATGACACTCTACAGATTTTCATATATTAATGTTACACAAGTCTGTAAGGTTGTCCAATAAAGATACTTTTGTGCTTGAAAGTGCTATATGGTTTTTACATATTGTATTTGAGGGAACATTATTAGTTTAGAAATTACAATTTTATAGTTTTACACTTTCCTAGTTTTCACATTTTGTTCTGTTTATATTCTTATGTGACATAAATTTAATTAAAATATATTATTACATCACTCCATATTTAGATAAGAACAAAGTGAGTCATATGACCACAATGGAATAAGACAAAATAACAGTACTACGTACATTAAAAACATAAAGAAAGCATCAGTACATACATAACCCTAATGCATGAAGTTGTTTGACATGCAAATATTAATTCATAAACCAACTACAACAATCCAACAGGTTGGATTGGCAAAAAACATAGATTCAGATGTCAAAATTAGCCAATCCTAAATACAAACAAGTACCACCACCGTTTTTTTTTTTTAAATTACAAAACATAAATAAACTGACCCCGGTCAAGCATGGCTTATGAGAACATGCAAGCCTAAACCAGATTGTCACCCAGTTTGGATGCAGCAGTGCTCTTTACAGAGTTGGAGGTTGATGCGGGTTGATTGTACTCCATTCTGTGAACCCACTCGCCGTATGAATCGGTGTCAACAACCCGGGAGTAACCATCTTCGTAGATACGCTCTTCCTCTCCCGTATCCCCCACTGCTACATCGTTCAACCCTTCGCACTTATACCTACCCAAACTAAATGGAGTTGGAATGTTCGAAGCATGTGACGATCTCACATCTGAAGATGGTTGTTTGTATTCAGATAAGTCAATGAAGTCTGAAGTATGAAATGAGTTTTTTCGGTTCTTACTCGCCGCTGAATCATGGGAGTCGGATATATTTATGACCTCCCTTCGTTGCCTACGTTTAAGTAGTTCGTCCACTTCTGCCTTCAACTCGTACTCGTCTATTATATCATCCACACTTTCCATTTCAAAGAAAACACCGCTAATTAAGTTCCAATAAGCCTCGCCCGTGTTAAAATATATTGAGTGGCCATCGCTACATACGTCGATTTAGTTTTGAGCGCGTTTACTATTATCTTCATGTAATAAGATTGATATGTTATTTAATTGGTCAAGGTTAAACCAAAAAACGTCAAATATTTACGTAAAATATTCCTTGTTACCTTCATTGCAGTTGTTTGTACAACAGCTGGCACTTTAATAAGATTAGTCACCGGATCCTGGTCCAACAAATATTTGAAAGTGTTGTAGAGGTCCTTCAATACGTACAACTGTTTCCATACCTAGCCAAATATGTAATTTCTTTCCATCTCGTCACTTAGATCTCTGGTAATGTCTGGGAGTGCAATTTCGAAGTCCACCTCATCCGTCATAGGTGCCGTTATTACGTAATGACGTAGGATAGAACAAAATGTCTTCTCTATTTTCTCGTCCCAGCGTTCATCGTATCCTTGCAGAATGTACCGTACGTGCGTGAGCCGATTACGGAGGGAGTCCTGGTTTGCCATGTCTAACACAGAACTGAAAAAGAAGATACCAAAAGTGTGAACAATGTTAGTAACAGTATTTGAAAGGTGTATGTACCTCCAATGCATAACACATTTACAAGAAAGCTTTTAAATAGGATTTTTACATTACACGGGTCTTCGCCTATCTTTAGAAAACTACTATAATGGATTTTACCAATTTCTCCATTTCCATGGGTTGTGTCGTTCCCATTGTTGATGGTATCATCCCCTTGAGAAGTCACTTTGTTGATGATGACTTCTTTGATTTCTCCATTTCCAAGGTTGGTTACCTTCCCATGGTTGATGGTTTCTTCTTCTTTGAAAATCATCTTGTTGATGATGTCTTTGCCATTTCCAAGGATTGTGTTTTTCCCATTTTTGATTATACGCTCTTCTTGGAAATTGGCTTTGTTGAGAATAGTTTCTCCTTCTTTGATCAAATGAAACGTCCATTTGATGTTTTCTTGGTGGCATGAATTTTCTCCGATTATTACTTTGTCGGGTACCTAATAACATATTATTTTGTGGTACCCTCGTGTGTTTGGGTCCTTTAGGATTAGCTTTAAGACTTTTAGGTCTCCAACAATAATTAGAGCTATTTCTAGCCCGACAAGAATTAGCCGTATGACCCTTTTTGCCACAATAAAAACAAGTAATAATTCTAGGAGCATAATGACCAATATGCATAGTGACTTGATCTTTTTTCATATGATTAACACCATTAGGCTTATGATCAAGTCCTTTATCACAATTATGAATATCAACAATATTGGACATTTTATTGGTACTCAAGTTGGATTTTAATAAATCCTTTTTCATGCAATCAATATTCTCAACAAGAGTACTATTTTCTTTTTCAAGGTTTCTAACCTTGTCAAGAGTTGTGGTGTGAGCACAAGATAGTGATTCATAGGAAGTGAATAAACTATCCTTATCATTTTTCAAAATATTGAATTCCTTTTTCAAATTTTTGTATCTAACAAGTAAGCTTTGGAATTCATTTTTAAGTTCATCATAATCATTTTGTAAATCAATATAATCATTTTGAATGACAATATCATAGGAAGTAGAGGGTTTAAGACATACCTCATTTTCTTCATTTATGCCCATAAAACAATATTCAACTTCTTCATAGTTGGAAGTTGTAGGAGGCTTGTTCCTTAGATTTGAGCTTGTATGACCTTGAGAAGTAGATGCTTTTGTTTGACTCCTTTCATTTGCAAATACTCCATAGATGGCTTCTAATTTTTGCCATACTTCATGTGCCGACTTTATTCCTACAATATGTTCATATTCTAAATTAGTAAATGAACAATACAAGATATTGAGAGCTTTACCGTTTAAGGAGATGATTTTCTTCTCTTCATCATTGAGCTTTTTGAAGCCTTTTGAGGTGTGTGATGTATCTTTCGTCGGAATGGATTCTCCATTAATGACGGTGTTCCAAATTTCGAACCCGCAACCTTGTAGATAGCATTCCATTCTTTCTTTCCAAAAATTAAAATTCTTGGAATCAAATAGTGGTGGCTTGGTGGTAGAGGTGCCGGATAGATGAGCTTCGTTCGTAGCCGTCGATCGTTTCTCTTCACTCGCGATGTGAAACGAGCTTGCCATAGAGTTTGGCTCTGATACCACTTGTAAGTCCAAGCGGCTACGATAATCTAGAGGGGGGGTGAATAGATTATCTCCATCTTTTCAATATTGCCCTCTTTTTCAAACCGAATGCTCAAACACAATAATAAAGGTGCGGAATGTAAACAACACACGTCGATTTAAAGAGGTTCAACTCACCTAGGGCCTAATCCTCTACCACCCCAGTATATCCGGGATGGATTTCGAAAAGAAAAAGAATTTTATTAATTACCAAAATTAATACAAATTCAACTTACAACACCTTGAAGAGCACCACACTCTTCTTCAACACCACCTTTGGAGATTACCACAATCTCCCTTTGAAGATTACCACAATCTTCCTTCAACGGCACCTTGTGAAGATTACCACAATCTTCCAACTTGAAGAATACCAAATTCTTCAACACCTCAATAAGAAGATCACCACAATCTTCTTGCGCCTATCACCTAGATCATCCGAGTGTGCTCTTACCCCAAGAACACTCACAAGGATATCTTGTGTTTGAATGATAACCAAAAATCAAGATTACAACTCAATAATGAATATTACAATTTGAGTGCAAAGTGTAATCAAGAATAGCCTAGACCTCAAAGATGTGAAAGTGATAAGCTAGGCAAATTTTACAACAAGAATAATAACAATGAAAGACAAGTGTTTGCTTGAAGTATATCTTGTTGTGTTGTATCTCAATTGTTATTTGGTTGCTCCAAAACTTCCTCTATTTATAGGAGATGATTGATCAAGCATAGGCTCTCTTGGGGATTGAAAATCTCTGAGAAAAATACAATTAAAATCAAGAATATAGCTGTTAGAAATCAATCCCACAATTTAAGGAAATGTGTCTGTTTGTCAAACGGTCATATTTTTTTGTCAATACAGGCGACCGGTCGCGCACGAAATAAGAGAAATAAGAACACTTTGAAAAATTTCAAGCAGGCGACCGGCCGGTCGACGTGGCTTCGACCGTCGACCCCTGTCTCAACCGGTCCCCCTAATCAAAAATAGAAGAGATTTTGTTCTGTTTCAAAAACAAACTTGCAGTGTACGGTCGGCCATTGGGCGGCCGGGCCGCCGGTCGACGCCCGAGCGGACGGTCGACTGCTTGTTTTGCTTCCGTCTAATTTTCTATTTCTAAAAACATCTTCGTGCACGGGTTGCCCTATAGGGCGCCGGTCGACCACGAGACAGTAAATGTTGTCCAATTTTTGTCGAAAATAAAACTCAAGAAATACTCGAAAATTTAGTAAAAACATTTTAAACCAATCGGGAGTATTTAGACAACATTTAGGAACTTTTTATAGGAGTAAAAACTCATTGATATAAAATCAATTAAAAGTGTTGTCCATTATTAACAAAAATAAATTTGAGGAAATACTCCGGAAAATATTAAAACCATTTTAAAACATTTAGGAGTATTTGGACAACCTTTAAAAACATTGTTTTGGTGATAAAATAAAATCATCAAAATTAAGATAAAAACATGTATCAAACAATCTTCCCCTTTTTGATGATTACAAACCAAAACAATTTTTTTACACAAACTAAGATAGCAATTTTAGAAATGATTTTCCGGTAAAAACATTTGACTGTTTGGAAGCAACCAAAATTTCCATAAATATTAAAGCAACCAAGTAGGGAGTAAATATTTTCAATAATAAGCACAAGCTCCCCCTATCAACAAACATATCAAGAATAATGTAAAAGCAATTATCCATAAGCTAAAAGCTTTAGCTTTTACAATTTGTTCAAGAGCTTATAAGCTCCCCCTGTCACAAAACATCATTAAACAATAAGTCCATCAATCAACAATTGGACTAAAAACAAATCACAACTTATGACTTTTATGGGCCATAGCTTATAGTTTTTATGACAAGCTTTTATTAGCTTCTTTGAGCTAATGAGCCAATATCTTGTTTCTCCCCCTTTGGAATCATCAAAAAGAATGTTAGGATGGTGAAAACACCATACAATAATATCAAAGCACGCCAAAGGGACGGTTTAATAACCGTTTGAGCAATTAAAGCATAATAATCCAAGGAAAATGGGAGAATTGTAACATAGGAGATCCAAAAAGCTCATTAGTTAGCTAAAAACATGATTTAAAAAAAGATTTTAAGACATTTTGAAGCAAGAGAATCATGTAGAAGTTGAAAATTTCATTGCGACATTTCATCGAACACCTTGTGCGCGTGAAAAATAAAAGAGGTTGTATATAACCTTTGTAAATGGTTCAAGCCAAAATTTTTCATATCATCAATCAACCTCATTCCAAAGCTCAAGAAGATCATATGCAACATATGCAACATTTGTTCATCAAATAAGAAGCTCAAAGTAGATTCTCAAGGGTTCAACCCAATTGAGATAAGCTAAGAATGATCAAGGCATTACAAATGCCAAAAATTAGAACATCTACCAAGTAATAAGTCATGCCTTACACAATACATGTATCAAATGTCAAAAGTTCCAACATATCCAACTAAGCATAAAAGATCAAAGCATTAAGAGAAGCACTTTTACCATCAAGTACTTCATACCAATATTCAAACCAAGCCATATAGGAGTATTTTTACTATCAAATACTCCATCAAAATCATGATCATCCACAAGTCATTATCAACTTGCAATTTTAACCCTTTTAAAAAAAACAAGCAAATATCATTAGTACAAAGGAGTTTTACAAAAGTTCATAAAAATACAAAGCATCATTAATGAAAATGCTAGAAAGTAAAAGAAAAAGGAGGGATATCAATCTTCGTCCGAAGAGAAGCAAGTTCCGGGAATGAGGTCCTTGATAAATTTCTTCAATTTGCCGATAGACTTTTTCAAACTAGAATTCTCCTTTTTCACAACCCGGAGCTCTTTTCTAAGAGAGGCCACGTCTCTAAATGTTTCTCTTTCCACTTTGGCCATTCTCTCTTTGAGATTTAGATCTTTAACATCCAACTCGTCTTCATCTCCTTCCACATTTTTTTCCTCCCTTATTTCTTGTTCATTTCCCATATTTTCTTCTTCATTTTCCTCTTCATCATCGCTTTGTTCGTCAAACTCACCTCTTCCAATATTTTCAACCTCATTGTCATTAAAGAAATCATCTCGAGGTTGTTGTTGATGTCGGGCACGTCCCCTAGCGGCTTTGGTAGGAACCCGTGGTAAATGTCGTCGCATTCTTACCATTTGTAGAATATTGGCATTATCAAAATCATTGTGACGAATTTCGGTATTCATTTCATTTTCCGGGTATCCCGATAAGTATAAGAGTCGGCAAATCAAATTTCCCAGGTATATTTTTTCTTGGTAAGCTTTCTAGATTCCAATAAGCAATATACAAAAATTGCCCCATAATTTACTCTTTCTCCTCGAACAATCTTATAGGTGAGAAAGAGTTCGAGATTACTCGGAAGTTTTATTTCCTTTCCATAAACACAATAGGAGCAAATGATAGATATAATCCGATAATTTGGCGGCATTTAAGTATGTCACCGGGATATACTCTAAAAAGGTTTTCACATCATCTAGTGAAACACCAAAAAGCGTTATCATCCCAATGAGCACAATCCATATTGACCACTCCATCATTTGGCACGTTAAAGTGATTACAAATATCGGCCAATGTCCATGAAAAATGCCTACCATTAACAAATGTGTGAAGTTCCAAAGGATTATCTACCGTATCATCAACAATCCACATATTTTGCATAGAAAAGTTTTATAAGCTCGTCATCATAGTGCAAACACGGATTATCCCAAAGTGAAACCCATCCTTGAATTTCAAAATAAGCTCTAATATCCGGAAATTCATCATGAAAAGCTTGAAAGCGAACCATACGGGTGCACGCAATTTTCTTATCATTCAATCCAATATTCTCATAATGTTCCTCCGCAAGTTTATTTAAAAATCGAAATCTATTAGCTCTAGAAGGAGGCTCGTAGAGGAGTGATAACTTACTAGAGTCCCAATGAATGCTCGATTTTGAAACCCCAGCTCTTAATTCGGCAATCTCCTCTTCCGTAAGCCGATTTTGATAGTCTCCTTGTAGAATATCATCTTGTTGGGGATTGGAAGAAGATTCTCCCCTTTGCCTTCTTCTCCTTTTTTGAGGATTTCGTTCGGTAGAATTTCTTGGTGGTGCCATATATGTGAAGTTCTTGCAAAAAGAAGTGAATTAGCAAGAAGAATTACAAGGATTGATGAAGAATTGAAGATTGTAGAAGAAAGGGGATGAAGAACGCTGTTATAGGGTTTTAAGAATTATGCTTCGTCTGTTTCAAAAAGAAGAACAGAACGATTTTAAGTTGTAAAATTGCCCTGGGGACCGGTCGAGGTGGGGTGCGGCCGGTCGGCGTGCGAGCGGCCGTCGCCCCCTGCTTTGGCCCAAAGGCAATTTTTCTTTTCCAGAATTTTCCAAAATTCGATTTTTCACCCCAAAAGTTTTAAAACTTTGCAAAAAGATACTTTTGGACTATATCCAACAAATATGGATTTCGGGAAAACATATATTTGAGAAAATCGAGACTTAACAAGTAGTGCCCTTTTAAGAGAATTTTTGCAAAATCATTTAGGGGCACTTAAGGGGTTAAAGTGAAATATCTTGAAAGATATGTGCATAAGCATAATATCGAGTTTAAAGATAAATACGATTAAACATACCTCGATAGTTTAAGAAACTTGATGATGAATAGCCATATGTATCCTACACAACTCTTAGACAACATTTGCATAGAAAATACAAGTGTAGGCAAGTAATATGAGATATCAAAAAGAGCTTATGCTATAAGATTTCATAAGAGATAATAAGCCACATAAGTCTAATAAAATGCTCAAGAGTTTTAGAAAATCATGCAAGGTCTCTTTTTAAAAAAATTTGAAACTCATAAAAGTATAAGAGACCTATATTAAAAATAAATACTTGAAGACTCATTTTGCAATTAAGACACAATTAAAAACATGCATAGAATTAAAAAAAATGTATATATAAATGGAGAGATACGGTTTACCAATTTCGCCGTTTCCATGGGTTGTGCCGTTCCCATTGTTGATGGTATCTTCCCCTTGAGAAGTCACTTTGTTGATGATGACTTCTTTGATTTCTCCATTTCCAAGGTTGGTTACCTTCCCATGGTTGATGGTTTCTTCTTCTTTGAAAATCATCTTGTTGATGATGTCTTTGCCATTTTCAAGGATTGTGTTCTTCCCATTTTGATTATACGCTCTTCTTGAAATTGGCTTTGTTGAGAATAGTTTCTCCTTCTTTGATCAAATGAAACGTCCATTTGATGTTTTCTTGGTGGCATGAATTTTCTCCGATTATTACTTTGCCGGGTACCTAATAACATATTATTTTGTGGTACCCTCGTGTGTTTGGGTCCTTTAGGATTAGCTTTGAGACTTTTAGGTCTCTAACAATAATTAGAGCTATTTCTAGCCCGACATGAATTAGCCGTATGACCCTTTTTGCCACAATAAAAACAAGTAATAATTCTAGGAGCATAATGACCAATATGCATAGTGACTTGATCTTTTTCATATGATTAACACCATTAGGCTTATGATCAAGTCCTTTATCACAATTATGAATATCAACAATATTGGACATTTTATTGGTACTCAAGTTGGATTTTAATAAATCCTTTTTCATGCAATCAATATTCTCAACAAGAGTACTATTTTCTTTTTCAAGGTTTCTAACCTTGTCAAGAGTTGTGGTGTGAGCACAAGATAGTGATTCATAGGAAGTGAATAAACTATCCTTATCATTTTTCAAAATATTGAATTCCTTTTTCAAATTTTTGTATCTAACAAGTAAGCTTTGGAATTCATTTTGAAGTTCATCATAATCATTTTGTAAATCACTATAATCATTTTGAATGACAATATCATAGGAAGTAGAGGGTTTAAGACATACCTCATTTTCTTCATTTATGCCCATAAAACAATATTCAACTTCTTCATAGTTGGAAGTTGTAGGAGGCTTGTTCCTTAGATTTGAGCTTGTATGACCTTGAGAAGTAGATGCTTTTGTTTGACTCCTTTCATTTGCAAATACTCCATAGATGGCTTCTAATTTTTGCCATACTTCATGTGCCGACTTTATTCTTACAATATGTTCATATTCTAAATTAGTAAATGAACAATACAAGATATTGAGAGCTTTACCGTTTAAGGAGATGATTTTCTTCTCTTCATCATTGAGCTTTTTGAAGCCTTTTGAGGTGTGTGATGTATCTTTCGTCGAAATGGATTCTCCATTAATGACGGTGTTCCAAATTTCGAACCCGCAACCTTGTAGATAGCATTCCATTATTTCTTTCCAAAAATTAAAATTCTTGGAATCAAATAGTGGTGGCTTGGTGGTAGTCAGTGCGGATAGATGAGCTTTGTTCGTAGCCGTCGATCGTTTCTCTTCACTCGCGATGTGAAACGAGCTTGCCATAGAGTTTGGCTCGATACCACTTGTAAGTCCAAGCGGCTACGATAATCTAGAGGGGGGGTGAATAGATTATCTCCATCTTTTCAATATTGCCCTCTTTTTCAAACCGAATGCTCAAACACAATAATAAAGGTGCGGAATGTAAACAACACACGTCGATTTAAAGAGGTTCAACTCACCTAGGGCCTAATCCTCTACCACCCCAAAGTATATCCAGGGATGGATTTGAAAAGAAAAAGAATTTTATTAATTACCAAAATTAATACAAATTCAACTTACAACACCTTGAAGAGCACCACACTCTTCTTCAACACCACCTTTGGAGATTACCACAATCTCCTTTGAAGATTACCACAATCTTCCTTCAACGGCACCTTGTGAAGATTACCACAATCTTCCAACTTGAAGAATACCAAATTCTTCAACACCTCAATAAGAAGATCACCACAATCTTCTTGCGCCTATCACCTAGATCATCCAAGTGTGCTCTTACCCCAAGAACACTCACAAGGATATCTTGTGTTTGAATGATAACCAAAAATCAAGATTACAACTCAATAATGAATATTACAATTTGAGTGCAAAGTGTAATCAAGAATAGCCTAGACCTCAAAGATGTGAAAGTGATAAGCTAGGCAAATTTTACAACAAGAATAATAACAATGAAAGACAAGTGTTTGCTTGAAGTATATCTTGTTGTGTTGTATCTCAATTGTTATTTGGTTGCTCCAAAACTTCCTCTATTTATAGGAGATGATTGATCAAGCATAGGCTCCTCTTGGGGATTGAAAATCTCTGAGAAAAATACAATTAAAATCAAGAATATAGTCTGTTAGAAATCAATCCCACAATTTAAGGAAATGTGTCTGTTTGTCAAACGGTCATATTTTTCTTTGTCAATATACAGGCGGCGACCGGTCACGAGAAATAAGAGAAATAAGAACACTTTGAAAAATTTCAACAGGCGCGCCGGTCGTCGTGAGGCCGAGTCGGTCGACCCACTGTCTCAAGGTCCCCTAATCAAAAATAGAAGAGATTTTGTTCTGTTTCAAAAACAAACTTGCAGTCTACGGTCGGCCATTGGCGGCCGGTCGGCCGACCGGACCGGTCGACGCCGAGCGGCCGGTCGACTGCTTGTTTTTGCTTCCGTCTCATTTTCTGTTTCTAAAAACATCTTCAGTACGGGTTGCCTATATGGGGCGGACAGGTCGACCACGAGACAGAAATGTTGTCCAATTTTTGTCGAAAATAAAACTCAAGAAATACTCCGAAAATTTAGTAAAAACATTTTAAACCAATCGGGAGTATTTAGACAATATTTAGGAACTTTTTATAGGAGTAAAAACTCATTGATATAAAATCAATTAAAAGTGTTGTCCATTATTAACAAAAATAAATTTGAGGAAATACTCAGGAAAATATTAAAACCATTTTAAAACATTTAGGAGTATTTGGACAACCTTTAAAAACATTGTTTTGGTGATAAAATAAAATCATCAAAATTAAGATAAAAACATGTATCAAACATCAACTACACAATATAAATTCAGCAAAGGCCATGGACACTGTTCATTAACTCAACCACAGTTCGGTTGTAACTACCAAATCCCCTCAGTATATGTTTTCCTTTAAAATACTATATTTGTAAGCATTGAAAATACTACCACATCTTCTCGAGCAATTTGCCTACTATATTTGTTATTAACCAATAAGGATACATACAAAAAAATGGCATTTATAAATTACTTATATTAACAAGTCCAACAACAAACATCTTTTTCATCGTGTACAATAATTAACAAGTGCAACACCTAATAAGACATAAAAACTATAAAATTGTCATTGAAAATATTGGATTTTGTAAGCATTTGTAGAAGCCAAATTCCTAAACATTAATAATTTGTGAGACATAACACATGTGTCCAACTTTATCAATTGTAGTTTTTGTGTTACTCGATATCGAGTTACTGTATCTCGATTTCTAGTAAACTGAAGAAATATGAACATAAGGGTATAATAGGTATATCGAGTTAAATATAACTGCATACCCAATAATTGGGTTGTCGAGTTATTAGAAAGCTTGTCTCACTTATTTGTGATGATTTTTTCCCCAAAAAACTTTTTTGAATTGACATAACTTTTTCGTTTAAAATCCGTTGTGCATGTAGAAAATGGCTAAAGAAGATGTGTATACAAAAGATGACTATTTTTCATCTTAACATTTTGTAAATGGCTATTTTGTACCATTTCAATATAACATATGTGTAGTAGTAAAAATTTTTGCCTACTTCATTTACGCTACACAAAGTCACACTAAATTGGTGTAGGGTGTAGATATAGATTACATCGATATTTGAACAAAGGTAGGGTTCATATTAATTAAAATGGTAGGAAAATATCAACTCAAACGTCACATCATTACCGACTTTTGTAGACAAAATTTATGTTCACCCCTTTATACAATCCAATATTGATCGCCAATGTGTTGTTCCATTTATTATGGGTACACATTTGTAAATCCAAAAACATCCAAATATGGTGAACCTTATAGTACAACCCAATTTACATTACACATGTGGCAAAGCATTATACTTTATGAAAAAAAGGGAAAAACAACTAGTGTGTCTGTGATCATGAGACAATTATTAAATTTTAATTAAGGACTAATAAAGTTGAGCATACAAAGCATTATAGAATTAATACCGTGTGAACAAACATATTTTGGGAACAAATTCTACATCTGACCAAAATGAACATCCTAAACCAACATAGAACCCCTTATTGATATCACATATGACATTACCATCATTTGTTTCTCGTTAGGACATCATTATCTTGAGGAGCACGACCATTAGGAGAATCAAAATTGCAATAACCAACATTAATGAGATAGATACACAACCCGCATACAACCACTTTGAATTCTTACCCCTCTTCTTTGGGGTATTCGTGCCGGGTTGCGCGCACCTCATAGCCAAGGGTGTCTAGGGAGTAAGGAGATGATGGGCGTATAGTCTAAGAACAAGTGATGGCGGTACCAGCTGAGGATTGGTTGGACTTGGATTCGGTTTTTTTTAACCCGAGAATGCCAGTTGTCGATCCACACGTCTTGCCATATAAAGCTCCGATGATGTTGGCCACCAACAGGACACGTATAAAACAAACGGCCATAATTGGAGGATGTCTTTGCCATGCGCAACGTCATGAGGCCATTGCCACATTCACAGCTTGGTGGTTGGTATGTCTCCATTAGGATTGCAAAATGTTTTGGGGTATGACACAAATGATATTATAACCCCATTGTAGGTGAGCCCCATGCCCAACTTTATAGTGCAACCAATAAGAAATGGCCACGTTGTACATAATGAAAAGTATGTTATTTTTGGGTTTTTTTTTACATCCACATAAGAAGTGTAGAAGTGGCGGGATTTTGGTTTGACCATGTGGGTCATCCACAATAGGTCACGCAAATGTATTTTTATTATATCTTTGTGGCCTACAACATTTTTTGGTTGCTTTGATATTGTAGGAAACATCAGAAATACAAAATAAAAGCACAACTTCGTAATTGTACAAAACATATGCAACGATCCATCTTGTGGAAATGTCGTAGGGATGGATTAGTAATACGGTTCAAAATAAACAACAATACAACAGAGGTGCATACAATTATAGGTTTGGTAACTACCACACCAACTACAATGTTGAACAAAATAAACAATAAAAATTACTAAACTTCAAAATACTTGTCTAGACAATACATAAAACATTGCACCAATGCTACGAACGTGGCCCATGCCTTCCCCCCACAATGAAGCTGCTATGGAATCCCTTAGGTAACTTTGTTCCCATATACCGTCAGTTGTGTTATTCATTTGCCTTTGTATGGGTTGAGCGGATGCGCCTTCTTCATGTGGAGGTATATAGTCTGGGTCGGCAACGTATTGGAAAATGTCATCAGCCATACAATGTTTACGAACAAAGTTGTGTATGACACAATAAGCTATGACAATATCCGCTTGCATTGGGAGCTTGTAATTAGGCATTAATCTCTTAATAATTGCGAATCTTTTTTAAGCGACCAAAACACCGTTCTATGACATTTCGAATAGTGGCATGCCGACGATTAAATAATTCTTTCATCGTTGAAGGGTTACTATTGGAGCCTACCCATTCAGGCAAATGGTACCTCTCACCACGATACGGACTAAGGAAACCGGGAAAGTTGGCGTGCCCAGGAGTCGACTACGTAGTATTTACTGGAAGAGTTATAAGTGTGTGATTAGCGCGATACAATGTTAGGTAGTTTATCGGATAGTGTACAAACAAAGATACGCCAATACATTACATATCCTGGAGGGGCCAAGGGAAATCATATTCGGGATTCGATAACGCTTCTGCAGAGACCCGAGAATCATTGGCACTGCCTTTCCATCCCGCCAAGACAAACGTGAAGTTGAGATTGAGGTCACAAGCCGCCATTACGTTTTGCGCAAGTGTTCCTTTCCGACTCCGATAGGTGCCATGTTTTCGAGATAGTACCCAGCGGGGAATGATTGTCCCGTATATTGCACCTACATAGTCTATACGCGACAAAAAAATTGAAACACTCTCGAGATGAAAAAAAGTGTGTATACCAATGTTCAATCACAGATACAACATGAAATGATACTTGCCTTGAAGTAGGGGAATAGTTGGGCATTATTTTGAATAAAGTCCGAAACTTTATTGAAATCTGGAGGACGAATATAGTCTGGTGCCATTCTGCACAAGACCTCAACCACAATATGAACATGTCTACTAATAGTTTTCGGTGACCGTTGAAATCGTTCGGTGGAATTTCGATGTCGTTCATGCATCCCGATTGTGTGCAGAAAAATACCAAGACTTTCTTCGATTGACACTTTAAATGCGTTGATGTGGTGAGTAAGCCCCGTTTCAATAATCTTGGCATAACAACATAAACATAGGTTTATCCATGCATAGGGCGTCGTAAAAGTGTTGTTCGTGTCCCAAGAACAATTCATTCAGCCAATCAGCTCCTTTGAATCGGGAGTCTAGGAATGGTGTCTTAAGCATATTGGAAAATGACATGGGGGCAATGTTGTAAAGGTGTAGAAAACTCTCGAACTATTGATGTAATGCTGTTGTGGTGAGATGGCGAATCGGGCAATAACATGCTACAATCATCAAAACAATCCTCCGTCACATCCTCCACCACATCTTCGACAATGTCCTCAAAGTCTTCAATGTTGTCACTCATTGCTGGTCCCAAACTGTCCCTGTGCAAGTGGCCACGAGAGTTAAACAATAAACATGATCGTAATAAGATACTTAAAAGTTTAATGGACACTCACTACAAGAATTTGGAGTTTTACCCAATGCAACCACACATAATTTCGATGTGTGTGGGTAATAAAACATGGCAATCTAATTTATTTGTTGACATTTATTATGTGTCACTGAAAACAATTAGTATCATTAAAATATAAAGGGAAAAAAATCCCTCCAGTTTTAGAGATTGGCGGGATGTTTTATTTTTTTGTGTGGTGGTGACGTGTTTTTTTTATTATCTAAAATTACCCACACATAGTTAAAAATGTTAAGAATGTGTGGCTATATTATACACAATTACTTACACATATTCACAAATGAAAAAATGAGTGGCTATAAATTCGATTATAATATTGTTTTTATTTAAAAAGATGATGTGGCAAAAGATGCCAGATTAAATTTTTTAAACGCCGTCTTTTGTATACATAAATTATTAATCTAATATTTTTAAGAAATTTTTTAAGAGAAATTTGTTAATCTGATTTTAACCACATAATACCCCTCTTTTGATTACAGTTTTTTCACAAATCCAAACCCTTTTGAGAGAAAACGCTCCCTCAAGAAGAAAAAGAAAACCCTCGCAGACGACGTTGAGTTCTTCGATAATTCTATTCCCCTCTGCTACAATTCAATTTAATTTCATAGTTTTTTTTATTAAAAAGTTTTATTCCATATATCCAGCATTATGCCAGCATCACTACATAATCTCCAATTAATCCAACTTATGGTAGTAGATTGGGGTCGAAGGGGTTTGGTCCAGACGGCGGAATCGGCCCTTTTGGTAGTTGTCGGAATATTTATTTTTGATTCGAGGCGGCGATTTTGCGGCGGCGGTGGTAGATTCGGGTCGAAGGGGTTTGGTCCAGACGGCGGAATTGATCCTTTTGGTAACTGTTTGAACCCTAATTCTTGGTCCTTTTGGTAACTGTTTGAACCCTAATTCCTGTTGAGCGGAAACCAAAATGGCTTGCAAAAAAATTGCAATAACAGAAGTTTCTTTAACTAATTCTTTGTTGGCTTATGTATAATTTTTTTTTTGAAAGGGTGGCTTATATATAATTAGGATTCCTTAACTAAGTTTCTTTACGAAATGGGTAATGTAATGAAATGTGCATTTTGAATATATTTTGTGTTTATGTGATTGTCTTGTATGAAAATGGGAATGCATACATTCTAACAGTCTCATTTCTGAAAATATCATGTGAATGGAGTTGATTATTCGAGTTATTATGTGAAAATCGTTGTTGTTACAGACCCTCAGGTAATCTTTATGAGAAAAAAAGATTTTAATTGTCTTGATATTGTTTCTGTGCATATTAATGCCCTAAACTGAATCATATTGTCTAACCAATTTGATATGGATTTGCATTGATAGCTTATAGATAGAACTTCTCTTCCTCTTGCTCCAAAATCACTTGCTCACGGAGATTGCTCGGTTCTACATTTTATTTATACATGCGCGGAGTTCTCTCTCATCTGTCTTTCCCTTCAATCCTCGATGTTGTTTTGTTTTCGGTGATTACTTTGATGGGGGTGATGAACTAACAGATGATGAGTGAGTGCAATTGTTTTAAGAATTTTAAAAAGTAGATTATCCACTTAGATATTATGCAAGTTTTGATGAATGAGTTTTCACAAAGTAAAGCTCAGGTTATTGAAATGCATCTCACTCCTAGTTAAAATCCTAAATCTCACCACTTTAGTTATATTTTAGGGATAATTTACAAAAACACCCCCAAGGTTTGGCCTAATTACAAAAAAATCCAGAGATGTTTCAAAATTATAAAAAGCCCCCTTATGTTTGATTTTGTCTTAAATTTAAGGGGTTAATTATAATTTTTTTATAAATATCAAGGTATTTTTTGAAAAGTTTTTGCTTATTAAGGGGAAGATCTAAGTGGAATCATTCCCTTAACGTTTTTTTTTTATTTTTCAAAAATCTCTGGATTCTTTTGTAATTAGCGCAAACCTTAGGGGGTTTTATGTAAATATCCCTATATTTTATTTCCCTCTTTGCTTGGTTCAGGATGTAGGGAATCATATATTTTGGTCAAAGCTCTCTCTATTTCATATATATGATAATTTAAGTCTGAAATTGTTAGGTATGTTGTGATTTTTGAATGAAGTTTCGTAGAAAACCTGAAATTTACCTGAATAACCTGAAACTTAGTACCTCAGTCAATTGGACCGTCATATTTTCCTTATATGATATATGGTTCGGCTATACAATTCGCTTTTTTCTGATTAGTATCAAGGATGAATCATCTCATCGTTGATTTAATATTTATCATAACTCGTCATACATGAGTGTTTGATTTATTTTAGTGATAGATGGCGGGAATCTTTGGACCGTTTTAGGCATATTTTCAACCTAAATATGCTTGAAACTTGAGGACATAAAAGTATACTACCTTTCGGAAACCATGACACTGGGTACTCAGCTTTCATCTCGCGAAAGCCATAGGTATGCCATGTGCTACTCAAATGTTTTGTAGTGATTCAATATCTAATGGTGATGATCCATGAAACAATTTCAGTTATGCATATTTGAGTTGCCAATATAAAACCAAACTTTTCTAGGTTTTTCTTCTACTCTAGCCTACAATTCCAGATTTTTGATGGACTCTACTGAGCATGCTTTATTCTGTCTTATAGCTATTCTGACACACACAAATCAATATTCAGAATATCCTCGTTTACAAGATGTCATTTTTTAGGAACATATGAACTCTACTCTTCGTGTCACTATCTATATTTTTCCCTTGAGCTCTCTCAGTTTATCTTATGGGATTTTCCCCGTCAAACATAAATGTCTGCTTTAAACATGCAGTTGCTCTTCTAAATGTTTGTTATTAAACTCCCTAAACTATGCGAATTTTTACATTTTGCCACTTAACTTTTTTTTTTGTGTGAATCAATTCATTTTCAGATCCACGTTCTTTAACAAGACCACAAGTTGGTAAGTACATCAAATCGTATAAATTAAAATTTGTTTTTTTTTCCTTTTTTATAATTTATAATTATTTTTTCTAATTATTTGTTGTCTGATGTGGTTGAGACTTTACAGTTGATTTTCCTTGAATTAATGTCTAATGGATAAATGAATGTAATCTTGCAGTCTCCTTTTTGCAGTCTCCTTTTGGTTATTGCATATGGTTGACATCTAAATTTTTCTTTCTATTGCGATTATGTTTCTCAAGTGATTTATTTTTTTAATAGGAGGGGATGATGCAATTGAAAATAGATAATCCTCAAATGGTTGATAAAAAAATTCTATAGAAGGGTCTTGATTGAGAGTCAGTTCGCTTGTTTGGTTGGGGACGGTCCCCAAGTAAGTCTAGGGCCAGATGCACCGGTAATGAATCAGATCGTCCTATATATACTCAGTTACTTAATGAATTGAATCAATACAAGTCTCGTGTTGAAAAACTCGAAGGAGGTGATCAGATGTTATGTGAAACTTTGATTGAAAAGAATGTCATTTTTTCTTCACATTTACCATATGTGCTGTCAGGCCACTCTTCAAGGCCATCCCACCATGACACAACTCCTGTTGATGATTTGCTGATTATGCCGATCAATTTGATGATATTGTTTGAGTTCTTAGTGTTGTTAATTAGTTATTTTATGACTTGTGTTCCATTCTTGTCTACTTCTCATGTATACTTTGGTGCGACTTTTACAAGTGATTTTTTAGCTTATGTTAGGAAATTTGTTAGGATGATTGTAATTTGAATGGTAACCTTGTTTTTTTTATAATAATATATTCAATTTGAATAAATACTTTAATAACTGCTTTCAAATTTTATGGTTATAAATGCATATTATTTGAAAATAATAATGGAAAATTATAAAAAATTATTATTACCCACATGTGCTTTGGGTTAAAATATAAAATATTATTACCCACACATACTATTAGCATTCGCCACACATATTTTATTATTAGCTACATATATAATAATTATTATTTTTCTATTGTGAAATACAAAAATACCATTGCTCACACATAAATCTTAGTTTTACCCACACATAATAATTTCCACGTGTCAACTATCTAAAGCTCTACATGTCATGACATGTCATGCGCCAAATAGATGACATGTCATCATTTGTGATGTCCACGTCATCCAGGGGCGGAACTAGAATTTTGCATTGAGGGGGCCAATATTTATATATATCATGATAGTATCCCAAAATACATAATTACAATCTAAAATTAACATAATTTTTCTTTGGATAACTGAAAAAAACCCAGAGGTTTAGGTTAATTACAAAAAAAAAAAACCATAGATGTTTCAAAATTACAAAATAATCCTTCAGGTTTCATTTTGTCTTAAATTTAAGGGGGTAATTTTAATATTTTTGTAAATGTGAAGGGATTTTTTGAAATATTTTTAAAAATCACCGAGAAAAATATAAATCAAACTTTAAGGGATTTTTCATAATTTTCAAAAATTAAGGTTTTTGAAATTAGCCCAAACACGAGGAATGTTTTTAATGATCCTTTTTCTTTTACAAAAAAAAAAAAATTGGGGGGCCAAATGGATATATTCCCAAAATTTGTGTATAAAAAATAAATATATGAAATATTGGGGGGGACCCCTAACCTACAATGTAGGTCCGTTCCTGACGTCATCATCCACGTCATTATTATACACTTGGCAAAACATATAACTACACATAATATACATATTTATCCACACATATATGTGTAGGTAATTGGTTCTGATTACCCACACATAAATAATGTGTTGGTAAAAATCTTTTTCTACTGAAATATAGTGACACTTGTCTACATTTGCATAATATGTGGGTAAAAGCCTTTACCCACACATAAGCACATTTGTACCCACACATATATGTGTGGGTAAAACACCATTCTCTTGTAGTGCCTTCAATTACAATCAATTATTGAGTACGATCGGAAATGTGAAACACAACCCTATATCGTTTAGTGCAAACCCACATGTAAATTGCAACACCAACTGACCTTTTATTAGGCAAGCAGTAATTAGAATTGAAGAGTGGTTTCATAATATCCATACAGAGTAACATAATACTCACAACAACCCAAAACTAAAATAAACCGAAGTTTTGAATTAAAAACGAAATTGTTTAATAGATCAAACATACTACATAGACTAAACAACAAATATGCATATTGTTCGATATTTAGAGAAGCTCTAAGCTGACCAACACAAACTCTCTAAAAAAACAACAAACATTCAGTGGAAACAAAGAGGTGCATCAACACATCTCGCAGCTGACAGGCTTTTTACGCACGACCACACATTCACTGTCTACTCCCTGAAACTCTCCAGATACGCCCGTCTGTGGGAAGGATCTATGGCTATGAAAATGCGACAATTGACAGCGTCAGTAGCAACCTTCTTTGCACATATGCAGTACAACTCGTCTGTCATCTCAGGTATGTCGAGAAGTATATCAAGGCATTTGTCAATAGCGGTTCCACCTTCTGAAACTGCTTGCGAATGGAGAGCTTCATTGGTTCTAGTGAATGAGTTCATGGCAGTCACAACAAGCTGGTTCAATGGTTTTGCGGCGCTTGTTACAATGAGCTTGAGAAGTCGAGGGCCTAAACGCAGAGGATGGAGGGGTGGGCGTATACTGACGTCCTTGTTCCGAAGGATCAATGTCATCGTCACCAAGATAGTCCGAACCATTCCCAACACCCCCGACGTCATCTGTCTGACCAGTCCTTTCTAAAGGGGAACCAACTCTCTTCGTAGAGGCACAGGCAAACCTACACTGTAGCCGTGGTGGGCGCAAATATGGTGGTCACTCATTGTAAAACGGCAGCCCTTTCCTACGCAAATACGCATCTTCTGGATTGTCCTAAATGAATGAAACAACAACATCAACGAAATGTTCACAAAAAAAAGGTATCTAGGGAACTAACTTTATCATCGTACTAGTAAGAATTCCACAAAAAAGAAGGAAACCATGTATGGCATTACAACTTACTGCTAGCCAAGGTGCCCAACTCTCTTCAGACCCCACAATCAAGTTGTTCTGCTCATCCCAACAAAAGCCGGTGGCATGTGTCAGAAGCCTATGTCACTTCTTCCACCGTTGTTTCAGTCAGTCGGCCTCACCCTATAGTTGTTTCATCGTGTACGAGTAACCCGGACAAAACTGGGTTAACTTAGTCATCAGGGCAATCCATTGAGAATTTGTAAACTTGAAACCCACCTGATTTCCCAAGAGGACCTCCTCATGCATCAACGTAATGAAGGTCCATTCATTCTCGAAAGGCCACTGGGCGTTACCATTGTTCATAGAAAATGTTTGTTGGGAACTATTACCCATCTAATAATATGTTTAGGTGCCATATTAATAGTATTCGGCCAGGAGAATGATTTTCAAAATTACAACAGGGGATTAATTTAATCGGGCAAATGACAGACCTAAAAGGCTATTCATACATAGTTTAGTCATTCAGAAACACAATCCCATTTCAAGCATATTACGACAGAAATCAAAAACTAAATTGAAGGCCTCAACAACCTTTTCAAATTAACGAGTTCTAATTCAAATCATGAGCCACCTCAAACTGAAAAACCCTAAAGTAAATTGAATGGTGCGTTTCTAATCGTCCAACAACAACGAAAACACCAACGTCTGAGATTTTAGTGGGAATGGGTTTTTTCCATAATGTTGGACAATAACCTCAACTTGTAAACTGCAATATCAGTTTCATTACAGAAGAAGGGAATCCGAAGGTGTTCAGATAACGTACCTTGGTTGCTTTGGTCGGATAAGAGTTTATTCTACGACTACCGGAGCTTTCACACTTCACCGTCTCCGTCTCCTGCACACTACCATCCCGGGTTGAAGAGTCTCGACTGGAACAACTGCAGCTGGGGGAACAAGATGAAGGGGACATTACTTTAAATGTAGGGGTCTCGGTCTCAAATGTCTCAAATCAGCTACAGGAGCTTGCTTAGGGGCATGAGTACATTTTTTTATTTGCGGGGAGTGGAAGGAGGTAGAAGAACCGTTGAGAGCAATAAATCGGGCCATTATTACTTTGTACTGTTGGTTGCAGATTGTGGCAGCTTTTGTTGTCAGATGGAAGGCAACAGTAACCCAACAGTGCACATCTAGTGAGAGGAAACAATAAAAGCCAGCGAAAAATTTGGCCCATTTCCATATCCAATCGCACAATCCAATACATTTCGTCCAGATAGGGAAAAAATTCGACTTTCACTCACATCCAATCGCAACCTCAACTTTTATCTTCTTTTTTTTGGGGGGCACAAAAGCGAAATATTTTATATCAATAATAAAAAATAAAAAAGTTTAATGGGAGAGTTTGTAATCACTAAAAATCACTTCTTAGTTTTTGGCTTCAAAATATCATTTTATAGTATTTGCAAATGTCAATTTTTACTTCTAATTTTGATTCATTTAATCACAATCTAAGCGGTAGAAGGGTGCTTTAGATTTCTCTACTTTTTTTTCGATTTGACTTTCACAAACAAATAAACATTTTTTATTTTTTCACCAAACACTCTCAACTTCTAATTCTATTTTCAAAAATAATTCTCAAAAATAGAATACAAGAACAAACAAATTGATTGAACTGTAATTTTATTGTTTTTATCAAGCCTGCAAGACATAGGTAAATTTTCTCGAATTATGTAAAATTATTTTGTCATGGATAGAGATGGCAAAATACCTCGAACCCGACCGATGGAACCCGATTCGCCTCAAACCTGATGAGGAATCCTCGCCTCGATTGTGTCAACGGGGTGGGGATGAGTTTAGGTCATCCCGCTCTGTCCCACTTTATATATATTAAGTATATTTTATATTATATATATATTATTAAAAAAATTACCATTTAGTATTCATTTTTTAAGTATACATGCTGATAAATTCTAGAAGTGCAACAAATATAACACATAAATTTAACAAAAAATATATATTTTTTGCTAAATTATAAAAATTGAGAACTAAAAATATTATTTAAATTATAAAAAATACAAATGCGGATCCCGCCCCACCCCCAATTCACCTATATCCGATCATGCCCCGATCCTTCACGAGGTGGGAACGAGAATGACAACAACCCCCTGCCCGTTGCTCGATTGCTCCTAGTCATGGGTAATGATGTATTGATATTTATACATACCATAGCATGGGCGTAGCCAGGATTGTAAGTCCAAGCGGCTACGATAATCTAGAGGGGGGGTGAATAGATTATCTCCATCTTTTCGATTTCGCCCTCTTTTTCGAACCAAATGCTCAAACACAATAATAAAGGTGCGGAATGTAAACAACACACGTCGATTTAAAGAGGTTCAACCCACCAGGGCCTAATCCTCTACCACCCCAAAGATATCAGGGATGCATTTCAAAAAGAAAAATAATTTTATTAATTACCACAATTAATACAAATTCAACTTACAACACCTTTGAAGAGCACCACACTCTTCTTCAACACCACCTTTGGAGATTACCACAATCTCCCTTTGAAGATCACCACAATCTTCCTTCAACGGCACCTTGTGAAGATTACCACAATCTTCAACCTTGAAGAATACCAAATTCTTCAACACCTCAATAAGAAGATCACCACAATCTTCTTGCACCTATCACCTAGATCATCCAAGTGTGTTCTTACCACAAGAACACTCACAAGGATATCTTGTGTTGAATGATAACCAAAAATCAAGATTACAACTCAATAATAAATAATACAATTTGAGTGCAAAGTGTAATCAAGAATAGCCTAGACCTCAAGGATGTGAAAGTGATAAGCTAGGCAAATTTACAACAAGAATAATAACAATGAAAGACGAAGTATTTGCTTGAAGTGTATCTTGTTGTGTTGTATCTCAATTGTTGTCTTGGTTGCTCCAAAACTTCCTCTATTTATAGGAGATGATTGATCAAGCATAGGCTCCTCTTGGGGATTGAAAATCTCTGAGAAAAATACAATTAAAATCAAGAATATAGTGTTAGAAATCAATCCCACAATTTAAGGAAATGTGTCATTTGTCAAACGGTCATATTTTTCTTTGTCAATGCACAGGCGACAGTCGCACGCGAGAAATAGAAGTTTGAAGCGAATCACGGTAATTTTACGCAGGCGGCCGGTCGGCGTGTACCTCGACCGTCGACACGACTTCAACCGGTCCCCTAAGTGTAAAACCAAAGAAAAAATGTTCTGTTTTAATTGCAAACTTGCAGTACGGTCGACGGGGGAGCGGCGAGGTCGCAGCTGCCGATCGACCCCTGGGCGGCCGTCGCCCAATTTTACTTGAGGTTCATTTTTCTGTTTCAAACGTACTCTTGGTCACGGGTTGCCTATAGAGGGCAGGTCGACCACGAGGTAAATGTTGTCTAATTTTTGTCGAAAATAAAACTCAAGAAATACTCGAAAATTTAGTAAAAACATTTTAAACCAATCGGGAGTATTTACACAACATTTAGGAACCTTGTTTAGAAGTAAAAACTCATTGACATAAAATTATTAAAAGTGTTGTCCAATATTATCGAAAATAATCTTTGAGGAAATACTCCGGAAATTATTAAAACCATTTTGAAACATTTAGGAGTATTTGGACAACCTTTAAAAACATTGTTTTGGTGATAAAATAAAATCATCAAAATTAAGATAAAAACATGTATCAAACAATCTCCCCCTTTTTGATGATTACAAACCAAAACAATTTTTACACAAAATAGGAGAACAATTTTAGAAATGATTTTCCGGTAAAAACATTTGACCGTTTGGAAGCAACCAAAATTTCCAAAATATAACAGCAACCAATAAGGAGTAAATATATTTAATAATAAGCACAAGCTCCCCCTATCAACAAGCATATCATGAATAATGTAAAAGCAATTATCCATAAGCTATAAGCTAAAAGCTTTAGCTTTTACTATTTGTTCAAGAGCTTATAAGCTCCCCCTGTCACAAAACATCATTAAACACTTTTTGTTCAAGAGCTTATAAGCTCCCCCTATCACAAAACATCATTAAACACTTGTATAAGTCCATCAAGCAATAATTGGACTAAAAATGAATCATAACTTATGGCTTTTATGAGCCATAGCTTATAGCTTTTATAACAAGCTTTTATTAGCTTTTTTGAGCTAATGCGCCAATTTCCTTTTCTCCCCTTTGGAATCATCAAAAAGAGTGTTAGGATGATAGAAACATCATATAATGTCATCAAAAGTGCACAAAGGGACGGTTTTATCAACCGTTGAGCAATTTAAGCTTAAAAACTCCAAAAAAAATTGGAGAAATATATCATAAGAAATCCATAAGCTCATTTGTTAGCCAAAAACATGATCTCAAAATGATTTTAAGACATTAGGAAGCAAGAGAATCATGTAGAAGTTGAAATATTCATTGCGACATTTCATCGAACACTATGTGTGCGTGAAAAATAAAAGAGGTTGTATATAACCTTTGTAAATGGTTCAAACCAAAAAATTTCCATATCATCATCAATCATCCTCATTTCAAAGCTCAACAATATCATATGCAAAATATGCAACATTAGTCCATCAAATAAGAGGCTCAAACAAAGTAGATTCTCAAGGGTTCAATTGATTGAGATAATATAAGCTAAGAAGGATCAAGGCATTACAAATGCCAAAAATTAGAGCATCCATCAAGTAATACAAGTCATGCCTTAAACAATACATGTATGATATATCAAATGTCCCAACATATCCAACTAAGCATAATGATCAAGGCATTAAAAGAAGCACTTTTACCATCAAGTACTTCATACCAATTATCAAACAATACTTAAATTAGAGTATTTTTACCATCAAATACTCCACCAATACCATGATCACCCACAAGTCATTATCAACTTGTAATTTTCACCCTTTCAATAAGACAAGCAAATTTTATTAGTACGAGGGAGTTTTACAAAAGTTCATAAAAATACAAAGCAACGAAAATGAAAATGCTAGAAAGTAAAGAAAGGGGGGACATCAATCTTCGTCAGAAGAGAAGCAAATTCGAGAATGAGATCTTTGATAAATTTCTTCAATTTGCCGATTGACTTTTTCAAACTAGAATTTTCTTTTTCACAACCCGGAGCTCTTTTCTAAGAGAGGCCATATCTCTAAATGTTTCTCTTTCCACTTTGGCCATTCTCTCTTTGAGATTTAGATCTTCAACATCCAACTCGTCTTCATCTCCTTCTCATTTTCTTCCTCCCTAATTTCTTGTTCATTTCCCACATTTTCTTCTTCATTTTCCTCTTCATTCCCCACATCATCTCTTTGTTCGTCAAACTCACCTCTTCCAATATTTTCAACCTCATTGTCATTAAAGAAATCATCCGAGGTTGTTGTTGATGTCGGCACGCCCCCTAGCGGCTTTGGTAGGAACCCGTGGTAAATGTCGTCGCATTCTTACCATTTGTAGAATGTTGGCATTATCAAAATCATTGTGACGAATTTCGGTATTCATTTCATTTTCGGGTATCCCGATAAATATAAGAGTCGGCAAATCAAATTACCCAAGGTATATTTTTTTTTCTTGGTAAGCTTTCTAGATTCCAACAAGCAATACACAAAGATTGCCCCATAATTTACTCTTTCTCCTCGAACAATCTTATAGGTGAGAAAGAGTTCGAGATTACTCGGAAGTTTTACTTCCTTTCCACAAACACAATATGAGCAAATGATAGATATAATCCGATAATTTGGCGGCATTGCCGAGTATGTCGCCGGGATATACTCCTAAAAAGGTTTTCACGTCATCTAGTGAAACACCGAAAATGTTATCATCCCAATGAGCGCAATCCACATTGACCACTCCATCATTTGCACGTTAAAGTGATTGCAAATATCGCCAATGTCCATGAATAATGCCTACCATTAACAAATGTGTGAAGTTCCAACGGATTATCTACCGTAGCATCAACAATCCACATATTTGCATAAAAGAGTTTTATAAGCTCGTCATCATAATGCAAACACGGATTATCCCAAAGTGAAACCCATCCTTGAATTTCAAAATAAGCTCTAATATCCGGAAATTCATCATGAAATGCTTGAAATCGAACCATACGAGTGCACGCAATTTTCTTATCATTCAATTCGATATTCTCATAATGCTCCTCCACAAGTTTATTTAAAAATCGAAATCTATTAGCTCTAGAGGAGGCTCGTAGAGAGTGATAACTTACTAGAGTCCCAATGAATGCTCGATTTTGAAACCCCGGCTCTTAATACGACAATCTCTCTTCCGTAAGCCGATTTTGATAGTCTCCTTGTGAAATATCATCTTGTTGGGGATTGGAAGAAGATTCTCCCCTTTGCCTCCTTCTCCTCTTTTGAGGATTTCGTTAGGTAGAATTTCTTGGAGGTGCCATATATGTGAAATTCTTGTGAAAATAAGATGATTAGCAGCAAGAATCGTAAAGATTGATGAAGAATTGAAGATTCTAGAGTAAAAGGGGAACGTTTATACGCGCAAGGGTTTTGAAGAAATTTTCTGCGTCTGTTAAAACCTGAAGACAGAACGTTTAAAAGTTGAGAAATTGCCCTGGGCGACCGGTCGCCCCTGCTTTGACCGTCCCAGTGCAATTTTTCGATCCCCAGAATTTTCAAAAATTCGATTTTTCACCCCAAAAGTTTTTAAAACTTTGCAAAAAGATAATCTTGGATCAAGTCCAACAAATATGGGTTTCGGGAAAACATATATTCGAAAAAATCGAGACTTAACAAGTAGTGCCCTTTTAAGAGAATATTTGCAAAATCATTTAGGGGCACTTAAGGGGTTAAAATGAAATAACTTGAAAGATATGTGCATAAGCATAATATCGAGTTCTAAGAAAAATACGAGTGAACATACCTCGATAGTTTAAGAAACTTGATGACGAAATGGCCAATGAATATGAGATACATATCCTACACAATTCTTAGACAAAGTTTGCACAAAAAATACAAGTGTAGGCAAGTAATAGGAGATATCAAAAAGAGCTTATGCTAT
The DNA here is from genome assembly GCA_016081115.2 of Rehmannia glutinosa. Classification (NCBI taxonomy): domain Eukaryota; kingdom Viridiplantae; phylum Streptophyta; class Magnoliopsida; order Lamiales; family Orobanchaceae; genus Rehmannia; species Rehmannia glutinosa. Next base: position 14,322,200 of record CM071930.1, on the reverse strand, counting down.
AAGATTTCATAAGAGATAATAAGCCACATAAGTCTAATTAAATGCACAAGAGTTTTAGAAAATCATGCAAGGTCTTCTTTTTTAAAAAAATTATGAAACTCTCAAATATACTAAAGACCAAAAAAAAAAAATACTTGAAAACTCATTTTGCAATTAAGACACAAATAAAAACATGCATAGAATTAAAAATGCATATATAAATGGGGAGATACGGTTTACCAATTACGCCGTTTCCATGGGTTGTGTCTTTCCCATTGTTGATGATATCTTCCCATTGAGAAGTCACTTTGTTGATGATGACTTCTTTGATTACTCCATTTCAAGGTTTGTTACCTTCCCATTGTTGATGGTCTCTTCTTCTTTGAGAATCATCTTGTTGATGATGTCTTTGCCATTTCAAGGATTATGTTCTTCCCAATTTTGATTATATCCTCTTCTTGAAAATTGGCTTTGTCAAAAATAGTTTCTCCTTCTTTGATCAAATGAAACGGTCATTTGATGTCTTCTTGGCGGTATGAATTTTCTTCGATCATTATTTGTAGGGTACCTAATAACACATTATTTTGTGGTACCCTTATGTGTTTGGGTCCTTTAGGATTAGTCTTGAGACTTTTAGGTCTCCAACAATAATTAGAGCTATTTCTAGCCCGACAAGTATTTACCGTATGACCCTTTTTACCGCAATAAAAGCATGTAATAATTCTAGGAGCATAATGACCAACGTGCATAGTGACTTGATCCTTTTTATATGATTAATAACATTAGGCTTATGATCAAGTCCTTTATCATAATTATGAACATCAACAATATTGGACAATTTATTAGTACTCAAGTTAGATTTTAATAAATCCTTTTTCATGCAATCAATATTCTCATTGATGCCCATAAAACAATATTCAACTTCTTCATAATTGGAAGTTGTAAGAGGCTTGTTCCTTAGATTTGAACTTGTATCCCTTTGAGAAGTAGATGCTTTTGTTTGACTCCTTTCATTTGCAAATACTCCATAGATGGCTTCTAATTTTTGCCATACTTCATGTGCCGATTTTATTCCTACAATATGTTCATATTCCAAATTAGTAAATGAACAATACAAAATATTGAGAGCTTTACCGTTTAAGGAGATGATTTTCTTCTCTTCATCATTGAGCTTTTTGAAGCCTTTTGAGGTGTGTGGTGTATCTTTCATCGGAATGGATTCTCCGTTTATGACGGTGTTCCAAATGTCGAACCCGCAACCTTGTAAGTAGCATTCCATTCTTTCTTTCCAAAAAATAAAATTTTTGGAGTCAAATAGTGGTGGCTTGGTGGTGGAGGTGCTTAGGAAAGATGAGCTTCGTTCAGTAGCCGACGATCGTTTCTCTTCACTCGCGATGTGAAACGAGCTTGCCAAAGAGTTTGGCTTTGATACCACTTGTAAGTCCAAGCGGCTACGATAATCTAGAGGGGGGGTGAATAGATTATCTCCATCTTTTCGATTTCGCCCTCTTTTTCGAACCAAATGCTCAAACACAATAATAAAGGTGCGGAATGTAAACAACACACGTCGATTTAAAGAGGTTCAACCCACCTAGGGCCTAATCCTCTACCACCCCAGTATATCCGGGATGGATTTCAAAAAGAAAATTTTTTTTATTAATTACCACAATTAATACAAATTCAACTTACAACACCTTGAAGAGCACCACACTCTTCTTCAACACCACCTTTGGAGATTACCACAATCTCCCTTTGAAGATCACCACAATCTTCCTTCAACGGCACCTTGTGAAGATTACCACAATCTTCAACCTTGAAGAATACCAAATTCTTCAACACCTCAATAAGAAGATCACCACAATCTTCTTGCACCTATCACCTAGATCATCCAAGTGTGTTCTTACCACAAGAACACTCACAAGGATATCTTGTGTTGAATGATAACCAAAAATCAAGATTACAACTCAATAATGAATAATACAATTTGAGTGCAAAGTGTAATCAAGAATAGCTTAGACCTCGAGGATGTGAAAGTGATAATTTAGGCAAATTTACAACAAGAATAATAACAATGAAAGACGAAGTATTTGCTTGAAGTGTATCTTGTTGTGTTGTATCTCAATTGTTGTCTTGGTTGCTCCAAAACTTCCTCTATTTATAGGAGATGATTGATCAAGCATAAGCTCTCTTGGGGATTGAAAATCTCTGAGAAAAATACAATTAAAATCAAGAATATAGTCATTAGAAATCAATCCCACAATTTAAGGAAATGTGTCTGTTTGTCAAACGGTCATATTTTTCTTTGTCATATGCAGGCGACGATCGCGCACGAAATAGAAGTTTGAAACGAATCACATTAATTTTACATAGCAGGCGACTGGTCGCGTGTACCTCGACCGTCGACCACGACTTCAACCAGGTCCCCCCAAGTGTAAAACCAAAGAAAAAAGTTCATTTCAATTGCAAACTTGCAGTACAGGTCGCCGACGGGGGCGTCGGTCGACCCCTGGCGACCGGTCCTTGCCCAATTTTACTTCAGGTTCATTTTTTTCTGTTTCAAACGTACTCTTCGTGCACGGGTTGCCTATAGAGCGGCCAGGTCGACCACGAGGACAGAAATGTTGTCTAATTTTTGTCGAAAATAAAACTCAAGAAATACTCAGAAAATTTAGTAAAAACATTTTAAACCAATCGGGAGTATTTAGACAACATTTAGGAACCTTGTTTAGAAGTAAAAACTCATTGACATAAAATTATTAAAAGTGTTGTCCAATATTATCGAAAATAATCTTTGAGGAAATACTCGAAAATTATTAAAACCATTTTAAAACATTTAGGAGTATTTGGACAACCTTTAAAAACATTGTTTTGGTGATAAAATAAAATCATCAAAATTAAGATAAAAACATGTATCAAACAAGGATTTCCGGCCAGTGCGGTAAGAAATTCTTTCATTTTGGCAGGACGAATGTCAGACCGATATTTGAAAGAAAAAAATAGAAAAAAGAGGCAAATATGATCGAAGGTCGTACCTTGCAATAATTCTTTGTGGGTTTTCATAATCTCCAATTATGGCTTCTCTAGAATGAGCTTTGTTGGATAAGTGACTTATCCAAAAACATATTCTAAATTAACCACCAAACAACTATTATTATTATGGAATAAACTTATATACAAAAATCCATTCGAAAAATACTTCCAAAAAACTGTTCATTATCAAGTTTGGAACATATATCGCTGTACATAACAAATAAGACAATCATTTATCCACTAATATACATTAACTGAACCAGGTAATTCTTAATATTTTGAGCTAAAACAGAAGGTTTATTGGCTTTTTAAATTTAACTAATTTTTTATATGAACTAGAATTTTCAGTGCGGTCCAACTCAAATTTAATAGGGTCACTCTGAGATCGAGTGCGGTCGGTCGGTAGACCGCACTCGTCCTAAGGTAGCTTCGCCCATGTACCATACGACAACTGGTCGCAAAATTGGGGGAGTTGACGAACATTAAGTAGAATTATAGTGGCTGATGTAGAAATATACAGATTTTCTTGTTTATATACCATTATTTTTTCTTTTCTTATACGCCATTCCGGAAAAATATATTTTTTGAAATTACTTTAAAATCCTAAAACCCCTCGAAGCTCCAGTTAGGAATAGTAATTGGTTTATTCACAGAGGGCGGGATGACGACCCGAATAGCACCAGGTGTCGGGGCAAATCTTCTCGGCCAGCACTCCGCCGAGCGCAACCAAGACGCCACCGTCTACGTCGGCAATCTCGAACCCAAGGTACTATTCTCTTGTTAACTTTCGGTCTGGGTTTAGGAATTTTGTTTTCCATATAGCCTAGGGTTTATGTGAGTTGTTGTTTCTGTGTCTCATTATAGGTGCCCGTGTAAATTATTTGGGGCAATTATAAAAAAAAAGAACTCTGGAGATTTAGGAGAAATGCTTGGTTTTGTTTTTATGTATTTATGCGTTTTGCAGTTAGTTCCAATTAAATTGTCGTGGCTTCAGTTGTCAGTGCGTAATCGCAAGAAATGAATCCTTTAACTCTTATTGTCAACAATTGCCTAGAATAATTATTGGCTTCTTAGTAAAAATGAAGAAGGAAAATGCATATGATTTCCTCTTACTGAGGTGAAAGGATAAATTGTACGATGAGTTGTGCCCTCAATGTGGTCGCTCATCGATGGAAAGGTGTGGTGTGTTTGAATTGTTGCTACAATAATATTGCCTTTTTCCTATGGATGGGATTGGGGAGACTTTCCTTTGCTTTCATTTCATACATGGTTAGGAAATAATGAGTCAGGGAGTTAAGTTGGATGGCCCTAGTTTCTGGAATCATTAATGTAGGGCTGCTAATGCGTATCCTGCTATAATATTCATGGAGCCCGTGCTGTCATCTCTCCGAAGACTTCTATTATTGAAAACTTTTTGTTTTTTATTTTGTCTTTACCATATTATGGACGCTCCATGCCACCTGCAATTTTTTCTCATGTAGGTTATTTGCTTTTAGATTTTGGTTTTGCTTGTGTTTCTCAATTTTTACACTGAGCTGCTGCAATTGCGCTTTTAGTTTTTAACTAATTGTGTTTTCTCAGAGCTTGTCTATCTCGTAAACCATCCTTTCCTTTTGTACACCCCACCACATCTCCACAACCGGCTCCACCCCCTACCCCCATCCAGAACAAAAAGATAGAAAGTAAAAAATGGATCAAAAGAAAAAATTGTCGTGTTTCACTGTATGTTCAACCTGCCAACTATGTTCCCCTTTTTAGCTTTTCGAATCATGATAGAATATAAATTTTTCCTATGTGCGCTCGCAGGCAAGTGAAGAGATATTATGGGAGCTGTTTGTGCAAGCAGGACCAGTTGGTAAATTTCAGATATTTGGCATTACGCATCTTTGTTTTGTTTTGGGCTTTTTTTAATATGATAAACCTTATTTTTGTAAATCTAAATACTCAGGCGTTTTTATGTATCTAATTGAATTGCTATTTTTTGGTATGTTTCCTTCATTTGTTTGTTTATTGTTTTGGAGTCTTATGTGTCTTGTTTGTTCCAGTCAATGTGTATGTTCCCAAGGACAGAGTCACAAATGCTCATCAAGGTTATGGCTTTGTGGAGTTCAGAAGTGAAGAAGATGCTGACTATGTAAGTGTACTTTCACTTTGATAATTTTTTAATACCACATTTTCCTCCTTATCATACCAAGGTTTTGATCCTCCATCCCCTTTTGCAGGCAATTAAGGTACTAAATATGATTAAACTATATGGAAAGGCAATACGAGTAAATAAGGTATGCATTGCAGTTTGTTTCAGATGTGAGTTGGTTAACAGTCTGTCCCCCTTTTCTTTTCACTAGCCCTTCTAAGTTATGAAATGTCTTATTGGTATTATAAAAATCTATGTTGATTTATATATATAGCCTAATGTTTAATCCTTTTGTTTGGATTTTAGGCATCACAAGATAAGAAAAGTGTGGATGTGGGAGCTAACCTTTTCATTGGGAACCTTGATCCTGTAAGAAATTCTGACATTAGTGGAAACACACACACACACACAATACATATATTTACTCTAAAATTTCTCTCTTCGCTATTATATGTGGATATTCTGTACGACTAGTCATATGTGTTAGACACATATTTGTGCTCGTACTAAATGCAACTGAACTCTTTCTACTGTTTTCAGGATGTTGATGAAAAGCTTCTGTATGACACTTTCAGTGCTTTCGGCGTCATTGTTACAAATCCAAAGGTTATTCTGCTCTCATCTATTGCACTATCTAATTACAGTATCAGTTTTGTTTACTACCATATTACTTGGAGAGAGCTAATATAATTGCATCTTTTAAGCTTTTGGTGTCTATTGTATATGAATCAGTACTTTTAAGACTATTTAAAAATTTACTTGTGTTGTTTATTGTATTGCATCTACTGTTTCTGAAGCCTTTTAATTTTGAATTTTCTTCCACCAACCAAATTGTATGCTAGTTTCTTCTAAATTTTTGTTTCTTTGTGTTGGATCTTCAAGTACTACCTCTCTTTCTCTTCACTTTGCGTGTGTATGTATATTTTTCTTCTTCATTGAAAATTCTTCTCTTTTGGGTTGGTGGGGGTGAATTTGGACTGCTTTCCTTGCTTATGATGGTATGTTGTTGAAACACTTGCCAGATTGTGTGCAAGTATAAGATTGTGATGCTTCTCCAGTGGAGTAATCAGCATTGAAGGAAAATGAAGAAATTAGGAGAGGGACAGATGTATTGCAAGAACATGGCTAATTGTGCCTCTGAGAGCAGTAGATCACACTTGGTTCCTTCCTTACAGACTTAGGAGAAAGTATAAACTGAGAACTTGTTTTTTTACTTTTACTCCCTTTTCTCCACGTTCTTCAAAATTGCCTCTCTCCTGCAATAGAGGGGTGAGGGTGGAGGTGGGTGTTACCACTAATTTGGGCAACCCGATATTTGTTTTTCAGTAAGTTAGATATACTGTTGCCTCATGCTACCCTTGTATTCTTTTTTGGTCCAACCCTTGCATGTCCTCTCGTTTTTTATTGATATTGGCTTGAAATTTGTGCTAATGATTTTTTTCTGTATGTTTTGGTACGGTTGATTAATAGTTCTTTTTTCCCCGGTTGTACTGAGGTTATTACATGGCGATTAATCTTTCCTGTTTTTTGCTTGTTTCATAGGTCTTGTTTATGCTCATACTGTGGCTTTTTTAACGATTTATTATAAATTTAAATTATCATTAACGAAATACTGGGCCTTAAAATCTTACGTAGAAGTGCATAAAAGTATACAAGTATCTGTATAAAATATATAATGATAACCCTTTACACTTACTTAGAAATGTATATATATTTCTTTAATTAAATGTAATAATTAATATCTATATGTTTATATGATAAATATATGTTATATATTTGTACATATTATTATATAGGGTTTTTCAAAATATAAATTTACTGATATTTACATAAATATTTGACTACTAAATATAAATATAAATATAAATATACACGTGTATTTGGTATATACACAACAATATTGATAAATAATGTAAATTTTGAATTTGTTTCTAATAACCTATTATTAAATTAATCATTTATTTAAATATATTTTTTAAATGTATATAATAAACCGATAAAAAGTCCTAATAACCTTATGTGGCTTAAATTACAAATTTGGATATTCGAAGCTTAACATGATTTTCAAATCCTTTTTAATTTGGATTTGTGTGGGTGTGTTCTAGCCTACTAGTGGTTGCTGCTACCATTGGTCATTGCCATTTTTTTTTTCTATTTTGTGATGAAGGGGATATGGTTTTTGCTGATTGATCACTTGTAAGGATGTTTTTTCTTTTTTGTTTTTCCCTGTTTGCTGCTGTTTTTGAATTTTGTTGCCATTTGCAGATAATGAGAGATCCAGAGACTGGAAATTCTCGTGGTTTTGGCTTTATTAGCTACGATTCGTTTGACGCTTCTGATGCTGCTATTGAGGTAACCTTTTCTATCTGATGTTATGCTTCCGCTGGCTAAGAACATTGAATTGGATATCATTGCCACCTTCAATATTATAAACAATTAAGGCAAAAACTTGCGTGAGACGGTCTCACGGATTTAGATCCGTGAGATGGAGCCCTTACACAAAGTTTTAAAGGTTTTTTTTTCAGATTTTATTTTTCTTAGTGTTTATATTTGTTTTTTTAGGGTTTATTTTGTTTCTTGGGTTTATTTTTAATTGATTTGGGTTTTTAGGATTTTTAGTTTTTTTTAGGTTTATTTTTATTTTTGGGTTTAGTTTTGTTTTTCGGGTTTATTCTTCATGGTTCATGTTTTTAGGGTTTATTTTTGTTTCTTCATGGTTCATTATTATTTTTAAATTTATTTTCATGGTTCATGTTCTCAAGACGGAGCTCTTAGGTGAGACCGTCTCACAAGAGACTTGCTCAACAATTAATTCCTTCAATTGAATGAAGGCATTGGCTTGTGATGTCAGATATGAAACATGTATCCTTCTTTTTATCAATAAAGGCATGGGTTGTGCTACATGAAACATGCATTCTTCTCTTTTATCAAGAAAGGTGTCGAACTTTTGAGAAGATAATTTATTAGATGTAAGCTAAGAGTTTTGGAGGTAGAAGATTTCAAATTCTTTTGTCACACACACTTCCATCACGAGACTTCAACTCAGGTGTTTATAGAATGGTAAATCAGTGTTGTTTAGGCAGTGTCCCTAAATCAAGTGTCCAAACCTTGAGGGTCGTTATCGTGTGCTGTGCTTTGTCTAAGTTTGACTTTCTGTTTCTGTGCACATTGCTTGCATAATTTCTTCATTGGATGGTGTCAATGTAATCAAGGTTAACAAAATTGCTGACCGGGTCTCTCATCTTTGGCATAATGGGGCTAGTAGAATATTGCATTAGCCTCTGATGGGAGGAGTGTATAAATGTTTCACACTTGAATTTATATGTTCTATCTAATTTGTGCGTCTCATTTTGCCTTAATGATAATGTTGCTCATGTTGTGCATTGGAAGAATATGAAGAAAATATTGCACCATTTGCATTAATAACTAGATATATCATTTGTTGAAGAACCTAACAGCCTTTATTTCTGCAGACCATGAATGGCCAGTATCTCTGCAATCGTCAGATAACCGTGTCTTATGCTTACAAGAAAGACACAAAGGGGGAGCGTCATGGCACACCTGCAGGCAAGATTTTTTCTTGTTTTGTTCTCTCTCTCTCTCTCTATATATATATATATATATATATATATTGATTGAGTGAAATGTAATGGCTGCCTAAGTCTGTGCAGCTACTTTTGTCTTTGCTGAAGCCTAATAATGATTTGACTGCTTGGGACTGGAAAATGTTCAGAAAATCACTTTGCTTGTGTAGTGGGATGGAGAATTTCTTATGGGTGTGTGTGTATGTATTTGGGGAGGATGGATAGAAATGAGTGAAAGTGGAGATTTCCTTATAGAAATATTACAGTTATACACTTAAATTTAAGACATAATCAAACATGGGGGGGCCTTTTTGTAATATTGAAACATCTCTTGATTTTGTAATCAGATGAAACCTCGTTTTTTTTTTTTTTTTTTTTTTTTTTTTTTGTAATTATCCCTAATAAGTATCTATGGAATGTTTAGTTTAGTTTTGGATGTTTTGCCTGAAATATTTGGGGAGCCTAAGTTTTGAATAAACGTGATGTATGTTTAGTTCCGTTTTAGGAGAGAGAATGGGGAAGAGTTCTGTTTTGTGCGCGCTTGATATTTTTTCGACCATTAATTTACTAAGGTTATTATATGATCTTCAATCGATGAAATGCAGAAAGAGTTTTGGCTGCGAGTAACCCTACCACCCAAAGAAGTAGGCCCCACACCATGTTCGCAAGCGGTCCTCCAACAATTCCTCCTCAGCAGAACGGCGCAGTCAGTGCTCCGGTCCCACCACGGCCGTTTGGAAACGGCACCATCCCTCCACCTCCTATGCCAGCGCTCCGTCCACCACCGCCCCAGAACGTCTACCAACCCATGCAGATGCACGGAACGTCTTGGCAGGGTCAGCCACCACAACCTGGTGGTATTCCTCCACCGCAAATGCAGCAGCAGTTCAGGGGTATGCCGCCACCTCCTCCACAAATGAACCCGGGTCTTGTTCGCCGCCGCCACCTCCGGCTGGGATGGTTGCTCCGCCTGTATGGCGACCACCGCCGCCACCTCAGCAGCTAGGTGGTGGACCATCTCATTCTATGCAACATATGTCCATGCAGCCGTCTCATCAACCGATGCATATTCCCCCACCGCCACCTCCACAGTGATTTGATTTCTGGAGATTGATGACATATTTACAAAGTTTTTTGACACTCTTTTAGCAACATATGAGTGTTTTAAAATCTATGTTAAGCAGTTTTTGGTTATATAATTGCAAGCACTTGTATGTTTTCTTAATTGGATAATCCTACGAAGCACTAGTGTGAGTGTTTTCTTAAATTGGTTTTTTGTTTTTGATCCCATTGCATAACGAACTTACCTCGTTTAACTTATTATTTTTAAATTTATTATATATGTATTTATATGATATTAACCTACTTATGATATGGCTTCAACTTTTAGTTAGTTTTTATTTATTTATTTATTATCATTTGGGTTCAAGTTTCTTATTCAACTTTTTTTTATTTTTGTATTTTATTACTAGATGAATGTCATTTGCATATAAGATAAATCACATTTAAGTAACCAATAGTACATTTTAATCAAGAAACACTGTTAGTCATCTAAAAAATAATGGATAAGAAAGTGAAATAGGATATCTGAAACAAATTGTTTGTACAGCTAAAAAAATATACCAACAATTCCATAAATATTTGGACTTAAAGCGTACTTGCATTTACTTTTTATACTTCTCTGGTTACACTATATTAGGCCAAACCACCACTGATTCATTAATTAACGTGAAAAAATTGGTAAAATTTAGATGGTTTAGTGTATTTATCTCTAAAATATATAATTGATGAGATGCACATTTACCATACATTACTAAATATAATCTATCTTTTAACATGCAAATTAAAGGCCGAAAAATTAAAGGTTTTATTATCCCGTCCTACACTTTAGATTATTGCGTTTGTTCCCCTCTCATATCATGCAATCATATGATTTATACCCCGGTCGAACAACTATAAACAAACATCAATTATTAATATAATTAGTACTAAAACTATGGCGATTATTTGATGTGACGCATTAAAATTAAAATGTATTAAGTATTATTTTTTTTGTTTTAAAATAATGTTTACAAATTAATAGCTCATATAATTAATTAACTATACCAATTAGCAGGATAATTTTGAGAAAAAAAAGAATTTAATAGTCTTAATTTTGGACACTTCAAAAAAAAAAAAAATGAGATTGGATATGTAAGGGCGTCTCATATTGCAAGTTGCATATGCCAAAATAATTGCTCGAGTTGATGCGTGCAATATGAAGTAAAACTGCTTAATGTTTTAATTAGCTTTTATATTGAGTGTTTTTAAATATTTGTGATGTTGTTAAATGTTTATATATATTAAATACTATATTAAATGTATGTATATATATCCGGTCTAGGGTGTAAAAGAATCGAATGTTTTAACATAGTATTGTTGTTCAAACTTGTTTGAAATTTTATCGAGCTTCAAAAGATTTATTTGAGCTTGATCGATTATTATTAATCGAATCGAGCTTGAAAGAGCTTTGGTCAAGCTGAACACGAATTGATCGAATAGCTTTGTATTTTTACCCATATTATGTTGTTTTCTACTATACGAGTTGAGGTCGAGCTAAGGTTTGTATTTTATCGAATGAAAAATTGTATTCAAGTTTGATTTGTTATGTTAACAAACAAAACTCAAACGAGCTTTTAACGATTAATCTAAAATTAAGTAATTTAAAATCAAGTCGAATAGTTTAATTTGATTTTGACCCCAATCGCATGCATCATATAGAAGATCTATATATATATATATATAATTAAAAGATACGTGATTGGGGTATTGGTCTCGTGAGTACTGATTTCAAGCCCCTCTTTCATGCACTCAAATCGGGCCTTCATTTGAATTATAAATTGGAAAATTATAGGTACTTTTTGTAGAGTCATTTCTATTTGGTCAAAAGGCTAGAAATCAATTCACATGATTTTTGGCTGGTTTCATATCACACAATGATGTTTACCAGCTATTGAAAGGCTGTTGTACAGCTAATTCTTGAGTTCGCTAATTACTTCGCCAGTATTTTGTTGAAATTATATATATATATATTGGATTTACATGCACAAACACTACTGGATTGAACCTCTGACCTCTCCTATATACAAAGAAGAAGACGATTCAACCATGGGCTTAGTAGGATTTTTACCAGTGCGGTCAAAACAAAAATTGTTTCGGCTAGACAATTATCGAACCAAAATTTTAAAAAATAGAAAATAAAAAAGACAAATTTTAAGGTTGTACCTTTAGCAATTTTTTGTTAGTTTTCATACTAACCAATTCTGGTTTATCTTGAATGAACTTTTTGGAGAAGTGATTTGTCCAAAAGTCAATTCTAAATTAACAACAAAACAACTATTATTATTATTATGACCACTAGCTTGTAGTTCAAGTGGTATCACTAACCCTTTATAAGGGTGTTAACCAGGGTTCGAACCCTGTATCTTTCAGTTTATCCCTTCCCCTCTAACCAGTGATATCAACTTATTAAAAATTATTATTATTATTATGGAAAATTGATCTTTAGGTTCAAAAGTTCATTTAAAAAGTGTTCCCAAAAAGCTGTATATAACCAAATTTGGAGCATATATATCCTCTAATAACAAACAAGGCAAGTATTCATCCAACAATGCCTTAATTGGGACAGATGATTCTTAATTCATTGGTCTTTTAAATTTTAACTCAATTTTTTTATATGTTAAAATTTTCAGTGTAGTTCAACCCGAATTTAACAGGGTCACTCCAAGTTCTAGTGTGATGCACCTCAAATTTAATAGGACAACTCTGAAATCCATTGCAATCGACGGATTGCACTGGTCCTCACGCGCTACGCTACGCCAGATACCAAGGCCAGCCAAACGGGTAAGTTGATAGTTGTTGATTGCTTATTTTTATTTATTTATTAACTATTCAAAGTTAGCAATCACGATTAGAGCTAGCAAAATCAGCCCGACCCGAGTTTTGGGCCGAGCTGGACTATGATTTTCCAGACTCGAAAAAGCTCGCTCGGGCCAATTTTTGCCGGCCCGACTCAACAATATTCATGTACAAAAGGCATCCTTGGGCTAAGTTGTGCCATGCATTTCCGTTACCCAACCAAAATCGGGCTGACTGACTTGACCCGAAAATTTCCAAAAGTCCAATGGACTTCGATCGGGTCAGCTCGGCCCATTGCCAGCTCTAATCACGATATAGAGACACTGAAAAAATGATAAACTACTTTGACTTATGTAGTTATGCTTCCGATATTGCATAGGACCATAGCAATATAAAACTGGGATGTGGTCTTTTATTGCAAAGCGACATTTTATCTATTATTAGACAACAATGGACGATTGATACATGAATAAAAGGTACGTAGCACAAATTTTGAAGCATAAATCAAGCCTAAATTGTGGATTTTTCATATGATAACTTTTATATACGTGTCAATCATCTGTCTGTACGAGAATCATACTGAACTGAAGATCCAAAACTAGAACCAATTTTAATTATATATATACATATACAATTATTTCATCTTATTTACATTTTGATATTGAATTAACTAAACATTCTTTTGAAATTCAATATTATATAAAACATAATGCTAGAAATTGTCAAATTAAAATTCTATCATACTTTATCAAAACATGAAATGTATAATTAATATGAATTTAATTCACTAAGAGTTACATTATATTAATTATTTATCAAAACTTGTTGTCATCATACTAATTTATTTAAATATATCCAATAAATTAAATTATAAAATCATATTTGATTTGTATAAAAGTATTTTAATTTGATGATATTTGACTTATTAATATAATTAGACTCATATTTGATCAAGAATATTAGTTGATATTAAAATTAGTTAAATGAGTAGTAAATTGCATCTAAACTAGAGTAAACATCTAATCAATAAATAGAGACATTGAGGTACTATAAACTTACATAAAATTTCATTCCCTATTAATTTATCAAAGTTATTAGTTAATTGCATTTGCCCTAATTTACTCAAAAACCAAGGGAAATACGCCAAAATTATAAAATATTATCGTGTAATAGATGTTACTAAATTAATTATCATTCGTTGAGATTATAGTCTTTTACTTCTAATTACACAAATAATGTGATACCAGAATTTAGATAAAAATTATTGGAAAGTTAGATTGACATTAAACTAAAATTGTAGTATAATCTATAGCATTAAAGAGAGATTTAAAATTACAATATTAAAAACTTAGCACCTGAATATGCATTAAAGAAATTTTATGTATAAGTTAAATATAAATATTAAAAAATTCAATTCATATAGTTCTAATGGTTTTTAGTATCTTTTTTTGAGATTGGCAAAAACTTGCGTGAGACGGTCTCACAGATTTAGATCCGTGAGACAGAGCCCTTACACAAAGTTTTAAAGGTTTTTTTTTTTTTCAGATTTTATTTTTCTTAGGGTTTATATTTGTTTTTTAGGGTTTATTTTGTTTCTTGGGTTTATTTTTAATTGATTTGGGTTTTTAGGATTTTTAGTTTTTTTATGGTTTATTTTTTATTTTTGGGTTTATTTTTGTTTTTCGGCTTTTTATTCTTCATGGTTCATGTTTTTAGGGTTTATTTTTGTTTCTTCATGGTTCATTATTATTTTTAAATTTATTTTCATGGTTCATGTTTCAAGATTTTGTTTTAAGAGGTTCGTCTGGATTTAGATCCGTAAGACCGTCCCATAAGAGACTTGCCCTTTGAGAAAAATTTAAGTTATAATTTTTAATGCTTTTTACACTGATTTTTTTCTCCTTTATTTGTGTATTATTTTTTAATTTATGTTTCTCTGTACTGTCACGCAACATCTACTTACCCCTCGTATTGTCCCATAAGAACCGAATCTCAGTTCCCATTAAAAATTTATTTAAAATAATAAAACCTAATATAACTAACAGGCATAACAATTTTCCAGAAAATCCAATATACAACAACATTGCATTAATTGAGAGACTAAGAGGAAGCTATTCCAGAAACTCGCCGGAGATGACGACCGCCGGAAAGTCCAGAACTTGCCGGAGAAAAAAAAATGGCCTCCCAAATTTCGGAAAAAGCTTGGACGATGATCCCATGGTAATCCCTGGAATTCAACGACAGAAAACACTGCAAAAGCTGTTCCAAATCTCTCTGCTCGAACATCTGTTTCTCCAAAATCATGTCCATCATCGACCTCTTGAAATCCCCGTACGGATCCTCCGATCTCTTCACCACGGCGAAGCTCTCCTTCACTTTCCCGTCCACCGTGCACGGTATCAGTTTCTTGAACACCGACAGTCTCGCCGGAGTTTCCCCCTCCGCCGCCGCGGCGGCGGCGGCGTACGGCGGCGTTAGCCGTGGACCGCCGCCGCGATTGGTTCTCTTGGGCTCTCCTTTTGTGGGGCCTTACTTTTTTCCTGGCGGAGGACGGCGGCGGCGGATGGCCGGAAGTGGGGTCGGCGGCGGCGGCGGAGTGGTGGACCTTGGCGATGACGTGGAATTTGTCTTCCTTGTGCCACTTGAAATGCAATGGATGGGGTCCGGTGGTGGTTTCGTCTGAGCCGCCGGAGATGAAGGCGGAGGAGAGGTGGTGGTTGACGGCGGCGCTGTGGGCTTGGTATTTTGGAAGGGAGAATATGGGGGGTGGGGAGAATGAAGGGACAGGATCTCGTGGGAGATTGGAGGGGTTTTTGAACGGCAGGATTGCAGTGTGGTGGCGATCACTCTGTAAATTCTCAGCTTCAAACGTTTCGCCATTGTTTTCTGTTTGTTTCTTTTTCTTTCTTTTTTTTAAGTGTTGATTGATAGGGGAAAAGATGATGTAAGTATGATAAAATGGAAATCTGGTCAGGTTTATATAAAAAAATAAATTGTCACTTTTATCTTTTTGTCACATTTTAAAATCTTTATTAAAAACAAAAAGTCACATTTTAGACTAGTGCCTTCATCGGGCTAATCTAACGGATCTAGTTCGTTAGATTTTGTTCTCCACCAACTAACTCAAATCTGACCCAATAGTTGACCCGTTCTAACCCGCAAGATTTTTCCCATTTTCAGCCTTAACCCTCAAATCAAATATTCAACTTGCAGCAACTTTCCCCTTTCATCTCTCTACCATCTCCCCTTTTCCCTTCACCTTCTCCATGCCCCCTCAAATTATTTCGCGAGAATATTGGTCGCATAAAAACCATTCGAGCTCTGCGAAAAATCCTTGTTTTCAATAGTAAGTGAATAATACTCCAACAAAATAATTACTGAATAATATTGTCCACTAATGGTAACTCAATTATTACGCCGTTCGACTAAAAATGGTTTGAATGTCAGCAAAACTCCGATTGCCTCTATCACATTCAGGATGAAGAAAACCATTTGATCACTTGCATCAAAACAAACATATAAATTTTTGCATGGAACATAAAAAAAAATCGATTTGAGAAGCGTTACTCAAGGTAGATCCAGGGAACTACTAATATATTTTCGAGGAACTACTAATACTTTTTCGTAGGACTGATAATACATTTTGGGAGTATATTCAAGAGAATTACTAATATACTCTTCAGTGAACTATTAATACATTTCAGAAGAACTGCTAATACTTTTTAGAAGGACGGCTAATACTTTTCAGAAGGACTGTTAATACATTTCAGGAGAAAAATTTAATTATATTTAGGGAAACTACTAAAATACTCTCCATAGAACTATTAATACTTTTTTGGGGAACTACTAATACTTTTTTGAGGGATCGCTAATACATTTTGAGTTATATTCAGGGAAATACTAAAATACTTTTCAGGAACTACTAATACATTTCGTATAATCGCTAATACTTTTTAGAAGGATTTTACTAATACTTTTCGGAAGGATTTGTTAATACATTTCAAGAGAAAAATTTAATTATATTTGTGGGAACTACTAATACATTTCGGAAGAATCGCTAATACATTTTAGAAGGACGACTAATACTTTTCTTTAATGATCATTTGTTAATACATTTCGCGAGAAAATTTTAATTTATTTCAAGGAACTACTAATACTTTTTCGAGGAACTACTAATACTTTTTAAGGGATTGCTAATACATTTCGAGAGTATATTTAGGAGAAATACTAAAAAACTCTTCAGGGAACTACTAATACATTTTAGAAGAACTGCTAATACTTTTTAGAAGGAAGTCTAATACATTTAAGAAGGATGCTAATACCGATACTACTCCCGAAAAACTACTAAAACACCACTTTGCTAATATTACGAAAATGCCACCAGGATCCGCGGTCGATCCGTTAACAGTCGACCCGTTAGATGGTCTCGACAGAGTTTTTGTGCACATTTTATCGTAAAAACATACAACCGATTATAACAATGATTATAATGATTATAACAATATGTGGAAAATAACTGCAAGCTTTGCAAGATCATAAATCTATACAGATCTGAGAAAAAACTTTAAACCAAAATAGATCTAAGTAATCTGAACTTCGTTATGGAGGCGCTGGACAAAACACATACTAAAGATGATTTCGCTTATGTTACATATCGTCGTCGGGTAATGACTCATATGATCTTCTGAACAATATCCCACATAAGGGACAAACTTATTAATTGAAAAAAATGCTACATATAGGGGACAAATAAAAGCCACCTATCGAGGACAAATAAAAGTCATCTATTGAGGATAATTTTATTATAGATCAAAAACATTAAAAATTATTTCCTCCATCCTCCATAGGAAAACGAGGGAAGAAAGAGATGAAGAAGATGGAAGAGAGCAACTATGGTTTTGAGAGAAAGAAAAATATAGTTGATTTGCAAAAATAGGGGAACAATTTGAACTTGTCTTCTTTTTGAATATACAGTCTTTTATTATAATTTTGTTGTATATTATATTGTGCATTAAGAGCACAATTTCATTGCTATATAAAAATTATCAAGTCGTCAAAGGACGTGTTATTGCGCAAATAGACTAAGACTCGAATCCCATCCCATCCCTCTCTAGGACATTCATTTCCCATTTTCCCACTTCAAAAAAGTAAAATAATTAGGCAAAAAATTGTGTAAGATGGTCGCATGGTACGACGAATGATACTTTTAGCGTAAAAAATGATATTTTTGTGTAAAAAGTGATATCTTATCTAAATATTAAGTGTAATCAGATAAAATATCACTTTTTACACTAAAAGTATCACATTTTATGCTAAAAGTATCACTTTTTACCCTAAAAGTGCAATCCGTCGCACCATACAACCGTCTTACAAGAGACCTACTCCAATAATTATACATCAGTTCGAATTTTGTACTTCTTACCGTGTTTCATCTATTGTTTTAATACACTAGGTGAATTTCAGTATATCACAAGGACAATAAATTTTATCATTACATATACACCATAGGGTGTAGGAGATCTAATAATTTTGTGATCACATACACACCATAAGGTTTAGCAGATCTCATGTGATTATATATTGCTTGGGGTACTATTTTAAGTTTAGTTTTAATTTAAACCATCAATTACAATTTAAAGGCACGTTTAATTATGTAATAATATTTAACTAATTATTTGGTGTTATTAGGGTTGAAAAACGAATCAAACAAATCTCTTTAGAGCTTGGTTTGTTAGCATAACGAACCAAACTTGAATTTATTTTTCCGTTTGATAAGATGTAAAGCTTGGCTTAAGCTCGACTCGATTAGTGAAAATAGAATAAAATGTGCGTAAAAATATCAAGCTACTCGAGTTCGATTCGTGTTCGACTCGACTAAAGCTCGTTTGTGCTCGATTTAATTTATAATCAAACCAAGCTCAAACACAGTTTTTAAAGGTCGCTTAAAATTCAAACAAGCTCTCAACTCAACTCGTTTACACCCCTAGGTGTTATTGTGGGCTTGTCCTGGACCATATTGTCATAAGCAACAGCTCGGTGAATAGAGAGAATTATAGATTGTTGGCGTCATGAGACTGCATTTTGAAGCAGTATATGGGCCACACTTTACCGTCTTTCAATGACTAAAGAGAGAAAACGAAAAAAATATGGGGTTATTTGACAATTTATGGAAAATACTACAAACTTTTGCAAAACTCGAGTGGGTTGGAGAGATAGTAGGGGCCAGTCAAACTGGTAATATTTATATTGTTTGAAAATCGGAAAAGATTTTTATTTTATTTTTTGAGACATGAGAGATTATTTACGTGTGATGCTTGTACAATTACTCAGTGATAGCTTCAGGTGCATCAATATGGAAGGGTATAACTCATCATCAGTTGATTCACTATGGTTTTAAGGCACATTCAACGTCTGCTATTATTTTCGACGTATTTAGTAGCTTAGGCTTGCTTTTGCTTTTGCTGGCCATAGTGTGGCATTAGAAATTCAGGCTACTATTCCATCGACACCGGACTAGAAAATCGGACGGGAAAAACCATCGAAGAAGCCAATGTGGAGTGATGTAATTGTAGCTATATTATTGTGGGATTATGTTAATTTCCTGTTGCAATATCTGGATTTTGGGCTTTCGGTAATATTGTGGAGGATGATGTGCTACTTTCATTGGAGCATCCAAATTGGCTCATAAGCTTGACTAACTTTATGGTGTTTGTCCATGTTCTTGGAACTTATCAGGTAATTATATCATAATATGTCAACTACAAGAACTAGCTTAGCATATTAAAAAGAGATATATATTTCAAAAGATCAAATATAATTTCAACTTCTCATCTTTAATTTCTTTTGTTGAGATTTTTTTGATGATTTCAACTCTAAGCAGTAGGCGCTAGGTAGGTGGCCGATTGGGGCGAGTGTCAAAGCGGACCTGGGCAGGAGCTAGACGAGGATTTTTAGAATAGAATTTTTCAGTTCATAAACTCTTTTTTTTAATATTCAGGTATTCGCCATGCCCGTTTTTGACAAAATTGAGTCTGCGTTGGTACAAAAGTGGAATTACACTCCTGGACGACCCGTTCGTCTTGTTGCACGTAGTGTATACGTTGGTAATTCTTCTTACTAAGCTGATTGTTTGTGGTTGTCAAGTTGAATTATATTGTAAAATAGATGATATATAACACTTTTAAGTACCTCATTTCTTGCTTTTCTTCACAGAGAGACCTAACCTCCCTAAATTAGTTTGATGATCATGTCTAAGTTGAAAACGATTATTATGTCGTATATAATCACTTATTTTCTTTTTATTATGATATTTATTATGCTTCATTATAATGTTATTGCAGTTGCCACGGGTTTCTAGGGATGCTCCTTCCATTTTTTGGAGGATTATTCGTTTTTTTTTGGTAGATTAGCTTTTTCAACCACATCTTATATTGTGATTTTTTTTAATCTTTTCATAATCATGTTTGAAGTTGTCAAAAGTACAGATGTAATCAATCTAAAATGATAAGGAAGTTTTTTCGAAACAAAGAAAATAAATTTGATCTTAAACCTAAAAAATGGAGCTTCCATTGGATTGCATGTTGGGTAAGTATATTTTTTTTTTCCGATACAAATGCTGCCAAATTAAATATGTCGCCATTTACAAGTTCTTACTGAATAACTAATCTTCACGCTCTTTCAATTTGAGGTTGCAATTTCAATTGGCCTAACAATAATTGCAGTGGTACCTATCGATAGAGCACACAAGATTATTATCTCTTGGAAAAGTTTTAAACTTTTCTCCTAAGAAATTTTTCTATGATTTTGCTTAGGAAAGAAAATATTTTTTAATTTTCCTCCTAAGAATTTATTCGTAATAGTTTGCTGAAGATTTTTTTTTATAAGCAATTTGTGTAGGAAATTAATGTTATGGTCATAGTCTGCTTAGGATTTTTTTTTATCAGCAATTTGCGTAGGAAATTAAGAAAGCATTTCGGATTATGTCTGAAATTTTTCTTTCTTCCATAAGAAATGGAATCAATTTTGATTTGACTAGCATTTCCATTTCTATTTGTTTGTGTTTCCTAGTATTTTTTTACTTGTTTGTGTTGCCTAATATATAAAAATCGATGTTTGTGTTAAGTGTATTTTATATATGATTTGAATAGGTAAATTCAAATGTTTAATCAAAAAGAGAAAGAACGGACAATTTATAAATAAAAGAAAGAAGAATAAAATGAAACTATTGAGTAGATGTAGTTAAGGTTGGCCATATCAATAAAAAACAAGCTTTCCAATATTTATAACTCAGCAATTCTGAACCAAATGACTTTTTTTTTTTCTAAGATCACCGTTCGATCACATTTTATTTTGTGGATCATATTTGTCCAATTTTTCATAGTAATGAAATGACATTAACTTGAACCAAAATTTACACAGTTTTCTAGAATTTATAAAAATGCCCTTAAATTTTGTATAGTTTTTCTATTGTACAGTAACAAAATTATAATTTTTTCTAAACTACTCTACAATATTCTAGTCCAACTCCAACCCCAATATTCTCTTTTTTTATTCATTAAATTATTAGTAATAGTAGCTCTTATCATATGTAACATAGCAAAAGAAAAAAAAAGACTTTTATGATTAATGTAGGGGTGGTTACGGTTCCCGAAACCATGGGTTCAGTTCAAAACATGGTTCCTCCACGGTTTTGGTTTTTACCGAACCGTTTGTTTATCTTTTGATAATTTTTTAATTTTTAAAAATATTTTATTAATTTCAGTTAAAAAAAGAAAAAAAGAAAGAAAAAGACTCGCACTTAATATTCAATTAGAATTTATACTTAATATTAACAATAATATTAAATATTCTATATATACTATTAGAGTATAAATAATTTCGCATAGTTCGCTTACAATATTTAGTCTAAAATGTGTCTATGTAGTTTACGAATATAAAACATCATAATAAATATTTAACATTTCTTCTAGCATATGTTTACCAAAAAATAATTGTTGGTTTTAACCTTAAAAAAACGGTTTCATCACGGCTCCACCGACAGTTAAAACCACCGGTTCCACAGTTTTTGAAATCAAGGAACCGAAACCGAAACCGATCTACACGGTTTCGGTTCCGGTTTTGGAACCGTTGACCACGGTTACGGTTTTGGAACCGTTGACTACGGTTTCGGCTCTGATTTGGAACCCAATTTCGGTTCCATTTGGTCACCCCTAGATTAATGTGTAAATTTCCATGATTTGAGATTTTGTAACACTATTTTAGTATGACCAGGATAAATTAAAATAATCTATAACAGTCATTGGAATGCCCCTTTTTTTTTTTGGCTTTAGTTAAATATATGCTGCTAAAGTTTTGATGTGCCTTAAAAAAAAGTTTTGATGTGCCTTCATAAACTGTAATAAAGGAATTACACAATATTTACATTACGTTTCTATCTATTTCATTTTAATAAATATTTTGACACCCCATAACTAAAATAGTATCAAAATTCACTTATTATAAAATGTTGATTTATCTACTTCTAACTTTGGTATTAATTAGTTCGTCTTAGATCGTCTTATGCTTCATTTATTGACATCACAATTTTTTTTTTTCTACGTTAACTTTCTTGCACTGTATTTAACTTTAACCATTAAAGTTTAAACATTTCATTCATTTGCTACCTAATCGATTTGTGATCATAACATTTTTTACATATATTTCTATTTATTTAAAAAAACAAGTTTAAACATTTCATAGCCAAAAATCTATTAGGGGTGTTTTGGTCTTTTCGTCTCTTCCGCAATAGTTATTAAGTAAATAATATCACTTAATAATTAATAAGGATACTTACAAAAACCTTGAGTTTCGGCTATATTTTTGAAAATCGTAAAAACACGATTCCGTTTTATATTTTTCCTTTCATAAGAAAAAGAAACATTTCAAAATTCCCATGGCATTTAAAAAGAATATAACATTACCATTTTAATTTCAATCATAACCAAACCTAAAAGGCATTTTGTAAATTTCAAAAAAATTTGGGTTTTTTGTAATTAGCCCAGATCTCAGGGGTATATTTGTAATTATCCCTAATTAATATGTCGCTTATAATGTTACACACACAGTTTCTACTTTCCCGGAAGAACAACGGCCACAGCCACCAGTCCACCACATTATCTTCAATGCAATCCCCTACAATTTCTTCCCACAACCCATCTTTTATTGGATTATTTCAAATAAAATGCCCAAAATAGTCACATATCTTTTGCAAAATTTCAATCCCCATCTCCTAATCTTATTCATTTCCAGCCTTGGGCCTCGATACTTGCTGTTTCTTGCATAAACCACCACAAGAATGTGATTTCGAGCAAAAGGAGCAGACTTTACGCAATAAATTCTGTAAATCAAGAAAAGGAAGCCCAAATTTCTCAAGATATTGTCAATGGCAATGGCAGCGGCAGCTCATCAGCTAGTTTCCTGTCTTTTCTTTGCCCCTTGCTTAAACAGTTAAACTCTTCTCTGTAAGTAATTATCATGGAAATTGAGAAAACCATAATTTTACTATTATGTAGCTTGTTGGGTAGTTTTTAAGAATGTTTTATTGATATGTGGTCATTTATCAAATTGGGAAAATTGCAAAATTGATCTAGGAGTGTTGTAGTATTAGTTCAATATTATGTAACTTTTGAAGTTATAATTTTAGTGTTGTAGCAATTTTGCCCCTCAATAAAAATACCATTCTAACAATTTTAGCTTTATACTTTTTAATTGTGGTAATTTTGGTCTTATTAGTCAAAATAATAAATTTTGCCAAATTTGTATGTGTTTTTGTATTCCGTAATTAGAAAATAATTCATGTAGAATTGGTATTTCAAATTTTTATCCGGATTGAAATAGCCATCCTGGACCAAATGTGCACTAACTTAAAAACTTGTACGACCACTGTAATTGCACAATTCCAAAACTTACTGGATGAAAATTGCAAAAAAGGCAAAACATATAGAATTTTAGAACAGAACTAATATTGCAACACTCCTATAGATACAAGACTAATTTTGCATTTTTCATATCAAATTTATGGTCTAACTTGTGTTACTAGATTGTACGGTTACTTGTTAAAGTTATACCACTAAGGGTTTGGTAATCTTGCAGGCAGGAGATCCCTCTGCAGATTGGAACTATCTACTGGAGGTATTGCTCACTCTTTATTTTCGTGGTACTTCATAGAATTTTGGTATGTTGTTACTTTTATTTACATTAATTTCACCTGACACATATTTAGTTGAGTTGTAGTTTTACCATGCTATTTCAGTTTTTTAATGTATGGTGGTACGTTCTGAATAAAAATCTGATTATTGATGGTAATTTGGGAGTGTTTGCAAAAACTTCAGCTTTTAGAAGAAGTGATTTATTGTAGCACAAGTAAAAGTAGTTGTGCATCAGAAGTTAATAGTGTTTGCAAATAGAAACAGAAGTTAGAGAGTGTTTGGTGAAAAAATTGTAAAAATGATTATTTGTTTGTAAAAATCAAACTGGACAGCTGAGAATCACTTTATTTTTAGTGATTGCAAACACTCCATTTATATACATTCTTATATGAACGGATCCTTCTTGATGCTTTGACCTCTGATTAACTGAAATGTCATAGGAATTGTCAACAGAGGCATGCCCCTTCTGCAGGAGGGTTCGAGAAGCCATAACCGAGCTTGATCTATCTGTGGAGGTGCATTAGAGAATTTTTTTGGCATATATAATTTGTCTTTCCTCATATGAGTATCCCAATTGCACTTGAAAGTGAGAGGTGATATCCGACGATTGTCTTTCTGTTAGAGTAGTTTAATATTTATTATTATTGTGATTTATTTGTAATGTTAAGGGTAGTATAGTCTTTTTATTTTCCTTCAGTAGCCCTAGCTCTATTTAAGAGGTTTCATCCTCATTTGTAATAGTAGTCTTGCTCCTTCCAAATTGCAAGAACACATTTTCTCTCTTCATTTTGCAATGTATAACTATTTTGTTCTATCATGGCATCGAGCCAAATTTAATCCCATACACAACGTTCGCGGATCCAACTCCGCGGTGAGTTGGTCAGGGGGTTGCGAGGGAGCGCCGCCTTGCTGGGGTCGGGAGTTCAGCGAGCCTCAAGAATTTTTTTTTTGCGGTTGATACCATAGATCGGAGCGTATCAAGTAGATCGGGCTTGATTCTCAAAGATATATCGGGCAGATCGAGTAGATCCGAGCGGTCAGAACAATCCAGCAACCCATAGTTTTTGATGTTTGGGTAATCTTCCTTACTCTTTTTTTTCACAAATATTTCGGGTTTGAATCTGTTTTGTTTGTTTGGGTTTGGCCTCTTTTGTTGGTTTTGGTTGTGCTTGTTCGTTGGTAGTGCAATATGGCCACGAAAAGGATGATTCGTTACAATCTATTGGTGTTCGGTTGGATGGGAAAAATTACACGTATTGGAGTTATGTGATAAAAAATTTTTTGAGGGGAAAACGGATGTGGAGTATCGTAAATGGTACTCAATCTAAACCAAGAGTGAGAATAATGACAAATATCTTGAACAACTTGAGGTTTGGGAGGTTAATAATTCAAGATTATTACTTGGATTAATAATTCATGTTGAGAGTTCGATTGGTATGCAATTGGCAAAATATGACACGGCCAGAGAAGTTTGGCAACACTTAGAACGATTGTACACACAATCCAATTTTGCTAAACAATATCAGTTAGAAATGGACATTCGAACTCTGCAACAGAAAGACATGAGTATTCAGGAATTCTATTCGGCAATGACAAATCTTTGGGACCAATTAGCTCGTGAGAATCAGAGCTTAGTGCATTTGCTCCTTATATTGCCCGACGTAATGAACAACGGTTGGTTCGGTTTCTTATGGCTCTTCGTGATGATTTTGAGTCTTTGCGTGGGAATATTTTGCATCGTAGTCCTCTTCCAACCTGTTGAATCTACGTGGTCGATGAATTAATTCGATGAAACACGTCACAAAGTCTGCATCGATAAAGGGGATCCTTCCAACACCCGGCCCATCTGTCTTAGCTGTTCCAAACCGCCCATTCGTAAGTATCCGAATAAGCCAAATCCCGCGCGTTGCTCCGGATTAATGTAGCTTTTGTAGAACTAGGGTCATTGGAAGGCTCGATGTCCGAAGTTGATGAATCGATCACCCGCGTACCCTCATCCTCAATTTCCTCAACGTGGTCCTGCACCACCTCCATCGAATAATCTTCTTGCTGCACTGTACCACCATCACCGCCTACCTCCGTTGCGGATAATCTCTTGGCGAGTTCGAGAAATTCCTTAGTCTTCAACCACATGCTATGTCTGCTGCGGGTTCATCGGCTCCGAGCTCCTCGGTATATCTTCCTCTATTTGGTTATTAGACTCAGGAGCTTCTCATCATATGTCCCCAATGCGAGAATCTTTTGTTTCTATTTCTCCTTCGAACTCGTGTGCATGACCGCCGATGGCACACGCCTTTATGCATTTAGCAGGTGTTGGTTGTCATCTCACCACATGTGTCTTTACCTAGTGTTTATCACATTCCTCAACTTACTTTAAATCTTGTTTGGTTGGTCAATTATGCGATTCAAGTTATTCGTGACTTTCTCTCGATTCTTGTCGTATGCGAGGATCCTCACTCCCAGGCCGATTGGGACAGCCGTAGGAGTGGAGGGTTATATATTTTGGATGAACTTGAGTACGGATGTTGCAAAAAGATCTACTATTGATTTGTCTTCTTTTCGTTTGGGTCCATCTTCGTCGATTTTTATTTATGGCATTCTCGTTTGGGTCATGTATCTTTTTCTCGTTTGAAGTACTTAGCCTCTCTTTGGTGTTAGCTTAACTTGAAAACTCATGATATTTTGGTTGTAGTGGTTGTAAACTTGCTAAGTTTTCAGCATTGCCTTTTAGTAAAAGCATGTCCATTTCTACTTCACCATTCGATTTGATTCATTCTGATGTTTGGGGACCTTCTCCAATTGCCACAAAAGGAGGGTCTCGATATTATGTTTCTTTTATTGATGATCACACACGCTATTGTTGGGTTTATCTAATGAAACGTCGTTCTGATTTCTTAGGCATTTATACCTCTTTTCGAGCTCTTGTCAAAACACAACATTCTCTGCGGTTATCAAGTGTTTTCGATGTGATTTGGGTGGGGAGTATACCTCTAATAATTTTCGTGAAATGCTTGCTTTAGATGGAACCATATATCAAACTTCATGCATCGATACTCTGAACAAAATGGTGTTCTTTGAAAGAAAACATAGACATATCATGGAAATCGCCGTTCTCTTTTATTATCTCATTTCTTCTAGCGAATTCTGGGGGAAGCATTGTTTTATTTGTTTATTCAATCAATAGAATCCCAATTGCCCATACCTGGGTGTGTCACCATTTGAGAAATTATTTGGTTGCACTCCGATTACTCTTTCTTTACGAGTTTTTTGGTTCTACGTGCTTTGTTCTTCGTCCTCACGTAGAACGTAGTAAATTGTCATCTCGTTCGCCATGTGTGTTTTCTTAGGCTATGAGGATGGTCAAAAGGGGTATCGTTGTTATGATCCTGTTGCACAAAAATTATATGTGTCACGTCATGTTTTCTTTCTTGAGCATATTCCTCTTTTCTCCATTCCATCTAGCTCTCACAATGTGTCTAAATCGATCTTTTCCATATTGATCCTTTTGCTTGTGATATAGATGATACTTACAGATGCCGAATCCGATGCCGATGCCTCGATACTATTGTTCCCTCTCCTCCTGCGACTATCTCTTCACCTCCCGCGATCGTGGATCCCGCTCCCGTTATCCTTCACGTGTTCGTAAGTCTACTCAATTACCCGATTTTGTCTATTCTTCTTATTCACCATCTTTTACATCATTTTTGTCATCTATTCACAATCTCTCCGAGCCAACTTCTTACAAAGAGGCGACTCTTGACCCTCTTTGGCAACAAGCTATGGTCAAGAATTGTCTGCTTTGTCAAAAGCGAAACTTGGGATTTGGTACCTCTACCACAAGGTAAAAATGCAATTGGTTCTCGTTGGGTGTATAAAATCAAAACTAAATCGATGGTTCAATTGAGCGGTATAAGGCACGATTGGTTGCTAAAGGTTTTTCTCGGAGTATGGTTTAGATTATGAGGAAACTTTTGCTCTGTTGCAAAGATGACTACGATTCGTACACTTATTGCGATTGCATCTGCTCGTAGATGGCATATATCCCAAATGGATGTCGAAATGCCTTCTTGAATGGAAATCTTCAAGAAGAGGTTTATATGGTTCCTCCTAAAGGGTGTGATCCATAATCGAGGAGAGAATCAGTAAACTAAAGAAAGCTTTGTATGGTCTCAAACAAGCACTCGTGCTTGGTTTGAGAAGTTCTCGATTTCTATTCTTTCTCTTGGTTTTCGTCGTAGTGATCATGATTCGCTCTTTTTATCAAGAATCTGCAATTTGGTATTATTGTGCTCTCCTTATATGTTGATGATATGATTATTACGGGTAATGATGTTGATGGGATCAGACTTTTGCTAAAATCGAATTGTCCTCTCTTTTTGAAATGAAAGACTTGGGTTCTCTACGATATTTTCTCGGTATTGAAGTCGAGTTGGTCACCTAAAGGTTATCTCCTTTCACAGTCCAAGTATGCAATTGGTATTCTTGATCGTGTTTCGCCTTTAACCGACACCAAGAGATGTTGATTCTCCCATTGAAGTTAATGTTCGATATTCTTCTTCGGATGGCACACCTTTGGATGATCCTACTCGATCGTGCCATTGTTGGCGGTTTGGTTTATCTCACTATTACACGCCCGGATATTGCTTATCTTTGTTCACATTGTTAGTCGGTTCGTTACTTCTCCTACCACTTTGTTCATTGGGAGTCTGTTCTCCGTATCTTACGCTACCCTTAGAGGTACCATCTTTCAAAGTCTCTTATTTTCGTCTACTTCCTCTTTGGAGTTACGTGCCTTCTCGGATCTTGATTGGGCGGTGATCCAGGTAGATCGTAAATCTACTCTTGGATTTTGCATTTTCTTGGAGATTCTCTTATCTCGTGGAAGAGCAAGAAGCGAAAGTGTTATCTCTCGTTCTTCTATCTCTTTGGCCGAGTACCGAGCTATGGCTTCTACTACCACCGAGATCGTTTGGTTACGATGGCTTCTTGCGATATGGGCGTTTTTCTTCATCATCCCACTCCTATGTATCTGCGATAATAAGAGTGCCATCCAAATTGCCCACAATGCGGTGTTTCACGAAAGGACAAAGATATTGAAATTGATTGTCATCTTACTCGTCACCATCTTCAACATGGCACTATTACTTTGCCGTTCATTACTTCCTCATCACAAATTGCAGACTTCTTCACTAAAGCACACCCGCTTCCTCGTTTTCGTTTTTGGTTGGCAAACTCTCGATGCTACTTGCACCGCATCTTGAGTTTGTGGGGGGGATGTTAGAGTAGTTTAATATTTATTATTATTGTGATTTATTTGTAATGTTAAGGGTAGTATAGTCTTTTTATTTTTTCTTGTATTTCAGCTTTCTATTTAAGAGGTTTTCATCCTCATTTGTAATAGTAGTCTTGCTCCTTCCAAAGTGCAAGAACACATTTTCTCTCTTCATTTTGCAATGTATAACTATTTTGTTCTATCACTTTCGACATGGCCCCTCATATGTGCTGATCTTTCCTTGTCCAAAAGGGTCAGTAAGACACAGAGCAGTGGTTACAAGACTTGGTGGCAGGGAACAGTATGCACTTTCGTCGACTTTTTCTTTTTTTGAAGTTACAAGCTTTTTATGTTTTCGGGTCACACATCCAATTATCTTCTCTTATAAATTTTAGGGATAATTACAAAAACTCCTTGAGGTTCAGGCTAATTACAAAAAAACCCAGGAGTTTTTGAAAATTGCAAAAAAAAAAACCGTGAGGTTTGATTATGTCTTACATTTTCCCCTTCATAAGCAAAAAAACATTTTAGAACCCCCCTGGCATTTATAAGAATATTACAGTTACCGCCCTGACATAATATGATTATCCTGACAATTAGATAGTATTTTGTTCGGTGGTTGATCACCATTTTCATGAATATTATCGAAAAATTCGTATTCCTTTGCAGGTTTCCTTTCCTTGTAGACCCCAATACTGGAACTTCAATGTATGAAAGCAGTAAGTATAAAACTGCTTTTCCTGCCAAATATTTTTTAACATATGAAATGCCTTGAATGGGGATTATGCCTAGAATGACTAAAGAAATCCGATAGCTTCTTTGTAACAAGTTACTGGTACATTGTATTCTAGCTGTGTGGTTTAGCTGCTACTGGTGGTAGTACTTACACTTCAGTTTCAATATGTTAGTTTCTAAGGATAATTACAAAAAACCCCTTGAAGTTTGGGCTAATTACAAAAAACTCCAGAGATTTTTGAAAATTACAAGAACTTTTTCCCCTTCATAAACAAAAAATATTGAAAAAATCTTCATGATATTTCTAAAAATATTACAGTTACTCCCTTAAATCTTAGACATGATCAAACTTGAGGGAGCTTTTTGTAATTTTGAAACATCTCTAGATTTTTTCGTAATTAGACCACAAACCTCATGGGGATTTTTGTAATTATCTCTAATTTCTATGGATGTACATATATGCATGTAGTTTAAAGGTGATTCTCTTGAAGGAATTGGATTATATTGTTTATTAAACTTACGATATAGAATTTGGAATAACTTTAGGACAAACAATTGTAATTGTCAGGATTTTTTTTTGTTCAAACGTACTAATGCTTGTGAAAATTTTCAGAATATACATTGTTTCCTCACTTTCACTTTCCAATTACCAACAAGAACTAATCATCGTTTCACGGAAACAACATCACAACAATTGTCATATTACAATTTCTATCTAGCAAATTTCACTATTCACTTACATTAACTTTTTCAATCAACAATCACATTTAATTATTATTTCACTACAAAAAAATTCACACCTTTTATTTCATATTCAATTACACTCTTAAAATTTATTCTTCTTTTTTCAAGACCTTTTCCTGATTACTCTCTCTAATCAGAATGAAAATGAACAGAAAGAAAGAACAAGGAATCACACCCTTGGTTGTGATTGTTTTTTCCTTTCATTCCGTCCACTTTCATTTTCTGAGTAAATGATGGTGAATTTATTTTTTTCTTAAAAGTGAAAGTTGGATGTATAGTATAAAAATGTATGATCGTGTTGATGTGATGGAAGAGATATCGATTGTTTGTTGATTTGTTTTAGGAAATAATAGTGTAAAATACAATGACAAAAAATTGAATAAAAATGAGAAAAATTGAACCAAAAATAGACGACATGTATCTCATTTTATACATTTTGCTATCAAGATTAAGAGAAAAATAATAAAAAATGGTGCTAGATTAAAGAAATTACCGAAATTCTTTATATTAATAGAAGGGGGAGAAAAATATAAATAGTATGGTTGGGTACTGTGAAGTGTGAGATATAAAGAGAAAAGTGACTTAATTTTGAAGAGAAATGTTTGGTACCTATCCTACCGTTTCACAAACTTTTCGCTCAAAGATGAAAATTTGGAAAAAGTTTGACAAGCAATCGTAGCCTTAGTGTTTGGTACCTATCCTGCCGTTTCACTCCAGGATATGGTACTGCGTATTGACATTTATTTGACTTGATTTTTCTAAGTGGTCTCACCTATTTTTATATATTTTAGGTATTTTACTATTGAGATTTATTTTGTAGGTGACATTGTAAAATATTTATTTCAGCAATATGGCGGAAAAAGAAGTCCATCATTTGGCATGTTGGAGAGGTATTTTATCTGTTAAAACATATTTGCCTGCCATTGACATCATGGCTGATATTAAAAGTTGAAAATCTTGTTTGCTAAATATGAAACCTTTGAAGCATGGCATCATGCATTAAGTGCAACTGCATAAGTACGATTTCTTGAAGACAAGCTTTTGTCCCTTTGTCGTGTGATGATAAGTCTTAAGCTTGTACACGCATACTCACTTCATTTTTCTGTGTCCATTGCAATAATTTACATGGTGCACCTAAGTGTTGAAATAGTTTTTTGGGAAAATTGCAATTTTGGTCCCATAACTCTTGGTTAGTTTCAATTTGATCCCCTACGATTTTATTTTGGCAATAACACCCCGTATCTTTAAAATGTGGATTTGCAGTAGTAAAAAAAATAAAAGGTATGGTCATTTACATAATTGTGGGTTGCCTCTGGTTCACTTTGTTTTCTTTTGGAGATTTCTGGGTTTTGGGCATAATTAGGGTTTATAAAACTGAGCAGTTAACCTCCTTTTATCTTATGCAGCACTTAATTGCAATTTTCCCTCTAAAAAATATGATGTGGCAATTGTTAATTTTTTTCATTTTTTTTAAATTCCACATAAGCATCGGCGGACATTTTTTTTTTTTTTGATAAGAAACAAATTTTTCATTAATGTAAAGAAAGAGTTACAAAGAGTGGATAAGATATCCATGGAAGAATTATACAACAGATTAAGGACATCATGGTGCTAACTTCCAATCTCTAGTCAAATTTGAAATAAACAAATGATTAAACTCTTTATGCCCTACTATCCAGGAGCCTACCCTTAACTTAATTCTGTCCCAACATTCTAAAGTTGACTCTTCAATATCGTTAAAAATTCTATTGTTTCTCTCCAACCATACATACCAACATACAACAACGACAATCACTTTCCAAAGAGTCCTTCCTTTACTCCCCAAAAACCCTCCTAAATCAGTCATAAAAAGATCTGAGCCCGACCGAGGAGTCACCCAGAGAAGACCAAGCTCAATTAAAACTTTGGACCATAGCTGCCTCACAAATGAACAATGTAAGAAGATATGCTCTTGAGTCTCTGAGCCTTGCCTGCACAAAATACACCATTCATGTACGGGTTTCTCTTTTGCACCACATCGCGCGTAGGTATCTTACCCATTATCATCAACCACGAAAATATTTAAACTTTTTTGGTACTGGCACTTTCTATATCATTTCTTTCAAAGGAAAATGAGGAAGTAAGGATTGGGGGAAGAAAGAATTATAAAAAGACTTACATGAGAATATACCCGAGAAATCCCATATCCACCTCCTTCTATCTTCTTCTCCCTCCATCAAACTCACACCCTCTAACATACCCAATAAGGTGGTCAAATCAATGATTTCGGAATCGGTTAAGTTACGGCGAAAGTGAAAATGGAAGCATCGGCGGCCATTCACGTGTCGATTTCCGGTAGAAAATCCCAATTTGGTACTGAAAGTCCACATTTTAAAGATACGGGGTGTTTTTGCCAAGATGCAATCGTATGGGATCAAATTGCCACCTCCCAAGAGTTATGGGACCAAAATTGCGATTTCCCTTGTTTTATCTACTTTGATACAAATATGATATATAAAGTCTAAGACGGTAATAGAGATCTCTTGTGTTTCCCAGTTGTAGATCTTTTACTTATCCTTTAAGAAAGAAATGAAAAATTATGCCCCCTGCTATTCTTCTACATAAGGCATACCTTAGAAATTTTAAAGCATGTGTGGAGTAAAGTCCAACTAAAACTCAGGATTTTCATTGTGTATTTCTTCATTGCATGATAATGTACATTGATAAACTTTATGAAAATTCCATTGAATTGTATTTAACAGGATTGTAAGGGATGCAGATGTGTGGAACAACTTTCATTATAGGGATAATTTCAAAAACCTCCCTGAGGTTCAGGCTAATTACAAAAAAAACCATTGAGGTTTGATTCCGTCTTACATTTTCTCCTCCATAAGAAAAAAGTATTTCAAAAAACCCCTGATATTTCTAGAAATATTAGGATTACCCCCTTAAATTTAATACATAATCATACCTCAGGGAGTGTTTTGTTATTTTGAAACATCTCTGTTTTTTTTTTGTAATTATCCCAAACCTCAGGGGGTCTTTTGTAATTATTCCTTCATTATAAGGGCTTCTGGACTATTTCTCTGGAGATAAATGAAAATTAATTGTTTGTGTGAGTTATGGTGACTACGTTACTAATTACTTTACTGAATTCTGAAGCTTCATAGTCTTTGCTTCAAAAGAGATCCTACATTAGAGGTCAACAAAACCAAGATTACATACATATTGTCAATTTCTTTTTCCTTTTTTAATTATTGGCTACTTTACTATCGAACAAATTCATGCTATGAATTAAAGGGCTAACAATTGATAAAATTGCTTCTATGAAATGAGAATCGGTTCATGCGATGCATTTTCTTTGCAGTATGCAAGAATTGTTCGTGATTCACTTTGTGAATTGGAACTTCCTTATATACTTGAGAACGTGGGTCGAGGGTCAACACGGGCTAAGTTGGTCTATGATATCTCCGGATCAGAACAGGTCCGCTTATGCTATAACTACATTTTATAAAACCGTGTTTAACAGTATGATCATCAAGAAGCATTTCGTGTTCAGCCAGCTATATATTGACCGTAGCCCATATGGCTCGCTGCTATTATGTCTACGTTTTCTTAACGCCACTAATATAGCTTTTAGTTTGCTATTACCTTGATTGTACTTACGAATAACATGCCGTCTCATAACTGGATATTCCATTTGA
The DNA here is from genome assembly GCA_016081115.2 of Rehmannia glutinosa. Taxonomy (NCBI): domain Eukaryota; kingdom Viridiplantae; phylum Streptophyta; class Magnoliopsida; order Lamiales; family Orobanchaceae; genus Rehmannia; species Rehmannia glutinosa. Next base: position 14,287,956 of record CM071930.1, on the reverse strand, counting down.
TTGTGAAATTTCATTATCTTGTCTTGTCTTGATGGTGCATCACGCTGCACTCAAAGAAACTTACGGTCGTACTTTGTGCGTGAAATTTAAGAATTTTTGGCACTAAAGTAGTCGAGTGGAATGCTGCAGGTGCCTTATCTGGTTGATCATAACACTGGCGTGGAAATTGGAGAGTGCAAGAAGATTGTTTCGTACTTGTTCAAACATATTCATTTTCGAGCCCATAAGAGTATTCTGCCGATGTTAGGAATCTGCATTTCTGTGTCTATTCAGTATCAGTAGAACTTAGAATTCAACTTGAGCTGCCTTATTTTCTTCCCGTGTTAATCGTATCCGACTCAAAATTAACACGAATCTACGAAGAATTGTACGTGTACCTGCTAAAATCTGTTAGGCTCGCATTGGGTTATCATATCATATCATGTCATAGATTATCTTTAATGAAAATTTAATAGTATATATATTTAGAATATTGTAGGAAAAAACAATAGGATCACTCCCTATGGTTAGATGTTTTAAATTTACACCGTACATAAAAAGACGATTAGTATAAAAAGGAACAAGGTCACATTTGTAACAAAGAAAACTAGATCAAAAAAATGCTACCCACTATCTCACGCTAAACCCATTCTCTTATAGTATTTTTTTCAACCAATACTTACAATTTGTTGTTGTTGTTGTTATTCAAATATATATTCATAATAAAATGCGATATCTGGGGTTGGGATTTGAATTCAAGGAATATTAGTTCTATCTTATCCATTTTCCCTTCATTTTCGCACTATTGTATGTTGCATTCAGATTCCACGGATGAAAAATCTGAGCAGATAATTAGGATCTCAACATAAACCCATAATTAGTTAATTTTTAGTCATTTATTCCTCCTATATATATATATATATATATATATATCTATATCTTTATCACTAATTCATATCACTTCAGTCTATTGTTCTAGCAATTACCTAATCAAGACATTCCATCATGGTATGTCTACTATCTCCTATGTTATTTTGTTCCTTAAATCTTCATGTTATCTAGATACATCAATTTATGTAACCATATGCAGGCTGATAACAGTAACATGCAATCAAAGGCTCAACAAGATTTGAACGATTGGCTTCCCATAACAGCATCTCGGGAAGCAAAATGGTGGTACTCGGCCTTCCACAATGTAACGGCTATGGTCGGCGCGGGCGTGCTCGGTTTACCGCTCGTCTTGGCTCGGCTCGGCTGGTAATAATAATAATAATAATAATAATAATAATAATAATAATAATAATAGTAATAAGGATATTATTTCTAAACTCATTTCAAACGATTTGAGATCGTCCATTCTAAATATTACGTATATCAAATTTGGGATAACTAAAGGCTAATTACAAAAGGCCCAAAAATTTTTAAAAATTGCAAAACTTCCTTGTGGTTTGATCCTTCTTACATTTCCACCCTCATAAGAAAAAAAGTATTTCACCCCTAAATTTATGAAAATATTACAATTAGCCCCTTAAATTAAACACCGAATCAAATCTGAGTGTTTTTTTTTAAAAAAATTCTGAAAAATCTTTGGATTTTTTTTTTTAATTTTTTTAATTATAACCTCAGAAGTGTTTTTGTAATTACCCTATAAACTTATACGCATAGCATTCATAGGATGTATTTGAAACAGCAGTGTAAACAAACACTGACGTCAGATCTAATTATAATATTAATAGAAATCATAAATTTTTTTTCCAGGTTTGCTGGGATTATGGCTATAGCTATTTTCAATTGCACGAATTGGACACGGGCTTGAGGTTCGATCGATATACAGAGTTGGGACAACATGTTCTAGAGCAAAAAGTTGGAACCTGGGTTGTTATGCCTCAGCAACTAGTGGTTCAAGTTGGTTCCAACATCGTATATATGGTAACCGGAGGAAAATCACTGAAGAAATGTTTGGGTTTGTTACACCCTGCAGCTGATTTTCGGAAGACGTATTACATTATTATCTTCACATTTCTTCACTTGATACTCTCACAAACTCCCAACTTCAATTCATTGAAAATTATTTCGTTGACAGCAGCTGTGATGTCTATTAGGTACCTAATTAATACTTGGGATAACTAGAAACGTTTCCTAAAGTTTTTTTTTAATTTTAAAACTCCGGAGATTTTTAAAAATTACAAAAAAAAACCTTTGAATTTTGATTCCCTCTTGCTTCTGATATTTATAGAAATATTACAGTTTCCCAATTAATTTTTGACATAATCAAACATGAGGGAATTTTTTGTGATTTTGAAACATCTCTAGGTGTTTTTATAATTAGCTCAAACCTCATGGGTGTTTTTGTAATTATCTCTAATACTTATATTGTTTGAAAATAGAAAAAGATTTTTATTTTTATTTTTTGAGACACGAGAGATTATTTACCTGTGATGCTTGTACAGTTACTCAGTGATAGCTTCAGGTGCATCAATATGGAAGGGTATAACTCATCATCAGTTGGTTCACTATGGTTTTAAAGCACATTCGACGTCTGCTATTATTTTCGACGTATTTAGTAGCTTAGGATTACTTGCTTTTGCTTTTGCTGGCCATAGTGTGGCATTAGAAATTCAAGCTACTATTCCATCGACACCGGAAAAACCATCGAAGAAGCCAATTTGGAGTGGTGTAATTATGGCCTGGGATTATGTTATTTTCCTGTAGCAATAACTGGATTTTGGGCTTTCGGTAATATTGTGGAGGATGATGTGCTACTTTCATTGGAGCATCCAAATTGGCTCATAAGCTTGGCTAACTTTATGGTGTTTGTCCATGTTCTTGGAAGTTATCAGGTAATTATATCATAATATGTCAAGTACAAATACTAGCTTAGCATATTAAAAAAAGATATATATTTGAAAAGATTAAATATAGTTTCAACTGTTAATCTTTAATTCCTTTTGTTGAGATTTTTTTTATGATTTCAACTCTAAATAGTAGGCGCTAGGTAGGTGGCCGATTGGGGCGAGTGTCAAAGCGGGCCTGACATGAGCTAGATGAGGATTTTTAGAATAGAGTTTTTCAGTTCATAACCTTTTTTTTTTTTTTAAATATTCAGGTATTCGCCATGCCGTTTTTGACAAGATTGAGTGTGTGTTGGTAAAAAGTGGAATTGCACTCCTGGACGGCCCCTTCGTCTTGTTGCACGTAGTGTATACGTTGGTAATTCTTCTAGCTAAGCTTGATAGTTTGTGGTTGTCAAGTTGAATTATATTGTAAAATAGATGATATCTAATACTTTTAGGTACCTCATTTCTTGCTTTTCTTCACAGAGGGACCTAACATCCCTAATTTAGTTTGATGATCATGTCTAAGTTGAAAATGATTATTATGTCGTATATAATCATTTTTTTTTATTATAGTATTTATTATGCTTCACTATAATGTTATTGCAGTTGCCACGGGTTCCTAGGGATGCTCCTTCCATTTTTTGGAGGATTATTAGTTTTTTTGGTGAAGTTGTCAAAAGTACAAATGTAATCAATCTAAAATGATAAGGAAGTTATTTGAAACAAAGAAAATAAATTTGATCATAGATATTAAAGAATAGTTTATTATGCAATTTTGTATTTGAAACAGATACCTAGTTTTCTTTGGCTCAAAGTTCGTAAACCTAAAAGATGGAGCTTCCATTGGATTGCATGTTGGGTAAGTATATTAATTTTTTTCCCAATACAAATTAAATATGCCGCCAAATTAAATATCCCGCCATTTACAAGTTCTTATGGAATTTCAGGTTGCAATTTCAATTGGCCTAGCAATAATGGCAGTGGCACCCATCGGTGGAGCACACGAGATTATTATCTCTTGGAAAAGTTTTAAACTTTTCTCCTAAGAGTTTATTTTTTATTTTTCTATGATTTTGCTAGGAAGGAAATTTTTTTTTAACTTTCCTCCTAAGAATGTATTCGTAATAGTTTGCTTAAGATTTTTTTATAAGCAATTTGCGTAGAAAATTAATGCTATGATCATAGTCTGGTTAGGAATTTTTTATCAGCAATTTGCGTAGGAAATTATGAAAGCATTTCGGATTATATCTGAAATTTTTCTTTCTTCCATAAAAAATGGAATCAATTTTGATTTGACTAGCATTTCCATTTTTATTTGTTTGTGCTTCCTAGTATTTTATATATGATTTTAATAGGTAAGATTCAAATGTTTAATCAAAAAGAGAAAGAACGGACAATTTATAATTATAAATAAAAGAATGAAGAATAAAATGAAACTATTGAATAGATCGATGTAGTTAAGGTTGGCCAGATCAAACAAAAAACAAGCTTTCCAGTATTTATAACTCAGCAATTTTGAACCAAATAACTTTTTTTTTTTTTCTTGTTTTCTCTAATATCACCGTTCGATCACATTTTATTTTGTGGATCATAGTTGTCCAATTTTTCATAGTAATGAAATGACATTAAAATGAGCCAAAATTTACACAGTTTTCTAGAATATATAAAAATGACCTTAAATTTTGTATGGTTTTTTTTATTGCACAGTTCCAAAATTATAATTTTCTCTAAACTACTCTACAATTTTCCCTCAAAATATATGATGTGGCAATTTATAATGTTTTTTCTTTTTTTTTTAAATTCCATGTAAGCATGGACGGATCCAGGATTTTTTTATAATGGGGGCACATAATAAATACACTTATAAATTGTATCAAAAATAATTAGTAGGATCAAGATTAGTAAAGGCACACTAATTTAATCTTAACCTAATTAATATATAATTTATAACCATAAATAGTAAATAGTAAAGAAGACAAGAACAAATACATATAAAATCATTAGTGGAGCATTGTTTGTTTTTATTTATCTAATTAATATATAATTTTTAAAAATAAAAATATATAATATAATTATTAAAAAAAAAAACTTATGGGGGCACGTGCCCCCATATTAAAAACGTAGATCCGTGTCTCCGCATATAAGCATCGATGGCCCTTCACGTGTCGATTTCCGGTAGAAAATCCCAATTTGGTACTGAAAGTCCATATTTTAAAAGATATGGGGTGTTTTTGCCAAAATGCAATCATATAAGACCAAATTGCCACCTTCCAGTAGTTATAGAACCAAAATATTCCCCTTGTCTTATCTGCTTCGATACAAAGATGATATATAGAGTCTAAGACGGAAATAGACATATCTTATGTTTCCCTATTTTAGATCTTTTACTTATCCTCCTCTAACAAGAAATGAAAAATTATGCCCCTGCTATTTATCTACATAAGGCATACTTTAGAATAGATGACATGCAGTATGCAAGAATTGTTCGTGAAGCACTTTGTGAATTGGAACATCCTTATATACTTGAGAACGTGGGTCGAGGGTCAGCACGGGCTAAGTTGCTCTATGATATCTCTGGATTAGAACAAGTCAACTTATGCTATAACTATATTTTATAACACTGGCGTGGAAATTGGAGAGTACAAGAAGATTGTTTCATACTTGTTTCAAATATATTCATTTTCGAGCCCATAAGAGTATTCTGCCAATGTTAGGAATCTGCATTTCCGTGTCTATTCAGTATCAGTAGAACTTACAATTCAATTTGGTACCATGCCTTTGTAAATTTATCCCGTGCTAGCCTACTCTGTTTTCTTTCTTTTCAAAATTACATTTTCCCCCTCACATTTCATTCATTTGTCATTTAATGTCCATTGACTATGCGAAAAATAAAAATAAATATAAAACCTAAAACTAAGCTACTTTGAAGTATAAATAATCTTAGTAGGGTGGGTCTGTTGAGGCCGAGATTGCATCAAACTCGAGGGTTTTCCCAATGCGTTATTGGTTGCGGGTTTCTCTGTCACAAAAAAAAGGTCTTACATTACAAGGCATAGTATTTGTGGACTATATTATCTAAAACTATTCTAAAATCTAAATGCAAGGTTGGGGTGAAATTTCAACTATGTATATAGCACGCTTGGGAGCTAGAACAGTTGCAACTTGCAAACAATAAATGATTTCTTGCAAAATTGTCACTTTTTTCTTAGAACTATTTTTTTCGAAAGAATTTTCTTGCGATGTTGCTACTATTCTAAACAAGCTCCAATCATAATTGTTCATGTCAAGCACGCAATCCCAACACGGTGTTGGAGTTATCCGGATTGAGAGGCCGGTTCGGGGAGTTGGTTTTTAGCCGGGTTCTTTTAGTTTTTCCTTTAAAAGTCGTTGTTAGTTGTAATCACGTTTTTCCTTTTTATTTCCTTTCTGTTTTGCAACTTAGCAGATTACACTCATACACACGGATAGCATGGGTATATATATACCTCATGTAGTGCTACACATTCAAGTATGATGAATAAAAACATATTTCAAATTTTCCCTCCTGCAATTTCTTCATGGTATCGAGCTCTAGGTTCGAACTTTTATGGCGGCCAATAAACAGAGGAATTGGAATATGTAGTTCTTTGGAGGTGGGACGAAACAATCAAGGACAAGTACAATTTGCGAATCGGATGCTGCGAAGGAAGTTGCGAAGGAAGAAGATCCATTTTTGCTTCACGGATCGGATCATCCAGGCTTACTACTCGTTTCGTTAAAACTTACGGGGTAACAACTATTTGTCCTGGAGTCGATCTATGGGGATTGCATTGGGTGCGAAGACGAAACTAGGTTTTGTTAATGGTAATATTCCTATGCCTAAGGCCTGATTCAAATTGAATATGATCGATGTGACGTGTTGATTTAAAGGTAACTAGTTGGATACTAAATACTATAGCTAAAGATATAGTTGATGCTTTTCTATATGTCAAATCGGCACATGAACTTTGGGAGGATATTGCACGGCGATTTGGAGAGTGTAATGGCACGATTCTTTACCGATTGCGAGAAAGATATTGTCAATCTAACTCGAGGAATGAATCGATTCTTTGTTTATTTTACAAAACTGAAGAAACTATGGGATGAGTATGGGAGTTTGGTGCCTAATTTTGCCTGCAGTTGTGCTGCGAATAAGAACTCTGTAGATCTGGAGAATATAACCAAATTGTACCAGTTTTTGATGGGTTTGAATGACTCCTATGATCATATCAGGAGTCAGATCTTGATTATGGATCCACTTCCCATGTAAATAAAGCATATTCTATGGTTCATAGAGTAGAGAGACAACGAAGTGTGAATATTAATGCTGGAGAGGGAATCGATGGAACATCATTGATGGCTAGGAACATGGCTAGTTCCCTTGTACCTGCTGGCAGAGGACAAATATCTAGGTGGAATAATACCGGCAATAGCAACAATGCTACCTGGCAGTCACAAGGAAGAGGTGTTCACAGAACTAAAGAAGAAAAGGCTAAGCTCACTTGTGAACATTGCAGAGCACCTGGACATGAGATCTCTGAATGTTTCAAACTCCATGGATATCCGGATTGGTTCAAGGATTTGAAGGAGCAACGGCGCAGAAATTCCGCAAATCTTGTGGTTGAAAATCTTGGCTGCGTGATGATGTGGCACATACAAAACAGAAAGGAAATAAAAAGGAAAAACGTGATTACAACTAACAACGACTTTTAACGGAAAAACTAAAAAGAACCCGGCTAAAAACCAACTCCTTAAAGGGCCTCGAATCGGATAACTCCAACAAAAAATTTGAAATATATTTTTATTCATCATATCAATGTTTAAGATCGCATGAGGTATATATATACCCATGCTATCCGTGTATGAGTGTAATCGCTAAGTTGCAAAACAGAAAGGAAATAAAAAGGAAAAACGTGATTACAACTAACAACGACTTTTAAAGGAAAACCTAAAAGAACCGGCTAAAAACCAACTCCCCAGAATCGAGCCTCTGAACCGGATAACTCCAACATCCCCCCCTCAAGTTGGGCATTGATGAAGATCCTTCATGCCCAACTTGGCAAGGAGACCACCAAAAACCTGACGACCAAGAGACTTAGTGAAGATGTCTGCCAACTGAAGAGAGGAAGACACCTTACGCGGGGTAATGAAACCTGCCTTGAACTGGTTACGGACAATATGGCAATCGATCTCAAGATGATTTGTCCTCTCATGAAACACCGGATTAACGATATGAAGAAGAGTCGCTTTTGATTGTCGCACCAAAGTGATATGGGAGTGGGAACATGAATGCAAAAATCAAGAGCTAGATGGGCCAGCCACTGTAACTCACACACCGTAGTACTTAAGGCCCGGTACTCCGCCTCAGCAGAGGATTTAGACACAGTACATTGTTTCTTGGTCTTCCAAGAGATGAGGGAAGAGCCAAGAAAGACACAAAAACCAGTGAGGGATCTTCTAGTGTCAGGGCAAGAAGCCCAATCTGCATCACTGTAAGCAACCAGCTCAAACTGACCATGGCTAGAATAGAAAAGTCCCTGAGAAGGGCATCCTTTCAGGTACCTCAACACATGTAAGGTCGCTGCCTCCCAATGAGATGTATAAGGATCATTGACAAATGGACTTAATTGTTGCACACAATAAGTAATATCTGCCCGAGTAAGATTGAGATACAACAATCTCCCTACCAATCTTCTGTATTGATCCGGGTCTTTGTAGGGGATCTCGGCCTTACCGGTAAGCTTGAGGCCTGGAGGAAATGGAAGAGTAGCGGGCTTGCAATCGAAAGTCTGTATCATGTAAAATATCCAGAATGTATTTCCTTTGGTTGAGATAAACACCATCTGAACCCCTTGTAATCTCAAGACCAAGAAAATACTTTGCCTGCCCCATGTCCTTGATAGTGAACATCTTATCAAGATAAAGTTTAAGGGCAGCAATATCCTCAGGAATGGAACCAGTGATAAGCACATCATCCACATAGATAAGTAAAGCAAGATATGAAGTGTGAGTTCTTTGGAAGAAAAGGCAATGATCATTTCGAGATCGAAGTCAAACCATACTCAACCAACTTCTTACAGAATTCCACATTCCACTGCCTGGATGCTTGCTTGAGACCATAGAGACTCCTCTTCAACCTACAAAACTGCCCTGCTGTAGCTTTATGATAACCTTTAGGAGGAACCATATATATTTCTTCATCTAGAAAACCATGCAAAAAAGCATTGTTGATGTCCAACTGCTGCAAATCCCAGCCCTTGTAAACAACCACAACAATAAACATCCTAACTGTCACTAGCTTAGCAACAGGAGAAAAACTATCCAAGTAATCCAAGCCATAGATCTGATGGTAGCCCTTGGCTACCAATCGTGCCTTGTACCTATCAACAGATCCATCTGGATGCAACTTCACCTTAAATACCCACTTGCATCCAATTGCCTTCTTGCCTGAAGGTAAAGAGGTGAGTTCCCATGTATCATTCCTTTCAAGAGCCTCCAGCTCTTTATTCATAGCTTCAATCCAATGAACATCTTTACAAGCCTGAGCATAGCTGTGGGGTTCATGAATCCCGAAATATTGGCCAGAAAAGCCATGTAATCATCACCGAGATATGGAGAGACAATCGTAGGAAAAGTGGGAATAGGATAGTGTGTACCGGTAGGCGAGAGGTGGAGGTTGGACGGTGGAGTGAGGCACAAGTGTGGAACAAGAATTAGAAACATAATCTTTCATCCGAGAGGTGGGTGAACAACTCTAGTACTTCTCCCGAGGACGGTGTAGGAGATGAAGAAGAAGTAGGAAGAACAGGATTATGAGATAAAGACTGGAAGATCGAGGCTCAATAGTAGAAATAAGAGGTAGAGGAGTTAGAGATGAGGATTACGAGTGGATGGAAAAAGGAAAAATATGATCATAGAATGGACATCTCTTGATACAAGAAATTGATGAGTGTCAAGGTCATACAACATGTATCCTTTTGTGCCTTGATGATATCCCACAAACACACTTTTAAGGAATCAAGTTTGCAAATTTGTGTTTGTGTGGATCGGGTGTTAGTGGCATATGCCAAGCATCCAAAAGGCTTGATTCCCATAGTCCGGTGCCTTCCCAAAAAGTAATTCATAAGGTGTGTCCCACCCCAAAACAAGCATTAGAGCCTATTTACAATGTGTGTAGCATACATCAAGGCATAAATCCAGAATTTAATGGGCAAATGAGATGGAACATCGTGCCCTCCCCAAATTCAATAAAGTTCTATGCTTCCTTTCCACTATCCCATTTTGTTGGGGGTGTACACACAACTTCTTTGGTGAAGGATACCCAAAGACACAAACAAACTCAGAAAGAGTGATTCACAAACTCCCCCCATTATCACTTCTAACTTCTTTAACTTTCTTTCCAAACCGAGTATTTACCGAGAAGGAAAAATGTCTCAAGAGTATATGGCACCCGATTTTTGTGAGCTAGAAAATAAGTCCAAGTAGCTCGAGAATGATCATCCTTTGTTAACATGTAAGGAGTATGTGAAGTTCCTCCATGAGTAAAAGGCCCCCAAACATCAATATGTATAAGATCAAAGCATTCAAGCCCCTAGATGTACTCACAGGAAAAGACAGCTTCAGGTTATTTAGATTTATGACAAATCTCACAAGTATCAAGCAATTTCTTATTTGCAACGATTGCACAAAGGTTTTAAACAAGAAATATGTTCCAAAACTGATATAGAAGGGTGGCCAAGCCTTACATGCCAACTCAACAAGTCATTGGTATTAGAATCGGAAGAAAAATTGTGAAACGGGATGAAATGGAGAACAAGGAGAATGGACTGAATTTGGTTGGAGAATGTATAGCTTTCCTTGTGCCTTTCCCACTGCCACTACCTCATCAGTCTTCAGGTCCTGTAACACACAATGAGTTGGAAAGAAAGTGAATTTAAGGTTAGAAGATTCAATGAGCTGAGCAACAGAATGAAGGTTGTAAGAGAATGAAGGAACAAGTAGCACATCATCAAGAACCAAAGAACCAGTGATATGTGCTTTTCCTGTGTAGGAGACAAGTTTACTAGAGCCATCAGGCAAATAGATGGTGGTTTTAGTATGCACAGTCGCAACTGCAAAAGAAGCCTCTCATTGGAACACATATGCTTACTTGCTCCTGTATCAATGATCCAATGGTGCTTGCTACTTTCAACAAACGTACACAAAGCACAATAAGAATCATGATCTTTACCCTTACCAGCATAGTCCACAAAGTGAGCATAGTTCATGTTCACAGCACTGCCCCCAGCCTTGTCATTTCCTCCAGAATTAGCCATATATTTAGCAATCTCTTCTTTGAATGAGAGTTGCCATGTCACATGGGGAATTTAAATCCTTTCCAGGTTGTATGTATGTGCCACATCATCACGCAGGCCGCATTTTCAACCACTAGATTTGCAATTTCGCGCCGTTGCTCCTTCAAATCCTTGAACCAATCCGGATACCCATGGAGTTTGAAACATTCGTGAGATCTCATGTCCAGGTGCTCGCAATGTTCACAAGTGAGCTTAGCCTTTTTTTCCTTAGTTCTTCGAATACCTCTTCCTCGTGATTGCCAGGTAGCATTGTTGTTATTACTGGTATTATTCCACCTAGAGACTTGTCCTCTGCCGCCAAAGTGCGGGGAACTAGTCATGTTCCTAGCCATCAAGGTTACATTCCATCGATTCCTTCTCCAAAGATTAATATTCACACTTCGTTGTCTCTCTACTCTATGAACCATAGAATATGCTTTATTTACTGAGTGGGAAGTGGATCCATAATCAAGATCTGACTCCTGATATGATCATAGGAGTCATTCAAACCCATCAAAAACTGGTTCAATTTGGTTATATTCTCCAGATCTACAGAGGTTTTATTCGCACCACAACTGCAGGCAAAATTAGGCACCAAACTCCCATACTCATCCCATAGTTTCTTCAGTTTTGTAAAATAAACAGCAACTGAATTCATTCCTTGAGTTAGATTGACAATATCTTTCTGCAATTGGTAAAGAACTGTGCCATTACACTCTCCAAATCGCTGTGCAATATCCTCCCAAAGTTCATGTGCCGATTTGACATATAGAAAAGCATCAACTATATCTTTAGCTATAGTATTTAGTATCCAGCTAGTTACCATTAAATCAACACGTCGCCACTGATCATATTCAGTTGAATCAGCCTTAGGCATAGGAATATTACCATTAACAAAACCTAGTTTCGTCTTCGCACCCAATGCAATCCCCATAGATCGACTCCAGGACAAATAGTTGTTACCTGTAAGCTGAACGGAAACGAGTAGTAAGCCTGGATGATCCGATTTGTGAAGCAGAAATGGATCTTCTTCCTTCGCAACTTCCTTCGCAGTCATCTGATTCGCAAATTGTACTTGTCCTTGATTGTTTCGTCCACCTCCCGGCAACTACGAGTATTCCAATATGACAATATGGTTGCTTATGATGATGCAGATTGGGCTTCTTGCCCGACACTAGAAGATCCCTCATGGTTTTTGTGTGTTTCTTGGCTCTTCCTCATCTTGGAAGACCAAGAAACAAAGCAGATTATCTTTGTGTCTAAATCCTCTCCGAGCGAGTACCGGGCCTTAAGTACTACGGTGTGTGAGTTACAGTGGCTGGCCCATCTAGCTCTTGATTTTTGCATTCATGTTCCCACTCCCATATCACTTTGGTGCGACAATCAAGCAGCTCTTCATATCGTTGCTAATCCGGTGTTTCATGAGAGGACAAATCATCTTGAGATCGATTGCCATATTGTCCGTAACCAGTTCAAGGCAGGTTTCATTACCCCGCGTAAGGTGTCTTCCTCTCTTCAGTTGGCAGACATCTTCACTAAGTCTCTTGGTCGTCAGGTTTTTGGTGGTCTCCTTGCCAAGTTGGGCATGAAGGATCTTCATCAATGCCCAACTTGAGGGGGGGATGTTGGAGTTATCCGGTTCAGAGGCTCGATTCTGGGGAGTTGGTTTTTAGCCGGGTTCTTTTAGTTTTTCCTTTAAAAGTCGTTGTTAGTTGTAATCACGTTTTTCCATTTTATTTCCTTTCCTGTTTTGCAACTTAGCAGTTACACTCATACACACGGATAGCATGGGTATATATATACCTCATGCAAATCTTTACACATTCAAGATGATGAATAAAAACATATTTCAAATTTTCTCTCCTGCAATTTCTTCACACGGCACATGTAATTACACGGTAAACGATACGACATGAAATACCACTACAACAAATTAGGGAATTTGAGACGTTTTTTTCCGGGACGATTCGAAATCGTCTCAAATAACTTCCTTTTAGCGACGTAATTTTAATATCGTCTCAAATAAAGTATAACATTCCCACTTTCATTCCCCCATCCCGGAAGTTTTTAGGTGACGCAATTTTGATGATTAAAGACATATTTATATGTTGAAAAAATTTATTAATTAGGGACATATATAAAAAATTGCCTGTGAAAGTCTAGATATTCTTTTTGTGATATTTTTATTTATGTTTGAAATCAATTTAGCAATTTTTTTCTTGTGATGTTTCAAAGAAGTCTCAAAAGGTATTTTTTTTTAATAATCTGTTAGCTTTCTTAAATTTAAAATTTTCTTTGATACAAAATAAATATTTTCTTTAATTGAACAATTCTTTAAATAATTTGTGTAAAAATTAATAGTTAGGAAAACTAAAATATATGAGACGTTTAAGTAAAATCGTCAGGACATGTTACAATTTGAGATGTTTTTGTGGACATCGGAAAAATTTCGGAACCCGCCTCTTCTCTTTTCATTCGCGCGCCTATTTTTCTCTTTTTCCCCAAACAAAATCATGCCCACATCTCTACTCGTGATTCTCCTCCTCTCCTGTCTCGGAAGCACGACATCTCTATCTATTTGTCGGCGAGCTCGTCTTCATTGTTTCTCCAATTCTCTACGCTGATGGCTCTCTCTAGTCTCTAATTTGCTCGTCATATCCAAGGTTTGTCGCTCTCTCGCCTTCGAATTTGGGGCTCTAATTGTTTTCAGTTTTTGTGACTAAAATATGTGTAGAATAACTAAGAAATAGAAGTAAGAAGCACAAATTTAGGTTGTTCAATAATAGAAAATAAGAGTATTTCGAAAATGCAGAGTGAATGGGTGTGTATTTCATTCGAACATGCACTTTGGGTCATTTGTTACTAGATTTTATGTTGGAGATTTTGTTATTAGTGTTTTTCATTCCTTTATAGGAAACGACTAGTGAAATTTGTTTATTCTAGATTATCTGTCCCATTTTTTGTGATTTGTTGGCTCCTAATTCATTTATGGTTGCTTTGTATCTTTTAGAGTCTTTTATCGGTCTTCCAATTTGAGCGTGATGTAATTTCAGTCATTTGTATGGAATATATCTCTAAATGCTAATATTGGAACCTTTTTTTTTTGTCTCTTTGTTCTTTTTTCTTTCTTGTGTCTGTGTGTGTGTGATTTCATTCTGTTGGGATAATAAAGCCCTTCAATTGCTAGGACCTTTTACTTCAATTGTTAATGTGGATTCTCAGTTACAATTGTTTTAACTTTAATGATAAAAGTATACAATCATCCATTGATTTCCAAAATATGGAATGATATTTATAAGTAATTCTTATCTTTGTTCATGGTTGTGATTTATACTTTGTTGTTTGTAATCTATAATCGACACACATATGGGCACTCATATTGGATGTTATATTGGCATTTTGATATTTTTCATCGATTGGGATAGTTGGAGTATTATATTGTTATAGAAAAGAAGCTCAAAACTTGATTGATATTCCACTTTGAAAGTTTTGAATAACCCCACCTTTGATTATTTGTAATTGTCATTGAGGTTTTAGATTTGTTTACTTTTTTGGCTTCTAAGAAAAGTTTGGAATTAGATGGAAATAACAAATATGCTACCTTTACGGTTTATGACTGTTTGCAAGTGCAAGACTTTTTGTTATTCTCTCTTAGAAGAGCTCGTATGTTCATTTGATCTCTAAGTGCGGAGGCTCATAGTGACGTCGATACCAAAAAAATGTTAATTTATGCAAGCAGAAATCGTAAGCTCTTGAACATATTTTGTAAAGACCAATAGTGTAGTTGAGTTGAAAAAGCTTCATTTCTTTGGAGTTGCGATGACGCCTTCATATGTAATATATCTTATTGAAATAATTCTTGAGCGAGGTTGTAGAAGATGGATGCAATTGTTTTTTTGAAAAGCGACTAGTTACATTATTTTCTCGCTCCGAACTACGCGTGATGAATTTGATAATGTTGGTGCAATGATGAGTGTTGATGAGAGTTTGATGTGCTATCAAATCGAAAGATATCTACATTGAAAAAGAAGGGCCGATATGGCCATTATTGATGGTGGCCAACCTACAATAATTTCGTCCAAGTCTTTTAACACTAGGATTTTATATCTATATGTGACTTTGTTGCATAACAACAAAACTCGCAGATGGTTCTCGACTCAAGCTTCCGAGTTTTTCATTTTTGAGTCATGGTCAAGATCGTTTTGAAACATTTGAACTCGAACTCATTTTGTATAAATATCGCTTCGGTTATGCTCTTTCTAATTAACGCACATTTAGAAAGATTTCAAATTATCTTCGTTTACAAAACACCGTTTATTCTCGCTCTTCCTAATTAATCCACATCTAAAAAGCTTCGAAATCATCTATATTTAATGAACTATAAAAAGCATAGAAAGGATTCACTCACGCCAATAACATAATATTTTAATTGATGATCAAATTAGCTACTTTAATGTCAAAAAGGAGGATCTTAACTTGTAATAATCTGCAACTTGTCTTTCAGCAATTTTGTGTAAATGTTATTTATTAGATATGTTAATTTCCAAAAATTGTTTGTATGCCTAGATGAATGATAGATATGGAACTAATCAAGTCCGGTTTGTATTTAGCTTATACTATCATTTGTTTTTCTGCAGATTCTTCTTTAGTGGAAAGAGATATGACAACAATAGTTTTATAAGTGTTTTGTACCTAGTTATTAATGTGATCCAAATATGAACCGATGCAATGAAATTGAGGATATTATAGAAAAGCATAGATTAAAGCTTCTAGATATTCTCTTTTTGTTGGATATGATGTATTGGAAAATTGAGTTAGATATAACATGACATGAAAATACATTATGTCTTTTTATTACAAGTGAAGTTTGTATTAGTAGTGTAAATAAATTTACTCTAAACACGAGAAATTAGTTTTTATGTTTTTCTAAATACTTGTCCAATATAAATGACTGTCTAAATATGTGCGGTGTGTAGTTGTCTTTCTCCTTGTTGTTTTTGTTATACAAAAAAATCTTCACTATATCGTATTGTTATAATATAATAAAGTGTTCCTCTTTGATAATAATTTGTCGGGTTTGTTGTAACTTGTGCAGATTATTGACCATCAAGAAACAAGTCCATCAGCAAGGAAAATTATTGGTGTTATATGAGTCCTC
Source organism: Rehmannia glutinosa (assembly GCA_016081115.2). Classification (NCBI taxonomy): domain Eukaryota; kingdom Viridiplantae; phylum Streptophyta; class Magnoliopsida; order Lamiales; family Orobanchaceae; genus Rehmannia; species Rehmannia glutinosa. The sequence goes on along the minus strand of CM071930.1, from coordinate 14,271,631 downwards.
AAAGAAAAATAACTTAGACTCTTTTGTTCTCTCATAGGTGGCAAGTATGAATATTTTACAAGCATGAGCCTTGTTAGACTCTTCTTGGTTTTCTTATATTTGTTTTGCCTTGTAGAAACAATGTTATTTTATTTTGAAGTACAATTACAAGTGTAAGATGCTATTATTTTGACTGTATACACATGAATGAAATTATATTTTGGATGAATTAATTTTTATTGATGTTTAGTGACGATTTCATTTCGTCCCAAATTCCCAATTTTCTTGTAGTGTACCTATATAATGTAGAAAGTATGCAATTAGTGGGAAAATCGATTGCACGGAAATATTCAAAAGAAGAAGTTGAAATTACAAATAAAATACCTTAAACTAGTAGAAAATACATTCAATAATTTGTCTAACATAACATACCAACTAAAACATCACAAAATATGAAAATAACATTTCTACATGGGTTACATAAGTTAACTAGGAAACAGTTCAACTTGAGTTGACCTATTTTCTTCTCGTGTTAATCGTATACGACTCAGAATTAACACGAGCCCACGGAGAATTGTATGTGTACATGCTAAATTCATGTTAGGTTTGCATTGGATTATCACATCATGTCACAAATTAACACACCCCTAATTACAATAAACATAGTCAGTCTAATTTCGTTGACTTCCAACAACCTTATGCAACTCTTTCACCCATACATTATCAAGAAATTTGTGTGGCCCATTAGAGCATCCACAATCACCAAGGGTGCATTTGGATGAGGGAGATTTGGGAGGAGGGATTTGAAATCCTTAGCTAAATCCACACCCATGTATGGCATATAAATCCAAATCAATGGATTTCAAATCCCTCTTTAAGTTTTAGTTCATTTTCAAAGGATTTCAAATTCCTCCCAAAACCTAGCCATTTGAAATCCATTTTTTTTCCCTTTATGCTCACTTGCATATTCACACACTTACACACATTGCACACATTTACACATACTTCACACATTTACACACACTCCACACAATGCACACACTACACACACTTCACATATTTACACACATTATACACATTTACACACACTACACACATTACACACATTTACACACACTCCACACAATGCACACATTTACACACACTACACACATTTACACACACTACACACACATTTACACACACTTACACACATTACACACATTTACACACACTTACACTTACACATGCTCTCCTCACATATGCACATGCATTATCGCCACACACATATTCAGACGTAATAAAAGTTATATATTTCATATTTTTATTAGTGTATAAAATTATAATTATTTACAAAATAATAAGATTATATCTTTTATTTTTATTTATTAAATATGAATTAAGAAAATAAATAGAGCTTCTAATTTTTTTTTTATCAAAACTTACGATGGATTTAAAATCCTTACACAAATCCACATCATCTAAACAAGAGGTGGATTTCAAATTCAATGACTTTGAAATCCATTCATTTGAAATCCCTTGAAATTTCAAATCTCTCCATCCAAATGGGCCCCAAGGTTTTTTCTCAAGCTTTTATGTGGTCTTCATATGCCCATTCACTGCCACATCAAAAGAAAAAAATTATGAAGAAACTTCTAGAAATTATTAAGATATTCATATGAAGTTTTCTAAATTATCTTTAATAAAAATTTAATAGAATATATTTAGAATATAGTAGGAAAAAACAATAGGATCACTCCCTATGGTTGGATGTTTTAAATTTACCCCGTACATAAAAAGAGGATTAGTATAAAAAGGAACAAGGTCACATTTACGCTACCCACTATCTCACGTTAAACCATACTCAACCATACTCTCTTGGATATTTTTTTTTCCATCAATACTTACAACTAAGATTTTGTTATTGTTGTTCTATTCATATATATAGTCATAATAAAATGTGAAATCGATGTTGGGATGCGTTTATTGAGTATTGGATTTGCTTTGAAAAGAAAATATCATATCTCATTCATTAAATTGTAACGGTTGGTCTCCTTGGATCATGTCGTTTCTTGGTTGATGGTGTGGTACACGATCGCTCGGTTCAATTGCTCCAATCGGACATGGGACGGAGGTTGGATCTATATGTAAAAGCTGGGACAACATGCTCTCGGGCCAAAATTGGAACATGTGTTGTTATGCTTCAACAGTTGGTGGTTTAAGTTGGTTCAAGTTGGTTCTAACATCGTATACATGGCCATTGACAGAAAATCACTTAATCATCACCTGAAATCATAATTTTCAGGTTTGCTGGAATCATGGCTATAGCTATTTCTTGGGTGGTGACATGGTACACAATTTGGATACTGGTTCAATTGCACGAATCGGACACGGGCCTGAGGTTCGATCGATATACAAAGTTGGGACAACATGTTCTCGGGCAAAAAGTTGGAACCTGGGTTGTTATGCCTCAACAGCTAGTGGTTCAAGTTGGTTCCAACATCGTATATAGGTAACCGGAGGAAAATCACTGAAGAAATGTTTGGGGGAGGGGTTCTGGTTTTAGTGTTTGCTAGGGAGTTTCATAGGTGGTTTATGTTGCTGGTTTCTAGTTCTATGTAGGGGGTTTCCATTTCTGCTTTGTAAGAAGTTTTCACGTTTAATGAAATTTTCTCAGTAAAAAATGATCTTTTCTGTTATTTTGAAAACATCGGGAGTGTTTTGTTATTTTGAAACATCTCTTTTTTTTTTTTTGTAATTAGCCCAAACCTCAGGGGGTCTTTTGTAATTATTCCTTCATTATAAGGGCTTCTGGACTATTTCTCTGGAGATAAATGAAAATTAATTGTTTGTGTGAGTTATGGTGACTACGTTACTTTACTGAATTCTGAAGCTTCATAGTCTTTGCTTCAAAAGAGATCCTACATTAGAGGTCAACAAAACCAAGATTACATACAAATTGTCAATTTCTTTTTCCTTTTTCATTATTGGCTACTTTACTATCGAACAAATTCATGCTATGAATTAAAGGGCTAACAATTGATAAAATTGCTTCTATGAAATGAGAATCGGTTCATGCGATGCATTTTCTTTGCAGTATGCAAGAATTGTTCGTGAAGCACTTTGTGAATTGGAACATCCTTATATACTTGAGAACGTGGGTCGAGGGTCAGCACGGGCTAAGTTGCTCTATGATATCTCTGGATCAGAACAAGTCAACTTATGCTATAACTATATTTTATAACACTGGCGTGGAAATTGGAGAGTACAAGAAGATTGTTTCATACTTGTTTCAAACATATTCATTTTCGAGCCCATAAGAGTATTCTACCAATGTTAGGAATCTGCATTTCTGTGTCTATTCAGTATCAGTAGAACTTACAATTCAATTTGGTACCATGCCTTTGTAAATTATCCCATGCTAGCCTGCTCCGTTTTCTTTCTTTTCAAAATTACATTTCCCCTTCACATTTCATTCATTTGTCATTTAATGTCCATTGACTATGCAAAAATAAAAATAAATATTAAACCTCAAACTAACAAATTTGGCGGAGGAAACCCAATATCCCCAATTAATTTGATTTTCTGGCAACACAGAGTCCTGAAATTGAGAATGTCAAGAAGTTACAGGGTGTTTTTGCCAAAAAATATTGAACGGGACCAAATTGCTACTGCTCTATAGTTACGGGACCAAAATTGCAATTTTCCCACCTGGAAAGAGTATTGGCTGTGAATTCCTCCGTCACAAAAAAGGTCTTAGATTACGAGGCATAGTATTTGTACACTATATTATCTAAAGCTATTCTCATGCAATGTTGGGGTGAAATTTCAACTTTGTATATAACATTCTTTGGAGCTGAAAACAGTTGCAACTTGCAAACAATATATGATTTCCTATCCTTTAATTAAACCACCGTCTCTATTTTTTCGTGGTTTCCCTAACCGCCTCGTCCATTGTCCCATATGTTTCCTCTTCAATAAGACTTCATAGGTGGTTCATGCAAAATATATGTGATCTGATAAGGCCAGAGAGCAGGATAGAGAGACATATATAGCCCAAAGCATGACAACTAGGTGTGTCGATCAGGTCGTGCTTGTGTTCGCGGGTCGTATCATGACATTAGTTTTACATGACTCGAACACGACACGTTTAATTATTTGTGTCAAAGCACACAACTCGAACACGACACATTCAATTACATGATAACCCGATACAACATGGAAATACCTATCTAATATAGAAAGTATGCAATTAGTGGGAAAAACCTGATTGGCACGGAAATATTCAAAAGAAGAAGAAGCTGAAATTACAAATAAAATACCTTAAATTAGTAAAAAATATATTCAATAATTTGTCTAAGATCACATACCAACTAAAACATCAGAAAAAATGAAAATAACATTTCTACTATAGAACTAAATGATTTACATAAGTCAATTAGGTTGACAAACGTGTCAACTTGAGCTGACTTATTTTCTTCCCGTGTTAATCGTATCCGACTCAAAATTAACACGAATCTACGAAGAATTGTACGTGTACCTGCTAAAATCCTGTTAGGCTCGCATTGGGTTATCATATCATATCATGTCATAGATTATTTTTAATGAAAATTTAATAGTATATATATTTAGAATATTGTAGGAAAAAACAATAGGATCACTCCCTATGGTTAGATGTTTTAAATTTACACCGTACATAAAAAAAGACGATTAGTATAAAAAGGAACAAGGTCACATTTGTAACAAAGAAGAAAACTAGATCAAAAAAACGCTACCCACTATCTCACGTTAAACCCATTCTCTTATAGTATTTTTTTTTCAACCAATACTTACAATTTGTTGTTGTTGTTCTATTCAAATATATATTCATAATAAAATGCGATATCTGGGGTTGGGATGCGTTTATTTAGTATTGGATTTGATTTGAATTCAAGGAATATTAGTTCTATCTTATCCATTTTCCCTTCATTTTCGCACTATTGTATGTTGCATTCAGATTCCACGGATGAAAAATCTGAGCAGATAATTAGGATCTCAACATAAACCCATAATTAGTTAATTTTTAGTCATTTATTCCCTCCCTATATATATACACATATATATATCTATCTATCTTTATCACTAATTCATATCACTTCAGTGCCAAAATTATAAGCAGTAGACTACTATTGTTCTAGCAATTACCTAATCAAGACATTCCATCATGGTAGCTTCCCATAACAGCATCTCGGGAAGCAAAATGGTGGTACTCGGCCTTCCACAATGTAACGGCTATGGTCGGCGCGGGCGTGCTCGGTTTACCGCTCGTCTTGGCTCGGCTCGGCTGGTAATAATAATAATAATAATAATTAAAATAATAATAATAATAATAATAATAATAATAATAGTAATAAGGATATTATTTCTAAACTCATTTCAAACGATTTGAGATCGTCCATTCTAAATATTACGTGTATCAAATTTGGGATAACTAAAGGCTAATTACAAAAAGGCCCAAAAATTTTTAAAAATTGCAAAACTTCCTTGTGGTTTGATCCTTATTACATTTCCACCCTCATAAGAAAAAAGTATTTCACCCTAAATTTATGAAAATATTACAATTAGCCCCTTAAATTAAACACCGAATCAAATCGAAAGTGTTTTTTTCTAAAATTCTGAAAAATCTTTGGATTTTTTTTTAATTTTTTTAATTAGCCCAAACCTCGGAAGTGTTTTTGTAATTACCCTATAAACTTATACGCATAGCATTCATAGGATGTATTTGAAAATGAGTGTAAACAAACACGACGTCGAGATCTAATTATAATATTAATAGAAATCATAATTTTTTTCCAGGTTTTGGGATTATGGCTTGTTATAGTATACGAGATATTCTTCATTATTGAGAATAAGATGAACTTGTTTATTGATGTTATGGCCATGTGAATTTATACAAGAAGGAAAACAGAAAATACCAACTTTGTGACTATTGTAACTAACTAATGTAATTCAGGTTTTCCTAACTAACATAACCGTCACAATCTGTTACAACTATATGTGTATCTATATGTATATACTCTAATATACCCCCCTCAAACCGAGCTGGGGTGCACCAAGAGTAAGCCGGGAGCATAAGTGTTGGAACCGTACAATGGACAATGGCTTAGTTAGAACATCAGCAAGCTGGGCTTCTGAGGGAACAAATCTAACATCCACCACCTTACTTTGCACCTTTTCTCGAACAAAATGAATGTCAATCTCAATATGCTTTGTACGTTGATGGAAAATGGGGTTGGAGGCCGGAGAAATAGACAGAGTTATCACACCAAAGGATAGTCGGAGATTCAATCTTTAAACCAAGCTCACGAAGAGAGATGGATCCACACTGCATCGATCGTAGTAGCATTAGCAAGAGACATGTACTGCTTCGTACTCACTCATGAGCCACCACCGCCGCTTCTTAGAACTCCAATTGATGAGGTTTGGTCCTAAGAACACACAATAACCACTTATTGACTTCCTATCATCCTGTGAAGATGCTCAATCAAAGATCAACAAAAGCTTCCAAGAGGTTTGGTCCTAAGAACACACAATAACCACTTATTGACTTCCTATCATCCCGTGAAGATGCCCAATCAAAGCATCGAAAAAGCTTCCAAATTCATCCAGGAGAAGCTGAAAAGTGATGCCCAAGAATTTGGTCCCCTTGAGATACCTCAACACCTTTTACAAGCGGACCAATGATGCTCGGTGGGAGCATGAAGAAACCGGCGAGTTTATGAACAGAGTAAGCAATGTCGGGCCTAGTCATAGTTAGATATTTTAGGCTTCCAATAGTGCTTCTATACAAACTTGGAAGAGAGAATCTTCGGATGTCCCAAGGGGTGTGAGTGTAAGGTTTAGAAGGGGAGATTGAATAAACCTTACCAACTTTTCGATTTAGTCCTTTTAAAACGTTCGAGTTAATACTTCACAACCGGTGACTCCTTGATGAACGGCTAAGTTAGTTAATCAGAGAGTTAGTCACTAAACGGACTCGAGTTGTTGATAGAATAACTCAAATTGTTTTGACTAAAGACTTAACTCGATTTGTGATATGTTTTTATTGAAAGACTTAACACCCTTGAATTTGGTTAAGTTTGTTTTAATACTTGGTTTTAGCACTTTGTTGATTATCAATTGGATAGCAAATTTATCAGAGATATTAAAGTAATATGCGAGAAATTAAAGTGTTGAAATGTAAATGACACAATAAGTTTCTATAGAGGTTCAAAGATGGGGTAATTCTTCTACTCCTCTCTTCTCCAACTCCTGGAGGAATCCACTAAGTATTGATCAATATACAAAGTGGTTAAGTCCGATACAAGTCTTGATCACACATTGACTTGATCCTTTGGGACTCGATCTGAGATGCCTTGGTCACACACGGTGGCTTCTCAGACGACTCATCTTCTTCACAGGCGGATGCCTTGCTACTACTGACCCACTTGCTCAAGCTTCTTGGATTTGATCACGAAGCCCTCCAAAAACTTGAGACTTTGGTTTGACCTTGAACCTTCCTACAATCCTCCGTGGAATGTAGACCCCTTGATTCTTCAAATGTTTCCTCTTCAATGATGATTGAAGTTGTCTTTCCTTCAAAGGTGAGTGTTGGATTGATTTCCTTCGTAATGTAGGCTTGAGGATTGAACTTGAATGACTTGAGAATATTTTGGTTACGAGATATTGCTTTTCTTGCTCGTATTTGATTTTTGATTGTCAAGGTAACCAACTTATTTCTCAAATAGAATCCTCAGCCTTTTATATTGTTATTTTGAAAATCTACCCGTTGAAGAGATAGGCTTATTTTCAAAAGACACTTGTGGTCGTTGGCTTGTCTTGTTGCGATCCTTGGAATTGACATTTCCTCGTATGGATGATTCTTGACTTTTAGAGTTCGACACAGTGCGAGTGCTTCCCATTGGTTTATTCCTTTTGCACGCTCGGGATTGAGCACTTTAAGAAAGGCGATATGGAGGTATTACTTGTTTAAGTAATTCTCTTGACTTCTCGGCAATGGATCTCTTTCGATTATCTCGACTTGATCGCATTTCCTTGACTTCCCGAGGTGACTTGAGCGCCTTCCAATCATTGGATGACTCTTGTCACTTCAACTTGAGACTTGGTTGTCTTGAGTTGACTTGGACCGATACTTCACTCGATTGTATCTCGGTTGCACCTTGATCGAGTTCATGTCTTCTCTTCTTTGCCACACTCAGTGCCTCGCGTGAGTCTTCCTTCTAGTCTCCGGTTGTCTTCTTGCATGTTCAGCATAGTGACTTGACTCGGCCTCGACCAGCCTATCTATTACAATGCAATTTACAACAAAAATGGGGTGCCAACTTTCTATTCTAAGTTTTACATGGCATTCATCAAAATCTAAAAATAATTTCCCAACAATTTCCCCCTTTTTGATGATGCCAAAACTTAAAACATTCATACAATAATTAAACGAAAAGATACGTCACGCATGATAATGTAGAATCGCGGAATGTATGCATAGAATCAATCTTTTATTGATCATAACATTCTTGTTCTTTTTTGTTCTGAGTGTATCAAAGCTTAAATGAGAACTTAAGGTAATCATCCTGTTCTATATCTACGCAAGTATGGAAATTATACAATTTTATTCGATGTACGAAAACTTACATAAAGATGTATTTACATAGTAAAGTACATGAAGGGGTGGACAAGCAACACTTCATCTCCTTCGTTGCCTCATTCTTTCCTCTTCTTGACTCTGTCATCTTGACTTTTTTCTCTTCTCATCTTGTACCGCCTTTCTTTTTCTCATAAGCCTTTCTCGGCGACTTCATCTCTTCTTTTTCTTTCTTGTCTTTCTTCCCATATTTGAGTTTGTCTTCTATTTTCTTCTTCAATCCTCTTCACATACTCAACATTGTTTTTAGCCACTTGCGGGTTAGCTACTTCGTCGAATCCATTCAATAGATCCCTCCTTTCTTGCTTGGATCTATGTACTCAATGTTTTGGGGAGGTCTAGGTCTGAAACCTCTTCCTCCACTACCATTTGCTTTTTCATCTTCCTCAGGCGTGTATTGTCTTTGGGGCCTTCTTTTTCCCCAGTGAGTGACTGAGTGAGAGCGATGGTCTCTTTGCTGTCGGCTTCTTCACATAGTTTGAGACCTTTTTGCCAGTACAAATCCTAGGCTTGAGCCATGGACATGTTTGCGAAGTAACCTTCGGATGCGAGCGTCTTGAATTCATCAACTGATCTTGGCTCGGTTCCGACATCCGAAATGGCATAGGTGTCGTGTCTGTTGGAATGCCTCCATGTTGTTTCAGAATATCCATAACTCGGGCATCCATCTTTCCTTCCACTTCCTTCATCCCTGGCTTCAACTATCTTTCTCTTTTCAGCCATGGGTACTGCAGAGTGTTGGAGTGGCAGAGTCATTGGGAGTTTGCTGATGATATCAGTTGTGACAAGACCTTGTTGGGGGGTTTTAGCAATCATCAAGGTCATATCTTTCGAACCTTCCCCTCAACAGATTTTCCTTTCTTCTCTCTTCTCTCTTCCTCAGTTGTCTTTCCCTTCACAGGATGTGTCCTCCTTTTCGACCTTCGGATCCTTTCAACGCTTTAGGTATTCCTCTTTCCCCTTTTTGGCATCATCAAAGGAGAGAGGAACCCCTGGAAACAAGCTAGCAATCATGAAGTCTAAGCGGCTGATAGCTGAGTTATGCTTCGAATCTGCTGCGGAGTATCTTTGCACGAATTCGGAGCGGGTGGCGTTGGATTCATTACGGCTTCATCTCGGCCATGAGGAGGTGAACTTCCGATCCATGTTCTCTCTACGCGCAGGAGCTCTTTCTTATTATATTCACGCGATTTGCATCTCGTGGTGTGAGATTCATGCATTCGTTCGATGTTCTCTTGCATTCTTGTCTTCGCATCGGCATTCTCGGCCCCGCCAGACTAGCAATTTATTGAACAATGTCTCGAAATATCGAGCTTGTTCTACGCGCATTATCGTTGTTGTTGCCACCATTCCGGATCTCGACAATTATGCCTCGCAGATCGGCAGATAAGGTTTACGTCTCTGTTATCGCCTCATGTCGGTGAGGCTGGTGCCTCTCCATCTTTTCTATCTCTGCAAATATGGCCTTGAAAACTTCCCGAACCTTAGCATTTGTCACTTACTGTCTCACCGGTGGCGGCAAGCGGCGTCAAAGTCAAAGTCTCTTTGGGACGATGGTGTCTATTGGAATAACGAGGATCGGGTTTATGGAAGCATTCTTGATCTCTAGCCGATTCTTCATAAAGGTCGGTACTTCCGAGAGAAGGAAAATGATTCTACAAAAGGATCATCACGGGCAACGGAATCTTCTCAATGACAACTTGTGCTCGTGAAGTTCCGGTGGAGTCGATCTGCTGCGGCTTGGGAGCTGCGCGATTGACTCTGTTTCAAGCGTGGTCTGTTGTGAAGTTGACCCGACTGCTTTGAGCCCGGTTGTCTTAACGGCCTTCGGTCTCAATTTGGTTTTTCCATATGAGTTGACTGGTCTCGGCCATATCGGAGCGTCATCGGACGATGATGAGATTTCCATGGGTGGCTCATCATCAAAATTAAATGTTTGGCGAGTAGCCTTAAGGTCGACTTACTCGTCTTGGAAGAACATCCTCGGTGAGTCTTTTGGATCGGCAATAGGGGATGACTCGGCCGTCTTCACCTTTAGATCCCGGAAAGGTTACATCATGGTTGTCTTGGGAATCGTGAAGAGCACTTATCTCCTTTCGGATGGATCAATGATAGTAGGAGAGATGTTATGTGCGTCCGTCTCTTTACCCAGGAAGTCTCAACCTCCGTTGGCCTTCATTACCTCCTGCAGTCTCAAGCTGCGGCGAGGCCTCGATCCTTTCGGCCGGTGTCGGTGTCTTGGGGTCTTCTAAGGTGGCATCTCTTCGGAGTCTCAAGTCCATGGATTGCACTTTCATTGCCCAGTGTTAACTCCCGGGCGGTTCTTCACGTGCCTCGACCGCATCAGCGGCGTTATTGGCTGCGGAAGCGATTGGCACGCCAGTGAGAGCGATCTTAATGTATGAGCCTCGTCGGTGGACAACTTGTTGTGTATTCGGTTGTTGTTCCTTCTCCACTTTTGCCTCCGAGATTCGTTGTGGAGTCGTTTGCAAGCATCCTCCGACCTTGTTGTAGTGGAGGAGTTTCCCCCTCGGTGGCACACCATCCGAGTGACTTGGAATGAGGTCACTCGTCTCCGGACTCCGGATATTCCCTTTGAGTATTCGATCGTTGGGGCGGTGGTAAGACACCTTCATTAGGGGTTGGCTCGTGGGGTCCCCACAATCCCGGTTTCATCGCTAGTTCCTTATCACCTTCTACGGTGAGTGAGTGGGAAGTGGTGGCGGCGACAACAATGGCAATATCTTTGCACCACTCCCATCGGATCAATCTCCAAGCGTGATGTGGAAGATTCCCCTGGTCCTTCCAACAATCGTTGCTCATGTAGGGCCCTGGATTCCCGCTGGCTTTGCATCTCCAATTCTTACAGAAAGCGGCCAGGTCAGATCCTCATCACTCCCGAGAGAGAATGTCGAGATGAGGATGTGTATGATCGATGGTTCTAGTAAAGGGACAAATACTAGCCTTTTCACGAGCCTCGCCTTCCTGCGCGATCTCTCCTTTCTCCTTGTCCTTGAAGATCCGCAAGATATCTATGCGATTTTTCTTCATCCGATTGCTTGACCACATTGGTCAATCCGAGAAAATTCAATAGTTCGTCTTCTTCTTCAATGAATTCGGTCTTTGGAATCTGTTCCCCTGGATCGACTTAGCTTCCACTTCCTCCATTCTGCGGCGATTTTGGATGTCCGGATATGGTGGGGATAGGATCATCACATCATCATCATCCTTTTCATCTTCTCCTGTTGTCCCTCGTGCTCGGGGATTGAGGGTAACAAACCTTGGTGCTCCATACCCCGTGATGGCGTCTGTTGTAGGAGGGGATACAACCCTGTCAACAAGAGAGTTTGCTTTCTCATTTGTCTTTTCTGTCTCTCTGTCATCTGTCGGCATTGAGTTGTGTCTTGATGTGCCTCTGCTGATCGGCAAAGCAGATTTGTTTCATCAATGATTTCGGAGACTCTACTTCTTGAGTCTCCGTATTTGTTTTTAAGTGAGTGGTGACTCGGCCCGGTTTCTCAAGCTTAGAACGTTTGAAGATTCTTCTTCTTTTAGTCCTTACGAGGGATTTCGGCTCGGATATGGTTTCTTTTGAGTCCGGGCGGCGGGGGCCGCGTCTTTGTTGTCTTCTTTTGAGGGTGGCCATCTCGACTTATCGGTTCTCCTTTTCTTGACAATCGGAGAAAGTATTTGAGGTTCCTTCTCCGCTGCGAGCTGGCCAGAGGGGGGAGACACGGCTGGGCGGGTGACTCGGCTGCAGGGGCAGGGGCATCTTTTGTTTTTCTTCTTTGCGCAGGGCAGCCTTCTTTTGGGGAGAGGATGAGACATATGTTTCTTCAGGACGGTGATTCCCCTCGCTCGTATCAACTCTCTTTGCATATGCTCTCTTCGTGCTCAGAAAAGGTTAGATCGGAACATCTTCTTGTTTACATGGAACGTCTTTCCATGTCGAAATAGGAACTCCTTTTACTTCCATCATCAGGCCAATCACCAGGCCGCACCCGAGGAACCTCCAAACGTACCATCCTCCTTGAAGGATTTATTCCCAATATTCTCGCAGAGTCTGCTTTGTATACAAACTCATTGAGTTCACCTTCTTTTCTTCAATGATCGCATCCATTACGATCGCTTAGCTTTGAGACGGTGGCCAAAGCTTCCAAATTTGATGTCTATGCATTTGGCAACAATGTCCAACAATTTGTGGTAGTCCTCTTTCAATAGCTTCTTCTTGTTAGTGTAGACCACCTTCGCACACATTCGGACTTGGCTACTTCCTTCCAAGTGGCCAGGTTAACATCAACTTCATAAATCTCGGACTCCTTCCGCCGGCAACAAACGATGTTCCGCGGATCTTGCAGTAATGGTGAAAGCTTTTCCGTGAACAGAGGACTTGATGCCCTCATCGTGAACTTCAAAGCATTCACGTAGAAGCGTGTCGCGACCTCTTCCACGTAGGTCATCGGAAACTCCATCGTCAAAAATGGTTTCAGCCCAGACTTTTCCAACTTTTGTGCTATCTTCTTCACAAGGGTGTCGTCAGACCCCTGTTTGATCATGCCGTCGAAATCCACAGTAGACCCAGTGTGGATTTGCTTTCCCAACTTGACGAAATCATGAGTAGATGCCATTTCTCGATGTTTTACCGAACGAAACTTTGAAAATGAACTTGAGGATTTGTAGGGTTTTGAGAGAAAATTTCTTTCTTTGCCTTCGAGAGAGATGAACAGTTTTGGTAAAGTGAGAGAAAATCGGACGAAATGGTATAAGTATGGGTTATGAAAGGACGTGCGGGCAGTTTTTGAAATTTGATCAAGATCAACGGCTCAGATTTTGCACGCCAATTTACACTTAATTTCTCGTATTTAATGCAGCAACATTTATATCCAATCATAAGCTTTGTGTGCGGCTTTTTTTTGTACACGTCATAATTATAATTTGACGTCATTCTTAAAAACATTTCGCTTAGTAAAAACGATTTGCGTTTTTGTTACTTTGCTCATAAATGACTCAACTTATTCCTTAGCCGATTTAACTCTTCTCTCTTTGCACATAGATACTTTGCTGTCTAACTCGATGCTGGTGATTCTGACGATCTGGTGATTCACTTAGTTGATTTAAGCGTTCAGCTCTTTTTCATCTTTTCGTGTTTCATCTCTTTTCTTTGAGTCTTCTGAGTGTCAACTCAGCTCAATTAACCCCAATTCATGTTTGAGTTCTTCAAATCTTGATTCACATAATGGTTTTGTGAATATGTCGCCTAATTGCTTATCGGTTGAGATATATTCCAGGGTGATGTCCTTCTTTTCAACATGATCTCTTATGAAGTGATATCTGACATCAATGTGCTTTGTTCTTGAATGCAACACAGGATTTTGAGTGATTGCAATTGCACTTGTGTTATCATACATAATTGGAATTTTCTTTTCTTCAACCTCATAGTCTCTCAGTTGTTGTCTCATCCATAAGACTTGGGCTAAAGATTTTGCCTGAGCCTATATATTCTGTCTTGTTGTGGAGGTAGCTATTGAATTTTGCTTCTTGCTAAACCAGGAAATTAGCCTATTTCCAAGCATTTGACATGTGCACCCGAGGTACTTTTCTGTCAACTCTACATCTAAAGCATAGTGAGTCGAATAACCAATTAGCTTGAATCCACCTTCCTTTGGATACCATAAGCCAACTTCTTGGCTTCCTTTCAAATATCTCAAGATTCTCAATTTTGCCGGTCATGTGGCTTTCTTTTGAGCAGATTGAAATCTTGCACATACACCTACAAAGAAAGGTGATGTTTGGCACTTCTTTGTGAGATGAGCAATGATCCAATAAGTGCTCTGTATCTTGTTTGATCTACTGTGCTTGCCATTTGCATCCATATCCATTTTGATTGATGTATTCATTGGTATTTTCACGAAGACTTATCTTCCATACCAAATTTCTTCATTAAATCTCCGGTGTATTTTGTCCGACTTATGAAGGTTCCATCCTTTTGTTTCACTTGGAGTCAAGGAAGAATGTCGACTCTCCCATCATGCTCATTTCAAATTTGCTTTGCATAAGATTTGAGAATTTACCACACTGACTCTTTGTTTGTGGATCCAAAGATGATGTCATCCACATATATTTGAACAAGCGTTATACTCTTCCCATCTTGAATTCTCAAGAGTGTTCTATCCACCTTGCCTTTTGTGAACTGTTCTCGATCGGGAATTGTGATAATGTATCATACCATGCTCGGGTGCCTGTTTCAATCCATATAAAGCTTTCTTGAGTTTGTATACCTTATCTCCAAGAGTCTTTCGCTCAAATCCTGGAGGTTGTTCAACATATACTTCTTCTTCCAATAACCCATTAAGGAATGCACTCTTTACATCCATTTGATATACAATAAAGTTCTTGTGAGCTGCATAGGCAAGAAACATCCTTATGGCTTCCAATCTTGCCACAGGAGCAAAAGTTTCATCAAAATCTATTCCTTCTTCTTGGCAATACCCTTTGGCTACCAATCTTGCTTTGTTTCTCACCACAGAACCTTCCTCATTCATCTTGTTTCTGAACACCCATTTAGTGCCAATAACATTTTGATGGGTAGGTCTTTGAACCAATTCCCACACTTTATTCCTTTCAAACCGATTGACTCTTCTTGCATGGCTTGAATCCAATGTGTGTCATCCAATGCTTGTGACACATATTTTGGCTCTATTTGTGAGATGAAGAAAGTAAACATTGCTTCTTGTTGAGTTCTCAATGATTAGTGGATGGTCTCTCACCATCTTACATCAGGTTGGAGTAAGTTATTTGGATTGATCGTCTTGCAACTGCGTGTTATTTTGATCAGCTCTCTCATCATCACTTAGGCAGATTTTCCAATTGTCTTTGAGACTCGGCTATCTCATCTTCATCCGGACTTATAATTCCATCTTGACTTCAACATAGGGACTCTTTCGCATGGTTGGTTGATTGATTCATTTTATCGGTGACTCTTCAATGTCTTCTCCATTTATGTTGGGTTCATCAAACACCACATGGATGGATTCTTCTGTAACCATTGTCCTCTTGTTGAGCACTCTGTAGGCTTTGCTTTCATTTGAGTATCCTAAGAAGATTCTTTCATCGACTTTAGCATCAAAAGCCTTTAAATTATCTTTTCCATTGTTATGGATGAAGCATTTGCATCCAAATATTCTAAAATATGCAACATTTGGCTTTCTCCCTGTCCAAATCTCATAGGAGTCTTTGTCGGTTGTCCGTTTTATCATGCATCTATTTTGAGTATAGCATGTTGTGTTTATTGCTTGACCTAAAAATATTTTAGGAAGCCTTGACTAGCATGGTCCTTGCGCTTCTTTGAGAGTTCTATTCTTCTTTTTCGCAACTCCATTCTCTTTGTGGAGTCCTTGCTGAGATAATTCATGACCAATACCATTTTCAATACAATATCGAGTTATTATACCATTGACAAACTCGGTTCCTCTGTCGATCTTATTTTGATAATGGTTTGACTCTTCTCATTTTGGATTCTCTTCCTCAATTTTGTGGTAGTTTTCGCAGAGTTTCTTTCTTCTTACACATGAATATTGTCCATGTATATCTTGAGTAGTCATCTACTACCACCAAGGTGTATTTCTTCCCACTTATGTTATTTGGTTCAACTGGACCAAATAGATCCATATGTAGTTTGTGCAATATTCTTGTTGAAGATGGACATGTCTTTTCTTTGAATGATGATTTGATCTGTTTTCCCATCGGCATGCATCACATATACTCTCCTTCTTGTATCTCGAGTCCGGAAGTCCTTCCACAAGATTACTTCTTGCAAGTTTGTTAATAGTTTTGAAGTTCGGGTGACTTAGCTTCTTGTGCGGAACCAACTTGATTGATTTGTGCTCTTTGCTAGCGAGACAAGTGCTTGGTGTTGCGAGTTGACCAATCTACCACATACATGTTCTTTGTCTCGCATCATTGCAACACTATTTCATTAGTTTCGAGTGTCCTTGATTTGGCATACACCCATATTGAATCCAACATTGTAGCCTTTGTCACAGAGTTGACTTATGCTTAGCAAGTTGAAATTGAGGCCTTCAACATATGCAACATCTGTAATTTCTAATCCATTTTTCTTGATGGATCCAATGCCTCTTATTTCTCCTGGAGCTTCATTTCCTCCAAATATGACTTTTGCACCTCTAACATCCTTGAATTTTGATAGATTTTTCTTGTTTCTGTCATGTGTCTAGAAACCCACTATCCATGTACCAGGTTCATTGGCACTCACCGCTCCTTGAACCGCAATCAAGGAAATTAGGTTTTGGTACCCATACTTGCCTGGGTCCTGAGGGGTTAGTATTGTAAGATGATCCAACCAACCTATAGCCACATGATTTGACTCTAAGAGGTTGCCATCTATCAGTGCCATAATCATAATTAATTTTGGCAAATTGCTTGGGGGTTCTAGGTTCATACAAATTGTCTCTCTTTTGTCTCGTATGCTGTGCATATGTTTTAGCAATTGCCTTCTTTGGGTAGTTGTGATATCTCCGAGTGTAGTGCCTAGGTGCATATGTGTCTTGATGATAGCTCTTATGCCTTTGGAATGGCCTTTGTTGAGTTCTAGGCCTTTGCCACTTAGGCTTATATTCCATAGGTCTTTGTTGATAGTTCACATTATTCCAATCAGCTTGGATTGGGTACTTTCTACCATTCCCATCATATGTGTTTCTTTTATAGACCTTCTGGGGCTTTTGGTAGCTCTGTTTCTTCTTTCTGAGTATCTCTGTTTGGAGTTTTTTGAGGAACTCATTTGGATTTCTTCTCATTTGTCCTCTCGCTCACTCAATCGGCCGTTTTCCTTTTCCTTTATAACCAAGGCCAGTTTGCTTGTGATTGTGATTTGGAATAAATGTGTGTGCACCATTTGGAGTTTTGGATTTTAGAGATGCTTTATTACTTGAAGATCATTTTTCCAACATCATTTTTGGAGCTTGACATAGTACGAGAGGAATTAAATCATAAGCATGTCTTATCTCCGCATTCTCTTCTTTCATAATAAGATCATCCAAGGATTTAGATGCCTTAGTGAATGAGGCAATCACATTTTTGAGGTCATTCTCCCTCTTTTCTATAAGCAGACTATCTCTGCTTTATTAACTTAGCATTTTCGGCCTTTAGACTTTTATTCTCATCACTATTTAACTTAGAGTACTCGGCTCCTTAGTGGGTTGTGAGTTTTGGCTCTTGAGTATCTTTGTTTTCCTCATTTAGTAGTGTGTGTGAGCATTTAATGTATTCAAAATCTTTCATCATTTTTCCTAATGAATCATAAATATCGGTGGGTGATGAAGTGTGTGTGTCACAATCACTATCACTAGTATCTCGAGTGTGATGAGTAAGAGTGTACCTCATCTTCTTGGTCGAGGTTGGTTTTGTTCTTTAGCCATTAGAGAGATCAAGGCTTCCTCTTGAGTCACTTGAGTAGTCACTTCACTACTCTCTCCGAGTCTGTTGTGTCTTTTGACTTGATTTGTCTCGATGAGTTTCTGCAGCCAACATTGCCTTTCTCTTTTCATGTCTTCTTTCTCAAGACTTTTCTTTCCCTCTTCATTCCTGTATTTGTTAACTACAGGATATGGGCATTCAATGGCATAGTGATCGGGTTGCTGCAGGTTCAAAGCATAGATTTTCAACTTTTTGATCGATTCTTTCCATCCTTGGATTGTTAGCTCTTTGATATTCAACTTTTTGATGCTCGCACTCTTGGGTGGTCTTTCTTCCCTTGACTTGGAGGAGTGAGTGTCTTATGGAGGATTCACCTTTGCTTCTTTTGTAATTCTTATTGAAGAACTTGTTAAACCTTTTAACCATCAAGTGCGATCTCCTCTTGGTCAATGACTTCTTTGACCTCGACTCTTTTTCCATCCTTAACAATTAGAAAGAAATTTGTTTTGGGCACATTGTTTCCTCTTGGTCTTTTCTTCTCGGCTCAAATTCGTAGGCTTTGAGATCCGAGAATAGCTCATGGTTGGATGTCTTTGATAGGTCCATGGAATGTCTCATGGCCATGACTTTCATATCCCACTCGGTTGGGAGACTTCTTAGAATCTTCATACACATTTCCTTTTGTGTATATTCTTTTCCAAGTGCGAGATAGCTCATTGGTAATTTACGTGAACCGAGCATCCAGTTGATCCAAGGTTTCTGCAAACATCTTAAAGTTTTCAAATTTTTGTACAACCACAGATAGTTTATTTTCCTTGATTTGCTCCGAGCCTTCACAAATCAAGGTTAGCTTGTCTCATTTCTTTTGCCGTTTTGCATGATTTGACTTTGTTGAACATGCCTTTGTCCAAAGTTTGTAAAGAATGTCCTTGGCCACATTGTCAAGTTATATCTTTCTTTGTCATCATTTGTCCATTCGGCTCTTGGTTTTTCAACCATCGCCGTCCGGGAGCGACAAGATCTCTTCTCTTTCAAATTTGCGGCTCTCTCCTTGCATTTGTGTGTTTACTTTTAAGATTTGGAGTGGCCCATCTTCTATTACTATCCACATTTCATCGTGTAATCTTTGATAGATGAGCTCGCATACGAATTTTCCAATCATCAAATTCTTCAATTGTGAACATAGGGATGCGCGTCAAATTTGCTTCCATAATAATAACTTTGTTGAATAAAAGAGTTTTGAAAGATCAAGTGCTAAAGCAAACTTTGAAAAATTTGGAGATCTAGTTCGAGTGACGGTGCGGAAGGCTCAATGAACCAACCTCCGATACCACTTGTAGGTCCCAAGGGGTGTGAGTGTAAGGTTTAGAAGGGGGTTGAATAAACCTTACCAACTTTTTGATTTAGTCCTTTTAAAACGTTGAGTTAATACTTCATAGCCGAGTCCTTGATGGACGGCTAAGTTAGTTAATCGGCAGAGTTAGTCACTCAAGACTGACCGAATTTGTTGATAGAATAACTCAGTTGTTTTGACTAAAGACTTAACTCGATTGTGATATGTTTTCGTGGAAGACTTAACACCCTTGAATTTGGTTAAGTTTGTTTTAATACTTGGTTTTAGCACTTTGTTGATTATCAATTGGATAGCAAATTTATCAGAGATATTAAAGTAATATGCGAGAAATTAAAGTCTTTGAAATGTAAATGACACAATAAGTTTTTATAGAGGTTCGAAGATGGGGTAATTCTTCTACTCCTCTCTTCTCCAACTCTGGAGGAATTCACTAAGTATTGATCAATATACAAAGTGGTTAATGATCCGGATACAAGTCTTGATCACACGGTGACTTGATCCTTTGGGACTCGTCCGGAGATGCCTTGGTCACACGGGTGGCTTCTCGTATGACTCGAACTTCTTCACAGTGGGTTGCCTTTGCTACTACTACCCACTTGCTCAAGCTTCTTGTATTTGATCACGAAGCCCTCCAAAAACTTGAGACCGGTTCGACCTTGAACCTTCCTACAAACCTCCGTGGAATGTAGACCCCTTGATTCTTCAAATGTTTCCTCTTCAACCGATTGAAGTTGTCTTTCCTTCACAGTGAGTGTTGGATTGATTTCTTCGTAATGTAAGGCTTGAGGATTGAGCTTGAATGACTTGAGAATATTTTTGGTTCTGAGATATTGCTTTTCTTGCTCGTATTTGATTTCGATTGTCAAGGTAACCAACTTATTTCTCAAATAGATTCCTCGGCCTTTTATATTGTTCTTTTGAAAATCTTCCGTTGAAGAGATAGGCTTATTTTCAAAAGACACTTGTGGTCGTTGGCTTGTCTTGTTGCGATCCTTGGAATTGACATTTCCTCGTATGAATGATTCTTGACTTTTGAGTTCGACACACAGTGCGGTCTTCCCATTGGTTTATTCCTTTTGCACGCTTTCTCGGGACTAAGCACTTTAAGAAAAGCAAGTATGGAGGTATTACTTGTTTAAGTAATTTCTTGACTTTTGTGCAACGGATCTCTTCGATTATCTCGACTTGACCGCATTTCCTTGACTTCCTCGGGTGACTTGAGTCGCCTTCCAATCATGGATGACTCTTGTCACTTCAACTTGAGACTTGGTTGTCTTGAGTTGACTTGACCGATACTTCACTCGGATGTATCTCAATTTGCACCTTGATCGAGTTCATGTCTTCTCTTTTTGCCACACTCACCGCCTCGCAATGAAGAGTCTTCCTTCTAGTCTCCGGTTTGTCTTCTTGCATGTTCAGGCATAGGCGACTTGACTCGGCTCGACCCGGCCCTATCTATTACAATGCGATTTTACAACAAAAATGGGGTGCCAACTTTCTATTCTAAGTTTTACATGGCATTCATCAAAATCTAAAAATAATTTCCCAACAATTTCCCCCTTTTTGATGATGCCAAAGCTTAAAATAAATAGAGCTTCTAATTTTTTTATCAAAACTTACGATGGATTTGAAATCCTTACATAAATCCACATCATCTAAACAAAAGGTGGATTTCAAATCCAATGACTTTGAAATCCATTCATTTGAAATCCTTGAAATTTCAAATTTCTCCATCCAAATGGGCCCCAAGGTTTTTTTCTCAAGCTTTTCGTGGCCATCATATGCCGATTCACCGCCACATCAAAAAAAAAAATTATGAAGAAACTTCTAGAAATTATTAAGATATTCATATGAAGTTTTCTAAATTATCTTTAATGAAAATTTAATAGAATATATTTAGAATATAGTAGGAAAAAACAATAGGATCACTCCTATGGTTGGATGTTTTAAATTTACCCCGTACATAAAAAGAGGATTAGTATAAAAAGGAACAAGGTCACATTTACGCTACCCACTATCTCACGTTAAACCATACAACCATACTCTCTTGGAGTATTTTTTTCTATCAATACTTACAACTAAGATTTTGTTATTGTTGTTCTATTCATATATATAGTCATAATAAAATGTGAAATCGATGTTGGGATGCGTTTATTGAGTATTGGATTTGCTTTGAATTCAAGAAAAATATCATATCTCATTCCTTAAATTGTAACGGTTGGTCTCCTTGGATCATGTCGTTTCTTGGTTGATGGTGTGGTACACGATCCGCACGGTTCAATTGCTCCAATCGGACATGGGGGAGGTTCGATCTATGTGTAAAGTGGGACAACATGCTCTCGGGCCAAAATTGGAACATGTGTTGTTATGCTTCAACAGGTTGGTGGTTTAAGTTGGTTCAAGTTGGTTCTAACATCGTATACATGGTCACTTTGGCGAAAATCACTTAATCATCACCTGAAATCATAATTTTCGGGTTTCTTTGGAATCATGGCTATAGCTATTTCTTGTAGGGGTGCTCGCGGTGCGGTTTTGCGGTTTTTTCATTAATTGCAAAACCGAATTGCCATATGCGGTTTTTTCAAAATTTGAATTCAAATTGCGGTTTTATCATGTAAAACCGAAAGTGCGGTTTATAAGCGGATTACGGGCGGTTGCGGTCGGTTAGGCGGTTTTAATCTATGCACAAGAAAGTTTATTATTCCCACAAAAAAGTAATTCATAATACAATTTTTTAAAAAAAAAAAAAAAGAAACAAGTGCATCAAATAAAGCCATGAATCATCCTCGCCTATTCACAATATATTGTTCCTTAAAATCGAGAGGTCAATCTACGATTGAGATTTAAAAAAATAAAACAAAGCGGTAGCTTTTTTGACAATAGATAAGCAAGAATATAGTTCAATATCCCAACACAATATAAAAACCCATGGTACAATATAAAACATATAAAAGACAACTTATATAATCGAAAATCCATGGGAATTGTTCATTTGTCATGACTTCATAAACCTGCGGAAAAAGCAGTTATGATACTGCATTTGGGGAAAAAAATCATTGTAAGTAACATACATTTTAATTTGAGAATTACATATGAGTTTCTTGCAAAATGAAAAATATTGAACTACCTTAAAATATGTTTCCTTCTTATTGATCATCTAATTCTCGCGAGAAGAGATTGATACCTCCAACTCTGTAAAATAACAATAATTAAAGCACATAAAAACTACTCAAAGGCATGATAAAAATTAGACAGGATATTGAAGTGTTTTACCATTTTCTATATTTTCAAATTGCTGAATGTCCTCGAATATTTCACCAAGATCAATTGGAGAAGGTGTAGCACGTAACCAATCTCGAGAGCATATGAGGGCCTCTACCGTTTTAGGTGATAAAGAGCTTCTAAATGCATCAATCACACGACCACTTGTACTAAAAGCAGATTCTGAAGCAATAGTGGACACTGGAATAGCTAATACATCTCTCGCGACTTTAGAAAGAAAAGGATATTTGGGAGTGTTCACTTTCCACCAATTCAATACGTCAAAATCCTTGCTCGTTTTTTCACAACCTTCAAGTAAATATCGCGCTACTTCAGATTTACTCTCAACACATTGTTCTTCTTCCAAATGTCTAGCAAATTGAGATTCTAGCAATTCACTTGGGTCATCTTCTTCATCTACATGCATGTAATTATACCCTTGCATTGCATTTTCATCTCTACTCATTTCTTTGAAAATTAGAATCGCATGTTGCTTATACAACAAAACCAACAAATCTTCTATTTTTGAGTCATTAGGTTCACATATGAAGCATCCCCTTGATACATTGTTGCAAGACAAAAATTAACATACTTTAACTTGTATCTTGGGTCCAAAAGAATAGCAACAAACAATAACCAATTGATGTTATCAATATTTCCCCAATATTTGTTGAATTTCTCCTTCATCCAGAATAGCCATAGAAGCCATATTATAATCTCCTTACTAATCATATTGGATAAACCGACATGCCAGAGCAAGTTCACGAAAAAAGGCATTTGAAGTGATATACGATGAACAGAGAACTTTAAAGTCACATGATAGAATATTTTTAAGAATTTGACAAAATTCCGGCATTAATCCAATCTACATCCATCGGAGGTCCAATTATCTTATTCCCTTTTACTTTTCTTTTCTTCCCCTCAAATTCCTCATCTTGATTCAATTCATAACAATCAAAGTAGTCTACATACTTCCGGGTCTTCATCCCCCAACCTCTCAAAAGCTTTCTCAAATTTCTCGTGAGCCTCAAGCATCAAATAAGTTGAATTCCACCGTATTTCTACATCTAAACAAACAAGACTCTTTGAATCAATTTTTTTCCTTCTCTACACACTTTTTGAATGCATTTAGCCTACTTGGAGAAGATCTTACATATTTCACAAACATTCCTAACCCGCATTATGGCCTCATTTTGCTCTTCTAGCCCTTCTTTGACAATCAAATTTATTATATGAGCAGAACATCTTACATGCATGTAATCATTATTCAATATGACATCTTTCCACTTGCATTTTCGTTTCAAATAACCAATTGCTTTATCATTGAGCTAGCATTATCCATTATCGTATGTCGTGGAAACTTTATCAATACTCCATTGATTCAAACATTCTTCTATTTGTTTCCCTATTGTTTCCCCTTTATGATTCTCAATTAGACAAAAAGTTTATGACTCTTTTTGTAATTTCCATCATTGTCTATCCAATGTGCGTAAGACACATATAATTTAAGTTTCGCAATGAAGTCCATGTATCGGTAGTTAGGCATACTCTATTAAGTTTCAAAACTCTTTTCAATTTCTTTTTCTCTTCAATATAAACTTTCATGCAATCCCTAGCAATAGTATGCCTAGATGGTACCTCAAACCTTGGTTCCAAAGATTGAGAATAAGCTTTAAACCCTTCCCCCTCCACAATCTTAAAAGGCAACTCATCGATGATTACCATTTTAGCAAGGTTTTTCCTAACCTCTTCAAGATTTAAAGCTTTTCCTTTAATTGTAGGATTATCATTTTGGTTTCCACGCACACCTTTATAATCATGCATAGTTTTTTGCTTCTTATCCAATCTAAGTGGATACTTTTTGCATGAAAATTCCAAATGAGTCCACATACTAGTGGTTCCATTAAGTTTTGGATGAGCGGCATAACTTGTACCACAATAGTTGCATGCGACTCACAGGTGGATTGCTACCTTCTATTCTACTAAAGTGGCCCCAAATTTGAAGCTTTCTTTGAATCTTTTGTCTCAACTATGTCAATTGCTCTAGTTCTTTGTATTTTCTTAGGAGGTAATTTAGATGGTTTCCTCACTTTTGAATGAGAATCACGTGTAACATTCTTTTCTTTTGAAATGTTCTTTTCAGGGAATAAGTTTGTCATCACCTCTATCAATACCCCGAGTTTGTTCTTGACTCCTTGTTGTTCTTTACTTGAAGCTATTGTTTGGGTAGAGATGTCCACATTAGAAACTTTTTGAGAAGATGCATTGTCCTTGATTTAACAAAAAAAAATTAACATGAATCAATATCAAATCTAAACATGAAAATAATAAAAAATATAAGAAATGAAAATATGTCAAATAAAATAGAACTTACTGTTGCATCCATAGAATTATCCATGGAAAAGACTGATTAGTGCAAAATTATCTAGTACCTGCAATCAATTAAAAGTATACTTATATTATAGAAAAACTTAAGTAAAACAAATATATGATGAAAAAAATCCTTTTCGGAGATATAACAAACAAAATATGTTCCCCAACATCTCCAACATTTTAAGAAATCTCATATTTAATACTAATTATAATTAATTAAAATAAAACAAGGTACTCATCATATTTCCAGAAATGAGAGAATAAATGTAACTTAATCAAATATTGAGATTAATCAGGACAACTCAACTACTCAAGCAAATCCAAAATGAAAAGAGGTTAATAAGAGACATTAAATTTCAGCAAATAATCATAAAATTAAAAGGATTACCTTCTTTCCAGTGAGCAAATAGTCCACCCTCTCCCTTCTTTCTTGAAGAAAATTTAGAAAACAACTACCTAAAATTAAAAAAACAATAACATAAAATATAATAAATATTAGACAATCAGAAATATAAAAAATACATATAATTAAAAATATTTATTTTGTATTTTGTTATCCTCAACTTTAAATAAAATAGAAGAAAAGAAAACTCACTTGTAAATCGTATGAAGAAATTACAAGTCTTCCCTTCTTGATTATATTGTTTGGCAAAATGGACCAATTAATGGTGAAGAGAAATGAAAATGACTTGTGGGCCTGTGGATTCTTGTTGAGACTTGAACAAATTGTGAGGGATAAGAGATTAGGTGATTAGCTAATTCAATTTTAGTACAGAGAGGATGAGAGGAAAGTGAAACATGGGAAAGGGAAAATAAAGAGGCGGAGGCGATTTGAAATCGGTGGAGAAGAATAGGTTTTTAGGTGAGTTTAATATGTTAAGTTAATTACATAATTATCCTTATCCTATAATATATAGTGTATGGCGGTCGGTCGGTTTGTGGCGGTTTTATTTTATTTAAAACCATAAACCGCACCGCTAGGGCGTGCTTGATTTTTTTTTCATAAGATTTATAATCGCGGTTTTTCGTGATAAATTACTAATAACGGTGCGGTGTGCGGGGCGGTGCGGGCGGTGCGGGCGGTTATTTAAAATTTATGATCACCCCTAATTTCTTGGGTGGTGACATGGTACACAATTTGATTTGAATCTTGGTTCAATTGCACGAATCGGACACGGGCACGAGGTTCGTCGATATACAAAGTTGGGACAACATGTTCTCGGGCAAAAAGTTGGAACCTGGGTTGTTATGCCTCAACTGACTAGTGGTTCAAGTTGGTTCCAACATCGTATATAGGTAACCAGGAGGAAAATCACTGAAGAAATGTTTTGGGGAGGGGTTCGGTTTTAGTGTTTGCTAGGGAGTTTCATAGGTGGTTTATGTTGATGGTTTCTAGTTTTATGTAGGGGTTTCCATTTACGCTTTGTAAGAAGTTTTCACATTTAATGAAATTTTCTCGGTAAAAAATGATCTTTTCTTATAGTGGAGTAAAACTTCTATTGAGCTCGAGAAGACTAGTGAAAAATAATAAAATAGGTGTTAAAAATATCAAAGTACTCGATGTTGATTCATGTCCGACTAGATTAAAGTTTTTTCAAGCTCGATTTGATTAATAATTAAACTAAACTCAAACACAATTTTGAAGCTCCATAAAAATTTAAATAAGTTTGAATAATATTATGTTCAATAAATACCAAACTATAGTTGCATTAATTTAACATGAAAAATAAATGGGGAAAGTTTGTTTAGTATGAGTTTTGCATGTATTTTGGGCATGATTTTGGATATAATAGGTTGATAAACATGCATTAACTTAGTAAAATAGGTCGTGTTCTCATAATGTGGAAAAGATATTACGTTTTGCTCGTTTTGTAGGAAATTAACGATGTTTGTAGTACTTTTGTGGCAAGTCGGAGCATTGCGATGAGGACCATCAAAAAACGAGCGATTAAGCGAAGTATGGAGTTGAACCGAGTGAAAAAAGACGTGCACGCACGCTTTTTTGTGCTCATAGGCACGGCCCGTGCGTGGTCCTGCGGCGAGAATCAACCTTCGACTTGGCACAAAGTGGTCGTGCGTATAACCGTCGTGCGTCTTCCCACGGGATATTATAAATAAAGAGAGGCGGACCGAGAAGAGGAGACACTTACTTTTACCCTAAAAATCGAGAAAATAGCATTCTTCTACCTGGGAGGAATCGAGAGAAAGGTCGAGATCGCGCCACGCTTGAGGATTGAAGATGGATTGAGAGATCATCGATATTCCGATTTTTTTCTTACTCCATTGTATTCTTATTTTCATCTAGTTGATATGGACATGAACAATTTGTCTATGAATTCTTCGTTTCCCATGTCCGGCTAAACACCTTGTGATTCTGGGATTTTGGATTAGGTTAATTGACTCTTGTTTGATGCTTAATTTTAATTGAAGTTATTATTTTGAACCATATTAAGTACTTTGCGTTATTACTTGTTTTATCATATGGCCAATGGTTTAACATGTTTGATGTGTTGATTCATAATTCGAGAGATGAGTTTCAATACTAGATCTTGAGTACTTGACATGAATATTTTGCATGATTGAAAAGTCTGTGAGTATTTGTAAATTGTAAGGATTATTGATCTTATATGCTTTTGGGAGTTGTTTATCTTATATTGAGTAGAGATACTAGCATAGATAATTCAATCAACGTATTTATTGTGTCGAGAGAGAGGGGATAAATTACTTTTATGACCGTCTTATAAGGAAGATAGATAATAACTTTGGCTTGATTAATCGATAACAAGAAGGAGATTAACTGAAACCATAACCCTGGAATCCATCCATTCACTTGATCTTTTCAAATCATAACTCTTTGCTTTGTTATTTTATGATAAAATATTTTCTTAGTATTACAAAACAACCATCACAATTCGATCGTCTAAATAAAAATAGTGTTATTATAATCCCAATACTTAGTATATTAATTTATTAGTCTACGAGTGATCGACCTTGCTTACCCTATCTATTAACTACGATGTTCACTTGCGGTGAGGCTAAAAATAAGGCGAACAAAGTTCATGTATATGTATCTATAGGGATATTGCAATATTAGTCCTATAACTTTTGAAGTTGCAAATTTAGTCATGTGACAATTTTGTCCCTTAGCAAAAATAACAATTTTAATCATTTAATTTTTACTGTTTGATTATTTTTTAATTATGGTAATCTCGGTTCTATTATTCAAAATAATCAATTTTGCCAAATTTGTACGTGTTTTTTGTATTTTCATAATTAGGAAATAATAATGTATAACTCGTCTCTCGGATTTTGATCTGAATTCATGAGTCAAAAATTCTTCCATCATTAGGCAATATATAGTATCAATGATAAATAAATTCAACTCAAGTAAATAAAATATAAGTTGTGATACTATTTTATATTTGATCTTAGGTATATTGATTATTTTGCCTATAAAGGGCATTTCGAGAATAATTGAAATATTGAAATAGCCCTCCCGACCGCATTGCACCAACTTAAAAATTATAGGACCAAATCGCACAAATCTAAAACTTGTGCGAGCAAAATTGCAAAAAGGCAAAATATACAGGACTAAAATCACAATTTCAATAGTTACGGGGCTAATATTGCAAATGCATGACTAATTTTGCAATTTTCCCAAA
Source organism: Rehmannia glutinosa (assembly GCA_016081115.2). NCBI lineage: Eukaryota > Viridiplantae > Streptophyta > Magnoliopsida > Lamiales > Orobanchaceae > Rehmannia > Rehmannia glutinosa. Next base: position 14,242,914 of record CM071930.1, on the reverse strand, counting down.
TAAATGTGAGGCTAACAGTCATCGAATCAAATTTCCTATTCCACTTTGTTGAATGGTTGACACGTAGAAAAACATTGTAGTGATACTTGTCTAAATACACTTAAATTAAGCGTAATTAGAGAAGTATCATTTTTTACACTAAAGGTATTATTTTTTAAACTAAAAGTATCACCATTTTTCACAGTCTCACATAAGTTTTGCGTTAAATTAACACATGTTTGTCATATAAATACATGTCAATCATCCAATAAAGTGGAACAAGAAGTGAAACAAAGATATTTTATGCCCGGTAGCGATCGCATCATATAATTTACGATGATTGCTAATTGCCTCAACATCATCCAAATCTACAAATTTATTCCTTAAAACAAACACAATTCATTCAAGTAAAGGTAGCCGGAAGTGTAGGTTCCATGATGATGGCAAGAGGCTTCTTCGGATGTGTAGTGAGTCCATACTCTTCTTCCATGCTTATATCTTCGGCCTCATACCATCAACCAATTTCAAGTTAAACCCATGCAACAAATTAGCCAACGTTGTTCGAACAATCTTAAGCCCAAGCATGTATCCGGGCATCTCCTCGGCGACCCAAATGGCAAGATGGCATAGTTACTTCCCAACACATCGATTTCTTTTTGAAAAACCTCTCTCGCAAGAATTCCTTGGGTGCATCCCATGAGTATGGGTCCCTCCCGATGCTCCATGTGTTGATCAGGACCATTGTCCCCTTTGATATGTTGTAACCCGCAACCGCGATCCTCGATGGCGAAGCGGGACTAATAACGTAGCAAGCGGATGCAATCTCATTGACTCCATGATAACTTGGCGTCTAAGTAATGCGATTGAGAGGCGTCTTTCTCTTCAACCCATCTGTTTGTTCCGATAACCCCTGACAAGCTCTTCTTTCACCTTTGCAATTAGTTCGGGGTATGCGAGAAGTTCGTGGATAGTCCATTCGATTGTGGTAGCAGAGGTATCCGTGCCACCAACTAGACGTCCCTATAAATATTGCCACAAAGGTAGCTAATTTTATGATCACAACCACAAAACCATGATTTTAAAATTTATGGAATTGCCTGAAAGGTTTTATAAACAAGGCTTGATTATGATACATTTGACCATCATAGATTTATTCATATGTTCCCCTCGAATCGATCTCTAGCATTTGGATGAGGGATTTGAATTCGAAGAAGAATTAATTTGGGGCAAAATTTCAAATCACTCCATCAAATCCACCACAAATAAAAGTTCAACGATTTGATTTCCATTGTACAATAAAAGGAAAAATATTTTTAGTCCTATAACTTGAATTATTTGGATATTTTAATCCTCTAAGTAGTCACCTTTAAATTTTGGTACAAGATATTGTTCGATTTAGACCAAAATTGTGTAATTTTTTCGAAAAATGTTGACTATGATCAATGTGGTACAAATATATCAAAAAAACTTGGAAAATTGTAACCTAAGCTCAGAAATCCCCAATATGTATGTATAAGTTTTTGCACTATACCACCAAAATTCCAAAAGAAAGAAAATATTATTAGGCACATCAGTGACTGACACTGGCCATAATCAACAATGTTCGGATAAAATTACACAATTTTGATTAAAATCAGACTAAATATCCGAATTTTTAAAAGACATTTAATCAAAATATTAAGGTTAAACACTTATTAGATGACCAAATCTCCAAATAGCTCAAGTTATAGGACAAAAAAGACTATCTTCTCTACAATAAAATTACCCAAACAAACCGAACAATGGATCTATTATTATCCTTCGCTTCAAATTCATGAATCCAAATGAATCCTTTGAATATACGCGAAAAGGCAAGATTAGTACCTGTAATAATCCCTTGACACGATCGCTTGTGAGTTTAACATCAAGATTAGGATCATCGGCTCTTTGTAGTAACAAGTCCACCATGTCTTTGGGGCCGAAACTTTTTACCGATCCTTTTAGCTTGATGGTCATCAATCACATTGCTTAGAAACCTGTCTAGTTTCCTCCCCAAAGCCTTCATTTTTCCAACATATCCCTGCAGATCAAGAAAACTTAGCCATGGTATCCAGTCCCCAATAGGGAACACCCCATTAAGCAAAAACCACTCATCCAACATGTCTCGTAGCACATCAAGCTTCACAATATTGGACTCGTCGTCATTTTCGCCCGACTCACTGAAGTATTTGTTGCTCAACACCACTCGCTTATCTTTGGAAAGAGTATAATGCGTTAATTGCTCTTTGAGCACGACCGGTCTCCCTGATAGGGAACGTAGACGGGAGATCAGATTACGCCTCTCTTCAATTCTAACATGCTCGAAGAATTGGAGTTTCCTTGGACTGATCAACGCGGACTTGATGATTTTACGTGCTTGTCGCCAGAATGGGCCGTAAGGCGACCATGACATGTTCGAGTAATTGAAGGCCGTGTATTTACCGGCAGCAAGCGCGGGCCGAGATGCAAACACTGTATCGTGTGTTTTTAGGAACTGTTTGGCCATCTCAGGGGATGATGCAACCACAACCGGAAATCTGCCGAATTTAAGCAGCATCATTTCGCCGTGTTTTTGGGATAAAAAGTGAAGGGATTGATGTGGGATGGGACCAATCAGGTTCAAGTTGCCAATTATAGGCCATGGTTTTGGACCTGGAGGAGATTTTTGTTTAGGGTTGTGTTTGGAGATTATTTTTGAGATGATGGCTAATGAAACTATAACCAGTAATAAGGTTAATTGTACTCCCCAGGAGTTCTCCATTAGAGGTGGACTTTGTAATGAGAGATGTTATATGTATCAGTTATATAGAACTTGAAAAAATTAGTTATCTCTAAATATAGGGATAATTACAAAAACACCTCCGAAGTTTGGGCTAATTACAAAAAAAAAAAAAAAAAAATAACCTAGTGCTTTTTGAAAATTACAAAAAAATCTTTTAAGGTTTGATTCCGTCAAGAAAAATATTCAAATACTCCCTAGTTTTATAGAAATATTACAGATACTCCTTTAAATTTAAAATCAAACTTGATGGGATTTTTCGTAATTTTAAAACATTTCTGGATTTTTTTGTAACTAGCCTAAACCACAGGGAGTTTTTGTAATTATCCCTAAATATATGACAACTTGCACCCTTGCTGTCAATTTATGATCTCATCTTACAACGGAAACAAATAGTTTAAAGCCTCTTGGCTCATATAACACTTTAATTTCTTTGGTTAAACTTGAAGTCAACCTTAATAATTGTTATATTTAAATCCAGAAATGAGTTAATTGTTATATATCCAGAGTATTACGATTCGTATTTTATTGTTTTGACTTCTGATCAAGGAATCAGATAAGCCATTTGATTTAAAAATTGAACAGTTGTTTTTACAGATAAGTTCTCTCTATCTCTAGGCCGCATCGAACGAAACCGAACCAGAAGCTTTTTTAGAGTATGAGCTTGGGTCGTTTATTATCGACTCAAACTCCAGCTTGAATTTATTGAAGATATTGATGGCTCACCAAGTTCTTCAAGTTTAATCGAGCTTAGTAAATATCAATTAATTATAAATTAAATTTTTCTTCACGTATTATAAAAATAAAACAATCGGTTTTTTTTTTAGCCATTCCCAACAAAAACCAAGATGTTTTTAGCCATCTTTTTCAAACACATCTTTTTAGCCATTTTGGGGTGTGAAAAACCCAATTTGCCCTTGAGCCAATTTAATCGCACAAAAACACACATCCCTGTGACTCGGATCGAGTTCCGTGACTCGACATCGAGTTATCAGTAAATTGTAACTTCGATTTGAATTCTGAGAACCTCGAAAATCGAGTCATGTGACTCGAAATTGAGTTATTGTGACTCGATTTGAGTTACTATAACTCGAGATCGATTCTGACATCGATTCTATCACGTATTATAATCCGTTTTGCATGTATAATATATCAAATTAATCCTCTTTTCGATATTTATAATTCAACACTCATATTGAATATTTAAAAATGAAAAATACAGGTTCGATTTCTTAAAAAAAGTTTGAAAAAAAAGAGTAAGAAGATACATAGAGATAAGTGAAAGAGAGAGAAATAACCCAAATATCAAACAAACTTGCTAGAAGGGTATGGATGTCATTTTACACCCCAAAATGGCTAAAAAAGATGTGTCTACAAAACATGGCTATTTTTAATCTTTACATTTTCTAAATGGCTATTTTGTATCATTACCACAAAATAAAATCATATATTTCTAAAACGCATAAAGTGATACTCAATAAAAGTATAAGGTGGTAAAATGAGATTTATCGGTAAATTTGTATGATCAAACTATTCTTGATTTGGTTTGTCATGTCACGTGTGAATTCTTTATGGAGGAGTATGATCGTTGATTCTTTCCAGCTTTGTAGTTAGAAGAACGTGTCAACTAAAAACAGAAAATTTAATAAGAACGTAAACAAAAATAGTTATATAATGGTGGTTGATATTTCCAGTCAGAAGATCTGCTAAATAATATGAAATGATTAATGAATGGTCGAAGAGATTTTCAATTGAAATATTTTATTTGCCGTGTGATTTCGTATGTTAAAAATTATACATATTTTCGGGCTTCCATCACATTTAAATGATTTAATGATAGCATTCAGTGCAAGCAAAAATATCAAAATACACGGGGTAAGTCGATGCTTAAGTGGGTTCCATCTGATTGGATCAACATAATATGTCGGTCGGTATAATACACGGCCCATACTGGCGACAAGCGCGCAAAATCTACAAGTCAAAGCTGCTCAGCGCGAAGAGACTCCAATTCTCCGAGCAGATCCGTGTTGAGGAGAGACATAACTTGTTTAGTCGTCAACGTTCTTTGTCGGCGATTGGTCGCTCCGAAGAAGGAAGCGATTGTTGCATTATACTCTTTCGAGTATAAGCGGATGGTTTTGAGCAATAAATATTTTAGCGAGTCGAGGAAATGATGAGTGCATCGTGAAGATGGATGAATTACGAGACATGATGGATGAGTGGTTTTTCTTTGAATGGGCATTTATTATTGGGGATTGGGTGCCGTGGTTAAGTTTTCTTGATACGAAGGGATATATTAAAAGAATGAAGGCGTTGGGTAGGAAATTGGACGGGTTTTTTACGTACGCGATCGATGATCATCGGCCGAGAAGGGGAAGCGAAAAAAGTTCATCCCGAAAGACGTGGTGGATGTGTTACTACACGAGGTTGAGGATCCGAATCTTGATGTTAAAGCGATGAGCGATTGTGTCGAGGATTATTACAGTCTTGAATCTTGCCTTTTCGTGTACTTGCTTCGTGATCGATATTCAAATTGTTTTAGGTTGCGTTTGGATTGTAAGATTTGGATTTGAGGGGAAGATTTGAGTTAGGATGGATTTGAATTACTCCAAAAATAGCTTAGAGGTTCTACTCACTCCTCAAATCCAAATTCCACCATCCAAATGCAACTTTGGCTTATCCGTGCATAAGCTACAAGAACTTATAAGTTATAACATCTCAATCTTTGTCTGCATCGAAGTACGAGAATTCCAAAGCAAAAGAGGGTAGTTAAGCTGCGATTAATGCGAAATAATGTGAATTACGTATAAATAATGATGAGGAGTCTCTTTTATACCAGGATTGTTGGGCCGCATGGGCCTTGTAGGATAAAATGAGTCGCGAGGCGGATAACTATATCTGCGATCCAATAATAATTAATATATTGGATAATTAATTTGGATTTAAACGATGCGAGAAATAATAAAAATAAAAAATATAGGGAAAAGTCAATTTTGTCCCCAATGAACATTTGTGGGTTTTTTGTATTTAGCCCAACTGATGGGTCTTTTGTTGTAATAATAATAATAATAATTATTATAATAATAATAATAATAATAATAATAATAATAATAATAATAATAATAATAATAAGAAGAAGAAGAAGAAGAAGAAGAAGAAGAAGAAAGAAAGAAGAAGAAGGGACGGTTGCAAAATCGGTCCTCTATCATAGGGGTATTGCAAAAATAGTCTTGTAACTTCTAAAGTTACAATTTTAATCATGTGACAATTTTGCCCCTTAGGAACAATAACAAATTTTAGTTATGTAATTTTTAGAATTTGGCAAATTTAAGTCTCTTATTTTATAGTTGTGGTAATTTCGGTCGTATTATTCAAAATGACTAATTTTGGCATATTTGTACGTGTTTTTGTATTTTCATAATTAGAAAATAATATATGTAGAACTCGTATCGCGGATTTTGATCTAGACTCCAAAAATATAAAATTCTTCCATCATTAGGAAATCTATAATGATAAATAAATTCTACTGAAGTAAATAAAATATAGGCTCTGGTACCAATTTAAATTTGATCTTAGGTATGTTGATTGTTTTGGCTATCAAGGGCAATTTGGGAATAATTAAAATATTGAAATAGCCATCAGGACAAAATTTACATCAATTTAAAACTTATAAGACCAGAATTGCACAATTTTGAAATTTTCAGGACCAAAATTGCAAAAAAGACAAAATATACAGGACAAAATTGCAATTTCAAAAATTTCTGGACTAATATTGCAGCATCCCTATAGATTGGGACTAATTTTGCATTTTTCCCTAATAATAATAATAAAGTAAAGTTACTTTTGAAGTATGAACAGCCTTAGTCTAAGGCATAACATAGTGGATTATATTTATGTAGCATCCAAATAGCATTTTTAGACTATGCTTTTGAAGCTATTTCCTAGCTAGTTTGGGTTCAAAACTTAACTATCTATGTTCAAAATCAAATTAATGTTTATAAAACCAAGAAATTACATCAGATTATAAATTATATCCATTAGAGTTATATCCACGATTGTTTTAGCAAATCTTGTTTTTTCTTCTCCAAAATATTTTCACTGGTCATGGTTACTGTTATGGGCAACTTCAACAATTTTCAGTGATCAAATTATCATGACTATATTTTACTTTAGAAGCCAACATCTTAAGGTTTTTATTGTAACTTAAATCAAGGTATATGATTTTTGTATAATTTATTACGAATTTTCAAAGTCGATAGTAACATCTATTAATCGTGATTTACTCGTATTGTGTTGAAAAGAAATAATATATTTTTTTATATTCTTCTTACTAATATCATTTTACATCATTTTATAAGTGTGTAAAATTTTCAGAATCCTCATAATTGTTATAATTGTATAAATTTGTATTTTGTATTTATACAGAATTATTATCTAAATAAAACCTTGTGTTTAGTAATACAAATGGATAAATGATAATATATTTAATAAATTTGTACTTTGCAATCATAATAAAGAATTAAAATTTGGGACTTAATAACTTAGGTATGATGAAAGAGTTTAGAGCTCAAATACAAAACGACAATGAAAGAATAATACATTAATTAAAAGGCAAGTATGTTGATATTTCGTTGTCTTTGTTAGCTTATATGAGATTTTCTTTGTTGGCATATATAATCGTGATCATGTCAACATATATGAATTTCGTTATTGGCCTTGTTGGTGTGATATGAATGTGATCATATTGACTTATATTTGTGATCTTTTTGTTAGAATATAAACTTAATTTATGTCCAAATAATATTGAGTTTAAAATATATTTTTAGTTAAAATATAAAATAAGAGTCCAAGCCCAAATGTCCCAAGTTCTATAATTTCTCTAGAATTATCTTATTAAAATATCTTAATATTAGTTGAAGAAAACTAATAGAAACTTCTAGGTTGCAAACTAGCGCCTACTCCCAAATTTTTTTTTTAATTTTTGAAAATTAATTTTAAATATTAAATAAATACACAATTTTTTGGATAATTAGAATGTGATATATTACTGATTGAAACGTGATTACATAATAAAGTCTACAACACATAATTAAAAAAAAAAACAAGAAGTACTAGTACGACTACACTAAATTATATTTGTGGGGTATTTGTGAAACCCGACTACATTATTTATTTTTTTTAATTTCAGACTTTTTTTTTATAAATACATATTATCATTTCGGATAAGTGAAACTCATTTTTGGCTAATTTGACTAGAAATTCCCACAAAATTACATTTGGGGTATTTGAGTTGGACAAGTTCTGGTTGTTCGCGTACTGGTATAAAGAGTATAATTGGAAAATTTGCAGACCTAGTCTCCTTTTTATTCTTATTTGTAATATATTCGAATATATGTGAATCAATTTGAATATTTGTATTCAAAACTCTAATATATCTTTATTGTTGGAAGATAATGTGTTTTTTTTATTCTTTTCAATTTTAGTTTACAATAAAATATATATTCGAATATATTAAAAATAAGAATAAAAAGGGAAGTAGGTTGCAAATTTTCCAATTATACCCTTTATACTGGTACGCGAACAACCAAAACTTGTCCAACTCAAATACCCCACAAACATAATTTTGTGGGGATATTTAGTCAAATTAGCCAAAAATGAGTTTCACTTTTCCGAAATGATAGTATGCATTTTGTAATTTATAAAAAAGGACTTAAATTAAAAAAAATTAGTATAATCGAGTTTCACAAATACCCCACAAATATAATTTTGTGTAGTCGTACTAGTTCTTCTTGTTTTTTTAATTATGTGTTGTAGACTTTATTATTTAATCGTGTTTTCATTCAGTAGTATATCACATTCTAGTTATCCAAAAAATTGTATATTTATTTAATATTTAAAATTAAAAAAAAAAATAGGGAGTAGGTGCCAATTGTAATGCATTTGCCACAAACTCTCAAATAACCTCAAACTGTGGGCTATGGAAGATAAATATATAGTTGTGTCCCAACAAGAAAATTTACTTCCTGTAAAATGCTTAGGCATTTTATTGAGATTTTTTAATTTACTTCTGGTAAAATGCTAAGGTCTGGTATGATTTTTTTTATTGATTTATTCCCACTTTTTACTACTTAGAATTAGAATATGTGAACATGTATTTTTACTCAATCTCATTGAAATACCCGAGAAAAAGTATATGTCAGTTTAAATATTTATTTTACGTAACAGATATCCAACTCAATTCTCCTGCAAACTTCAATTTAGGACTTTACTTGTTATGGCAAAGCGATCCCAATTGCATCAGAAATTAAGAGTGTTTGGTGAAAAAAATTGTAAAAGTGTTCATTTATTTTTAAAAGTCAAACCAAAAGCATAAATCTGAATCACTTTTAGATTCTGATTAGATGAAATAGAATTAGAAGCAGAAGTACAAAGACTAAGAATTGATTTTTTTCCAACCAAAAGCTGATAATCATTTTTTTTAATGATTGCAAACTTAGGTAAAAGGTACAGATTAGACACCTATTCTCACGAAAAATTAGAATGTGAGATACTTAAAAAAGTACATTTATCTTTTAAAATTATAAATATCTCTTTAAAGTGTTACAAACGCCCCCATAATGTTTGTATTTTACCTAACAAATACCCCTCAGGAGGTGCAATTTGTAAAAGAGAGATTAATGTCAATGGGATATTTGTAATTTTGAAAGATAACTGGGTTTTTGTGTAATTAAGCTAAACCTCAAGGGTAGTTTTTGTAATTGACCCTTAGAATGTTCAAGTTTCCACTTTGAACATTAGTGCAATTGATACCAGGAGGACAACTAAATCGATACCAGGAGGACAAGAGCAAAAGGAAGAACAACTCAATTTTAACAAGAATCAAAAGAATTGAAGTTTGTTTTTCTCCTCAACCATATATCAACATGATACCACAAAAGGCTTAAAAAAAGAAGAAAACCTAACTAAGTACAAAATTATCTCTGTTCCAAAAAAAAACATGAGAGTTGAGTATAATATCTCCAACGATACCTTTCCACGTAATAAACAGCATTCATCCTTTTCATGGGATTGACGGTATATGAAAAAATAAAGAACTCGCAGGCTCTGATAAGTTTTCCAAAGTCACAATTTACTTCCTGATGAGGTCGTTGTCCTGTGCTCCAATTGCTTTCGATTCAAATTTTGTATTCCCTGGAAGTATACCGAAAATATTCCATTTAAGTATCCACAGTAAAAGCATGACCGAATAAACGCATTTAATTTAAAAAAAAAAAAAAAAAAAAAAAGCCAACTTATCTTCATGAACTTTTTCCTAATAATTGGGTGTGTGGGAGGGACAAAAATGGTGATATGTAAAAAGTTATACACCACTAGATCACGAAATATATGATCAGGCATTATTTAACTGCTCTCATCTCCGGATTAGCAGCAAATTATTGAATCTACTATAGAGATCAAACCAGTTGCAAATTTCTGGCTGGATATCCCATTTAAAAAGAATACTTATTTATGTCCACGGTCACCATTCTATACATCAGATCAAACAAACCTTTCAACAATTGTAAAAGATGGAGACACGCACAAAGAGAAATAGAGTTCATGTGTGGTCACTGGTCACAGCAAGTCAAACACAAGAGGGTACTGTTGTCTTATAAATAACAGAAAACTATATCAGCATGGGGTGGTAAACATCCAAAGCACATGTATGTGAAGTAGTTTTGTGACTTTTAACAGAAAAAAAAAAAAAGAATAAACAACTAATTGAAGTCGGAAATCATACTGACACAACTGCAAAAGGTTCTTTCTGAATTTTCTTTTTGGGTGGGAGGTACATAATAACCATAAACATCTTCAAGAGTTTTTGTAATTTAATGTTATGAAGCATGTTGTCGCCTCAAACAGTTTCATATGTGAACCCCTCAAGCATTAAGAAGTTCAAGAAAACTAAAATGTATTATTAATACTAAGGTGTGGTAAAGCTTGCAACTTTTCCTTTTATGAATGGTACAGGTAATGGCGGTTCACAAAGATGGAAAACTTTTAGAACCCTTATTTCCCTAAATACCCTTCATTAGAACAATACTGTACTTCTTTAGGGAAAATAACAGTCATGTTACTGCAGTTTTGCACTTGGTTAAACCTATGGCTTCTTTACATTCTAATCTTCCCTTATTTTCCTTTCATTCTATTGTTTCCTTCTCTTCATGCAATGAAATAAAATTAGCCATAGTTTCGGGATTGGAGTGGAATTTGGTCGGTTTACCACTCATGATGGTCTGGCTAGCAAGATCAGTATAAGAACGTAAAAGTGCAAATGATTGAAGCATCCCCGAAAAGAGCAAATATGCAAATGTCTCGCAGGAAAGAAAAAAATCTAACAAAGACTCAACCAATTCAAACAAAATGAAACTGAAAGCAACTGATCTATAAGACCATCCTTTGATATACAACATACAAATATATCGTTGCCAGTTGCCACTCACTGTTCTGTAGTTTATAATGGGAGCATTCATCTCATGGATAATAAAACTTACTAACAACACAATTTAAGTACTATAATCAGGCAGCTGAAGGTATGAGGTCAAGGCTATTAGTAATCAAAGTTCAGGAATCTCAAGCCATGGATAAAGAACGTAACTAAATACATACGGACTAGGTTTATTGGTTTACTATCAAAAAGCCGTTAAGCCAAAGTCAAAATCACGCAGCTACTTGCATCCCTCACTATATAGTGGCCACAATTGTAACAAGCAGGAGATCAATTTGGGTAAAAACATTCACAAACTCAGAATATTTTCTTAATCAACCATATATTATATATTAAATGGAATAGGTAACAACTCAAAGTTGTTGCATCACGCCATCAACAACTCAATGTTTGCTAAGAAGCTTAAGATAGATGATTGAAGAAGACAATCAGTTTCCTTTCGAGACTACACAATCTAGCCCCTAAGGACCTCATCCATTTCCTATAACACACATGTCGTCCTTGATATCTTTCTCTAGCTAACTAAATTTTATTTATAGTTCGTCACCACCAACAATCATTTTCAATAATATCACACTCCCTAAATTTCCTTATAAACTATTTCATAGCCCCAAGCTAGCTAAGTCCTCAATTTATATCAGTGAAACCCATTAAACACCAGAGATCAATTACAAAAAAAAATCTATAGCAATGAACTGACCAACGAAAAGGAAGAATGTAGAGGAGGGGGCTCAAGCTTGAGGTAGCGAGCAGACATCCTGGCGATCTCCGAAATGGCAGCCTCCTAACTTCAGTGACCTCGCTCGTCAAATCCTCGTAGGCCGCAACAAAAGCCTCCTGCCAAAAACCTTCCAATCTCACCCGATGGCTGTGGGTATACACATCCCACATATGCTTCACCAATTTCTCCCTCTCCTCCAAATCCTAATCAAAACAATACAAAACGCGTTCAGAATTCAAAACCCTCACATCACAACATACAATAACGTGAATCATATATGAAAAAAATTTAAAAGGGCAAAAGAAATTACGAGGACGTCAAGATCTTCGGAAGCGTGGGAGCTGTAGTCGTCGTTGAATCGGTCTTTTAGATCTCCGGCGGACCACCGGAGGGTGACCGTGCCGGTGAGCATCGACCAGAATGCCAGCAACAATATGGCGGCGAGAGCCCAAAATTTGTAGCGACCGCGTCCGAAAATGCTGGAGGAATCAGACGAACTGTCTCTCCTAGGAATCCCGGAGGAGGAGGAGGATGACGATACGACGGATGAAGATGTGGGCGTGGATACGGGTAGAGCTTCATCATCCCTCATATCGGAATTTTTAGATAAATACAGCAAAAAATGTAGAAGAACCTAACAAACAATTGAGAATTGAAGGTTTCAGATTAATGGAAGCGTCGATCTGAACCATGGAGGGGGTTTGATTGATCTTTCCCGGGGAAGGAGTGGATCATGTAAATTGTGGACCACCACAATAAAAATGGCCCTGCCGGCGGAGGCTCTGCACGTATTGGATTCTCTGAAAAAATATTTTAATAGGAAATGTGTGTTTGAATTTTAGAGCTTTGTCAGGCCGTGTTTATGGGCTTGCGAAGGCTTTCTGATAAAGCCCATTAGCCCAATAAACCTGATTTCTTCAAAATGTTTTTTAAATTTTTTTTTTTTATAACTTTTCGCGCTACGTTTGAATACGCCATGACAACAATTTCGAGTTTCATCTCTCGCCACCAAGCTAAACCACGTGATGTGACGGACGGCCAAGATTCGGTGGGGTTATGTACAATCAGGCCCTCTCAAGTAAAGATAACAAGTATGTTCTCTCCATCGGATCTTATTCGAGAGGGTGTTTGGGTAAGTTTAATTAAAACATCTTATAAGTCCCTACATCTTATAAGATATTTTTAGAGCTTATAAGATGTTAGATCTTATTTTAAAAATAAGTTGTTGAAGTGTTTGGATAAAATAAGATTATAGATCTTTTAAGATGTCGAATGGCAATTTTGTAATTAAAAAGCCAAAATTAAAGGAGATTGTTGAAATAAGATCTTATTTTGAAAAAATGTTAGGGTTCCCTACTTTTTTAAAAATAAACTTACAAGCTCCTAACATCTTATTTTGGGAGCTTATAAGATCTTTTTAAAAATATTTACCAAACAAATTTAAAGAGCTTATAAGCTCTCAAACATCTTATAAGATGTTTTGAAAAGCTTATAAGCTCGCCAAACACCCTCTCGAGATGAGTCCCACCAATCCTTCACTTGCATATGCATATGTCAGGGAGCATTTTGATGGTGTATGTGTGTTTGAACTTTGAACCCATTAGTAAATCTTTCTTTTTAAAATTTAAAAAAAATGAAAAAGAGAGACGCGGTTATTCTAATTTCTTCCATGAATAAATACAATCCTTATTTCAAAAAAATAAAAATATTTTCTTTTTTTTCCCATGAATAAAAGAACAACTTTTATTCCAAACATAGACGCGCGTTCACTCGAAATAATGAGACCAATATTTAATGCCATTAAACTCGAACTTTAAGATACTAAAAACTTAAATTACTTGTTATTGATTATAAAATGTGATCAAGAAATTGTGTTTTTTTGTGGTAATGAAAAGAGTACAACATTGATTATGTTAGAGTTAATTAGTGATTTATATTATTGTTATTTCTTTGTATTGTTGAGGGTAATTTAGTCTTTTTATATTCCTTATAACCCTAGGTGTATTTAGTCTCCCTCCTCCCCATTTTGCTAGTTGTAGTCTTTCCTTGCTTATTGTTGGTTTGCTATCTTAAGTGTAAGAACATTTATTCTCTCAATTATGTTGTATATTTTCCATTAATCTTTCAGATTTAAGGAACAATGAATGGTAAATTTCTTTTCCTTTTCATTATATTTATGAGGGGATTTTAAAGAATTTATTCATGTTTATATGAGATATTGTTGAATGACTTACATTTAAAAGTTGATTGTGTTATTTTTTAAATATATCAAATTTGAATCGTGTGTTGTTTTAGCTTCCAAATGGGACAGATTTGAAGTTACGGTATCAGTATTATTGAATTGTGAAGGATGTAAAAAACCATATAAAATTCAATAATTATTATGTGAACATTGATCCAAGTAGTGGGTTGGTGTATAAGTATTAGGAAATTTATTTTGATTAAATGAACTGGGATCAGAGTCTTTATTCAAATTAGAGTATGAATTTTTGAAATATATAATTTATAATTTCAAAAATTGATTTGCATTTCAAAAGGTGAAACCAAAAAAGCCTAGCATTAAAACAATCTAATATCGCTGCTAATAGGAGTATAGGACTAATCATAAATCATAAAATCTTAAAAGTATGAACAAAGCGAAGCGATTTAGGAGTATTTGCAAACACTTCTAGTTTTAAGAAGTGATTTATTATAGAAAAAGCAAAAGTAGATGAGATCAAAAGTTGGAGTGTTTGAGATCAAAAAACACTTTCAAATTATCTTTCGGATGGAAAGAAATGTTGTCGGTATTTAGGAAGAGAAATGACAATTTTGGATTATGATAAAAATTTGAAAAGAAGAGTGCCAAAAAAACTTATTCTTATATACAAAAATACCAAAAAACACTTTTCCAAAATTAGAACACCCCACCACAAGTTTTTAGATTTTAATAAATAAAACAGAGACAAAAGCAAAATGGGTATTTGCAAATACTAAAAAGTGTTTTTTTCTATCTAAGAGTCACCTTTGTGTGTGTTTGCAATCACTCTCATAATAACACTTTAGGACTTAAAAATAACATCTGCATGGACTACATAAGTTTTCAAAAATTGAACATTATAATACAATGTCTTTATGGCAAAATATGATCCTATATCATCATTTATGTTCCATAAATACAATCAACATCTTTATGGTACAGTATATTGAACATAAGCCAAGCATTCTGATATCAGCAGCAAGAACCAATTATAACAGCCAAACATCAAACAGTTATTCATCTTTAGTCAAGTAAATGGATTGATCTAGAGGTAACAGAACAACAATTTCAACTCAATTATCCATTCTTGTTGCAATTACAGAGATTTGAACTTATTAGAATACTGAATTTAAACACAAGAATAGTCTAGAGGTAACAGCTGGAATGAAGATTATAAGGTCATAGCAGAAAGCAAGCATTGCAACAAACTCGAGTCTCGACACTTCAATTGGAGATCAATAAACAAAAAAATTTAACATAGATCAAGCACGATGTATAAACCATTGTTACGAATCAGCACCATTATTAAGATCAAGCACAGTTTAAAGCTTTCGACAGAGGAGAAAAGCAAGAACATGCAACTAAAACACGGAAATTCCTCTGTATAACCCCACTTGGACTTTGCATCCAGCTCCAGATAAACTTAGTCGTAAAATTAACTGTCCAACCGATGAACATCAGTCATTTTAGGGAGTGTTTGCAATCACTAAAAAGAGTTTCTCACATTTTGGCTGACAATAATCACGTTTTAGTGATTGCAAATGTTGCATCTGATTCCACTTCATTTAATCAAAATCTAAAAGTGCATGGAGACGAATGTTTAGATTTGTGATTCTGCTTCTTGTTTGATTTTTACAAACAAATAAGCACTTTTACAACTTTTTCACCAAACACTCTCAACTTCTAATTCATTTGCAGAGATTACCAACTTCTCGATTCTAAACCACTTTTACTTCTACAATAATAAATCACTTTCTTCTAAAAAGTAGAAGTTTTTACGAACACTCCCTTAGCTTCATGCTATGGCGGAGCAATTCAAAACGAAGAGTATCAAACAACTTTCGTAGATTCATTTAAATGCAAGTCCATATCCACTAATAAAAAGCTTCAAGTGTAACAGATTACTGCAGTATGTAGAAAAACACTCAAATCTATTATCAGCGAAACAAAGCACCAGGCCCTTGCATTGAAGGCTCACAAAATCATTCAAAACGATAGCAACTAAAAATCTAACAAAACTTACCACTAGCTGTATCAAAAACAACAATCGCAATCAAATGGGCATAAACGGGTACCTCCAGCCTCTGCTTTCCCAATGCCCAACTCTTCTTCTGAGTAAATAGTTAGTCCATCTGCAGTTCTTTTCCTCGGTCGAGAAGTGGAAATCCCAAGCCCGTTCTCTTTCAATGATTTGCTCTTACCACTCTTTTCTGTCCTCAACCCATCGTGTGATTTCCCATTTGAAGCTGATACTCTCACTGGCTTCCCGGTATTGGCCTTCTTATCGTTTTCAGGTCTTTTTCTCTTCTTTCCGGCAAAAATTTCATCAATCTCACTACCCATCTTTTTGGGCTTGAGAGAAGGCTTTTCCTGTTCTAGAGCAGGGCCCTCATGTGAATGTTTAGGCTGCTTCTTAGTTGAACTCTGTCTTTTCATTTTTGTATCATAAATTAACTATCTGCACAGCCACAAAATTTCAGGAAGTTATTTTAGGTAACTAATGAAGTAGGATTGCACGAGGTGATCTAAAAGTAATTCTAGTTCCAAATTTTAATTTATTGAGATCGTTCCACTTTTCCCTTCGATCCGGCTCGAATCATTCCAGCCTTTCATATATTTTTCTTTTCTCATTTTCTCCATCACCAAATCTTATTCTAATTATCTTCACAACAAACTCTAGTGCCTATATTTTAGGACTAATAAGATAAATATACTAAAAATAAGATCAGTAGACACATGAAAAATACATTAACCAATATTATTAGTATTTCAAAAATGATACTCACATATAGGCAGTTCATACTTTCTTTTTGTGTTCATAAAAAAATTCATGCACGGGCTAACAAGTATAGTTGTTAAAACGATAGGCGACAAGCCATGGCCTACTGCCCGGCGGCCTAGGCGACGAAGGCGATGGCTTTGCCACGCAAAGCGACAACAACTAAAAACATGTTACATATTTATACCAATAAATTTACACATTTGAGCAACATCCAAATAGGCAAATAATAGACAGAATTGAAAATTGAAATAGTTAGCATCCAAATCAAGGTAGTCAAAGTGTTAAGGCGCACTCGAGTGACAAGGTCCTATATAGCCTGGCGCGAGGCGCCAAAAAGCGCCGCCTGACTCGAGCAAGGCGCAAAATTTTGGAAATATTATCTGACACTATAATATTTTCAAATGATCAAAAACATAATCATTCAATATAAAATTAAACCATATGCACCAACAACAATAACAACAACAACAAACTAAGCCTTAATCCCACTACGTGGGGTCGGCTATACGGATCATATCGCGCCATCGTTTACGGTCATAAGCCATATTTTCGTTTATTTCTAGGTATAACATGTCATGTTTAATAGCTTCTTTCCAAGTCTTTTTAGGTCTACCTCTTCCTCTTTTGATTTGTGTGAGTGATTTTCTACCTTCTAAACGTCGCACAGGTGCATCTAAAGATCTCCTATAAACATGTCCAAACCATCTTAATCGTGTTTCTATGTCTATTGGTGCTACTCCCACTTTGTTTCTAATGTGTTCATTTCTTATTCTATCTAATCTAGTGTGTCCGCACATCCATCTTAGAATTCTCATCTCTGCTACCCTCATTTTTTGTTCGTGTTCATATTTAGTCGCCCAACATCCATAAAGCATTGCGGGCCTTATGGCCGTTTATAAACCATATGCACCAACAATGACATAAACATAACAATTCATTAGCCAAACAACAAAAGCATCAAAAGAATTTTCCAGCTGCACTTGCACTTCTACTCTCCATATTACAATATTACAGTCTGCACAATAAATAAAAAAGGTTGGTTTGCCACTTTGCTGTTAGGCGTTAGCCATAAAGAAAAGGAAGAAGGCAGAGTCTTCTAGGAAAGAGCATGAATCGCCAAAAAAAAAAAAGGAAAAAGGAGCAGAAATTGCCAGAAAAAAAAGGAAGAAAAAAAGAAGGAAGAAAGAAGAAAAGAAAGAGGACGAGATCGAAGAAAACTTACCTTCAAATTCCACAGCAAATGGAACAAAAAACTCAAAAACTCTCCAGAAAGAATCGTGTGTGTTCTCTGATTCTCCCGCTGGGCTGGAGGAAAAGCTGATTTTGCCCTAATTTTTGGGTAATAATTGGATTGGGCTTTAAAATGCTTTTGGCTCTTTAACAAAAAAAAAAAACAAAAAAAACAAAAAAAAGGGAACAAAACCCAAAAATGAGATTATGAGAAGGCAAAAAAAGATATCCCAAGCTGAATATGAGTAGGCGCCAAAGGCGAGCGACTTGCGCCTTTGGCGCTTTTTCTCCGCCTTGCTCGAGCGGCTGCGCACCCAAGGCGCTGAGGGTGTTTGGCGCCTCGCCCAGGACGCCTAGGCGTAAAGGCGAGCGCCTCTAACTACACTAATCCAAATAATAGTCAAATGAAAGTAAATAATAGTCAAAATTGAGAATAATAGTAAAAAATGAAACCAAATAATAGTCAAAATTGAAAAACCCAACTGGACGGCATTCATCGGACACAAAACCAAATAAAACCCCAACTACAAACAAGAAATTAAAAAAGAAGAACGAAAGCAATACAGAAGCAATTCGCGTCTTCGTAACTCGGAAGGAAACGCGGTGGGTCACGGTGGTGACTCGCACCGGTGTTTCGCGGCGGCCGGCGGTGGGGGAAAGGAATCACAGATTTCTTTGCTGAAAGAAAGACGGGTGTTTGCTTTTGGTGCCCTAAGGTTTTTAGTTTTTTTTTACTTAAAACCTTTTTAAAAATAAAATAAAAAACTAAAAAAGACTTAAAACGCCTGGGCACGAAAAGGCGTCACTTTTCCTCGCCTTTCGCCTCTCCAGAAGAGGGGCCTAGGCGACCCCAAGCGGTCGCCTGATCACTTTCGTCGCCCAGAGGGTTGCCGAGGCGAGGAACCATCGCCACTCGCCTAGACGCACTTTTGACAACTATGCTAACATTTAACAAGTAAGCCGATTCGCTTTATGTTTACATTTATTTCAACCTCTTGCTGTAGGATTTAGAATACTAAGAATGGTTAATAGCAACCAAAAACATGTAAAATGCTTCATGGTTAGAATGAACTCTCAAACCAAACCGAAACTCCGATGCTAAATGAAAAGCATAACTTACAAAGCATCTATTATTACTCGGAAGAATGGTGCCCCTATCCTGAATTATCTTGCTCGTGAACTACTGAGTGTGCGATTGTAAAACAAGAATGACTGACATTTGGTAATAGAATGCGAACTCTTGTTTCCGATAAACTAAATTCACAATCTATAAATATATTCTAATAGAACTATCCAAAGATAATATAATCTTATGACGAAGTATATCATCTGATCATTTATACTTCATTTCTTTATATTTATGTATTTTATTTCAGCTACATAAAGGAGGAAAAGGCACTCTGAATGTAAACAAGACTATAGTTAAACTGAAATATGAAAACTATGCAAGAATACATGAAAGAGTATAACTCATATGATGTTCAACTACAATGACACTAAATGGATTTTAACCATTAAGAACATGGCATATCCCTTACTCCAAAAACATATATTTTTATGTCCTCTTTTTGCAGCAGAAAATTATAAACCTAAAATAACTAAGAATGTACCAGAAAATAATATTTCTTACAATTGACTCATCTATCACACACAAAATGTTCTCATTATTCAAGCTTAACAATAACAATAACTTTTATTTGAAACTAAAACTACTTTTACAAATAGATATGAGAAGCTAAACAAGCTGAACTTCTACAAGCAAAAATCCAGAATTGTTTGGTTCTGTAAAATATATGTATAAAAAAAATGAAGGGTACCTCACCCACTCCCCACCCGCCACCACCACCACCCCAAAGCAAAAGAAACCCTAAGTTACATTCGGATTTTTTTTTCGGACTAGGGAAATATTTTTTTTTTGCCTAAATTCCAAGTAATTTTCAGTTCCTGTTCATGAAAACTTAAAAGGGGGTTTTTGAGGGAATAAGGGTTTCTATAACTGATGAATTCTGATTCTGCAGATTTTTCATTAAACAGTAAGAAAATATGAAGAAGACAGAAATTGTACCTTGAGAGAGTTGTACAAAATATGCTTGTCCCTGTTTAAAGAGAAGAGAAGAGAATTATGGACTATAGCGAAGTGTTTGGCTGGACTTGTATCTTGAATTGAAAATAGTAATGGGCCTATTTTAAACCCAGATGAGTTTCAGGGGCGGTAGTGGATCCTATTGAACCAACCTGGACCGGTCCCATAATATATAATTTTGGGCAATTGACAGAAATACCCACCTTTTAAGTCAATGTCAGCCTTTTACACTTTCCGGTGCAATTTTACCTAAATTTACGTTTCCCGCTCTTTTTTACCCAACAATACGCTCCAAAAATTCCCGGAAAATTTTTTGTGTTTCAACATTGTTTCTAACATGTTTCTTTTAATAAAAATAGGTAAAAATTGTATTTAAACATCGAAAACTTAATTGAAACAACAAAATATCGAACAACATTAAAAAGGGTATGGAAAAACTAGGGGTGTGCATGGTACGGGGACGGTTGGAGATTCATAAATCTCCAAAAGCGAATCCCGAAGTTTGGAGATTTTAAAAATCAATCTCGAACCGAACCATAGAGAAAAAAAATACCGAATCGTGCACCAAAAATTCAAGACGGTTGATGGGATTCGATTCTAACGGGACGGTGCAGTTCGGGGACGGTGAAACGGAGATTAATCAAAAGTAAAACACACAAAATAAGAAAAAATAAAAAATGAATGTTAAAATCACCAAATAATTATAGTCCATTTTTTTTAGACAATCTCAAAATAAATACTACAACCATAAAGAGCAACACAATCTCAAATTATAAATTCATAATAAATAATACAATCTCAACTAGAATTATATCAAAAATATATGTTCTAATAATACATATACTTATTCTCAAAAAAAAAAAATTAGCACATATTCTTTTACATAACTCCATCCCGAAACATCACCCATCACTCCATCAATAAAACATCATAATTTTGAAATGTAGTTAACTTGATTTGTTAGAAGTTGTATTTTACGTTTTTATATTCATTAATAGTGTAACTCTTATATGCATGCAATTTACGTGCCTTGATGGAACACGCCCGTGCATTGCAGGCAAAAAACTAGTTAAATGATATAAATTCTTAGAAACTTAATATAATAATTAATTAATCATATCGATAATTTTCTAGGTTAATTAAATGTGGGGTGTCACAATATCAAAATATAAATAAGATAAAACTAATATATATGTATGTATTAAAAATTCTTAAAAATCGGTTCTATCTTTGGATCTTCGGTTTGGTATTTTAACAGTACGATTTCGATGCGGATATTCTAAAAATACGGATATTTTAAAAATCTCTAGAACCGTTCGGATAAATAAAATTTTCCGCATATTTTCGGTTCGGATATTTTTGTTCGGGTATCGGTTGGTTCGGTGATCTCCAAGTCCCGTACCATGGCCCTAATGGAAATAACCTAAAAACAACGTAAAAAATATTTAAAACACAACATGAATAAAAAGAGCTTAAAAATAGGTAAAAATTGTATTTACACATTGAATACTACATGAAAACAACAAAAAAAATTATTAGAACAACATTAAAAATATTATAGAACAACACCAAAACAATAGAAACAATGTACAAAATAATATATGAATAAAAAATAGCATAAAAAATAGGTTAAAGTTGTTTTGAAACATCAAAACAACAAAGAAATAACATAGAAACAATAAAGAAACAAATTTAAACAAACTCGAAACAACTTATATAACATATAAAACAATGCAGGAACAAAAAAAACGAAAAAAATAAAAATAATCAAAAAATAGCAAGGAGCGTAAAAAAAAGGTACAAAAGTAAAAAAATAGGCACAAGAGTAATTGGAGCGTATTGTATGGTAATGGTACAAAAATCAGCGTGTTCCATGTAATTTCCCCTATAATTTTTGTATTTTAAATATGACTTAATTAATATATGGGGCTTTTTGATAGAATATTGCAAATTTGAAATCAAATTGAAAAAAGGTGGTGTTTTTAATCATCTTGTGAATTTAAATGTAGACGCAAGAGTAGATTGAGCCTTCTAAATATCTCAAATTCAACTTGTGCCTTTTTTTTCCTCTTTTTTTTCCGTTGACTTGATATGAAGCGCAAAATAATATTACGCTTAAAGGTTTTTGAATTTTTTTTAAAAAAAAATTAGCGGAAAAGGCCAAAAAGAAAGGAAAAAAAAGAAGAGGCTCAATATATTGTTACGCCTGATTTGTCATCTCTTTAATGATCAACTAGTCTTTAATTCGTGCGATGCACGAAGTGTATATGAGTATATCTGTGAGACCTCCTTTTTGAGCTGTAAAATGTGCATTTTCTTAATAGTTCTATAAGTTATATATCCTACATTGTAATAATTTTAAAATAGCATCAAACAATACATAATAAATATTATTTAATATTTTTTCTTGATGAAGTAAAAAGAAAAAAAATATCATACATGAGAATCATGGGAAAAAAATACAATCAAAATTATGCATTGTGTTCGATTTTTGAAAACTAGTTTTTCATAATATCGCATAAGGCACAACTCCTTCGTACATTTAGTTTTAGTCATGTTTAAATTCTTAATAAATGTGAAAATTGGTGCATACTTTTTTTTCAATATTGTAGTAGTTAATTCGGATGCAAAATTATTTTCGAAAGTTGTTTGTACGTGTAAATTGGAGACATAAATTTTTGTAAAGCTGATCGTGCAATAAATTAAAACTTAATACATGTATATGAGAACTACGTACAATAAATTAAAAATTAATACATGTACATGAAAGACGGATGGACTTTACTGGATCATTCGGTTAGGTTGATGGACTTTCTAGTTTCTAAAGGTTCGTCGGATAAAATGCAACACAAAATTAGTTTATCACATGCTACATATTGGGTTTAATATCACAGACCCAAGTTTGAAACTTTGAATTTCGTGGGCTTGGTGACGTATGTTATTCAATTATTCATAATGGTTCACGCCATAGGCATGTTCCTAAACCAAAAAAATGAAAAATAAAAAATTGAAATTTGTGTTTGATAAATCGTAAACCAAAACTACTAAAAAAATAATAACTAAAACGTGCAGCTTATTCTACCCAAATTAGTCAAATTGGATTGAGATTAAAAAAAAATAGGAAAAATGCAAAAATGGCCACGTAACTTTACCTAGTAAGCAATTTTGGTTCTGTCCAATTTGTATTTTACAAATTTAGTCCTATAACTTTTAATTTGTCGCAATTTTAGTTGTATTATCACCGGAGCTTCAAAATCCGACAATAAAACCGCATGTGAAGGGCACAAAGCCCGTTTTATGGTTGAGTTGGACCTTTCTAATCCACATGGACCCGTTTCTTCATATAATCGAGTAAATTTGGTCTTGCAACTTATTTGGTTGGTAAGAAAGGGGAAAATGCAAAAGTCATGGTGTAACTTTATTTAGCTAGTAAAAAAATGTAAGAAAAATGAATAGGTAAAAAAATAAAAGAAAAGAAAAATTTATTAAATATATAAAAAATTAAAATTTTAAAATGATATAACTATAAATATATTAATAACTTATAGAATATATATAATATTAATTGTTTTTACTAATAATTTTTTTAATCTTTACAAATAAATATTTATATATATAAAAATCACAAAAAATAAAAAAGTTATTAAAACATGTTAAATATATATATATATATATATATATATATATATATATATATATATATATAAAGAGAGAGCCACTTATAAATAGTAATAAGAAAATCATCCCGCCCATTTCATCTTTCTAAATCTGGAAAATGCTAAATTTATTATTATAAAAATATTGAATAATAAAAATAGTAATTTAATTATGTCAACACTTGCAATAAAAAAAACTAGATTTTGGATAAGTTTAATAATTAAGGTAATATTATTTGGCAACTGGAATATACTTTCTAAATTTTCAAAATTATAATTTCTTATTTTCAGTAAAGCGAATTTTTATGGGTAACTTCTAATTATTAAGGTAAACTTATTCTGATAACTACTTTTATATTTTCTTAATTTAAAAAAATAATATTTCATATTTCACATTATTTATTGATAAAATACTGTAAAATAAATGTACATATTTGATAAGACTAACTAAATAAAAATTTAAAACTTAAAATACAAACTAAATTAAATAAATTCAAAAACAAGCATATAAAATTTAAATTATTTAGTAAAGCTAAAATTATCTGAGAATTCATAAATTATATAAATAATTAAAATTATGAAATAAAGTCTTAAAATTATGAAATAAGTCTTGGTAAGTCTTAAAATCATCTGATAAAATCTAAAAAGAATTAAAATAAATCTGAATGCTACTATAATAGAAAATTTGTTTTTACCTTCACATAATTTGTGTAAAAATGTTGATTAAGTTAAACAAATATGTAGCATGTTTACTTTTTTAATTTAAACAATTAAAATTTATTATTTTGAGTAAATTAAATTTTCGTAGATTTTAACGGAGTTTATAATTGGTAGGGTTTTAGGCATAATGTGAATATGAATTCAAATGTTACCAACTTCATATTTTTTCCACAAAAATCATTATTTATTTGTTAATTTCTTATGAATAATCATAATTCTTGCTCGATAAGTATAACTAAATATATGATAATGATCAAATAAAAAGATTCAAATAGGTCACTACACCATCCGAAAAGACAATACAAATCTTAAGGATAAAATAAAATTTTCAAATTCAATTTAAAAAGGTGAATAAATATAATATAAAACACAAAATCGGGACAAAATATATTCAAATTTAAATATTAATAAAGAAGATTTATATATATTCAAATCTAATTTGCAAAGTATATAGTGATCTTAGAAATAAAATACACACACACACACATATATATATGTATGGATTTTGTAGAAATGAATGTATACATACTTTTTTGGACATAAAATAAATAAATACTAATCACATAAATAATTTCATTTATTTGTTCTATTATTTGGGGTATATTTATTTGTTAATCTCAAATAATAGAAAATTAATTTTCATTCGTTTTTTTTTTAGATTATTTTTTTAAATAATCATGATTTAAGTAGAATGATATTGGTATTGATATATTACAGTCTGATTTTATTTATTAAAATAACATATATAATAATTTGTTGGTATAAGTTTTAACTATGTTTCAATTTATCTATTTTAGTTTAGTTGTAGAAAATTATAGTGACCATATAATTTTAAAGTTTTAGATAACTCAACAAGTGTTTTTAATAGATGTATAAACTTGCGTCAAATATATAATTGATTTTTTTATTCTCATTTCACGATATTATAAAGTCAATTTGTGTTTTCTCATTTTCCCAAAATTTTTAATACATAGTTGGATATTTAACATGATATTTTGTAAGAACGTATTAAATTATTGTAATAATTATTATTTAATAAATCCTTTTCATGTTCAAAGGACGGGGCGGGTGTAACGGCCCGCCTTTCAAGATCGACGACTATCCCACAAACTAACACGAGTCTTTCCAGCACGCTTTGTCCTCACTCACGCGCACCCTGAGAGCAGCTTCCCAGGGGGTCACCAATCCCACAATTGCTTTGGGCCAAGCACGCTTAACTTCAGAGTGTTTACATGATGAACACCAGAAAAGAAGATACATCTTGTTGGTATGAGTAGTACCTATCAAATTTTTTAAGCTCTCCTCAATTGTATAGTCTCATACCTACACAGTCTCAAAATCCTCTTCTTAGGGTGTGGGAGCGGTTCATTCATGTCCCCCTCCGCCTAGAAGCCTGCCAGAAGTCGCTCATTGTCCGTGCCTTCTTGCACCGGCGATCACTCCCGGTCCTCTTCGGCCCCAGGCGTCACAACGGAGTGTAAGTCTTGAGATACCCGCCATGTCCGCCCCATTATAATTCTTATAATATATAAATTTTTTAATATTAAAACTATATATAATATTCTATTATATTACACTCTCTCGCATCGCACGGGTGACATACTAGTTCTAATATAATGACAAAATAAAAAATAGTTTACATTCATAATTTTTAAGTATCTTAATTAATATTAAAATGTGTCATAATTTTTAATTATCTTAATAATATTAAAAAAATATACACACATATATGACAGATCCTATAATAAAATAATATTTACACCTAAATATTTTAGCTAAAAGTCAAAGTTTTTAAATGAAAAACTCTAAACAAATATTTAAATTTAATACACATAATAACTAAAAAATAAATATAAAACATAATACTAAATCATCTTCCACTCAAATACTTTTCCCAAAACCTCCCTCTCCTCCCCTACCTAAAATGAAGTTTTTCTTAAATATCATTTCAAATTAAATATTTTAGAATTTAATTTTTCCGTGTGCATTTTTCATTTTAAGTATCATGTTTCTAATTATTATTATTATATACTTTAATAAAATATAAGTACTTTTAATAACTATGATATTTAAAAAATATAATGTTAATTAATTTTTATTCTTTCATTATTATTGTTATATAAGACATTCTCTAATATTTTTATAATTTTTTTATGTAACATATATAAAAAATAAAGTAATGTATATAGTCCAAAAATAAATTATAAATGTAAATGTGTTTTATTTTTTCATTATATTATAATATATATTTTTATTTTAAAATAACATTTAACATGTTTTATAAAACTATTGTATTTTTATATATAATTTTTTTATTAATAAAAATTATTAGTAAAATATTTTAATATTGATATATTCTTTTCTTTTTTGGCATTCTCATTTTATTTTCTTACATTTTTCCCTTTCTTACTAACAAAATAAGTTACATGACCAATTTTGCTCGATTATATAAAGAAATGGGTCCATATGGATTAGGAAGTCCAACTCAACCATAAAACAGCCATGTGCCTTTCACGTGTGGTTTTGTTCTTTGGATTTTGGAGCTTCGGTGAGAATAACACTAAAATTGCGACAAATTAAAAGTTATAGGACTAAATTCGCAAAATGCAAATCAAACATGACAAAAAATGCTTACTAGGTAAAGTTACAGGACTATTTTTGCATTTTTCCCTAAAAATATGTCCCAACCCAAATGTCCCAACTACTAAAGCTGAAAACAGGTTTGTCCTTCATGGGATGCCCAGTGAAGGGTGTGTTATTAGAGACAAAGGCTTTAACTTCGAATATTCTTTTTTGCACCACTTAGTCCAAAGATGTTGTACAAACTTGTTAGTGAGTGTGAGTTCATCCATTATTAAAACAAATTATATTAAATTTAGTATATATCCGATTCGAGATAAATCATTAAAAATTTATTTCAGTTTGGTTTGGTTCTTTAATATAATAAATCAAGTTTATACACACTTTTATTCGATAGAACTCAACATTTGTCTCGATTAGTAGAAAAACAATGCAATACATGCGAGAAAATCAATTATGAAGCTCAATTCGTGTTAGCTCAATTTAAATTTGTTTCAACACCATTTGAATAATAAGTAAAATAAGTTCAAAGACAAGTTTTGAATCACATCAAAAACAAATAAATTTGAATAATATAATTTGACTTTACTCAATTCTTTATACCCACTTTTCCTCTTTTTGATTAAACACCTCCTAAAACAAAGAAGAAAAAGGCCCTTTATTAATGAACACAACCGCATTTGAAAAAGAGAAGAAGAAGAACAATCTTTTTTATCATCAAAGTGAAAGTAAAAGTACAATTACATTGGTTAACATATAGAGAAGAATGAAACTAACTTAATCGTACACTAACTAACTTAACTAATTAAGAAACTAACTTCTAACAATTATATAGATAATATCTTTAATCTTTTTGTGGATCTTTACAACACCCCTCCCCGCAAGTGGAGCATGTATATCCATCATGTTCAACTTGTTTATGAAATGTTGGAATAAATGAGGAGATAAAGGTTTAATGAGTAAGTTTGCGGTTTGATGGATGACATCTATGTGAATCAACTTGATAAGTCTTTGTTGGATCTTTTCCCTTAGAAAGTGTACCAATTGTATATGTTTGGTACGTTCGTGATGCAAGGGTTCCGAGCAATGTGATAAGCGATTTACTATTTGTGTAGATTCTTGGTGGTTGAGAATGAGGAATCTTCATGTCATTTAAGAGGTAAACCAGCCCATTGCACTTCACAAGAAATTAAAGCAATTGCCCTGGACTCTACTTGAATGGAGCTTCTACTAATGGTTGGTTGTTTCTTAGCTTTCCATGATATTAAGGAGTCCCCTAGAAATATTGCAAAACTACTTATACTCTCATTGTTTCTTTGCAACATGCCCAACTGCATCACAAAATCCTTTAAGTTGTAAGGAGGAGTTTTTGAGTAGAAAATGCCCTTTCCTAGAGTTGATTTGATGTATCTTAAAACTCTATGTGCAGCAGCTAAGTGTGTAGTAGTAGGATTTAACATAAATTGGCTGAGAGTTTGAATGTTATATGATAAATCAGGTCTTGTAATGGTGAGGTATATCAATCTACCAACAAACCTTCTATAGATAGATGAATCGAAAAGGGTTTACCATTGTTCTTTGGATAAATCGACTTAGGATCCATTGGTGTTGAACAAGGCTTGCAGCCTTAAATAACTGTTTCAGTCAAAAGATCAAGGGCATATTTCCTCTGACAAAGAGTGATTCCCTTCTTGTTCCTTGCAATCTCAATTCCCAGAATGTATTTGAGTTGTCCTAGATCTTTGATTGTAAAAGTAGCATCTAAGTGTGTTTTGATATCTTCAATTTCTTTGAAATTGTTACAGCAATGTTATGTCATCTACATAAACACATAAGACAAGAATAGAATTAGAATTAGATTTATAAAAAGTGAACTATCAGACCCGGACTGTGAGAAATCATATGTGGTAAGGCAAGAGGTGAGCTTCTGAAATCATTGCTAGAGGCTTGCTTGAGGCCGTAAAGACTCTTTATTAGTTTGCACACTCTATTGTCAATAGGGCTGCAATATCCAGGAGGTGGAGTCATATAAACTTCTTCATCTAGATCTCCATGAAGAAAAGCATTATTTACATATAATTGGTGAAGAAACCAATTTTGAGAAGCATCAATAGCCAAAACTAATCTCACAGTTGTCAGTTTTGCCACTGGTGAAAATGTGTCAAAGTAGTCTAAATCTTCTTCTTGTGTGTAGCCTTTTGCCACTAGTCTTGCTTTGTACCTTTCTATGGAACCATCTGCTTTATATTTGACTTTATATACCCACTTACATCGAATACAATGCTTATCCTTTGGCAAATCAACTAAAATCCATGTGTTGTTTTTCTCAAGTGCTTGTAATTCTTCATTCATAGCATCTTGCCATTCGGAGGATTTGCTAGCTTGAGTGTATGTTTTTGGTTCAACTATTTGGCTAAAAGTCGCAGAAACTTGTTGTGAGCACAAGATAATGGTTAGTGGACAAGAAATGGAAATGCAATATTGTTTACCTTTAAAAGCAAACTGAGCTGATTGATTAGGTTGAAGGGATGGTGGAATGCCATAGTCATAAACCTGAAGATACGAAGGAACATTTCTATTTCTAGTAGATCTCCTTGTTATAGGATAAGAATATTATGTATTATTATCAGGATTATTAAGGAACTTGTTCTGTTCCATTGGTTCCTATTGCATTGGTATATTCTTAGAAGTATTTGCATCAGTGTTATCATCTATATTAATATAAGGATCAATATTTGAGTGTAAATGTACTGTATATTGAGGTTGAACTTGATCAAAATCAGATGTCAAATTTGTAAATATAGGAGAATGAGAATCTATAGAATCAATATTGTGAAAGGGAAAAATGTTTTCACAGAAGTAAACATTTCTAGAAATGAAAATAGATTTCTTATCAAGATCAAAGAGTTTATAACCTTTGATTTCAAAAGAATATCCAATAAAGACACATTTAGAAGCTCTTGGCTCAAATTTAGTCCTATGAGTTGTTAAAGTAGATGCAGGCATCCAAAAGTTCTAAGATGAGAATAGTCAGGGGTTTTGTTAAAAAGTTTCTCAAATGGAGACTTATTTTGCAAAACAGGAGTTGGTACTCTATTTATAATATGAGCAGTTGTTAGTACACATTCATCCCAGAAATTTAAAGAACCTTATATTGAAAAAGTAGAGCTCTAGCTACTTGTAAGAGGTGTTGATGCTTACTTTCAACAATGCCATTTTGTTGTGGTGTTTCCACACATGTTGTTTGATGAATAATGCCATTTTCTTTATAGAAAACAGGAAGGAGGAATTCAAGACCATTATCAGACCTGAGGCATTTAATTTTAGTGTTAAACTGAGTTAACACAAAAGTATAAAAAGTTTGCAAATGAATTTTGGTTTCTGACTTTGTTTTCATCATATACACCCAAGTGCATCTTGAAAAATCATCTACAATAGTTAAAAAATACTTAAAGCCATTATGGGATGTGGTAGAGAAAGGTCCCCATATATCACAATGTATTAAATCAAAAATTACTTGAGAACAGCTGGAACTTGAATAAAATGGTAATCTATTTTGTTTAGCATAGTGACAAACATCACAAGAATCAAAGTTTGTACATTTTGTAGAATGAATCTGAGGTATTAAATACAAACGTTTTGAAGAAATATGTCCTAATCTAGAATGCCAAAGATTAGTGTCTGAGCTAGACATAACAGCAACATGAATATGCAAATGGTATAGGCCACCTTTCTCTTTAGCAGAACCAATCATCTTCAATGTTTTCATGTCCTGTAATAAATAGTTAGAGGATAGAAAATGGAAAGCAAGATGAGAGGATTTTGTAAGGTTAGATATTGAAATAAGATTGTAAGAAAATGAAGGCACACAAAATGCTTGGCGCAGGACTAATGAATCAGTGACATGAACATCACCAATATGAGTAGCATATGTAACATGTCCATTAGGTAAATGGATAGGAATAGACACCTGAATAGGAGTATTAGAGTATAATAAAGAAATATCACAGATCATATGATCTGTAGCACTAGTATCTAAAATCCAATTAATTTTCCCTTTGTTAAAAGCTGCATAAATAAGTTGTAACTGTGTTGGCATCATTTGTTGTTGGATGAACTACAACATAGTTGCAATGAGAGGAATTTGTGTGATTATTAGACTGAATATTCTTGGCAAATGTCATAAATTTTTTCACTAAATCATGAGAAAATAAAGAATTATCCATAGTATCCTTATTGTAAAACTTCGGACTAAACCATATTAGCATTCTTGGAATCAGAAAAGTTTCTAGGCCCCTTTGGCCCTTTCCAACTAGGGGGATAACTAATAAGCTGGAAGCACTTGTCTATAGTGTGACCAGTAAAGCCACAATGCGAACACTTTGCCTTTTTCTTTTCTTTGTTTTGAAATTTTGGATTAAAACCTTGTTTGGTCAACATTTCCATAGAAGAGTCAATAGGGATTCGAAAAATATGTGGAATTATTGAGAGTTCTCTGTGTTTCCTCCTCTTGCAATAACAAAGAATAGACTTTTGAGAGAGATGGTGAATGAGAAGTTAGCAATAACTGGCTCCTTAGTTGAGAATAAGACTCATGAAGTCCTACAAGAAACTTAATAACAGAATCTTGTTGTTGAATTGTAGCCATTTGAGTAGAGAAATCACAAAAGCGATTTGCCACGAAGAATATTTTAAGATTGGCCTACGGTTGATATATTCATCCCACAACCCTTTATTAGTAAGTGTAATAGATTGAGAACCTTGAGAAATTGAACTGAGGGATTTGTGAAGATGAAACACCCTTGGTCTATCACTTCGAACATATCTCACTCTAAGCTCATCCCAAACTTCTTTTGCAGTTGTAAAATAGAGTAGGCTTTGACGAATGTCTTTGGATATGGAGATTAATATCCAAGAAAGGACAAGATTATTGGAACGTTGCCAACAGGCGTAAACAAGAACCAAAGAAGGAGAAGGTACCTTCAAGGATCCATCAATGAAAGCAATCTTGTTCTTGACACTTAGAGCCATGGAAACGATTCTACTCCATGAGGTATAGTTCTCTCATGTGAAGGGTTCGTAGACTATAATGACCCTGGATTGTCAACGGGGTGTAGATAAAAAGGAGAAAAGTCATCGATCAGTTCGATGTCACCGTTCTTGAACCAGAAACTTCCATATTGGATGATGAAACAGAGAAAAAATGGAGATTCTTGAGGAGTTTTACGATATAGAATCGGTATAGCCAAGTAATAAAGCAAGAGAAATCGATATAGAATCAATATAGATGCGGGAAGAAGAGCGAGAGAAATGAAAAAAAATCTCAAATACCATATTAATGAACGCAATCATATTGAAAAGAAGAAGAAGAGCAATCTTTTTTATCATCAAAGTGAAAGTAAAAATCTTGATACATTGGTTAATATATAGAAGAAGGATAAAACTACCTTAAGTGTACACTAACTAACTTAACTAATCAAGAAGCTAGCTTCTAACAACTATATAGAAAATATCTTTAATCAGTTGCTGGATCTTTACACCCCTACGTGAATGAGTCCAATTAATATTGATTAGGTTGTGAGTTGTGACTTCCTACCAAAACTTTACCATTTTTGTTCCGCTATTTTTTTTAAACTCAAAATATGATCGCTCACCAAAATTTCCAACAAATGCACTATTTGCTCACTGCGGCTTTTTGATGGAGATGAAAGCGCTGGCAAATTAATTATTTTGATTACTACAATTACTACAATTATTTGTTTGTGTCTTGTTGGTCTTTGTTTGTTATTCTAGTTTCATGATAGAAGTATAATTCTATTAGGCTTTAGTGAGTCTTGAGTCTGTTTTATTTGTTTAGTATTTTTACCAACTTTAGGAGTCTCGAGTCTTGTTCTATTTATTTAGTATTTATAGCGGACAATAACAGAGGGCGATTCAATGGTTGATTTTTGATTAAGAAATAAAACGCAGGGTTTTCTTTCAATTATTTTCTCTCTTGCGGTATTCGTATAGAATCAACGTTTGTATCTTTGTTCACTGATTTCTCCTACATTAGTTGGTATCTAGAGACCGCTCACGATCCTTAATATATCATCTCGATACCACTTGGGTTTTGAAACTACGAAAAATGACACTCGCTTAGATTTGTCACAGACCAGACTTGTTGGCCAAACAAATCGATTTTGTGCGCATCCAATATCAAGAAATCAAGATACTTGTTGAAAAATAATTTCTTGGTGGTTGTGAATTTGCCTACGATATGTGCCCATCCATTTACCCCGTTGGAAACCTATTCCACGAACATGGATGGTTTTTATTTTAAAGTGAAGTTGAAGATGATGGATATGATGGACCACCAATTTTTGATGAAGAATTCAATGGGAGTTGACTATGAAGAACCTCTCTAAACTTTGTGAGGAGATTGGTGGTTATGATGGGTCACCTATCTTTGATACGGAAGGTGACAAACACAATTTTGATGGTTGATTACGAAAAAATGCCAAAATTTGTGAAGATGATAGTGGTTATGAAGAACCACCAATTTTGCCCGCGAAATTGAGAATAGCCATGGGTCATGCAACGTGATCATAAGCCGGAAATTTTTTGTTTGATAATAAGAAAAACAACACCGCTTTTAAGGCCATTTATTTTAGTATCGATTTTGGGTCAAGCTTTAGGAAGAGATTCATTGTGATCGTGCGAAATCCTTGTTATATAGCTCAGGTGTTGAAGAGAAATTATGGACCATGAGTGGATTTTTTTTATATATCTTAAATATATTTTGATATTCACCTTATTTTTCCATCTCGTTCCCCTTGCACCCCTCCATGGTTTGACAGTTTTTCTAATCACGATCTCCTTGCGATTTGAGAGCTGGGTGTCTCGACCCGAGGAGAGAATAATGGAGATGGGGCCATGACAAATTAATTATTTTGATTACTACAATTACGTAATTATTTATTTGGGTTTTGTTGGTCTTTGTTTGTTATTCTAGTTTCATGATAGAGTCTAGTCTTTGTTTTATTATTCTTTATTTATTTGGTTTTTGTTATTCTAGTTTTACCAACTTTAGGAGTCTTGAGTAGCAATGT